>JARBWK010000009.1:21292352-21892175 GCA_030556195.1 Anolis apletophallus | reverse complement strand
GTACATCTAAGCAGGCACACAGATATCTTTGCTGTGGAAGGTTCTGGGTTAAGGGAGGTGAGAAGATCAGGATACAAAAGTTTTAAATAAATAAAAAATTGAACTGTGTGATTTTACCTTGGATGACCACTGTTGGCTTGTGGTCCCACTCGTCAGCGCCTATTCAGTATAGACGTGGCCGGAGAACTGAGGATCAGTACCCCACGGGGCCGTTCTTAATCCCTCGGCCTGACTCCCCGACGATCTAGGGCCCGGCGCTCCAGTCTCTACTTTCCGAGCGGTGACGGTCTAGGGACAGATGCCAGCTCCTCCTGCCCTCCTCTATGTCCCTGCGCCTGTTATGAGAACGGCCCCGCTCTTCCAGCCTAGTATCGCTATCTTCCTGAGAAGCAGCCTCCCGAAGTTTCCCAGCCGCTAGCCTCCATCTGCTGCTCGGCCAGCTCCTGGGAACCTCGGCCATTTGGGAATTCATAACTATCTCCGCTATCTGCTTCGCTGCCTCCCATCTCCACCTGGTCCGCTCCTTCCCGGGAATGCTCCCACTCAAGATCCCAGGCTAAACTCTCTACAGGTGAACTGGGCAAGGCACGGCTGACCAATCTTGCTCTGGGCCTTCCAACTCATCCTCCGAGTCCCCTTTCAGCCTGTGCGGGTCCCAATGCCAACGGGGACCCCGGTGCCACCCTCCCCCGTGGCACGGGAGGCGGGCCCATGGGGCAAGCACTCTGTATCAGAAACTATAGCTTATGTGAGATATATATATATATATATATATATATATATATATATATCCAATGCAATTTTCTGAATCAGCACCCCAAATAACCAAACCAAATCTAAAGTAAACCAAAAACTGATTCTCAACCCTTTTACTACTAATGTTGGAGAGTGGTCCCTGGTCAAAAAAAGTTGGAAACCACTGGTGTACAGGGAAGATTTATGTTCCAATCCCCATACAGAAGTCTCTCTCTCGGCATTACTTCACGAACAAAGATTCTTAGGAAGGACTCATCCCACGCTTTTTACAAGCGCGTTGATGACTAAAAAGGCCAATCCGAGATAGGCAAGTTCGGTTGCAGAAAGCACAGCAGAAAGTCTCCTTGGGTGATGTTGTTTCCAAGTTGTGGATCTTTCTGCGTTGTCGTTTCTCTTCGAGACCCATTCGGCATGTCTTCTTGAAAGAGGCCGCAGCATTGCGGATAGTGCATCTCCATGCCTCCCGATGTGAGGCTAGGGTGGACCATTATTGGTGATCAATCTGGCCAAGCCTGAGATGTTGTTCCAGGGAGTCCTTATATCTCTTTTTGGGGGTGCCTCTCTTGTGCTGACCCATAGCGAGTTCACCATAGAGTAGTATGTTTGGGAGGTGGTGGTCCTCCATCCTAGAGACGTGCCCTGCCCAGCGCAGCTGTGTTCTCAATTGCATGGTCTCAACGCTGGTGATCCCTGCTTGCTCAAGGACAGCAACATTCGTCACATAGTTGGTCCAGTGTATATTTAGGATTGTGCGAAGACAGCGCTGATGAAAGTGTTCAAGGAGTCGTAGGTGTTGGCGATAGGTGACCCATGTTTCAGACCCATATACACA
Source organism: Anolis apletophallus (assembly GCA_030556195.1). Lineage (NCBI taxonomy): Eukaryota > Metazoa > Chordata > Lepidosauria > Squamata > Anolidae > Anolis > Anolis apletophallus. The sequence goes on along the minus strand of JARBWK010000009.1, from coordinate 21,890,587 downwards.
TAATTCTTTATTGATTAGTCAATTTTGACCATATCAAATCATACAGAACATACACATACATACAGTAAATATCAATGTGAATACAAAACATACCTACATACCATCGTGCTAAACCCACTCCTATCTACCTCTTGTTTAAAAGATTTAAAAATAATTAATTACTTAGAATAAAAGTTGAGAGAGGAACTTTTATTCTATATAGAAGAATAGACAGAATTCTCCATATAGGAGAATAGACAGTACGAAAGAAGTATGTACTTGCTAAAAAGGTTTTGTACAAGTAATATTGCACAGTACTCAAATTTAGGGAAGAAACCTATAATGTCTGTTCTGGAAGTTGAAAAATCAATACCATAATTTTTTCAAGCAAGTACTAGTATTATATTCAGTGCTGAAGACAGATTTCAAGGCTGAGTTCAGAATTAAATTAAAGCCAAAGATATGTTTCATAATGATTTGTTCTGTGACCTTCCCAATTATCTATTGTATTTCTGCACTGAACTGATACATTCTCACAATTGTTTCAAACTTTTCCTAAGGAACTGAAGAGCTTCAAAAGACCGAATAACAGATAACTAATTTTGTGTTGATAAAAAGTGAGATTCATACTGAAAATAGGATTCGTGCTATCTAGATCTGAGTAGAACATGACACTATCTCCCATTTGGAGCATTCCCTTTATTTTTACAGCATCATTGAATTCATGTGACATGTTCTGCATGTTTTAAAAATGCTGTTTCTCGTTTAATATAATAATAATATTTATTTATACCCCATCATCATCTCCCCAAGGGGACTTGGGGAGGCTTACATGAGGCCAAGCTCGATGACACATAATAAACAACACAACAGCAAATAATGAAACAATACAATCAATGTAAATTACACATAAGCAATAACAGACAATTTAAAACCATTCTGGCCGAGCCAAATGTGAAATATTAAAATTTTAAATTAAATAAACACTGGATGCGAACAGAGATAGGATGTATATAGCAGGAAGGTTTTAAAGGATAATGTGGGCAGACAACCCAAAAGGTAATTAAAGTGCTCCTGAGGACATTTTGCAAAGAATTGATCACAGCAGGGCATTAATTAACTTTATTCAGGGAAGGCATATTGGAACAGCCACGTCTTCAGGCTCCTCATAAAAACTGCCAATGTGGGGGCTAGTCTGATATCCTTGGGGAGCGAGTTCCGGAGTCAGGGGGCCACTACAGAGAAGACCCTCTCCCTCGTCCCCACCAATCACAGCTGCAAAGGCAGCAGGAGCGAGAGTAGGGCCTCTCCAGATGATTGGAGAGATCGCTTAGGTTTGTAGACATAAATGTGGTCATGCAGATAGGTGGTTCCCAAACCGTTCAGGGCTTTGTAGGTAAGAACCTGCACCTTGAATTGGGACTGGAAGATGAATGGCAGCCAATGGAGCTTTTCAAATAGGGGGGTTGAATGCTCCCTGTAAAATGCTCCAGTTAGTAATCTGGCTGCTGCCCGTTGGACCAATTGAAACTTCCGGGCCATCTTCAAGGGCAGCCCCACGTAGAGTGCATTACAGTAATCCAACCTGGAGGTGACTAAGGCGTGGATCACCATGGCCAGATCTGACTTCATGGGGTACGATCGCAGCTGGCGCAAAAGTTTTAATTGTGCAAAGGCCCTCCCAGCCACCGCCGATGCCTGAGCTTCAAACATTAGCGACAAGTCTAGGAGGACACCCGAGCTGCGGACCTGTGACTTCAGGGGGAGTGCAACCCCATCAAGCACAGGTTGCCACCCAATACCCTGATCCGGCTTACGATCGACCAGGAGGACCTCTGTCTTGTCAGGATTGATCTTCGGCTTATTCATCTACACCCAGACAGTCACAGTGGCCAGGCACTCATCCAATAATAATTGGAATACTTGTAATCATGACCAGGCAAGGCTCCCTAGCTCTTTCTCTTAGGACCTCTTAACACAGGGCATTTTTGCCCCATTTTTCCACTTTGTTTTGTGGAAAGGGTGGGGCCTGCCATGCACCATCACACAATGCATGGCAGGCCCTGTCCACATTCCTCACAAATTGGAGGGGAAGCGCTGAAAGACACTTTCTCTATCACTATGAGGAAGGTGTATTTTGAGTAGCTCCAACAGAGCTATCCACAATTTTATCCCCCTCCCGCCCCTATGATGAAGAAAGGGTGTTGAGCAATGCATGTTGCTGCCCTTTCTCCCATCTGATGGAGACAGGGTGCTAACACATCCTGTCCCCACCATGTGATGGGGAAGGAGAAAGAGCGCGAGGAACATCACGAGCTGACCAACGTCTTCCCTTTTGCCGGTGATTCTCAGCGCACAGCATGGTACTTAGACTCAAATTGGTAATTACCAGCTAATTCTGGATTACCTTCCAACCCCCGAAATAACGAGACAGACAACAGTAATTGGATTAAATTAGGGCAACTTTTATTTATTTTAAAGTTACCAATTTAAGTTTAACCTCACTAAACTCAGGTGTCAAGGGAACAAGGTGTGGCTAAGCCGAGGTATCGTCCGCGAGCGAACGACCCCTTGGCAACACTGGGAAACTCTCCTGAGTCCCCAGCAACACAAAACTGGGCAACCTTTCAAGGAAAAACACAAGAAAACCTCTCTGGAAATACTTAACCGGCTCTCAAAATTTCTGACCAATGGCATCCCCTCAGCCTGAACAGACGTCCACCTGAGTGTATTTGTGCACTGGCCCAAACAACTTTGAAGAGTGCATGAGTGAATATGGGTCTATGGATTACCCTAAACTATTTACGCTGTCCTATTTATAGAACCGCCATCCCAGGAAGTCCCAGTAACAGTACAGGGTAGGCAAAAAACCCCTCCTATTTTTTTATTATTATTACTATTTCTTTCGTAGAAGGGGAAAAAATTCCTACCCGGCCCCTAAGGCGACCACTATACTGCAACCGGGCGGGAGTGGTGGGTCAACACCTCAAACAGGAATGGAGCAGGAGGCTGCCGCAAAATAGGCAGCCTCCACCCCCTCCCAGAAGATTCCCAAGGAACCAATAGTCTCCCTTCGTGCGAGGAGGTAATAACCTTTCCCCGCCCACTGCGTAGGCAGGGAAAGGGCATTCTGTCTGGGGTCCCATTATCAAAGTTTTCAACTTATCATGCTAGTTAAACCAGACAAACTACCTTAACATTAACACTCCACTTAAACATGTTTGAAGTTGTGGGAGTTAGAGTTATTTATATGAGAAGACTCAGTTAGTACTTTAAGCCAGTGTTTTTCAACCTTTTTTTGAGCCGCGGCACATTTTTTACATTTACAAAATGCTGGGGCACACCACCAACCAAAATGACACAAAATGACACTCTAACACAGTAATGCAATAGTTGACCTTGAGTTTTGGAGTTGTAGTTCACCTATATCCAGAGAACACTGTGGACTGAAACAATGTTGGATCAGGACCAAACTTGGCATGAATACTCAATATGCCCAAATGTGAACACAGATGGAGTTTGGGGAAAATAGACCTTGACATTTGGGAGTTACGGTTTCTGGGATTTATAGTTAACACACAATCAAAGAGCATCCTGAACTCTTGCAACAATGAAATTGAACCAAACTTGACATATTGAACTCTCATTACCAACAGAAAGTACTGAAAGGGTTTGCTTGGGAATTGACCTTGAGTTTGGAAGTTGTAGTTCACCTACACCCAGAGAGCACTGTGGACTCAAACAATGTTATGTTATGTTGTTGTTTGTTTTCTATCCAGAATCACAATGTTGGAAGTAGGCTCACCACTTTAAGGTCCCTAAAACAGGCAAGGGAAAACTTCGGCCCTCTGGGTGCTTTGGACTTCAATTCCCAGCATTCCTAACAGCCTGAGGCCCTTTCCTGCTTAAGTGGCTGAGGGGGGGAGAAAAAGGGTCTGAGGCTGCTAGGAATGGTGGTAGTCGGAGTCCAAAACACCTGGAAGGTCCAAGTTTGCCCATGCCAGCTTTCGACAAAGACCTCTTCCTGCCCCTTCCCCTTCGCACCCTTTCTTCCCCCTCCTGCCGAACACTTACTTTTCTTCTCCACTCAGGCTCCCTTCTTCCCAGCCTCGCTCTGCCTCCCTTTGACGTGACCCGTGCAGGTGCTATTGCGCAGACTCACCCCACGTCTTCCTCCCTCCCCCCTCCCAAACATGCCCACGCTGCTCCCTCGGATCAAAATGGCGGCAGAAGCGGCAGCGTGAGCGAAGCAAGGCAAAGTGAGCAGAGCGAGGCTGGGAAGAAAGGAGCCCAAGTGGAGAAGAAAAAGTGTTCGGCAGGAGGGAGAAGAAAGGGTATTGGATGTTCCAATTTCCCACGGCACGCCTGCTGATCGCTCACGGCACACTGGTTGGGAAACACTGCTTTAAGCTATGTATTTATAAATATCCATACACACACAAATTCCCTTTGGGGAGAAACACAGACATGGCAATCAATGTTTGGACACTTAGCTTTATCATATTGTATGGCCATCAGGGTATTATACTTTCATAGGGACCTTTATAAGAACTGAACATTTATTTCTTTATTCAACCATTTTACAGTGTTTGCCATAGTTAACACACGTAAGGGATTTGCCCTCCTTTCTAAACCATTAAACACACCTTCTTATCCATCATCATTATTATCATCATTCCATGGCGTTCACTAAGTCATTATAGAGACATTTCATCATAGCTTTCACTTGTACAGAATTAATTCTCCTGTATGTTCATAATCCTCTTAGTGATATAACCTAACCAATTACATATGAGGAATTTACACAGCTTTAATAGGCTGCAGTAACTAGAGGTGTAGAAAAGTTGCTCTCCTTGTTATATCTCAATATCAATCATAACTATATCTCAATGGCATTCATAATTAATTAAGGAAGTCACTCATCTACACTACTCATTAAGTGCATTTTAAACTGTCACTGAAGAATGTGGCTTCACTGTACAGATGATTACGTAGGTATTCCTGGAACCAATTTGAGGTTCAGATGGTAATTGCACACACCACAGAGCACCGATGCACATGAAGGGCTTTCTTTTGCATGCTTACCTGAGAGTTTGTTATCTGGCCACCTTAGTTAAAGCTAGCTTCAAACTGCATTAAATGGTCAGTGTACATGGGGCCTATGTCAACAATTATTGTAATCTTACCCTCATAAGCCAGCATTTTAGAGCAGTACTTCAGAATAGTTATCAGCCTATTAGGGCCCATCCAGATAGGACCTTTATTGCAAGAACTCCCACAACAAAGGAGGGGTTGTCCAGACAATATTCTGGACCACTGTTTCCCAACCGCTGTGACGCGGCACAGTAGTGTACCGTGACGGACCTCCTGCTGTGCCGTGAGAAAAACTCTCTGCCCCCCTTCCTTCCCCCCCTCCTGCTGAACTCCTGCTGCTTGGGGGAGGAGGAGGAAGGGCTGGGCGGCGGCGAAGAAAAAGAAGAAGGGACCGGGGCACCGGCTGCTTCAGCCGTTTCCCCAGCCAGCCTCCAATCCGCCATGACTCCCGCCCCTCGCTCACTGAAGCTGCGTGGAGGAGGAGCTCCGCCCACTGAAGCCCATCCAAAGCTCATGCTCCTCCTCCTCTGCGCGGCTTCAGCGAGTGAGGAGCGGGAGTCGTGGCGGAGAGCGGCGCTGGGGATGGGGGCCATGACTCCCTCCGCTCACTCACACTGCCCCCTGAAGGCTGGCAAAGCTGTGGGAGAGTTGAAGCCGGGGGAGGGGGCGAGGCATGGCACGGCCTGGCTCCTCTCCTTCCCCCCAGCTTCAGCAATCCCACAGCTTCTCCAGCCTTGAGGGACAGTGCCAAGCCAGCATTGTGCTGGGTCTGCCACCGCTGGCTTGGCACTGCCCCCTCAAGGCTGGAGAAGCTGTGGGAGAGCTGAACCTGGGGGGAGGGGTGGGGCATGACCTGGCCTGGCTCCTCCCCCTCCCCCAGCTTCGACACTCCCAGCAGCTGCTCCCAGCAGGCCACCATCCCCCAGCCATTTTAACTGTGTTAGAGTGTCATTTTGTGTCATTTTGGTTGGTGGTGTGCCCCCGGATTTTTTAAATGTTAAAAGTGTGCTGCCGCTCAAAAAAGATTGGGAAACACTGTTCTGGACAGTCCTGCATTAATTCGCTACAAACCAGGAAAACCCTTGTTTGTAGCAAATTAATTTGATAGTGCATTTATTCTGCGCCTTCTTGGAAGGCGTGGGATAAACGCACTATTTCTGGGTCTGGACTGCAGTAAAACTGCAGTCCAGATAGTATTCCTACAAAATTTGGCCATACATTTTTGTTCTTTATTCTTTATTTTCATTCAATTTTTATTTATTTTATTTTCCAACAGTGGCCGCAGAGCCCATCAGAATTGCATGTAGAGCCCTTAGGGTTCCACGGAGCACAGGTTGGGAACCACTTGGTCATTGTTGACTGCTCTGAATCCTTGGAGGGCACAACCAATGATGATCAGAAGGATGTTTTGGAATGGGGAACAAGAAGTGACATTTTGAGAGGTCTCACGGGAGCAAAGTCCTCATGGATATTTCCATGTGCTACCTGAACACTGTGGGCTGCATCATTTCCACTCCCGGAGGATAGAATTGTAGTTGTAATGTGCCCTTTCCTGCCTGGTTGATTCGATGCTGCAATATTATATTCAGAATCTTTAAGACAGAACAGCATCTTGAGCTTGTTAACGCAGCCCTCCATATTATAATCCTGCTTCTGTCTACCATCTGGTAACTTTGCAACCTTCCTGACAAGATTCCATGACCCCAGATCTGAGAGAAAACTTTAAAAAGCAATCAGTGTTCCCTGTGACAGTGGATAGCCTTTTTAAAAAGAATGTTTCACTGTAATACAGTCCACACTACAGTGAGCATCAAATTTTATTGAGCTTTCAAACATCTCAAATACTTACTATGGGATTGGCTTATGTATAAAAGAGGGTGCTCTAGAAAACTGTGCCGGGACGGTGGCGCAACTGGCTGGGAGTCAGCTGCATTAAGATCACTACTGAAAGGTCATGAGTTCGAAGCCAGCCCGGGTCGGAGTGAGCTTCCGACCAATTTGTGTAGCTTGTTGTCAACCTTTGCAACCCGAAAGACAGTTGCATCTGTCAAGTAGGAAATTTAGGTACCACTTATGTGTGGGGAGGCTAATTTAACTAATTTACGTGGCCATAAAAAATCTCCAGCAAACATGCGGGGAATGAGGAAGTACTTCATCAGTGTTGGAGATGGAAGGTGAAGCGACAGCTCCCCTGGTGTCCAGAGAAAGTTGGAATGTTAAATAGCCTCTAACTGTCTGTCTATATGTGTTGTGTGTCTATGGCATTGGATGGTTGCCATGTATATGTACATTGTAATCCACCCTGAGTCCCCTGAGGGGTGAGAAGGGCGGAATATAAATACTGTAAATAAATAAATAAATAAATAAATAAATAAATAAAGAGAAGATGTTTGAAAATGGATTTTGCACCACTCTATTCTAGAAGCAGTGTTCCATTCATTTATTAATTGACGTCTCTCTTCTTAATTTATCCTAAGGTGAATTAAGAATGGCTGTGAACCTTGAATGGTTCTGTTGTTGTTATTCCATTGGCACCAATGGGGAAACATTAGAGGCTCATTTCTCTGTCATATTTAGGCCTATCAGCACGAAACCTGCCTCACTTGTAGGCTACAACTGCAAACCTGCCAAGTGTCATTCATGGGAAGACTGTTCCTACAGAGAACAGTTCCTTTTTTCCAGGATTTTAATTTTGTTTATGTATCATGTGTATGTAGGATATAGTGGAAAGAATTTAAAGATTTTTGGAAGTACACTTATATGCAAAACATTCCTCCTTGGCAATTTTTTTTAATAGATTTTTATTGCACATTTCAATATTTACAGACACGGGTTGCGGGAGGTGGTGGGGGAAGGGAGTGGGGAAGGGGTACCTGGGTACCGGGTTTGGGGTAAGGGTTGGGTGGGGGGTTAAAAGTGGCTTCCCAAGAGTATCACAAGGTGTCCATGAATATATAGGGTTACTATGATTGAGGGAGAGAAGTAAGGATTGACGTCCTTACTATATGTTGAGAAAAAAGAAACTTTTATACAGATCGGTTATATTACATCATATAACCTTCTCTTATGGGTCATTCAGGTCTATGGTGAAATTATGCTTTTTGTTCTGCAAGTAATTTTTGAAGTCTGTCCAGTCTGTCCTATTTTTCTTGTTATTCAGGTTCTGAGCAAAGGAATCCATCTGTATAAGATCCAATGCTTTTATTGTCCATTCTTCCAGGTCAGGGGATGTTTCTTTCTTCCAATGTCTGGCTAGTACTATTCGGCTGCAGGTACTAAGGAGGAAAAATATTTTTTCTTGATTCTTGTTTAATGTAGGGTTGGATATCCCCAGTAGATAATATTGTGGATCCATTTTGAAGTTGACTTTTAGTATCTTTTGCATCTCTTTGTGAATCCCTTTCCAATATCTGACTGTTTTCTTACATTCCCACCATTGATGGAAGTAGGTCCCCGGTTCTTTCTTGCTTTTCTCCTTGGCAATTTGACAGTGTTAAAGAAGTGGAATGTGCTGACACAGATGGCATTTTTAAAACAACACATATAAATGAGGTATTGCTTATTTGCAATTTGACTGAAAGGCAGGCAAAATATGTGCATGTTAACACTCTCCTTTAGGAAAAAACCTCTACTTTTCACAGTCTTTAGCTATATTAAATGTGCCCTGTTAAACACTACGGTACATTGAAAAAATATGATAAGAATATTATAGAACATTTTAAATTACAAGATAGTTTATAAGACATCACCTTCTCTTCCTTCTGCTTTGAGGTAGTGTGTTCAATAAAACTGGGGGTGCGGAGGGGAATCACCATGGACATAATCACATTTTAATATAATGTTGCTGGTAATATTTGTAAGATCAAAGTTATTATATTCTTACTACTGTTTTTAACATACACACCTTTATGTTCTGGTCAGGTGGAAAACAAACCAAATAAATTGGGAAGCAGGCCCGGATTAAGCTCTTTTGGCGCCCTAGGCCACACATTGGAAGCCCCGTCCCCCGGGGGCGGGGCCGCTGCCGCGCATGCCTGAAAGCGGACATGGGGGCAGTGCTTCCCTCCGCCTCTTCCTCCTCCGAGGAGGAGGAAGGGAAGCCCCGCCCCCGTGGCCGCTGCTGCACATGCGCGGCAGGAGGGAGAGTGCAGGCACCGTGGCCTCCTCCTCCATGTTCCCGGGTGCCGCAGGGGCCCCGGGGCTTCCCTTCCTTCCTCCTCCCCGCTGTGGCACCCAGGAACATGGTAGAGGAGGCAGAGGCTGCGGCGCTCACCTCGCGCCCTCCCTCCTGACGCACATGCCCAGAAGCAGCCACGGGGTTGGGGCTTCCCTTCCTTCCTTCTCCTCCTTGACTCAAGGAAGGAGGGTGTGGCGAGGAGGAGGAAGCAGCCCCGGGAGATTCCCTCCGCCTCCTCCTCCTTGCGCCCTCCTTCCTTGACAAGGGGGCGGGGGCAATGGCGAGGGGGGGGGGTGCCATTCCCTCCTCCCCGCCCCCTCGCAGCGGGGGGGGGGAGTCATCATGCCGCACATTGCGTTTTTGTCTGAACTTTTTTTGGTCCTTGATTTGGCGCCCCCCTATGCCTACGTCCATAGGCCATGGCCTAGTGTGACCTTATGGGTAATCCGGGCCTGTTGGGAAGAGAGGACACAGTACAGAAAAGGAGCACATTTTATTATCATAAAAATCAAACATTTGTGAATGTTTCCGCATGGACTGGCAAATTTAATCTATTCAAAGAAAGTAAAAAAAAAAACCCCAGTGATGTAGAAGAATGACAGTGGGAACCCTACACTGTGCCAAGACAATACAAGTCACTGTGTGGTTCTAAAGTTATTAAAAATCTTATTATTTTAAAAATGAGACTTTCTGGATCTGAAGACTGGGTTTAACTTTAAAAACATTGGCCTAAATTTAGCACTGTACCGGCGTCCAACTGTTAGCATACCTCTTTCCTCCTCCTCCTTCTGCCCCCAAGCCTGCTTCACAGGCATCCATGGTCTCAAAAGCAGTTACACAGGATGCTAACTTACAATACCTTTCCTCTGAATGCAAACTAGCAGAGATACTTTTTTTTAAAGTCCCATTTATCACTATTCAGGAAAAAAATAAAAACAATTTAGAATTGTGCATACTCCAGCATTATTCAGTTTAGCATATCACAGTGATATTTTAGGAATATGTCAAAATTAATCCTATTGCTCATCTGGCCATTTGGAAAAAAACCCCTGAGAAATGCATTTTGTGTTGTTTAAATTACTATGGCATTCCATAAACATGCACCATCAAGTAATTTATATGTAGCACAGCATTGTTTTCAAACTGACAGTAGAAATAGGAAAGAGAATTTAAGAAACTCTGTGAACTACCAGTTGTATGCTAAATTGTTTAGCTTTTTAAAATGTATTTTTAATGGGGGGAATTCTGCCATAATAGCTGAATGATTTCTAGATACATCTCTTTTCAATGTACTTGTGTGTGTGTGTGTGTGTGTGTGTGTGTGTGTGTGAATGCTTCTTCAAAATAACCACCTCTTTCTCCAAGTTTTGCCTTAATGTAAATGAGTATATACTTCATTAGTTGTTTATTGGTTCAGTAGCTTCCAACTCTTCATGAACTCATGGACCAGCCCATGCCAGAGCCTCCTGTTAACTGTCGCCACCCCCAGCTCCTTCAAAGTCAAGCCAGTCAAGGATAACAACCATCCATCTTGCTCTTGATCTGCCCCTCTTCATTTTTCCTTCCATTTTCCCCAGCATCATTTTCTTCTCCGAACTTCTCGTCTTCTCATTATGTAGCCAAAGTACTTCATCTTTGCCTCTAATATTCTTCCATCTATTTTATTTATTTATTTATTTTATTATTTCGACTTATATACCACCCTTCCCGAAAAGGCTCAGGGTGGTTCACAATAATGAACAACAAAACACAACATATTTGAAAACATAATAAAAACAGATTAAGACCAGAGTAAGGGTTACAGCTTAGAGATTGAACGCCTGACGGAACAGGTTGGTCTTACAGGCCCTCCAAAAAGCCTGTAGATGAGTTATTGCTCGTGCCTCCTCCGGGAGGGCGTTCCAAAGGGTAGGCGCTGCTACAGAAAAAGTGCGCTGCTGCGTCGATGACAAGTGGCAGATCTTAAGTGATTGAACCTCTAGTAGGTTTTGATCCATGGACCATAGTGGTCTCTGGGGAACATGCAGGGAAAGGCGGTCCTTCAGGTACACTGGCCCCATGCAAGGCCTTAAAGGTTAGCACCAGCACTTTGAAGGCAATCCGGTGCTCGATAGGGAACCAGTGCAAGCACTGTAGGACTGGTGTGATGTGGCACGATAGTGACACTCCAGCCAGTAGTCGAGCCACAGTGTTTTGCACCATCTTCAGTTTCTGGATTACTGGCAAAGGAAGGCCAATGTAAAGGGCGTTACAGTAGTCCAGTCTTGAGATGATCATGGCCTGGATTACCAAGGCCAGGTCATCACCGGAAAGGTAGGGTGCCAGCCGCCTTGCCTGGTGCAGGTGGAAAAACGCTGCTCTGCTCACAGTGGAGACCTGAGCCTCCATCGTCAGCAGAGGGTCCAGTTGGACCCCAGGATTTTAACCAGAGGTGACAGGCTAACCACCTCACCATCCATTATTAGCAGCCGGAGCTCCTCCCCCCCCCCCCCGGGGGCGACCCAGCCACAGGACCTCCGTCTTCGACGGGTTCACCTTCAACCTGCTGGCCCGTAGCCACCCAGTCATGGCTTCCAGGCACTGATGGAAATAATCAGGTACAGAGTCTGGCCGGCCTTCCATCCTCAGCACCATCGGCGTACTGATGACACTCCAGACCAAAACTACGCACAGTTGGGCAAGTGGACTCATATAGGTGTTAAATAATAGTGAGAAGCCAGGCTTTATTTCCTGGAGTATGGACTGGTTTAATCTTCTCATGGTCCACAGCACTCTCAGAATTTTCTTCCAACACCCCAGTTCAAAGACGTCTATCTTCCTTCATTCAGCCTTCCTTATGGTCCAGCTTTCACATCCATAGGTTACTATGGGGAATACCGTTGCTTTAACTATGCGGATCTTCGTTGCCAATGTGATGTCTATACTTCATACCTCAAGCAAAATGTAAATAGACTATCCACCACATTCTCTCTTTATCCCAAATGTCTCTTATTAGGCAGACTATTTGGTATTCTTGATAGAGTTGAGAACCAGCCACAAGCATGATGAAGTACTTCAATTAAAATATGTTCATAAAGATTTATAAGATATGAGGGGGAGATTAATACGAGCTCATTTTATTTGCCTGCTATTATACAGAAAAATGGGAGAAAGCCATGTTTCACTGTGGAAAAGAGAGGACTGGAATATGGCAACTGCTGTAATACTTAACCGCCAGAGTTTGCTCGGGCAATTAAGGGCCAACAGGAGAAAAATCCAAATGGGACTACGAAGAAAGGTCTGCACACCGAAAGCACTAGGTATGTCTGGGCAAGGCAACTTGGAGATATGCAAATGAATAAAGCATATGCTCAGCCAAACCAAAGGGGTTAGATTATGTCCCCCACAGCACATAGAACAACATTCAAGAGGACTAAGAATGTGATCTTTAGCAGCCACTAGGAACAGAAAATTGAGACAGGAGATAAAAATTGGCAGTCAGACTTTCATAGTCTTTCGGGCTTTATGCCAGGCTAGAACACTGAATAGGAGTTTTCCTGTTGTGGACAAGGACATGCTTTGGTGTAGCTCCCACTAGTTGATTCTAATGTCAACCCCACACTATCCCTTACTTTTTCAAGATGACATGTAGGCTGACTCTACACCATAGAATCGCTGCAGTTTGATACCAGTTTCCCATGGCTCAATGCAATGGCATATAATTTATGCAGAGAAACCTAAAGACCTTGTAAAACTAATGTTCTCAGGATTCCACAGAATTAAGCCATGGCAGCTAAAGTAATGTCAAACTACTTTAATTCTACAATATAGATGCATACATAGTCTCTGTTCATATTGAAGGTCTAGCTCTTGAAATCTGCAAATATCTGTACTCAGACATCAGCTACTGCTCATATCTTTTGACTTATCAGTGGACACCTGAAGGGGGACTGCTTAGAGCTCATTCTTTATTGATCAGATCAATGGTTCAATATATAGGTTGCTTTAATAAATATGGTTTAACAAGAATGTCTTTGCTTGAATCCTTTTGCTTTAAAAAATATATATTTCCTGTCTTGATAATTTCACTATATCATTAATTATTCACAATAAACAATGTTAGAAGTATGTATTAAGCATAATTTAGTAATCACATGTTTCTTGACCAGCTCCACGAATGGCAGTCTCCATTTGAAACACTGGGGGCTTTCAAATGCCCTTTATAGAATGTGCCAAGAAGTAGGCCTGTTTCCGATTATCTGATACATCCGATTATCGGAAGTTTTTTTTCCAGACTTCCGATAATTAAAATAGATTCGCCATTCTGAGAGCTTTGTCGCCATTCTCTGAAAGGTCTCGGATGTAATTTCCGCCCTTTCTTGCTGCCTCTCCTCATTGGCTGATGGCAATCCAGATTGGACATGGGATAACACCCCTCCCCAGCAGATCTGGGGGAAACGCGGCTTTCCCCTAGATCTGTTGGGGAGGGAAGTTATCCCTGGAAGTAACCTAAGCGCTAACAGCAATTGGTTCGTTGTTTTTTTAAAATTTTTTTATTAAATTTCCATAAAAGAATACAAACATAGAAAAACAAAGTCGAACATACATGTATATAGTAAAATCATTTTACATTTCTTTCGTTGAGGGTAGAAATTTCCTCAACCTTTCATCTTACTTCTCTACTAATCATGGGAAATAATAAAAAAAGTTACATAAGGGGGAAAAGGATGAGAGAAGGGTCAAGAGGGAGGGTAGGGGTAAAGAATAGAAAAAGAGTAAAGAGTGTAAAGTAGATAGTCATAGAAGGTGGTCTAATAAGATAGGAGTTGGGTATCTTATATCTTTCTTGTCATTAAGAGTAGGAAGGTGTTTAGGAAAGCATATACTATATCCAATATCATTTTCTTCTTATAGGGTGTTGATCCTCTTATTTCCTATAACATAAGGGAAAAACATTAGTGTGTCTATCTTATTATGTGTAATTGTGTATAAGTGTTTATATATATATATATATATGTCTACTCTTTTCTCTATTTATTACCATTTAAATTCCATATCTATATTATATTCTGTTTTACAATATAGCTTGATTAAATTCCATCTGTCCATACCAATAGCTACTTTTCTCTCTTTGTCTCTTAACTTTTCTGTCAGTTCTTCCATTTGTATTGTTTCTACCACCTTTAATATCCATTCCTCTTTGGTTGGGTTGTTTTTCGATTTCCAATATTTTGCAAATAACATTTTTGCTGCCGTTGTTGTTATTAAGAATACTTCCTTTTCTGTCTTATCCAAGCCAGGGTCCATTATCCCCAACAGAAACGCTTCTGGTTTCCCTACCAATTCTTTATTAATAATTTTCTCAATTTCTTCTTGAATCATTTTCCAAAACTTTGTTGCCTTAGGACACAACCACCAATGATGGAAAAATGTTCCGTTTTCCCGTTACAATTCCAACAGTTAGACCTTGTATTTTTGTAAATTTTAGCTAGTCTCTCAGGGGCCAAATACCACCTGTATATTAATTTAATCCCGTTTTCTTTATATTGTTGACAATACGAGATATTTATGTTGTTTTTCCAAATTGATTTCCATGTCTCTAAGTTTATTTTATAGCCAATATTTCTGGACCATTTTCTCAAATGATCTTTATATTGGTCTTTTTCATTTTCCCATCTTAAAAGTAGTTTGTATATTTTTCCAACTAATTTTTTATCTTTACCTAATAGTATTTAATCTAATTCATTATTTTGACTTTCAAATCCAATTTCTTTATCTTTTCTAAATATTTCTCTAATTTGAAGGTAGGGAAATCAGTTAATCTCTTGGTCTTCTACAGCTAATTGCGGTTTGGTTTTCAGCTAAAGGCGACTGTTTACTAGAAAGCCACTGACAAACAGCTGGGAAAGAACACCAAAAAGAATGACTAGGGGCTCTAGCTAAATTATCTAATGTAATATAAATCCAGACATCATATCTCCACAGTGAAGCATCTATATTGAAGAGAAATGTATATACTCAATAATGTGATGCTCAAAATGTAAAACATTCAAAGCAATGATAATAATATACACAATGCAATATTACATAAACATAGGACAACACGTTATAGAATTCAATGCACCAGACGTTTCATCATCATAGTATTACATTACCAGAAGAATGTTCCAAATTAGTCTCTGCAATTAGAGTTGTTCAAGGTGTGTTTGGTGTGGTAGTCCAGATAACGTAGTCCCATGTAATGGATCCTGAAGTGTGGAGTCAATCACACATTCCCTAGGCCTTGGGAATATATCTGAATATTAGAATACATCCGATTCAATTCTGATAACATTGTTGTAAAAATCGGAAGTGATTCACATCCGAAACCAAAGCAAAATCAACATCAGAATCTACTTCCGATTACCATTTTTGCGTTTGAAAACAGGCCTACTAAGCAGCATGGAGACTCTCATTCCATCTGATGTGAATCAGCCTTTGACAAATGCTAGTTGTCTGTTATTGATATTGTTATTTATACTAACCTGAACAAAATGAAAAGAAGAGGCAGACTTTTACATAGTAGCTATATGCAGAAACAATTGATAGTTTATATCTAAAAATCTATCTGAAGACAGGCTGGTACTAAGTGAGTTTATTAAATAAAAAATAATTAAATTCAAAATTCTATGGAGACAAAAAAGATCAGAGAGAGATTTTTATCTTTCCACCTTAATAAGTCCAACAATGAAGACAACAACAACAACAACAACAACGAACATTGGGGATGAATACAAGAAAATGTAGGAATGTATTTACCTAGATTGTTAGAACGTTCTATCCAAAATCAAGTAATAGCTTTCTCACTATTCCTTCTGTCGGGAATCTTTCATGAAAGAAAATACGATTGAATAACACTCAATTAATTCAATTCAAAGTGCTGGTTTTAACCTTTAAAGCCCTAAACGGTTCTGGCCCAGACTACCTGTCTGAATGTATCTCCTGCCACAAACCATCACGAAGTTGAAAATCTTCAGGAGAGGCCCTGCTCTCTATTCCACCACTATCGCAAGCACGGTTGGTGGGGACGAGAGACAGGGCCTTCTCGGCAGTGGCCCCCTACTGTGAAAATCTCTCCCCAAGGAAATCAGGTTGACCACCTCCCTCCTGTCCTTTAGAACAGTGTTTTTCAAACTTTTTCGAGCCACGGCACATTTTTTTACATTTACAAAATCCTGGGGCACACCACCAACCAAAATGACACAAAATGACACTCTAACACAGTAATACATATAGTTAATATGTTTTAAAATGTATTTATATACTCTGTGTGAAACCTGGGCCTGTTTTGATGAACACAACATAGATATCCTGGCAGGAATGGCAGAAAGACACAAACTTCCCACACAGAACTCCCATCACCAAGAGAAAATGCTATAAGAGTTTGGTGGGCATTGACCTTGAGTTTTGGAGTTGTTGTTCACCTATATCCAGAGAGCACTGTGGACTGAAGAAATGTTGGATCAGGACCAAACTTGGCATGAATACTCAATATGCCCAAATGTGAACACAGATGGAGTTTGGGAAAATAGACCTTGACATTTGGGAGTTACAGTTTCTGGGATTTATAGTTAACACACAATCAAAGAGCATCCTGAACTCTTGCAACAATGGAATTGAACCAAACTCGGCATATTGAACTCTCATTACCAACAGAAAGTACTGAAAGGGTTTGCTTGGGAATTGACCTTGAATTTGAAAGTGTTAGTTCACCTACACCCAGAGAGCACTGTGGATTCAAACAATGTTATGTTATGTTGTTTGTTTTCTATCCAGAATCACAATGTTGGAAGGAGGCTCATCACTTTAAGGTCCCTAAAACAGGCATGGGAAAACTTCGTCCCTCTGAGTGCTTTGGACTTCATTTCCCACCATTACTAACAGCCTGAGGCCCTTTCCTGCTTAAATGCCTGGGGGGGGAGGAAAAGAGCCCGAGACTGCTAGGAACGGTGGGAGTTGGAGTCCAAAACACCTGGAAGGTCCAAGTTTGTCCATGCCAGCTTTCGACAGAGACCTCTTCCTCCCCCTTCGTGCCCTTTCTTCCCCGTCCTGCCAAACACTTACTTTTTCTTCTACACTGCCGCTTCTGCCACCATTTTGATCTGAGGGGGGAGCGTGAGCGTTTTCAGGAGGGGGGGGGAGGAAGATGTGACCCGTGCGGGCACTACTGCGCAGACTCACCCCAGAGCAAAGCGAGGCAAAGCGAGCAGAGCGAGGCTGGGAAGAAGGGAGCCCGAGTGGAGAAGAAAAAGTGTTTGGCAGGAGGGGGAAGAAAGGTTATTGGAGGTTCCAATTTCCCACGGCACACCTGATGATTGCCCACGGCACACTGGTTGGGGAACACTGCTTTAGAAGACAAGTGAAGACTTGGCTCTGGGACCAGGCATTTGATTAATGGATAGTGGCAATTAGAAAGAAGACTTGGGATATTTATGACATTGAATCTGCCTAGACTTGGATTTACTTTTACCGGCATGTATTATAATGAATTGTATAATGTGTCTTAATAGGTTTTAATGCTTTAATTGTACTTTGAATTGTTTACTTATTAACAGCATCGTATGGTGCTTGTGTGAGGCCTCCCTGAGTCCTCCTTCAGGGGTAGAAAGGCGGGATAAAAGTGCATGAAATAAATAAATAAATAAACATTGAGGCTGCTGTCCATGGTGCTGAGCTCTACAATTCAGAGCAATGTTAGTCAAGGAATGTGCTTTTTTATGCCATCAGGTCATTCTATAAACATTGCCCCTTGTGCCAGCAAGACTGAAGACCGACAGGTCAGAGGTTCGAATCCGGAGAGAGCATGGATTAACTCCTTCTGTCAGCTCCAGCTCCCCGAGTGAGGACATGAGAGAAACCTCCCAGAAGGATGAGAAAAATCAAAAGATCCAGGTGTCCCTTGGGCAACGTCCTTGCAAATGGTCAATTCTCTCACACCAGAAGTGACTTGCAGTTTCTCAAGTCGCTTCTGACAAAAATCTAAACAACTCCAGCATTGCAAAATGTATCTTTCTCTCCCCACTTTGGAAAGGGTTAGGAAACACCACAATGACCCCATTTGGCTATGTTTGCCCTAAAAAAAAAAACAGTAGATAGTATGTAAGCATTACTGTTTTGGGCTTAGCCCTGTTCTGGTATTTTTTTTCATGCTTTCTTGAACACAGCAATATGAAAGTGTCAGATTCCTCTCTGTTGTTAATTTCTTCCTGTGGAAGAAAGGTTCTTGTTTGTGTGGTGGTTTTTTCATCCAAGCAAGCTGCTTGATTTATCATTATTCTCTTCCTGTCAAAGGCTGACTGCATTAACTAATTTGTCAATGACTACCTTACTACTTAAAATACCCAATATGTATCAAAGATGCCTGAAAGAGAGATTACAGCAAGAGACTTCAAAGTTACAGCTGATTAGGAAACTCCACGCTATTGACAGAATCGGAGTTTCCCCCCGATCGTATTACGTACATTAATGAATAAGGATGTGCAATAAATTCTATATTTCCAATGTCAGTGTAAGGAATATTAAGTGTTAATAAAGGAACAGTACTTTCCATGCTTCATTTCCTTCTGATATTACTGTCAACAATCCTTCCACAATCATAAGTACTGTGTTCTTTAAATAAATACATACTGCAATGTGTGTGTTTGAACACATATATACTATCTATATATATAAAGGAAGACCCGTCATCAAACGACTGCCAGAGGCAGAGAAACCTTCCAAGGCAGAGACACCAAACTTGCCAACATAAATAGGCCTCAGACAAGGAAGGTTTTTAGCAAAGAAACTCCCCCCAAAAAAACCCCTAGCAGGCCCCCAAAACAACAATTAAAAAACTACATTTCCCAGCGTACTCTGTGGCCGCCAACGAATCCCATTGGCCAACATCGGCCCACACAAAATGCAGGGAGGTTGAGTTCCCATAGTAATGGTGGGCGGAGCCAGCCAAGGCTAGGTTAGAATGCTGAGTGATTTGAGTTTAGTCAGTTGGTGTTTGTGGGTTAAACTGTCAAGGCCAAGCTCTAGGAGGGAGCAGGTTCCCACACTCGAGAAACACAATCCAAAAGACCAAGCCAGCACAAAATACCACACATGACAGCCACACAAATCGCGATGCCTACCTCTACAGACCCACAACACAACAGACACACAACACACACAACGCATACATACCACTGCTAAACAGAAGCCTCCACAGTACAACCAACTAACACAGGAGGACATAACAACTACCAGGAGGACATAACACTAACACAAATAGGGCACCAGGGACACAGGCACCACTGACAAACACATACCACCAGAATAACACAAACTTGCAAAACCCACAAAAAAAAACAATCCTGCAACACAAAAACCCACCCCAACCAAAATTCACAACAAACACCACTGGCAAAAGCAACACCCCCTCCACATCACAACCAGCACAAAGCCAGACTGAGACAACTATGTCACCACAACACACACAAAATACACCCCACAAATACCTGACAACTTCCCCAACACAAAACCCAGCACTGCACTCACTACTCACCACCACACACACCTCCAAATACACACACGTCCCAGGCACAATACTCCAGCAATTCCTACCCACACAACACAACACAACTTCCTATCACAACCCATCCCCCCAACCTTACGGGACCCTGCACACACAACACCTACCACCACCACAAACGAAAACCAACTCCACCTATACTCCAACCACAACACAACACTGCACTGAAACTCTACAAACACACACAAATACCCAAAACACCCCACCCACACAAGCATTCCACAACATACTACCACCCACAATGCCACCACACACCCACTAACTCATCAAAAAGTAATACCTACACACAACACAATACGCACATAATGCAACCTTGCGTCTACTGCTCAACCCATTTGTATGCCATTCCTTCCTTCAACACCACACACCGACAACTCCACAGGACTTCAACATCCCACCCACCAGAACAACCCACAACGACCCAGCCATGGCCCCAACAACACCATAACTAACAACAATTCCAACCCTTACATACTCAGACTTTCTCGCATCTCCTAAATAGGGCACAGCAACGCGTGCCGGGTACAGCTAGTATATGTATATAGCCTGTAAATCTTAAAACTACCACTAGATGCTGTTTATAATTCCAGCCGACATTTCACAGAATGGCTGGTGCTTTATTTTTACACAAATATCTACTTTTAGTCATTTTATTCATCCATCCATCCATTCATTCATTCGCGTCAGGAGTGACTTGAGAAGATATATGCATCACCGGGGGCTCCAAGTTATTATATTAAATCCACTTTACGGTTACAGTATCCATCCAAGACCATTCCTTTGCTGCAGTTGATTTACTCAAAACTCTTTCTCTCTCCTTCTCTCTCTATATTCCAGAACTATCATCCATGAAACATTCAAGCTATAATAGATTTATTAGACTAAAATACGATATCACAGAAATCTTTGTTTCTTTTTTCTGTGAGAAATGACTAGTTTTAAGCTTCTAATTAAAATATTTACACTGCAAAACTTATACTGGTTGAGCAACCATTATGCAAAATGCTTGGAACCAGAAGTGTTTTGAATTTCAGGGTTTTTTTGGATTTTGGGATTCTTATATTTGACTATACATACCTAATGAGATACTTTGGAGATGGGACTCAGATCTCAACACAAATATACACATTATACATAGAAGCTGAAGGTAATGTGTACATGTATTTAATCATTTTGTGGACAAGGTTCATTACATTGAATTATTTGAAAGCAAAAGTGTCACTATTTTAACCACCTTTATGAATAACTAGCTTGGGGACCTGGCGGTGCCCGGGTTATTTGAGGAAGGCATTGTGTGCCATAGTTCGTCATTGGTGTGGGCCACAGTGCTCTAAGGAAGTGAATTAAAGTACTGCAACTCCCATCATCCATGGTCCATCCTCCCTCAAACTGCACCAGGATGTAGGGTGCACCTTGGGGGGGGGGGTCTGTGTGCCAAGTTTGGTCTTGTTCTGTCATTGTTGGGGGTCTAATCAGGAAAATCAAGTTGAGGAAGCCTAACAATATTCCATGAGCTGAGGCCTAGTCAGGCAAATCAAGTTAAGGAAGCCTTGCTGTCAATTTTGGGCGTGGTCTGTGATGTATAGGGGCTACAGTGTTGTTTAGGAAGTGAATGAGGTGAAGGTACTGCAAATCCCATCATTCGTGGCCCAGCCTGCCCTAAACCACACCAGGTTGTGAAGTGGGCCATTGGGCCCCTGTTTGCCAAGTTTGGTCTGGATCATTGACGGATCATTGCTGTGGGTCTCAGTGGCTGACTGCCTGAGGCCTTTCATTTTCCCTCTATGTATAGGGGCTGCAGTGTTGTTTGGGAAGTGAATGAAGTGAAGGTACTGCAAATTCCATCATTCGTGGCCCATTCTGCCCTAAATCACACCAGGTTGTGAAGTGGGCCATTGGGCCCCTGTTTGGCAAGTTTGGTCCTGATCCGTCATTGCTGTGGGCCGCAGTGGCTGAAGGCCTTTCATTTTCCCTCTATGTATAGGGGCTGCAGTGTTGGCGAAGGTACTGAACATTCCATTTCCAACAGAAAAAACTGTCAACTGGCTAACTTCAACTCCAGCCATTTCTGTCTGCCTCAGGCCCTTTCCTTCCTCTCTGTGCTGCCTAGGAGTGTTGGAATGTTGGGTGGCTGGCCAGTCAGAGCCATTTATGCAAATAATCCCAGAGTGGCAGCCAATCGAAACGCTGCCACGTATTCCTCCCATCGCACCGCCGCAAACACTGACTTTTATTACATAGATAGATAGATAGATAGATAGATAGATAGATAGATAGTAGGCATGTTTTAGAATCCTAAAATGGCGATTCTTATATCAAATGGGGGGGGAATTTTTTTTTTGATTAGTATATCAAAGACTTACAAAAAATTTCCCAAAAATTTCGGAAATGTAACTTAAGTACTAACGAAATTCGTTAGTAATTCGTATGCCAGAGCATGCGCATTCCAGATGGTTTTGGCCTACAACTCCCAGAAATCTAACAGCTGGTAAATTGGCTGGGATTTCTGGGAGTTGTAGGCCAAAACTTGAATAAATCACACTGAATTCTAGATGGGACTCTCCAAATAGGAAGGAGGGAGGGAAGGAGGGAGGGAGGGGTATTCTATTCTTGGAAGCAGCAAAAGAAAAGGAGGAGGAGCCCCCTGGCTCCTCGCTGCCTCTCTCTCACCCCGATCCCCAGGGAGCGAGGGCCCAAGTTTGCCAGGCTGGTCATATACCTACATTCCATGCACATGCAATAATACAGCAGTAATAACAATGGGTATAAGAATAGGTAAAATTCAAACCGAAGTATTCTGACTGGTCCCTACCTCATGCGGTGCAAACGGGCTCTTCTCTGTGAGCCAGGGAATTAGCCCGGAAAAGACAGCGTTTCCTGCTTGGGTGCACACACATACATATTCTTTGGGGGGATTTGCTGCAGAATCCCGGCCTCATAGAGAAGATTCTGCAGCAAATCCCCTCCCAAGAATATGTATGTGTGTGCTCCCAAGCAGAAAACGCTGCTTTTTCCCCCGGGCTAATTTCCCCCGAGCTCCGTTGCAACCGCATGAGGAGAGACCAGTCAGAATACTTCGGTTTGAATTTTACCTCTTGTTATTGTTATTACTGCTGTATTATTGCATGTGCATGGAATGTAGGTATGACCAGTTGGATTACTTATAATATTAGGCAGTGGCACTTACAGTAGCATTCATTGTATTATACATTAGGTTGGTTTCTCACCCCAATACTCTTTGATGCCTTAGATCCTGGCTGGCAGGCAGGAGAGGCAGGGAAGCCTGGAAAAAAATGTAAACAGAGAGGATTACTCAGAAGTAAATCTACAAAAGAAGGGCCCTTCATCCAAAGTGCCCTCCTTTGCAGATTTACTTCTGAGTAATCCTCTCTGTTTACATTTTTTCCAGGCTTCCTTCCAGCCGAGCGAAGGAGCGAGTTTAGGGCTTGCCTTGCCATAATATTGGCAAGGGAGGCGGGGAGGGTGGTGAGAGAGAAGGAGGGCCCCCCTTATCTTTATACGACCTAATAACGACACTTAAGAAAATCCTGGCCCCCAAAGTTCGAAAAATTAAGTCCACTTCCTGGTTGGCGTTCCAGGTGCAGAAAAGCTCGAAAAGTAGCATTTCACGAGATTTCTTCTTGAAACGA
Organism: Anolis apletophallus; assembly: GCA_030556195.1. Taxonomy (NCBI): domain Eukaryota; kingdom Metazoa; phylum Chordata; class Lepidosauria; order Squamata; family Anolidae; genus Anolis; species Anolis apletophallus. Next base: position 21,867,111 of record JARBWK010000009.1, on the reverse strand, counting down.
ATCATTTTCATAACTTTTTTCTCATGCCTAATAGATAGATAGATAGATAGATAGATAGGTAGATAGATAGATAGATAGATAGATAGATAGGGAGATTTTCCAGTCTCAGCCACTGATTGAAGTTGAGATAATAATAATAATAATAATAATAATAATAATAATAATAATAGAAATTAAGATCAATGTCTGACTCACTGGCTTCTAGCCTCCCAATAAAACCTGTCATAATTAGTGGGTACTAGAGATTAAGCTTTTCAGAGATTCCTCTACACCTTTGAAATGTCCTCCACAGATCAATATCCATGAAGTCATTCTTTTCCACTGCAAGAATGTGCTGCAAAATGATTTTTAAAGTTGCTGCTGGTTTTAATTCACTGATTTTAATATTTAATGAATTAACTGTTGTAATTTATATGCATTTTAAAATCCTTTCTAAACCACTTTAGGAGGACAATGTGACCTAAAAGGCAAGTTTGAAATTGTTGAAACAAATGAACATAAATCACAATTTTCTTTGACTGTATGTTTCTCCACATCTGTTATTAGAGGTGATAGTTATTTGAAAATTGTGTAAAAGGTACAGTCAGCCCACCATATCAATGGATTTTGCATCCATGATTCAACAATGGAGTATTTTTCATTCCAAAAGCCAATGCCGATTTTGCCATTTTTAAAAGGGACACCATGTTACTAAAGTATTGTATATAATGGGACTTCAGCATCCATTGCTTTTGATTAGAGTGTCTGGGATCAGAGGGAAGAGTTCCTAGAACAGGAGTGGGCAATTATTTTTTCCAAGGGGCCACACGAGAGCCAAAAAATATTATGAAGGGCCGCACCTAAAGACTGAATTACATTCTAATCTACATTATTTATTTATTTATTTACTATATTTACTATATATTACACATCATTAATATTAACATATTAATATATCAAGAAATATTCATATATTATTAGTATTAATATCATAATTATTATATTATGGTATATATATAGACATGATAATATATTGAAATTATAATATAACATTATTATATTATATTATTTATTATATTATTATATTATTATTATGAAATTATTATAAAATAATAATAAAAACCACTAAAATTAAATTAAATGAAATTCAAGAAGACAAGGTGCAAACCAAGATGAAAGCTGACATCATCAAGAGAGGAAGGATCCCAAGATGGAATGGCCCAATGGACCCAGCCCAGAGGATGGCAAAGCAGACCCAGCCACCACCGCAGCAGAGCAGCAGGCGATCGGAGGCTGCAGGCCTCCGCCCGCTCTCGCCCCCAGCCGTTCCCCAGCTGATCGCCCTGCTATGGAGTGCCTCCCATTCCTGGAGGCGATCTGGGCCTGCAGGGGGAGCAGTCAGAGATCTGGGGCGGCTTATTCGACCTGGTGACCCGGAAGATGATCAAGTCTTCCAGGTCGCCAGGGCGATCAGCCCCGCAGGTTGCCGAGATGCTCCCGCTGCAGGCCGGATTGCCTCCAGGGATGTCAGGCACTCCAAAGCCGCCTGTTCCTCCAGCCTGTCTGCTGACACAGGCCCCACAGAGCCCGCGATGGGATGGCGGCAGCACCACCCCTTCTTCTTGGTCCTGCCCCCGATGCTCTTCTCCCCGGGCCGGACAGAATCGGCTGCCGGGCCGCATCCAGCCCACGGGCTGTAAGTTGCCCACCCATGTCCTAGAATCACATAATTGGAAAATACCTCAAATGCCATTCAGCCCAACCTGCCATACAGAAAAATATAGGAAGATATATGGGTCACACGTCTGCCACTCCTTTTCTAAAAACCACTAGTCTTGCTAACTAGTCTAGCATTTCACAATGCTAAAAGCATTCAGGGATGTAATGGAGTATAAAATGAGATGCTTTCAATTATTTATCTCTTATCTTGAAGAACACGAGAAGCAATTAATTCTTTAAAGTAAAAGGACCATGGAACATTTGCAATTTAGTATTTCCTTAAAAAGCTGATGCGTACAAATGATTATTCTAACTGATGTTGTAGACTGTGATCTGGACTACCATCAAATGTCACTTTTGGGCTCCCTTCAAGTGTGAACAAATTGCTTTCCTTCTGCCCCAACCCCAGCTGCTCTGTCAGCTTGTTCATGCATGGGAGCATGGCTTCCTGTCAAGCTCAAATCAGACTCTGAATCTGAGAACTAAGGCATTGTTAAGATAGGACCCAACATGTGCAGCATTGCCTTCTCAAAGAAAGTAACTCACACCAGACAGGCAATAATAGACACAGGCCAGAGCAAGTCAGATGGCCTTAATAGAATTCAGATTTTCTGATGGATCTGAGTAACTGCTGTTTGTGTAGCAACTTGAATCTGCTTCTCATTTGTCATTGAGGTTTTCCACTTCTTTTCCACTGCAGTAAACATAGAAAGAGGCCCCAAATTTCCCCACCCTTGTGCACTAAAAAGAAAACCATTATCAGATAACTTGGTAAAATGCAGCGAATGAACAACTGAAACCATCTGGAGACTGAAATGCCCTCCCAACTGGGAAAGACTATGGGCAAGTATGTACTGACTGTTACATTTATGACCCGTACAGGTTTAAAAGACTTTCCCCACATCTGCACAACCAACAAGAAAGAGAGGGGCCATCTCCCTGCTTCTTCATGATCATGTGGATGCCGTTGCTGGTGTCAGAATAAGACAATCACAACAGCCTGGATTTTGCATGAAGTTCTGTAGTCAGTAGGAGCTGTGATGGTAGTAACAGAGATATGATCCATCTCCGATGGTGATGAGTGCAGGAAAAGGATGATGGCAGTGTTTCCCATGTGCACAGTGGACTGGTTTGCATCATAGAGCTGGAAGAGAGCACAAAGGTCATCTAGTCCAACCCCTTGCTATGCACCTTAATTAATTTATTTATTTATTATTTCGACTTGTATGCCGTCTTTTCCACTTGGCTCAGGACGGTTTACAGCATATCGAACAACAAACATGGTGCATAAAAATAGTAAAATAAAAAATAGAAACAGTTTCCACAATAGTCCGCCAACCAAGGATGGCTATGGGTTGAAGGCCTGCCAGGACAATGCCGTTTTGCCGGCTTTCCGGAAAGCCGGCAGCTCACTGATTACTCGCACTTCAGGAGGTAAACTATTCCACAAGTATGGTGCTGCCACAGAGAAGGTTTTCTGTCTAGTTGATGACAGACGAATAGTTCGCAAGGGCGGAATCTGTAGGAGGTTGAGGTCTTCTGAATGGAGCAATCTCTTTTTAAACATTCAACTTCTTTAAAATCCTCCAGAGAAGCTGACTCCACCATAGTCCACTGTTGAACAACTCTAGATCTGATCCAGCTGTCCACCCAGCCCTGAAGCCACATGGGTGTCAAGCAAACCCCAGATATTTCCCTTGACTTTACCTGAGGTGGGACAACCCAGTTTAACCTAAGATAATCCATGATAACCACTGGAAGCCTGGGGACATCATGCTGACAGCCAGGAGTCAACTCAGGGTGAATCTAAGTTTTCATGCCTGTGTAGACTCACCCTGTGTTTGAATCTGAAGGGTATGTTTGAATTTGGAGGGGAGCGGGGGGGGAAGATAGCAGGAGATAACATCATCCGTGTTTATGAACAGTGTGGAGAACATTAGATTGTTTCCTCCTTCACATAATACTAAGAAGTGAGGTTCACCCAAACTAATATTAACCCAGTGCAAGATATTCTGAATAGATAGGGAAAAATTATTAACAGAACTCATTGCAACAAAATGCTACAATGGCAACCATAGTATATAACTTAGAAAAAGTGAGAAATGCATGGAAATCTTTTTTATTTTATTTTATTGCTAGCTAGCATTATTAATGTGAACCCCCATTTATAAACAGCAGCATATTTTTAACCCCCCAAAATGAGAAAAAACAACAGGGAACATTTCTGAGACTATTTGAGAATAATTTTGAACAGGTTTCATTACATGACGTTTGCCCCATTCTGTCAGTATTCCGTCGGAATCTGTCTGCAAAGCGTTGCAGAAACAGATTATTTGCAGAAAGAATTCTCATTATGTTTCTTGAAATAATATGGATTCTTCCATTGCTAAAGTGTTGTTTCCATGTGTGATAGGAAAATCTCTATGGGTCGCATCAACAACTATACTTTTCAAAAGGGCATACAGTGATGTAGGGGTTGTTTTGAATGAATTGGGAAGAGCCAGCCTCCTGTGGTGTGATGAGTTAATGTCGCACACCGGCCGGGAACTAGGGCCCTTTAAATATTCACACAACCATGGCTGGAAATAACAGTCTATTTATTGAAATAAACAATGTCCAAAAAAATAACAGTAAACATGAAAATAGCCAAGGCAAAAAGCATTTGAGAAAATCCCAGGAAATGTTCCCAAAGCCTCAGGCTAATAAAGTTGAAAGGTTTCTGAATATAAATCCACTGAGAAGCAACAGAACTTAAAACTAAAATAGTCCCACAAAAGGCAAGCTCAAAGTTCTGTCATGAATGACCAAAAATCATGAAATCAGGAGTTCATGGAACTGCTTGCAGTAGAATCAAAAGTTGACCAGGAACTGTCGCGCCCTAGACACTTGCAACGTCCCTTAGTAAACCACAGAGCCCAACTGAGGTGCAACGGTTTATTTAGAATAACTGGTTAAAGGAAAGAGGCTAGAAGTCAATCTAAATTGCCTTAAAGTAGCACCAGCAAAATAGCAGCAGAGTTCAATAAAAGCAGCAATTGATTATAGTCCTTTAGTATTCAGGATCCAAAGTAAAACAAGGTCTTTATGCCCAAGCGGGCCAAATCCAAAGAGAGCAGCAAGCAGGCTTGACAGGTAAAGTTCTTAGCAAGGAGTCCCAGTGGCCTATTCAGCAATCCATGGTCTTGAAGATGCAAAGTTGGATCATTTGATGTAAGTAGTAGGCTTGGTTTAGAACCCAAAAATCGCGATTCGAAAATCAAATGGGGGGGGGGGGTTATTAGTAATAGAAAGACTTACAAAAAAATTCCAAAAAGTTCTAAAATGTAACGTAATTACGAACGAAAGTCTGAATTAGTTCTAAAGTAGCCAAAGCAGGGAAACAGGACTGACACTGTTTTAAGCACAGGCAAATCAAGGGGCAACATTTCCCTTGGTTTCCTTGCAGGGAGATATAATGCATTAATATATTATTATTAATATTATTATTATTATAAAAGGCCAGGGTTTCTTTGCAGGGACATATAATGCATTAATATAATACTATTATTATAATAATAAAAGGACAGAGTTTCTTTGCAGGGACATATAATGCACTAATATATTATTATTAATATTATTATAATAAAAGGACAGGGTTTCTTTGCAGGGACATATAATGTACTAATATATTATTATTATAAAAGGACAGGATCTCTTTGCAGGGACATATAATGCATTAATATATTATTATTATTATTATAAAAGGACAGGGTTTCTTTGCAGGGACATATAATGCATTAATATATTATTATTAATATTATTATAATAAAAGGACAGGGTTTCTTTGCAGGGACATATAATGCATTAATATATTATTATTATTATTATTATTATAAAAGGACAGGGTTTCTTTGCAGGGACATATAATGCATTAATATATTATTAGTAATATTATTAAATAAAATAGTTGCCCACCTCTGGTGTAGGACTTGCTTCTGTAGAGTTCTCCTCACTCCAGCTTTCCCCATTCAGTTTTCCATACCACTCTAGGAATCTCCATTTGAACTCTATGGTTTTTCCTGATTCTGAACTCTTTCTTCTGCTCTCCGTGCTCTTTTCACTCCCTGCTCCCTTCCCTCAGTCTTTTTAATGTCCTTTTCATCTGTCCTTCTATCCAGCCTAATTTCCTGGGGGTTTAAACCGCTATTTTCCTCTCAGTCCTCCAAAACCACTCTAGGAATCGTGATGTGGAACTCTATGGTTCTGGCTCCTTTTTCACTTCCTACAGGAAGGCCTTTCACTCTAATTAGGCTCCGAGCATGGAAAGGCCCCAATCTGACTGTGAGTAATCTCTGGAAAGCTATTTTGGAGGGGAAAATTTTCCTGTTGGGGGGGCACCCGAAATATTTACAAATCTAACAAAAATTTGGGCCCAGGAAGTGCGGAAAAAAAAGTCCACTTCCGGGTTCGCCACCGCGATGCGTATAAACTTGAAAGTCCCATTACATACGAATCCCTTCCGATTTCATTTAATTTTCATAACTTTTTTCTCATGCCTAGTAGGTAGATATCACCTCAAACATAGTGTTGGGATCCCACAAAGGATATGCAGAATTTCCCAACATTGTTTGCTCTCTTCTTGACACATGCATGGTACTTCTCAATCAGAGATCCGCATATGGCTTGCATTCCTTGCTCAGGACTTTGTCAAAATGTGTCACCCCTGGGGCCCTTGGAACCTGACCTTCCTGGATAAACCACACAGCAGCTGAGGTTCAACGGGTTTTATTTAGAATATGAAGGTATAGGAAAGTGTTTGAAGGCAATCTTTATAGTGCCTTCAAATAGCAGCAGTCATCAGGATTCAGCAAGGAGGATAAATAGTCCCGTAGCAACACAGGATTCAGCTGGAAGCAAACTGGAACAAAGCTGGGTTCAATTGCATAGGCAGTCTCTAGTAAATCCAAGCCGGATCACAGGCAGGGAACAAGCCGGATGCAAAAGGAAAGTCTTTCAAAGAATCCCCGCTGCAGTAAATAAGGCAGGAATGAGTTGCCTAAGGGCAAAGAGTTCAGTGGATAGCAAAGTCTTTCATGATCAATCACAGGACCTCGACGACGGGCAGGAACAAGGCACAATGCTGGATCAAGACAGCCCGGTGTTGGCTGCTGGCACAAGCTTGCTGGAAGGCCCGATGCGGCCTCTTCCTCACAGAAGCATCTCCATCGGCGTTGGTACGAGATACGCCCAATGGGAATCTCAAGGCAGATATAGGGTTCACTGGCTTTGATGTCAATACGTTGAGTGTCAAAGTTCCATGATTGATAGTTGTCTATATGCTATGTTACCTCAGTCTCTCTGGAATTCACAGCTCGTTAGCGGTGCCCATCGGGACAGAAGGGAGTCAAACTCTCAGTTCCCTTGGAGCGCTTCCCTATCAGGGAGGCTGGATGGCATGGCTTTGAGCTGCCTATGTTATCCATTCATTCCTGGCTTCTCACGGGAAAGGCAGGGAGGCCCCGGACAAGGTTTGAGAGCGAAACAAGCTGGCTTGGATAGCATCTTTCTTTCCCCTTGGCTAAAGTGTTGCCCAAGCAAAAGTGAGGCCTGAGATTCTTGGCTAAAGTCTTGCTCAAGCAAAAGTGATGCCTGAGGCCCTTGAGGTGTCACAAAATGGGAAATTTACCCTTTAACATCTGTTCCACACACTGCAGAGGAGGTGGTTCAAATCAATATATTTATTTCATGCCAGCTGTATTTTATTTTAATAGCAACTTGAGATTGAATCCCCTTTCCCTGCCAATGTGACTCATATGCAGATGCCCTCGTTTCACTGCCATCTGCGGATGAAAAGGCTATCATGTGTATCAGCCTCCCAAGCCACCCTTCCAAAAGTAATTATGTCAAACCTATTTTTAATCATTTGATGAACTTTGGCTCCAGTTTTCAATATAAATTATCAATAGTATTGATTCGCGGTATTGCCTTACCCACTACTTACTCACAGGATAGGTCAATAATATTAACTAGTGTGAGTGATGATTGAAAAAGTTTCTTAATACAGGAAAGAGGCAGTAATAAAGTCATGTATTTTTCTAAATACTTTTGTAGATGTTTTTGCACTTCTGTGTTAGAACATAAGAAGAGCCATGCTGAATCGGACCTCAGCCCATCTAGTCCAGCATTCTGTATCACACAGTGGCCCACCAGTTGTACACGGGGATCTCGAGCAGAAGGGAGGGCAAACCCCTGACCTGCTCCCGACCCCCACAACCAGTACCCAGGGAAATCCTGCCTACCTCAACCAACTCCGAGGTGGCACTTGAATGTCCTTTTCAGTAACTACCGATACACTTGGTATCCATGAATCTGTCTAATCCTGCCTTGAAGTTGTTCAGGCTGACAGCTGTCACAACCTCCTCTGGAAGTGAGTTCCATAACCCAATGACCCTCTGGGTGAAGAAATATTTCCCTTTATTAGTCCTAAATTTTCCTACCTCGGAGCTTCAGGGAGTGCCCTCTAGTCCTAGTGTTTTGTGACAAAGAAAATAATTTTTCTTTATTCACCTTTTCTATCCCATGCAAGATTTTATACACTTCGATCAAGTCACCTCTTAAACACCATCTTTCAAGGCTGAACAGACCAAGGCGTTGCAACCTGGTTTCATAAGGGAGCCGCTCCATCCCTTGGATCATTCTTGTTGCCCTTTTCTGTACCTTTTCCAGTTCCGTTATATCCTTCTTAAGGTGCGGAGACCAGAATTGTACACAGTACTCCAGATGTGGCCTCACCATAGATTTGTAGAGAGGCAATACAACATTTGCTGACCTATTTTCGATTCCCTTCCTGATCATGCCAAGCATAGAATTTGCTTTTTCACTGCTGCAGCGCACTGGGTTGACATCTTCATTGAGCTGTCCACCAAAACCCCAAGATCCCTTTCCTGGTTTGTCTCGGAAAGCTTTGACCCCATCAGTTGATAAGTGTAGTTGGGGTTCTTTGCCCCGATGTGCATGACTTTACACTTGTTTAGGTTAAAATGCATTTGCCACTTTGTTGCCCATTCACTCAATTTCTCGAGAGATCTTTCTGGAGTTCTTTACAATCAGTTTCATTTTTAACTACCTGAACAATTTAGTGTCGTCTGCAAACTTTGCTACCTCAGAATTCACTCCTACATCCAGATCATTTCTGAATAAATTAAAAAGTAACGGACCCAAAAACTGAACCTTGGGGTACGCCACTTCTCACCTCTTTCCACCCAGAGAAGTGTCCGTTTATTACCACCCTTTGTTTCCTACAGTTTAGCCAGGTTCCAATCCAGGACAAGACCTGTCCCCTGATTCCATGGCTGAAGAGCTTATTTAGGAGCCTTTGGTGAGGAACTTTGTCAAATTTTGTGTTAATTTTGACATCTACAAACAGGGCATTCTACACACACAAATGTAAATTGTGAGTGATGCAGAGATTTGTGTTACAGGTCAAGGATTCCTCAGTACAAAGAACAGCTTCTTGATGTCTATAGCTCAATATGCCAAGACTGAGGCACAAGGTGTAATTCTTTGTGGAGTGCATTCCTATTAGGGCTGCTCTGTCCTCTGTTTGAGGGTTGGAAAGCTTAAAAGCAGTTGTCCTTATTTATTTATTTATTTATTTCCAACATTTATACCCTGTCCTTCTCAACCTCCGAGGTGGGACTCAGGGTGGCTTACAATGGCAGCAATTTGATGTCAACAATATATAAAAACACATTACATACAACATTATACAATAGATTAAACTTTATGTTAAAATCAATTTTAAAACATTATTACCACCATAATATTATTATTCACCATATAGCCAAATCCGAGTTTGATTCAATGACCAACAACCCAGTCCAAAGCCTGTCATAGTCAGATTGTGACATTGTGATTACTGCAAAATATATTATCCTTTATTATATAGGATGCCCCCTATTTGAAGGTTGGAGAGCTTTTCTTTTTACACAAAAAAAGAGCCCTTGCGTGATCCTGAAAGTGTGGAATTGGAAGCTGAGAGGGTAAAACGGGTTACTCGTGAGCAAGAATCAGATGAAGAGCAACAAAGGAAAAAGATCTGGCAAATGCTTGAGGACTCCACTGATGAGGACTCTTTTGAGGGTTTATCTGGGGGCAGGCATGTAGCCAGGGGGGGGGCTAAGGGGGCTTCAGCCCCCCCCCCCGAAATTCTCAGGGTGGTCCGCGAAAAGGCCTTACTGGTACATTATTTAAACTGTTATGTTTATTCATATCATGATCTGATCACCATGCTCATTATATCCCACATTAATGGGGTTATTGGGATAACAATACAAAAGGTTTGCTAGGGTAGACCCTCTTCCACCCAGTCTCAGCCCCCCCCCCCGAACCAAACCCAGCCCCCCCCCCCAAATCAAAATCCTGGCTACGGCCCTGTCTGGGGGTGATGGTTATGTCAGTGGGGAGGCAATTATGGGAAGTGGGGCTGGGAATTCTGAGGATCAGGCTTCATCCTGGGGGGAGTTAAGTCTTGACAGGAGATGGAGAGATTGGAGAGGGAGGCAAGGGGCTACACCTGTGACTGCCATCACAGCTGAAAGCACTAATGAGAGGGTGTCAGGTCCTGACAGGAAATTCAGAGATTGGAAAGGGAGGCCAGGGGCCACACCTGTGATTGCCATTGCAGCTGAAAACACTACGAAAGGGTGTCGGATCCTGACAGTAGATGGAGAGATTGGAGAGGGAGGCAAGGGGCTACACCTCTGACTGCAATCGCAGCTAAGAGTTCCAGCTTCAATGAAGATTTGTGAATATAAAAAGAGGCTTTGAATCTGGGATTCTTTGCAGTAGGCAAAGTGTTGCTGGGTGGCCGTGTCTTGCTTTGTATACTGTGCTCTGTTTTCTGGTTCCTGTGTTGCTATGGACTTTCTTTCGGACCTTCTTTTGACAATGTGTTTGCTGCTTTCCTGTTCTTTGACCTCAGACTTCGCTGACGCTTCTTTGCTCTTCGTTTTTCCTTTGTTGCATGCATTTTTGGGGAATAATCCAGGTTTTCTGGAGATTTAATCCAGATTATATATGTTTTATGTGTTTTGACCGGTTTGATCTTTTTAATGTTATTTTGCTCATTTAACACTGCAGCTTAAGTGTTTTTGGGACAATTCTTTATTTTGAAATAAACTTTACTTGATAACTGTCTGGTCTGGCCCTCTAAGGCTTTCTGTGTTGCGACATGATGACTCTAAACACTATATTTTGATATGTAGGACTCTCCAGAAAGATAAAAATATGAACATAATATAATTTATGATTGTGAACATTTTTAATTTTACGAAAAATCTTTATAAAAATACAGGTTTAGGCTAAATAAAATCCATACTTTCATTTGGTATTGTGATAGAACACAAACTTGTCAGTATAAGTTGATTATCCTTTCTCTAAAATGCTTGGGACCAGAAGTGTTTTGGATTTTGGATATTTTTTTTGAGATTTTAGAATACTTGTATTTACATATATGGTATTTCATAATGAGATATCTTGAAGATGAGACACAAGTCTAAACACAACATTCATTTCTGTTTCAAATGCATTTTATACATATAAAATGAAGTAAATTTTATACATCCACTATTATATCTCTGGTTGATGGTAGAAAGATCTACCGAGAGAGAAGCAGGGCGGAGCAGGGGGAGGGGGCAGGGCTTGGCACGGCCTGTCTCCACCCCCCTCTGGCTTTAGTGCTACCACAGCTTCTCCAGGCTAGAGGAGGGTAGTGCCAAGCCAGTGGTGGCATAGCTAGCCACTACTGGCTTGGCACTACCCTCCTCTAGCCTGGAGAAGCTGTGGTAGCGCTGAAGCCAGGGCGGGGGTGGGGCTTGGCGTGGCATGGCTCCGCCCCCTCTAGAAATCCCCATCCAACTGGGATTGACCTCCTTCGGTCCCCGGATTGACCAGTTGATCGCAATCGCCTTCCTGGGCAGCCCTGTTCTACTGTAACCTCTAGATAAGGCATAAACATGCACACAAGGAACATTTGTGTTGCATTTCCTAGTTCCAAGACACCAGCTACAAAATTTCTAACACCATATGAACTTTTTTTAAAAAATGAAGAAAAGAGCCTGAACATTTGCAGGAAATTTGATCACTCCCAAACTTTAGATGACATATTCTACAATAAAAAAAATTAAATTCCCTTTCCTCAAAACGGGTTGTAAAGATATGTAAGTAAAAGATGAGAAATTGTTTGAAATGACAAAAAGAAGGACACCGTTAGATTTCACTTTCACCATTGTAAAAGAAATTAATAATAAAGGACATTACTAAGCGCAATATCAGATAACATTACTAATATCTGTAGTATATGTATGATTCTGAAAGGAAAGGTAGGTATTTTTGAATGTTCTGTGTTTCTAAAGCCTGACAGGCAATTTAATTCTGCAAACGATTGTATGTGCTTTGTTGCAATGAGTCCAAATAATTTAATGCAGCTGATGTATCTTTAATATGACAGCTGAAATGAGTTTGTAAGAATGACCTGGAAATAGCCCAGCAGAAGTTGATCACAGAGTCATGCTAGAGAACTAGACAATCTTAGAGAAGTGGTCTGTCAGGTTTTTTAAAAGCTAGTATTTAAAATTCACATTTTTCTACTTCTGCAGAGAGTACTGCAGCCCTGCACAAACTGCTGCTTTGCATGACCTCGGAGGATTTTAAAATGGATGCTTTCAATTAATAAAAACGGAGGTCATGCAAAGATGCATTTTGCACTGGGAATGTGGCGCAGCCGGCTGTGTGTCAGCTGCATAAGATCTCTACTGACCAGAAGATCATGAGTTCGAGGCCTGCCCGGATCGGGGTGAGCTCTCGACCAATTGTGTAGCTCGTTGTCGACCTTTGCAACTCGAAAGACAGTTGCATCTGTCAAGTAGGAAATTTAGGTACCACTTTGTGTGGGGAGGCTAAATTTAACTGATTTACGAGGCCATAAAATCTCCAGGAAATACACACAAAAGAATGAAGGAATGCGACAGCTCCTCCTGGTGGCCAGAAGCTGGAATGTTAAATTGCCTCTATATCTGTCTATATATGTTGTATGTCAAATGGCATTGAAAGTTTGCCTGTATATGTGCATTGTAATCCGCCCTGACTCCCCTGCGGGGTGAGAAGGGCGGAATATAAATGAAATAAATAAATTAATTAAAGCCTTTCCTTGGCTTGCGTATTCTGCAAGGGAGATTTCTCATTACCAAACCAGCTCAGGCAGCTATTTCTGGCAGCATCAAGCCTTCTCTTTCAAAGACTGCTGGAGCTTCATGACGACTCTCATGTTTCTATAGCCGGCTGTTAGGAATGGTGGGAGTTGGAGTCCAAAGCACCTGGAGGGTCCAAGTTTGCCCATGCCGGGTCTAGACACTGCACTCCTTTGGATGCAGCCAACAAATCCCATTGTCTTTTAGCTGCTGCAACATAGATCTTATCTAGTGCCTCCAAAGCTTCTCTTCTAAGCTCTAGTCTCTTTCTGATTTCTTGACTACTGCCTCCATTTTGATTAATGACTGAACAAAAGTATGAAACATTGAATTATTTCAATATCTTCATTGACTGCTTTAAAATTATGTGAATCGTTTATGGCCATAATTTTTGTTCTCTTAACATTCAACTGCAAAGGTGCCTTTGCACTTCCTTCCTTGACTTTCTTCAGAAATCATTTCAAGTTGTGCTATTTTTCTCTTAGTGGTATGCTGTCACCTCCATATTTTAAATTTCTCATGTCCTTTCTTCCAGTTTTCACACCTAATTTTTCCAAGTCCAATCCTGTTTTATGTATGATATGTTCCGTGTAAAAGTTCAACAGATAGAGGGATAAAATGCAGCCTTGCCTGTCCTCCTTGCCAGGTGGAAACCATTTCATGTCTCCATTTTCTTCCCTGATGGTACCTGTTCTGAATAAATCAGAACAACCAAATATTGTGGTACATCCATTTCCTAAGAGTGACCCAAGGCTCGTCCAGACAGTACCAGACATCTACCACAATAAAGGAGGGGCTGTCCAGACAACATTAGGAAAGGAAAGGAAAGGGAGGAAAACCCTGGTTTGTAGCAAATTAATTAGATAGTGGGTTTATTCAATGCCTCCTTGGAAGGCATGGGATAGACCCACTATTTCCAGTTCTGGACTACAGTCCAGACAAAATTTACACACTTTACCAGGCTAAATAACCCCGGTAAACTATGGGAATACCCCCCCCCCCCAAAGCACCCAGACCCCTTAGAAAAGTAATATACCCGGCCTCCATTACAGGCTTCAGCTAGCTCTCCCAGCATGTAGAAATTACGCGCCAGGAGAGGGGGGAGAGGGAAGAAAATGTCAGTGCTAAGAATGTATGACAGAGATGAGTTTAAAATGTTTTCTGTAAAATGTGTCTATTTTTCTAAGCTGTGTTGGATTAGGCCATTACAGGGTTAACTGGAGAAGAAAAGTTCATGTGTATGACGGAAGCAAAGCTCCCGTATGTTCAAACTTTGGAATGTAAACATATGCAGATAAAAAAACGCTTCAGTTGTCATGATAGATGTGCTTTGAGACGCAGGCAGTTAGAAAGCTCTGGTAGAAAGCTTTGTTTCTTTGCAAATAAAAGAACTCTTATAGTTCCAGCCTGGCTCAGAATGATTTATCACTGATAGAACCCCCCTCTCCTGGCACATCATTTCTATGTGCCGGGAGAGCTGGCTGAAGCCTGTGAAGTCGAGCCCCTGTTTCATTGACTTGCAGCAGGGAGTTCCAAATTTCCTGCATATGTGGTCTGGCATCTCTAGCACAAAAGGCTGGGATTTGGCATCAAAAGACCTTCAGCCATTTCTACCTCTTTGTTTTCTTGCCTCACTTGACCTGAAGCCATGGACTCTGTGTACAGAGTTGCATGCGGACAGGCCAACAGGGCAAGCCCTGAGTGATTTGAGAGACATAGTTTTCTAAGGACTTCCGTGTGTTTGGACTCTCCTCTGGCTATTAGCAAAAAGGACTTTTCTCTTATAGTTTTTCCCAAGGACACAGATGGACTTTCTTTCTACTCCCTGGATATAAAATAATTGTTTCCCTGGACTCTCTCGCTATGAAATTGTATGAAATACCAAAGCTGTATGAAAGTCAAGCATGATATTTTCCTGTATTTCCCTAGACTTCTGTGTAAGTTCTCCCTTTGCATGCCCTAACCCCCATGAAATGCATAGAAACTGTATAAGAGTATTATTATTTCCTTTTCCTTCTATCCTTGTATTTTAAATTGTAACTTTTGAATGTTTTGCCTTGATGAAATGTATTTTGTAACAAAGATGACTCATCCTGCCTGTAAAAAAGCCCCAGACATTAGGAAAATTCCAAGGACCCAAACAATAGGTGGTAAGATTGCAGGACAGCAGGGTCTTCCCTTGCCAATCAGACATGCTATAATCTCAAAACTTCATTAACACATCTATTAATTGATCAGGGATTCCTCTAATGACTCAGGAAGAGCCCTGTCTGTTTAGCCTCACATGGAAAATCCCACAATCTCTCACACATTTACTAAACAAAGAAAAACCATCAGAAGTGCATGCTACTGCCAGGAAATGTCATTAATTTTTGCCACCACACAAGAGATAACTGATGTCACCAGATTTAGATTTTCCTCTCATCAATGAAAACCAAATTAGCATGTCTTAAACCCATTTATCCCAGATTTCCTTCCCATTGTCCTGAGCATGTTCCTGCCTCTTGCTCCCCATTGGCTCACTGGCTAGGCGAAGAAATTCCCTTATTGGCTAAAGACAGATGGCACTGGTTTGTGATTGGCTGGGGGAACCAACTGGCGCCTAGCCCCAGCTGCTTGCCAAAATTCCAACCAATCAGGGCGAAGCGCAGGAAGCATGAAGGGCGGGAGGAACTTGAATCTGGTACCTTTGCAAAAGTGAATAAATATTCCAGAAAATGCCAATAAAGTTTATGTCAAGCTTTGCGGACTCAGGAAAATTGCAGCTTGTCATCCTTTCCAGCTGGGACGAACCTTTCCAGTGTGGCACGCTTCGGAATCTTGGTGAGAAATCTCTCTGGGGCGCTGGGGTTTTCCTAGGCACCGGAAAACCCCACCAAGGTTATTTTTCCATCTCAAGGCCCTCGATTTAGGGGGACCGGGTCTCTGCCCTTAAGGCAAGGCTCCCTAAATTTCTATCGATTTCACCTGTAATGGAGGCCGGGTATGTTTTCATTACATTTCTAAGTGGTCTGGGGACTTGGGGGAGGGGGGAATAGCCTCCAGTCATTCTCCCGGGACAGTCCCATGAGAATGTCTGGACACCCACCACAGGGGTGGGGTGGACAGACCTCCAGGAAAATCTGTGTTTTTAAAACGCGGATTCTCCTGCGATAAAGGCCTATCTGGATCTGTCCCCATACAGTCAACTCTGTTAAAGACTGCTATACTATGCAAAACACAAGCTGTTTTTTCTGTAATTCTAGTATTGTTGATGTCCAGTAACTGTTTAGCACATTTCATTTTGTTCCTCAGCAAAAACATGTCTGACATGGAAGACCCTGCTAGTGGCACTGCATTCATCAGCATATTATTTTGCTCCAGTAAAGCACACAGTCTCACGACTTCAGAAAGATAGTGCCATTAATGAGTTGTTTTAAATGCTATGACAAAAAAATAAAACTAGCTGACGATAAATCATGCATCACTTATACTGTGTACTTCATAAAGAAAATAATCTAATTTATGAATTTGAACACTATATTCATTTTACAGAACACATGGCTAAGGTACTTAAAATTGATAATTCCATTTGACATCTGGATAAAACACAAAAATGTTCATAACTATTTATTGATTGTCAGCACTTCTTGTCATCGGTTTTGATTGTCTATTATTCCTGTTATGGAAAACTCGGTATCTGAACTGTACAATGAACAATCCAGTGATTATTTGAGTTTATAAAGGGAATGAAAGGGGGGAGGAAATGGGGGGGACTAAAGGGCTTTATCTTTTGCAGACACAGTAGGAATCTGCACGTATCGTCACTGCTAGTTTAAAAGCCTTCTTTGCCTGACTGTTAAATCAAAGACAAAAGAAAGATGCTCCTTTTAGACCTACAGTGCAGGTGAAAAGTGTGGTTGCTTTTACAGGAAATGATGCACATTTTCTTTATGGTGGAAAACATAAATGATCAAGCAAACTGTCAAAGGCAACATATGCTGGGATTCTAAAAGCAGCACATCCTAGCAGGTAGGCAAGGATAATCATGCTTCTAGGTTCCGCTGCAACAATAGTACCCAGGGCATTGAGCTACTGCTGCGATGTGGCAAAATACATAAATGGGCCTGTAATTCTGGCACCCACTGAGTCCATTAGTCAATTATCTACAATAGAAAGTTGATGCAGGCTGCAAAATTCTCAAGCTCAAACTTTGCTGCAGAACTACATATGACTAGAGAAAGAAAGAAAACTTACGATGAAGAGATGCCTAGGTTAACATTTTCTTGAATACATTTAACTTTTTGTGCCTTAACAATGGCTTTTCCGCCCTGCATGTACAGCTGATCTGGACTGGATACACTGTGTTCCTAGTTCAGGAGGAACACCCTCATTTCACCACACTTTAAAAAATGAACAATCAGTTTTGTAATGGTCCTGAAGGTGAATATTTGCTATGCTGAGCATAAGGCTAGATGGACAGTCAGAGGCAAAGATGGTATATGTATCTCCAGGTGTAAAGACTCTCTATATTTCCCTTTCAACTGTGGCTGGGTAGTTTTCTTATTCCACCCTTACCACCAATTTATATAAAGACTTATTTTATTTCCACTTGCTGCCACCATATAATGTAATAAGTCTGCACGCAGGTCAGCTTTCCCACTGACCTTTGGATTACTGTGTCAGGACAGGGTATCCCTCTAACCCAAACTCCCACTGACACAATTTGTTAACTTTCACTGCCAACATTCACTATACTGGGCTACCCACTAGGAAGAAGTTGTTTTTGAGCCTTGTGTGTGAAGGAACTACGTGGGGAGATATGTTTGTTAAAGAACTGTAAAGTTTATACAAACAATGTTCTAAGCGTGGAGGTTTCAGAGTTCAAAGCTTAGGTGGTTACAGTATCTTCTTAGAGGCAAGTATCTTAAGGTTACAATACACTAATTATGGAGATGCAACTTGATACTATATAGCTGCATTCCCAGAACCAATAGCTCAGCAGTCTTTGCACTAACTGCTTGTCCTTTAAACCCAACTGCTTTCCTAGCAGTTCAAACACAGCTTTTCTTCTACTCTCTCACAGAGTAGAGTCAGAGTATTTTTAAAAATTGGCTGACAGCTGGCTAAAACGGACTCTCTAACTCTCCACACACCCTCTCTCCTTCGACTTTCACTGCCAAATGCCAACTGCTAAAGTTTGAATACGAAGATTCTAAGGCCAGTTGCAGGCTCCACCTCCTGTTTCTATGGTAACGGAAACCCCTTGGAGGGTTATTGACTGGTGCTCTCAGTCATAACCAGCATAACTAACTGTATGAGATGATGGGAGCTATGACCCAAAAACATCTGGGGAATGGATTACTGACAGCTTGCAGATAAACACACTATCTCATATATCCCACCATTTATTTATTGTTCGTAACTTGGGGACTGCTTGTATTCTACAATGTAGATGTACCTCTAGTCATACAACTACACCACAGTGAACATATACTTAAACTAATATTTTACTAACACTGCCACCAAAATGTCTTTTCACAACCTACTTAAAACTAAACCCATTTTGAAACAAAAATTGAATCCTCTTTTATTTGTGTTCCATGTTGATTAACACTCATGCTCTGAATCCAGAAACAAAATCTGCTCCAGACATTTTATGTGAAAAGAAAATGGAAATGAGACAGAAAAATACATTGAAAAGTACACAAGTGAAGTATTGCTTCTGCTTTCAGTTTCCATATTTCTCTTTTTAAAATGAAATTACTGTGGATCACACTATTTTTATTTATCCAACTGTCAAATCCTCTTGAACTGCTGAAAATCTTTATTAGTCTTCTAGTTTGTTGCATTATGAACGTGATTCAATATTCAAAAAACACCTGAGCCTTCTCAGTTTGTCAGATTTGTGCAATTCTCTTAGGCAGCTTTCTGGAACACTTTACTTCACTCTCATATACCCCCACTTCCTTGGCTCATTTCATTTAATCTTTATTCAATTTCATTTCATTCTGCCTTCTCTCTATATGTGTTTAATATAAAGAATTTCAGTTGCTTTTCTCATTATAATATTTTTTTCAAACATATGGTGTATGTCAGTACAGAATTACAGACAATTAAAAGCAGTGCAAAATTAGAGTATATAGACCATTAAGCATCTAATAGTGTTTTTAAATTATCAGCAAAGGTAAAGAGTATTGTACAGCTAGAGGAGCTTCTTCTTCCCGCTTCTCTCTGGTGCCAAAATTTAGTTTCACGGAGCCCATCACATGACACATGGCTACTCCCAGTGGGACTTCATGAGGCCCTCTGGTGGCAGCGTTGTGGTCACAACTCCTCATTGAAGAAGGCAAGAGGAGCCGAAGAGGAAATTGGGACAGTTGGGAAAACTATGTGGAAAGACCACTGACCCCAACTGGAGGGAACAGAACCTAACGATTCCCTCTTCTGCTACACAATTCCCCCCGCTGTCCCCTGCTGCCCCTTTCTTTAACCCTGCCTGTCTGATAAGGTCCTATGTGCAATTGCTTTGGTTGCAATTGTGTTGCTGTTTATGGACATATTTCTTTACAGTGCATCAACACTGTAAAATTAATGCAGTTTGATGCCATCTTAACTGCTATGGCTCAAAGTTATAGAATCATTTGAGCTGTAGTTTTACATGGTCCTTAGCTTTCCGATTCCTTGTGTCATGTTTGGTTAGTTGAGTTCCTAACAGATCTGCTCTCCTTGTCTTGAATTTCCTGTTTGTTTTTTTGGTTTTTTGCAATCTGGATTTTCTAACCATAGCCTCCTACTCATCTTGAAACCCATCTTACTCCTTGCCCAGATGATAACCTGATTATGTTTTTCTCTCCATGTTTAATTGTTGTTATTTACTACATGAATAATGTTGAGATTTCATTTCCCCTAGAGTGGAAATGAACTGTCCAAGTGGACATCTTACAGAAGGCAACATGTAGTTACAGGAAAATTCTGGAACAAAATGGTGAATCATGCTATGCTACTCAAAGTGGTGGTCTTTGCAGTGGTGGGACAAAAGGGGTGTCAGGGGATGTGCTATGTCTGGAGTGGAAAACGTAATGACATCTCCTCATTTCCAACTAGCAAAACACAGGGTGAGCTATGGAAATACAGATCTAAAGAAACAAGGTTCTAGTCCTTAAGTAATATGCAATGGACAGTTTCACATCAAACAGACAAAAGTTGATAACCAAATATGGTATATTGTATCACATTAAAAGTACATGTCATTCATATGCAAGTTCAAAAAACAATAGAGTGGTGGTATCCCTATCAAAAGTGTAGGCTTCCACATGGATGCCTATTGTGGCTTGTAAGCCAAGTAACATCACACAATACATATATCCAATGAGTAATTTCTATATGTATGTACTTCTATGGGAAACGCTGCCGCAATCCATCTTGGGAAGTGTAGTCCACCACGTCGATTTCCGTGGGGCGGCTTTTGTCAAAGTTCCTTTGGGGTAATTCATTGAGCTGGAACATATATCATCATTGGATGTATTAGCCCCTATATTTCTTTCGGTAAACGTATTAATATTGGCACGGCATTTAGCTCCGTTCATTGCTTTTGCCACAAGAGTACATCACTTCCGCTCCCCCGCAAATGACTCTGGGACCTGTAGTTCCGGAAGAACTCTCCATAACGCCATCCGGACTTGCCATTTATCTCTTATTTGTGGTTTTCCCCACACATTTATTTCCCATTTTTCAGCGGCGCCCGCTGCTTTCTCAGAATTAACCACTCATTGACGCCTATATAACAACTTTTGAAATCATCAGATGCGGAACTCTACACAGTTTGTGAGTTAATGGTGTTTCCCCATCTAGGAGAGACACCACCACGCATTAGCATACTGAATGTACTTTCCTTTATTACATTGTTTGTTTAATATTACTGTGGGATATAGCTAACTCGGCTTCATCCAACCTTCATATTTCTATTTATATTATGTGATGCTGCTTTTCTAATAACATGCGATGCTGTTTATGTGATGCTGCTTTTTGAATATTTGTAATATTTACTTATGTGCTGCTGCTTTTTGGATATATGCAATATTGCTTATGGAAATTACTTATTTGATATATGTATTGTGTGATGTTACTTAGCTGACAAGCCACAATAGGCATCCACGTGGAAGCCTACACTTTTGATAGTGATACCACTCTATTGTTTTTTGAGCTTGCATATGAATGACATGTACTTTTGATGTGATACAATATTCCATATTTGGTTATCAACTTTTGCCTGTTTGATGTGAAACTGTCCATTGCATATTACTTAAGGACTAGAACCTTGTTTCTTTAGATCTCTTCATTTCCCTCTCCCTCACTGATGTGCCAGAAAAGAGAAGTGGGGCTCACTCTCTGGAATACCAGTCCTTTCCTGTATTTTTATGTTGAAGAGATGACAAATTAAGAGAAATCTACTGACAAGGAGAAAACAACAATTCATTTTAGACACAGATAATAGACTGCAACACTGTAAATATTGTTTGTGATCCTCAAGACTCAGAGTCAAATACTCTGATTCACAGAGACAGGACAGTATGTCATTGTGTGAAACTTTGATTTCTCCAAAATCTATACTTTGGCTCTTTGAACTTGTAAAAGTATTTGCTTCCAACGTCTTGAAATTGGAATCTTTCCTAGCACTAAAATTATCCCTACCACTGTGCCCTTTCCGGGTCTTCCTCTTTACATTGGAGTCATGTTATCTATTCCTCCAATCCCTGGGTATTTCTTCGGTTGCCAATACAGATTTAGAGTGCTCTTTTCCAGTCAGGTTGTTCCTAAATCCATTTTTATATGAGAGTTAAAATTGAAGAAAACTGTATGGATTGGCAATGTTACATTCAACAAAAAACAAAAGGAGCTAGCTGCTCTGAAACAACACAGAAACACAGGGGAACAGTATGTACGCTCAAAGGAGTGAATGTCCCACTAAGAGTGCAGTGTATATGCAGTGCACATGCTTCAAATGAAAAGCATCATAGTGCAATGATCTGACATATCAAAATGTATTGCAAACAGGCTGCATTAAGTAACAGAGTGATTATAAACATTTAAATCACACTAGTATATCAACAGCAATGTATCTGCAAAAAGAGATCAACATCAAATATATCAAAAGCATAATAATATATCATAAACAGTACAAATACATGGGAAGATACATTAAAACAAACATAAATGTATAGGGAATGAGATGTTAATTCAACAGCAGTACAAAACCAAAGAGGGCAAAAAAAGCCTGCTGCAAGCTAAATTTAGTCAAAGTAGTCCAGCTGCAAGGTAAATTTACTCAAAGTAATCCCAATCAAAGTACACATACGTAGGAAAATACATTATAACACAAACATTACTGAGAAAAGGTAGAAAAACAAGTATCCCAGTGGATCCAAAAGGTAGTAGACCTTGCTGGTGAGATCAGAGGCGTATGTGCTTTGCTGCGTGTGTATCTCATAGCAACGCAGAAAGGCAAACACTCCCAGAAAATCCGGATCTTTTGCCAGCTGAATGCAGATATGAGTGAGCAAGTTAAAGTCTATATCATACCTACAGGAACCATCTAATAGGTAACCATGGACGCTGAAAAGTCAGAAAGTGGTCCTCGAAAATGCTAGAGGACCACAGGAAAAATCCATGTGAGGTACATCTGTGCCCCCCCCCATCCCAGCCAGGCTGTGCCATGCCCCACCCCCTCCCCCCAGCTTCAGCTCTCCCACAGCTTCGCCAGCCTTGAAGGGTTAGTGCCAAGCCAGCATAGTGCTGGTTCTGCCACCGCTGGCTTGGCACTGCCCGCTTAAGGCTGGAGAAGCTGTGGGAGAGCTGAAGCCGGGGGAGGGGCGGAGCCAGGCCACACGGAGGAGGAGGAGCATGAGTGGTGGACGTGCTGCAGTGGGCGGGGCTCCTCCTCCACGCGGCTTCAGCGAGCGAGGGGCAAGAGTCATGGCGGGAGTCATGGTGGATTGGAGGCTGGCTGGGGAAACGGCCGAGGGAGGTGGCGCCCCGGCCCCTTCTTCTTTTTCTTCGCCTCTGCCCGGACCTTCCTACTCCTCCCCCAAGCATCAGGAGTTCGGCAGGAGGGGGGGAAGGAAGGGGGGCAGAGAGCTTTTCTTGCAGCACAGCAGGAGGTCCGTCACGGTACACTACTGTGCCAGGTCACAGCGGTTGGGAAACACTGGTTTAAAGCATATGCACTGCACTCTTAGTGGGACATTCACTCCTTTGAGCTTACATACTGTTCCCCAATGTTACATTCAACTCAGAATGAATTGGCTCCAAAGAGTAGAGTAGGGATATATATGAAGGAAAAAGTAAATTTTATTTAATGTTTGATGAAACACACAAGCGCACATCAGGACTCCATTTACTTTTAAGATATGAACTTTACTTTTGAAAACAGCAGCAATAACAATAGTCACAAATAGAACAACTAATACAGAGAGCGTGCCAACTTTCAGTAGGATCTACAAATATATGAATTCCTTTTGGCTTACCCTTAATGGAAAAAAACTGTCTTCTTTCTAAGATGATCAAAATATTTAAGGGGCATCATTTGAGGGAGCAAAATTTATTCAACATGAATATGGAACACAAGTTTCTCTAAGGGTTGATATAGCCGGAAAAACAGTCTGGAATTGTCAGTTGAAAGGTAAAGGATACCCTGAATGTTAATGGACCAGCAGTTGCAACTTTTGCATTAGAATTGCTGCAGATCTTTTCCTCCCTGCTTTTGAAAAGGCTTACTTAATAACTTACTTTGGTTTTGTGCTGCTAGTATTTAATTTCTTGCTTTACCACATTTGTCTCTCATATTTCTAATAAGAAATCCTGAACTATATAGCATAAAAGATGTTTATCCCATTTTTAAAAAGGAAATCAGAAAGATATGAGACCAAGGTCATCCTATGAGTGCCTTGGATATAATATTGGGTCTAATATTTGTGCCATTACTATATAATTAGCTGTCTTTAGATTATATATTCACATTACAATGTGAAACCTTCACCAAGCATCCACATATGAATATAATCTGCTTTTAATAATGCAGTCTGTATGTTTGGCCTAAATATCCTAAAGGCACTAAATCCTGACACAACTTGCAAACTAAGCAGGGTCAGCTCTGATTAGAACTTGGATGGGAAATTGCCAACAAATACCAGGAGCTGTAGGCTTATTTCAGAAGCAGGAACTGGAATATCCATTTCTGAATATCCCTTGCCTAAGAAACACCTATGAAATTCATAGGGTCACCATAGGTTGACAGGCAACTTGAAGGCAAACACACACACACACACACAAATTCATGTATAGTCAGAATAATATGATGAAATTGGAACAGCTGCAGAGCTGTTTGGGCTGGAAGTCAGCCTGAAGAAAACAGAAGTTCTCTACCAGCCCGCACCAGAGGAAGAACACCATAATCACCACATCAGCATAGGCAAATCTGTGCTTAAGTCCATTCAGCAGTTCACCTACCTGGGAAGCATCATCTCTTCAGACGCCAAGATTGATAAAGAGATAGATCACAGAATAGCAAAAGCATATAGTGCATTCGGAAGACTTCACAAAAGAGTCTGGCGCAACAAGCACCTGAGGCAAAGCACCAACATCAGTGTGTACAGAGCTACCATACTGTCTATTCCCCTTTATGGGTCTGAAACATGGGTCACCTATCGCCAACACCTATGACTCCTCGAACGCTTTCATCAGCGCTGTCTTTGCACAATCCTAAATATACACTGGACCGACAATGTGACTAATGTTGCTGTCCTTGAGCAAGCAGGGATCACCAGCATTGAGGCCATGCTATTGAGAACACAGCTGCGCTGGGCAGGGAGCGTCTCTAGGATGGAGGGCCACCGCCTCCCAAAGATACTACTCTATGGTGAACCTCTCGCCACGGGTCACCCCAAAACGAGATATAAGGACTCCCTGAAACAACATCTCAGGCTCAGCCAGATTGATCACCAACAATGGTCCACCCTGGCCTCACATCGGGAGGCATGGAGACGCACTATCCACAATGCTGCAGCCTCTTTCGAGAAGACACGCCGAATGGGTCTCGAAGAGAAACGACAACGCAGAAAGAACCGCAACTTGGAAACAACATCACCCAAGGAGACTTTCTGTTGTGCTTTCTGCAACTGAACTTGCCTATCTCAGATTGGCCTTTTTAGTCATCAATGCGCTTGTAAAAAGTGTGGGATGAGTCCTTCCTAAGAATCTTCGTTTGCGAAGTAATGCCGAGAGAAAAAAGATGAAATATTTCCCCTAGCATATATAAAATTATATCCTAAATCCTTTTTTTAATCACCCAGGTGTTTAACAGATGGATTGTAAATAGTTTTCTAGTCAGGATGTGGATACTGAGAATTAAGGGTAATTTTAGTTATTTTGTGGTTTTTGGAGTTTCTTGAAAGACCTGTTGCTGTTAAACCGTTTACCATTTATATTGTGGCACTATATGATAACCCACTGATAATCAAATTTTCCAAACAAGTTCCAAAATCTGATAACTTCATTGAATTCAAGCCCCTATTTATTTTAAATTTGGAGGTAAACTTGTGAAATTGCATAAAGAGAATGGAAGACTTACACCACGAGGACCCACTCATTTGTGAAGCTTCCTAGGTCACTTTGGTCCAACTACTGTGTCACAACCTGAGCTACTTTTTGGAATGTCAAAGTAAAATAAAATAATGCTGTCCTGTTTTCCATGGAAGATATGAAATGGGAAGGTATGAAGGGAGGAAGAATACCCATTTTATAAGCCTGTATCCCTCAGCTTTAAAGTCTAGCTTTAAAATAAGGAAGTATCACTGAATTCACCTTTAGAATTTTGCTCATGAATAAGACTTTGAACCTAGGTGAGCTCTCATTTATATAGTACAAGTTTCATGTAAGCATTTTATCATTCTTCTTCCATGCTGTGAGGTATGATCCACTTTATCCTAAGACACCAATCATTCAGGTCTATGGCATAATTGGCATAGTTCTTCAGATTCATTGATCACAATCTAATAAGTTGGCAGAGTTCACTCAGTTTTAGCTGTTAATAAGCAGAAATAAATCACTGAATGTAATTACTTTTAAAAAGAGAGAATATGCACTCAATTAATTTCGAATTGTCTTCATTTTGAAATAGATTATGTTAAGGGATAGAGCTCTTTTTTTGAAGGTCATTGTTAAAAATAATGATCCGGTTTTTTTCACTTTCATCATTTACAAAAATTCACAAGTCTTGATAGACGCTTATATGCTGTTCTGCCTCCTTCCTGTGATTAAATATCCTCCACAATAGTGGACAATAGTTGCCAATCCATCAATAGCTGCCGATCCTGCAACCTTCCCATCACCACCTTTAATTGATGGGTCCATTATACTTCTGTGCCAGCATGCCAGCAGTAAAGTGATACCAGGGGTATGGTCCTCCTCCTTTCCCAATCTCCCCCCCCCCCCTCCTCTTGATATTTATTAAGCTATTTGTTTCAATTTTTTAATGACCATTGCTGGAATTATAAAATTGCTTTAAAATATAAACAGTGAAAGTACAGGAAGGCAGGGTTACAAGGATATGCAGAAGCACACAGAACAGCAAATCAAAGCAGTTGTGTGACTGGAGAGATGTGCACTAATGAATATGCTTATGCAGATATGTATCTGATATCGGTGATTGTGTGATTGTTGTGGAAATGCGGCTACATGCGGCCGGAGGTTTAGCACAGCGGTTAAACAACAGCTGCTAAAAGATCTTATCAACCGAAGATTACAGGTTCGAGACCCTGGGCTGGTTTGGGCAGCCAGCTGTCAGCCCTGCCTCTGTTTACCTAAGCAGTTGAAAACAGCCTAGCTGTGAGTAGAGAAGTTAGGGACCGCTTTGCAGGGGAGGACTTTTATAACGCCAATAAATAAGAAGGACCGATTGCCAGAAGGTGGAAGGTCTTAACAGGCTGGCAAGCTCTTTGTCATAGGAGGATGAAGCAACAGCACCCCCTGTGGCGCAATGGAGCAACAGCACCCGGTGACACAACTGAAAAAAAACCTGAAAGAGCCTGTGGCTCAACTGGAAAGAACCTCCTACTGTGTATGTTGTATGTGCTGTATGTCAAATACAAAAAACGGCAGGGATTGTCTGCTTGTATGTGTACTGTGATCCGCCCTGAGTCCCCTGTGGGGTGAGAAGGGCGGAATATAAATAAAGTGTATTATTATTATTACATGCCACAAAGTCCCAAATCAATAACATACATTTAAACAGGTTCTCTTTCTAACCACTGTTCTGCCTAAAAGGTACAGAGGACATGAACATACAGCATATAAAATACATAGGTCATATACGACTTCATCACATGCAAAGAGAGGGGCATCTTCTCTCCACTTCTCTTTGCTGCCGGTACGGAGTCCCCCAGGACCTATCACATGACACAGGGCTACTTCTGGCGGGATTCCATGAGGTCTTTGTGCCAAAGAGGAGGCAGAGGAGCTGATGAGGAAACAGAGACAGCAAGCAAACATTTATTTTATTATTTATTTATTTATTATTTCATATTTATATACCACCATTCCTGGTGGCTCATGGTGGTTCACAATACATACACAAACAATCATAAAATCAGATTGTTTTTAGAATCATTGCAATGTGTCTGTGTTCTGTGTGTATTTGATATGGCTTCTGGCTAATCAATAAAATTGTTGTTGTTGTTGTTGTTATTTATTATTTCAAATTTATATACCACCATTCCTGGTGGCTCATGGTGGTTCACAATACATACACAAACAATCATAAAATCATAAAATAGCAATTTAAAACACAGTACAACAGTTTATGACTAATACAAAAGGAGATGGCTAACATCACGGGAAAGGATAGCATGGACCCCAATGGTAGGGAACACAGAGAGACCATTCACTATATTGCCCCACAATTTCCCTCTCTGTCCCCCGCTTTACAAATGGCCATCTAAGGACGACGTCCTTAGCTTCACTGTCAGTAGTTATGACATAACATCATATTGTCTAATATATACACTGTTTTATATTTGCTTTTGCTCCTGAGTGTTTGTGTGCTACAATTGTCTTTTCCTCCAATGTGAATCTCCCCCCCACACACACACATTGGAGCAAGTCACAAGCTTTTAACATAGGTATTGGAGCTGCTTGAGCTGTTGTGTAGTAGTTATGAGACTATCAAATGGGAAGGCTGAAGAGGTAAACTGGAAATATAAAAAGCAGAAATTTCCCAGTGTCTGTTGTCATCTAGCATTTTAAAGGTCAATATATTTTATTTATTTATTTATTTATTTGTTTGTTTGTTTGTTTGTTCAATCGTATATTCTGCCCTTCCCGGCCGGCTCGGGGCGGTTCACATACATATTAAAATGCACAATAAAACAGTAATACATCATAAAAACAGCGAAAAGTAAAAGTTGCAATTGATGCAACAACAGTAGTAGTACACAGTTACAGTATCCAGGAGCTTCAATCAAAGGCAAGTGTCAGGCCGGCTGAACGCCGAAGATGAACCACGCGGAGGCTTTCCGGTCAATCCAAATTCTTTATTCAGGTACACAACAGTTGAAGCCAAAAAGTACCGTCCCAACCCTCCCCAGCCCTTTTATACCCCTACCCTGAGAACCAGCCCATATCATCAGTCTCACGGGACTGTGCGGCTCCCTTGGGAATGGCCCTATCTCCCTGCTCCCAGATGGCCAGCTGGGGTTTGTTATGGCTAGGGTGTTGGTCGGGATCCGGATCCCATCGGCCTTGTTGATGGCCGTGGGCATCGGCTCCTGACAGGCAAGCCTGAACAAAACAGTTTTGCAAGCCCTCCAGAATGAAATAAGCTCCACCATGGCCCAGACATTGTCTGGTAATGCATTCCATAGCATCGGGGCAGCAACTGAGAAGGCTCATTGCCTTGTGCTGGAGAGATGGCAGGAGCAGACTGATGGCACCATTAAGAGGTTTCGCTCTTCCGAGCGCAGTGATCTCAGGGGAACGTATGGGGTGAGGTGGTCCCTCAGGTACACCAGCCCTAGACCATGTAAGGCCTTAAAGGTCAGAACCAGCACCTTGAAGACAATTCGGGACTCGATTGGAAGCCAGTGCAATTGCTGTAAGATGGGCATAATGTGCTCTCTTGCCGGCGCTCCCGCCAGCAAGCAAGCTGCAGCATTTTGCACCAGCTTGAGTTTCCGAATTGTCGACAAGGGAAGGCCTATGTAGAGCCCGTTACAGTAGTCTAACCTCGAGATGACCGTCGCTTGGATTAGCGTGGCAAGGTCGTCCCTGGATAGGTAGGGGGCCAGTCGCCTAGCCTGTCGCAGGTGGAAAAATTACGTTTTGCTGACCACAGACCTAAGCCTCCATGGCCAGCAATGGGTCCAGCTGAACCCCCAGGCTTTTTATCAAAGATGACGGGCTTAACTGCTCGCCATCCAGGGTAGGCAAGGCAACTGCAAATTAAACATAAAATATCACACTGGTGGTAGCTAAAACAGTGTTTCTCAACCAGTGTGCCGTGGCACACTAGTGTGCCGTGAGCGATCATCAGGTGTGCCGCGAGAAAAGCTCTCTGCCCCCCTTCCTTCCCCCCTCCTCCTGCCAAACTCCTGCTGCTTGGGAGAGGAGGAGGAAGGGCCAGGTGGCAGCAAAGAAAAAGAATGGACCGGGGCACCGCCTCCTTCGGCCGTTTCCCCAACCAGCCTCCAATCCGCCATGACTCTCACCCCTTGCTTGTTGAAGCCGTGCGGAGGAGCCCTGCCTACTGAAGCCTGTCCACCGCTCATGCTCCTCCTCTGTGGGAGAGCTGAAGCCAGGGGGGGGAGGCATGACGCAGCCTGCCTCCGCTCCTTCCTCCCGGCTTCAGCACTCCCACAGCTTTGCCAGCCTTCAGGGGGCGATGCCAAGCCAGCGGTGGCAGAGACAGCACAATGCTGGCTTGGCACTGCCCTCTCAAAGCTGGCAAAGCTGTGGGAGAACTGAAGCCGGAAAGAGGGTTCAGGGCATGGTGCGGCCTGGCTCCACCCCCTCCCCCGGCTTCAGCGCTCCCACGGCTTTGCCAGCCTTGAGGGGGCAGCCTCCCAGCAGGTCACCACCCCATGGCATGGCCCGTTCTTTACTGTGTTACAGTATCATTTTGTGTCATTTTGGTTGGTGGTGTGCCCCCGGATTTTTTTTAATGTTAAAAGTGTGCCACGGCTCAAAAAAGGTTGGGAAACACTGAGCTAAAAGGATGTAAGAGAGGCAGAATAAAGAAAAAACAAAGTAAAAGACTAAGATGTTAAGAACTGGAATAACAAATATAATAACAAGGAATACAAGTCTATGGATAACAAGAGTTTTAAAATATATACTGTAAATTAACACTACTCAGAGTGATGGCCCCTAGATCAGTATTATTCCCTGAGCCATTGGTTGTTGGTCCATGGTGAGTTCCAAAGAAAAAACAAGTGCAGCAAATGAGCACAAATATAGTGCCAGTTCCTGGCACAATTGGGGGGAAAATAACTGCCAGCCACCCACATCAAATAGCCTGTGAAGTACTGCTGTAAATAAAACATTGGGTGCAATATGTGAAGAACATTTTCAGGCCAAACAGTAGGAAGTGAGAATTTAAAATCTGAAATCAGTAAGGAAATTATCCTTAGGTCTTACACAAGTATGAATCACCCAGTATCAACATACTGGTTATTTCCCATGTACTGTGTTTAATAAAGCACTATACACGGAAAACGTTTAGGATTTGTGAAGAGTAGTGTGAAAATAATGACACTCTTTTGCAGCTAGTCATTTCCAGGATATTTGCAGACTAGAAACTGAAGAAGATAATCCAAAGACCTTAAAGATTTAAAAAAGTAGAATAAACAAGAAACAACACTTGCATTAAAATGGCAGCCTGCTCATCACGAGGACTTGTCAATTGCTAACATATGGGGGACATCACGTAGAAACAGCTCATCATGTGTCTCCTTGTAGAGAGAGAAAAAGGGGGTATTATTATTATTATTGATGATTATGACGGGGAGAAAATCGGAGCTGTTTGATACTAACAGGCCTGGTTTTTCTTCAATTTGTTGTAGAAGAAAATCCTCAAAATTTTGTAGCTATATAACATTTCATAACTTGGTAAGAAAAGAGTTTGTTAGTTGCTGAATGTCATTCTTCACGTTTCATTCTTGAAATGAAACATTTATTCCTCAAGAGAGAGAAAAGTGCATGAAGAATTAAAGAAGAAAATTCTTGTCTGTTTTAACTGATTAAACTTGTATGTTTTTATTGTTATATTTATTTCTTTATTAGATTTATTAGCCACTACTCCCAGTGGCTCGGGGCAGCTTACAAAGACATTTCAATAAAATACATCAACCATAACATTAAAAACAAAATAAAACAATACGAGAAGAAACACAGTCTAGAAATGGCGTATCACGGCTCAAAGGCCTGTCGGAATAGGAATGCCTTACAGGCCTTCCGGAAAGCCAACAGGTTGCGCAAGGCCCTAACCTCTGGGCGTAATGCATTCCAGAGGACTGGGGCGATAACAGTAAACGCCCTTCTTCGCGTTGAAGTGAACCGGAACTCCTTGATGCTAGGCACAGTTAAAAGATTCCCCTCTTTGGATCTAAGTGTTCTCATGGGACAGTATGGGGTTAGGTGGTCCCTCAGGTCCCCCAGACCATACAAGGCCTTGAAAGTCAAAACTAACACTTTGAAGGTGATCCGGAACTCAATAGGGAGCCAGTGGAGCTCTTGCAGAATGGGTGTAATATGGCAGCTTGCGGGAACACCCACGACGTTCTGCACTAGCTTAATTTTCCGGGTCACTGACAAAGGTAGGCCAATGTAGAGAGTGTTACAGTAGTCCAACCTCAAGATGACCATAGCTTGGATCACCGTGGCCAGGTTGTGCTGAGACAAGTAGGGGGCCAGCCTCCGAGCCTGGCAAAGATGGTAAAACGCCACTCTGCTGACAGCGGAGATCTGGGCCTCCATTGACAGCAGAGGGTCAAGGATAACCCTGAGGCTCTTTACTGAAGACGACGGGCATAGTGCCACACCGTCCAGGGTCGGAAGCTGGACATCCCCACTGCCCGGACGACCCAGCCAAAGGATCTCTGTCTTCACTGGATTCACCTTCAACCTACTGGCTCGCAGCCATCCAGTAACGGCCTCAAGGCAAAGATGGAAATTATCGAGTACAGCTTCAGGCCTGCCCTGATGGCACTCCAGCCCAAAGCTACGCACCAACTGAGCAAGTGGACGCATATAGATGTTAAATAATATTGTATTCTCTGGCATCAACTTGCTGCCTTGTAAGCTTCCCTGAGTCCCCCCTCGAGGGTGAGAAAGGCGGGGTAGAAATACTGTAAATAATAATAATAAAACTGAAGACGTGGTTGTGGAACCAAGCGTTTGGCTAATTGGATATAATGGCACTGAACATTGAATCTGACCTTGTGATTGTTGAAATGGAAAAGGCTTTATGACTGTTTAATTAATGTTGTTTTAATCTATAGTATTGTATATTTTTATCTTGTTATTTTAATTGTAATTTTATTGAGGCATATAATTGTTGCCATTGTTAGCCGCTCTGAGTCCCCCTACGGGGGTGAGAAGAGTAGGGAAAAAATGATGTAAATAAATAAATAAATAAATAAATCTATTATATTTCTGTTACTCAAAATCCATCACGTACAATCCATCCCTCAAGCAGGTATAGCCAATATCAATCAATCAATCAATCAACTTTATTTCTTATGAGTCGCCCTCCACCAAAGGTGCTCTGGGCGACTTACACAATTTAAATAAACAGGTTACATAGTCACAGCTTGTTACTAAACAATCATAGGCTCTTCTGAAGAGCCATGTCTTAAGTGCCCCTAAAATGCATGTAGATCAGGAGTGGCTCTTTGGTCTGACGGTAGGGAGTTCCACAAGATTGGGGCCGCGATTGAGAAGGATCTCTGTCTTGTGGACTCCAAACGAACCTCTCTAGGACCAGGGACATAGAGGAGATTCTCATGAGCTGAGCATGGCAGTCTCTGGTGGTGGAGTGGCATTAAATGGTCTCTTAGAAATGAAGGACCCTGACCTCGAAAGGCTTTGAATGCCAGGACCAGGGTCTTATAGAGGACTCTGTGTTCAACCGGCAGCCAATGCAAGCGCTGTAGGTACGGCGTTATATGGCACCTAATTGATGTTCTTGTGAGGAGTCTAGTGGCTGCATTTTGCACAATTTGGATCTAACGAATTGCTGCTTGAGGTAAGCCCACATACAATGCATTGCAGTAATCCAGCCTCGACGTAACCGTGGCATGGATTACCGTAGCCAGTGCCTCTGTTGATAAATAAGGCGCCAACTGCCTCACTTGGCGTAGATGAAAGAAGGCCCTTTTACTAGTGGAGGCAATCTGGGCTTCCATCGTCATTTTGGAATCCAGGATAACACTGAGACGCTTCACAGAGGGGGATGGAACTAACGCTTCCCCTTCAAAAGATGGTAATAGACCGACCAATTCTGATGGGCATCCAGGCCACAAGATTTCAGTTTTTGCTGGATTTACTTTCAATTTATGGACACGTAGCCATCTTGTCACCGCTCCAAGACACCGGGTAAAGTTATCCGGTACTGAAGTTGTTCCAGGTTCTAGTTTTAGGAGAAGCTGGGTGTCATCAGCATACTGGAAACATTCTAATCCAAATCTCCGGACTAGCTTGGCGAGAGGTCGAACATAGATGTTAAACAGCATTGGTGATAGAATAGCGCCTTGGGGTATAACATGCAAGGCAAAGAAATCTATTGAAATCATACATCAAGAACAAAAAAAATCCTTCAGACATTTTGTGTCATTATTGATCCAGTACCATGAGACCCTGTATCCATGAGCGTTATAACATGAAACTACATATTCCTATTGAAGAACTCAAGCAACATCTCAGTAGTGTTGATGGATCGTTTGAATCATGGGCTCTAATGAAATCTACATTTGTCATGGTTTTGCTTCAGAAATCTGAGTTAGTTGTAAAATATTAGCCATCAATTACCATGCCCAGAAGCTTGAAGTCACTTCGTACAGAGCAGCAAGGCGGAATTTTGCAGAATAGTACAGTAAAGTATCAGAGAGACTTTGTGGGGTGGCCAACTTTGATATTTGTTGAGTGAATGTGCGTTTCCTGATACCCTTGCTCCCTTCCAATGAGATATTATAAGGGAGTTCAAAGTCAGAGCATGATCTACAGACACTTTTGAAAGTAATGATGGAAATTAAGCACTGAATAAACATCTCCTTTTTTCCAGCCAGAATTCAGCTAATATTTCAGTCCATCATGTTATCCTCAGCTTTGATCTCATTTCTAATCCTGCCCACAGTGGCTTCCTTTTCATTATACTGGGAGCCCTTTCAACTTGTATTTGCATAGTAATTTTACATATTTCTTTGGCTGCCTAATGTCCTTAATCTGTTGAGGTTTTTGTGTTTTTTTTCTTTTGGTTTCTTTGACCCACACAACTGTTTTCCTTTTGATCAAATGAGGGCAATCTTCTCTGTATTTTCACTCTTCTTGTATTAATCATCATGAGGGTTGAAAGCAATGTACAACTTGTATATATTTATTACATTTATATGCTCATCCAGTCTTTTGGTTCTGTGCAGTTTACATAAATATTTAAAACTTTCCCACTTTTTCAAAAGTAGGGAGGGAAGAAGAATACCCCACATATCGTAAGGGTGAAATATTCCCTTTCCCCACTAATTGATCAGTAAACTGTGGCAGTTTGTGTGTGTGTGTGAGAGAGAGAGAGAGAGAGAGAGAGAGAGAGAGAGAGAGAGAGAGAGGGGGGGGGAGAAGAATATTAAGTCTTAGGATCTCATCACATTCAGCTCAGCCAATGCAGGCAACTGCAGGGAGATTCAGCAGGCAGCATGGCAAATCTGGTGAGCAGCGGGTGGAATCCATCATCCCACACCTCACATCATCTATAGCAGGGGTGCCCACACTTTTTCAGCATGTGAGCTACTTATATTAAAACCAAGTCAGAAAGATCTACCTACCTCATCAAGGCTGGAGAGGGGAGGAGAGGGGGCGGAGCTTGGCCAGAGGGGGTGGAGTCAGGCCGTGCCAAGCCCTGCCCCCTCCCCTCTGGCTTTGGAGCTCCCAGCAGCTTCTCCAGGCATGAGGATGGCAATACCAAGCCAGTGGTGATATAGCTAGCACAAGGCTGGCTTGGTACTGCCATCCTCAAGCCTGGAGAAGCTGCTGGGAGTGCCAAAGCCGGGGAGGGGGCGGGGCTTGGTGCAGCCTGGCTCCGCCCCCATCTGAGAAGCACCCCATCCAGCTGGGATCGACCCCCTTTGGTCCGAGGATCGACTGGTCGATCGCGATCGACTTCCTGGGCAGCCCTGATCTATAGCAATGCCTTCCCCATCCCACAAGTGAAAGCATCCTGCCTGGCTTCCCCCTGTGCTTGCTCCATTGTAGTCAACAAGAACACAGGAAGCCTCCCATGTTTTCATTGCTCCCTCTTATGATTCTTTCACCACAGATCAGGGCTAGGGTTGCCACATGAATAAGGAACAGGTACCTAAAATAGGGAATTTTTCACAAAAATAAGGGACACTTCATCAATTGATTTTCAAGTTTTTATGAAGTGTCTCTTATTTTTGTGAAAAAAATCCCTATTTTTAGGTACCTGTCCCTTATTCTTATATCAAAAAGTGGCAACTCTAAGTCAGGCACAAAGCCCCATCAGAAGTAGAACTGTGGTGAAAGTGTCGTACAATGGGTAAATTTACCTGTGTGATGAAGTCCTTATTCTGACAAGCAGAGGAATTGGAATTAGACCATCTTCCACCTTGTACAAAGTCTGTATCTACACCGTCATGTAATGCAATTTGAAGTGCATGAGATGCTCAGTGTAGACCCATATAATGCAGTTTGAACTACACTGAACTACATTGCATGGGTCTACACTGATGATAAAATGCACTTCAAACTACATATGACAGTGTAGAACCAGCAAAGAACTTTTCAAAAGCATGCAAAGTTGTCTCTGGAAGGAAATAATGGAGATAGTGCAAATTCCCAAAATCTGTAATCATTTACAGATAGCCATAACAAGACTATTATCTCTGTCCCATCTTTTTACCAATTTATCAACAGGAATAAAACGGGGGACAGTACAGAAAGTTTTACCAAAATCAAGATGGACCTACAATGTTTTCTTGATCTACTAAGATACTATCTCTGCCCCACCCCCCAAAGGAGATGAGATTAATCTGGCATTATGAAGGCATCAAGTGACACCAAGTGGACATTGAATGACATATGTATTATCATGAGATATTTGATGTGTGTTTTCGAGGACATGGTCAATCGACATGGTCGTGCAAATTCCACACCAATGGAGAGAGAAAGGAACCCTGGGATGTGGCACTCACTATAACCTGTAATGTCCCTGGAGGGAGGGCCATTGGCGTCTCCTGCATAGTGGAAGTTATAGCTCTTTGTGGAGGTGGGAGGCTATTTGTGTGAGTGGACAACTCTGCCACCTGCACACACATTTTTCACTTTTATTATGTTTTAAATAATTTTGTGCATTAAACACTATTTGTCTGCATTGAACTATCAGAAAGCAAAGGCGGTGCTATTTCAACCCTGGGGTATTACAGAATTTCAGATAAGATGCTCAACATCAATATTAAGTGTAGCCTAGGAATGCATAGAAATAAACATACCCACGTGGAGTGGGGTGCATCTACAGCAGGGGTGCTCACACTTTTTCAGCATGCGAGCTACTTATAAAACAACCAAGTCAAAATGATCTCCTTACCCACTACTCAGAGATCCATAAAAGCAAAATATTTGGAAATTTATTTCAGTGAGAGCTATATAATATATTTTAAGACTGAGTTCAACTAAATGTGAGTATAGTAAGCCCCTGAATTTATTCATAATGATGATGATGATGATAGTCATTAAGCCTCTGCTACTACTAATAGTAATAATAATAGTAACAACAATAGGTTCCTAGAATCGAAGGAGACCTCCAAGGGCCATCCAGTCCAACCTCCTTCTGCCATAAGGGAAAAACACAATCAAAGCATTCCTCACAGATGGCCATTCAGCCTCTGATAATAATAATAATAATAATAAGAATAACAATTGGTTCCTAGAATAGGAGGAAACCTCCAAGAGCTATCCAGTCCAACCACCACGCTGACTGGCCGGCAGCACCTGGGCGGCGTCGGAAGCTTGCGGGGCGGGACTGAACCTTCCTCCCACCCTGCCTGCGATCTACCAGGGTGCCCTTCGTGATCTACCAGTAGATTGCGAGCAACCTAATGAGCACCCCTGATCTACAGTGTATAATTAATGCAGTTTGATACTGCTTTAATTACCATGGCTTGGTGTGATGGGAGCTGCAAGACTATGAACGAAATTTGATATATCTTCTATCCCTGTTTTGAAAGTGTTATTTCCTGTGCAGTACTTCTCTGCAAAACTACACCTCCCAGGATCCCATAGTATTGAGTTAAGGCTGTTCAAAGTGGAGTCACATTGCATTCATTACACAGGGTAGAGGCGACGAAGGCGGGCGCCTGTTAGTCAAATGCTGGATCTGGGCTAGTTGCCTCTGTCCCAGAGGAGCTCTTGCAGAGAAAGAACAGGTTATTTTTAAACAGTGGGTAAATGTCATAAATACTTAAATCTTTCCCACTTTTTCAAAAGTAGGGAAGGAAGAAGAATACCCCAGATATTGTAAGCTGTGACTCACAACACCAGTAATTTTTTGCAGTTCCTCATCACCTCACCAACAGGAAGAGAACATTGGAAGCTTGCTGAGCTCCTGATAGACTATCCAACATGGCTGGTTCTGGTCAGCTTAATCAGTCACGAGCTGGAAGGACACAAATTGCAAAGGCCTTA
Source organism: Anolis apletophallus (assembly GCA_030556195.1). Lineage (NCBI taxonomy): Eukaryota > Metazoa > Chordata > Lepidosauria > Squamata > Anolidae > Anolis > Anolis apletophallus. The sequence continues at coordinate 21,829,246 of JARBWK010000009.1, read as the reverse complement.
CATAGAGAATTTTTGTAACATTTTGTCTCCTGTTGACAGATAGCTGTCTCGGCTATTTTCTACCAGCATAGCCTTTCAGCATTCTAATTTATTCCCTTGCACCCCATATTTACCTTACATTTGGAATAGAGTAAAATGGGAAAAAATAAATCACACCTTGGTAAGTCATAAATGTTACCTCGCCAAGAAAATCAATTTTCATTAAACTTTATACACTTGAGCACTGAACCTTTCATTTTTGTGTGTGTTTTTTAAAGTCTGGCTACAGCTTGTTTGTCAATAGTGAAGAGGAGAACTCAGAAATCAGACAGCATGCTGTGATTTCTAATTGCTGTTCATCATTATTTCTATTGCTTTATTGTCCATGGTCCCCAAAACACCTGGAAGTCAGAGCTATGTGATGAAATAAAGAAAGACAAGAGCATTGATTCTTGCCCTGTTATAATGTGCCTCAGGTTGTGAATCTCCGCAAACCTACCTAGAAGTAATTATCATTTAATCAAATGGGAATTGCTTCTCAGTAAACATGCACAAAAATAGGAGAATAAAAGTATCCAAGGGAGGCAATTGATTACCGTGAACTTTTTTTTAAAAGCATCGTTGATATTGAATGCATGCCAATCATAAAATCAAGGTGAATGTATGAAAATTATACTGAGATGCACTTTTAATCATCCCGACCAATTCGGTCTATATAGCTGATGCATTACATCCTTCAGGCTACAAACCTATGCACACTTTTCTGGAAATTACTCTCATTTAATTACGTGAACTAGGAAGCAGATGCTTAATATATGGAGAGCAACGGGTTTTTAAAACACTTTGCTTAGAAAAGAAATGTTTGCTCCTTTATACGATCCTCCATGAAACTTCCTTGTGTTGCCAGACACATTTTAGAATGTATGCAATTCATGTCCGATCCTGGTCAAATCCTCATCAGTTTCAAGCACATAAGCAGAAAGTCCTAGCTAATATGGCTCTCTCTCTCTCTCTCTCGGCATTACTTCGCGAACGAAGATTCTTAGGAAGGACTCATCCCACGCTTTTTACAAGCACGTTGATGACTAAAAAAGCCAATCTGAGATAGGCAAGTTTGGTTGCAGAAAACACAGCAGAAAGTCTCCTTGGATGTTGTTGTTTCCAAGTTGCAGTTCTTTCTGCGTTGTCGTTTCTCTTTGAGACCCGTTTGGCGTGTCTTCTCGAAAGAGGCCGCAGCATTGTGGATAGTGTGTCTCCATGCCTCCCGATGTGAGGCCAGGGTGGACCATTGTTGGTGATCAATCTGGCCGAGCCTGAGATGTTGTTTCAGGGAGTCCTTATATCTCTTTTTGGGGGGTGCCTCTCTTGCACTGACCCGTGGCGAGTTCACCGTAGAGTAGTATCTTTGGGAGGCGGTGGTCCTCCATCCTAGAGACGTGCCCTTCCCTGCGCAGCTGTGTTCTTAATAGCATGGCCTCAATGCTGGTGATCCCTGCTTGCTCAAGGACAGCAACATTAGTCACATAGTCGGTCTAGTGTATATTTCGGATTGTGCGAAGACAGCGCTGATGAAAGCGTTCGAGGAGTCGTAGGTGTTGGCGATAAGTGATCCATGTTTCAAACCCATAGAGGAGAATGGACAGTATGATAGCTGTGGCATCCCCACTGGGCTGATATTATATCTGTATTTTGTATTTGGTCGCCTTCACCTGCAAGGCTCTTTGTTCTATTGTTTAAGCCATGTGGACTGGGATTGGTTCCATACCTGGCGTCACCGCCCTCAACTCTGCCCTTTTCTTGAGTTTACTTGGGGGGCTGGACTTCCCCTCTGCCTCCATTCCAGAGGAAACACGGACAAAGCAAGGTTGGAATCTAAGCTTGCTGGGACAAAGCATTTTTTGTTCACCTACTAGGCCTAACCTTCACTCTCAACCAAGCCTGCAGTGCATAGGAGAATCCGTTCTCAACATAGACTGTGGATTTTGGAGCCTATACGGGACCTCGAGAGCCTACGAGCCGGAAAGCAACAGGAACCTGGGAACGACGAAAGACGCAATCACTCTGCAAAACAGAAGCAAGTGATAGTTTCCTTTTTCAGGGGCATCTTTGGCAACCAACTAAGCATTTTGGGCCACCAGCATTTTTACTGGTTGTTATTCAATAAATCTTGTTGGTTCACTATTTTCGAGTCTAGCACTCATCCTTAAAAATATTCCTGGGTCTCCCTGCATGTGGGAAGGCAGAAGAATAGCTCTGTATACACAGATTTTGGTGCTTTGCCTCAGGTGCTTGCTGCTCCAGACTCTTTTGTGAAGCCTTCCGAATGCACTACATGCCTTCACTAATCTGTGATCTATCTCTTTGTCAATCTTGGTGTCTGAGGAGATGATGCTTCCCAGGTAGGTGAACTGCTGAATGGACTTAAGCACAGATTTGCCTATGCTGACTTGGGGATGATGGTGTTCTTCCTCTGGTGTGGGCTGGTAGAGGACTTCCATTTTCTTCAGGCTGACTTCCAGCCCAAACTGCTCTGCAGCTGCTGCAAAGCAGGATGTTAGGCGCTGCAGGGCTGCTTCTGAATGGGCGACAATGGCAGCATCATCAGCAAAAAGCAGATCACAGACTAGATAGTTTAGAGTCTTAGTGCAAGCCCTCAGATGGCTTAATATGGCTAGTGCATGTATAAATGGTGTGCTGTTTGTAATGAGGTATTTAATGTGTTATTTCTTACTGGAAAAATAATAGAGGGCAATAGACAGGGGAAATCAACCTCTCAGGTTGTATGGAATTTTAGTCCATATCAAGGCAGCAAATATAAGTGTATTTTAGTGTATTTTAAAAAATGAGATATGTGGGATAACAAAAAGATGTATGCCGGTGATATACTAAAGAATTTATCTAGCAGACCTGTACAATTTGTGAGTCATCATACCAAATGCAGCCCATGAGTAATATCTTATGGGACTGCCTGGGTCTTGACAACCTGACTTTTCAGGAAGCAAAAAAGGAGAGATATTACAATACATGCCTTGTGAGCTGCAATATATTTTGTGGCTCTGCTCTTCTCACAGACTCATGCAGGCACGATTTCAAAGTTCAGTTCTATTTAGGCTCTACCCAGGCGATTTCATATGGGAAATGATTTAAAATATTTTATTTAAACTGATACAAATAGTTGAAAGAGAACAAATGTTAAAAATGTAAAATGAAATGCCCGTTCAGCATAGCCAATTAGAAGCTCATCCATATATGGAGGATTTTTCAGAGGTCTAGCTTGGTCATTGTAATATAATTCAGAAACTGAAGTTGCAGAGGCATGAAACAAATACTGAGAATAATTTCTACTTGTATTCCTGTAGTATGGACTTTATTAACATGTGTATTTAACCAGTAATCACCTTGGTTGAGGTAATGCTACTAATCTGTCTTGAATTGTTATTGTGTACTTGGATTGTTTGAATTGTTATTGGTTGATATGCTGTAAACCGTCCTGAGCCATTTGGAAGGACGGTATACAAATCGAAACAATAAATAAATAAATAAATGTCGAAAAGACACTCTGTAGATCACCATACTCTAGAGTGGGAAATGACTAAGTTCTGACCCTACATTTTCCTGCTGTGATCTTAAACGAACTAGACATGATGGAGAATTGCCCATGGTTTTGGGCAGCTCCGAGAATGAATTATTAGAGGTTATAATATTTTCATATCTATTTAATAAACTTATTATTGTTGTTCTTCTTGCTGTTTGAAACTGTATCTGGCTCGGGCTCGGGCTCTTTATCAAGCCTGAGCTGGAGTGAAGCCACATATCCCAAAACTAAAAGATCCAAACCACAACACAGTCACAACTACTCATTTAAGGGATCACGCTGAATCTTAGTAATCCAATCCAGCAAGGGAGAGAAGGACATGTGGCAAGATTTCTAGAATCTGGAATTTTGAGACAAATCTGGCTGGAGGGATCTATCACAACCACCTTCTGAGGTCATCTCTCCAGAAAGGACCAGTGCTGAACAGTGCTTTTAAGTCACATCCAAGAGAGGCAGCTCTGATGTATCCATCAGGAGTTCTCAATGTCTCTTAATACAACTGACCATGATCTTTTTCTGAGCTGCCTCTCTTGGATGTGACTTAACAGCACTGTGAGCACTCCTTTGTGATGGGTAAGGTGGTTGTGAGGGACCATTTCCCTGCCCAGTTTTCAGTGTAGGTCATTTACCAAGGACACCAAGAATGTCTCTGTCTCCAGTACAGCTTCTTGTAGGCACAATGACATTGTGCTTTGCTTCAACGAGGCATTCATTAAATTACTTTCCTTCTCAGCCAGATCTCTTCTGGATGCTCGTGCAACACAAGAAGCGCAAGGATTTAGTACACATGTGTTGGCCAACATACATTTTAAGAGTCCTATACACATCTCCAGGCTGCAGAAATGATTAGTCACTAGGTTTATATAATTCACAGCATCTATATCAGAGTGGCTTTGGAGCCATTTTATCTGCAAAGTGTCATGCAATTTTTTTCCAGTAGGCTGCCAAGTAGTGTACTCTTGTGGGGCAGAGCATAAAATTCCCCTGAGTACTCTGACTACTCCAGAAAGCTCCACTCGATGGCACTGAACAAATGGAATTATGGTGCATGAGAATGATTGCTTTGCTGCCACCATTACCACAGTGTTGGCTTTCCAATGAGCTTTCTGCCTTCAATGCTCTAGCCTCTTTCCCACTAATTTAATTTATCACCAATCATCATCAACTTTATTTTTAGACCACCCTATCTTCCTCAGGGGACTCAGGGCAGCAAAATATTCAATGCCCAGCATATACCAAACATTACAGCAATAAACATAAAAATAATAACCTCCTAGAAAGTCAGGAGCTCACTTGGTTCTACTCCTTTGGAGGGGCTGCTTAGGAGCAATTTTGCATACTGCCCTGGCCATGAACCTATTTCAGAGATCGGACAGGACATCAACAGAATTCTCTGCTAATGGAACAGGAAATTCCCAAAGACCCATCAGGAATCTATCTGGACCCATTATCATCCTAGGGTGAACCAACTTAATTGTCCCTTTATTCCTGCAGAGCCCCTCCAGCTTGTGACATCTTCATGATAATGGAGCTATGGACCCAGAGCGTGAACTGTGCCATGGATAGCACCAGCTGCTTGGGACAGCACCATGGTCATCATGGATGAAATTAGATCCCGAATTTCTTTTGACTGATTCAGCATGGATTTGAAGTTCCCCAGCACAACAGGCCACCATTAAGACCAACTCAATATGCACAGGAAAGAACAGCTGGGTGGGAAGTATGCCAGCAGAATCCCTTTTCCGTTCCTACAGCCCACTTTTGGATACAGACACTCAGATTTAGTAAAACTGTGGAACAGGACACCTGATAGGAAGACAACATCCTGACAGAACACTGCAACACCATCTCCATGCCCCTAGGGACCTCATCATGAGTGCGTCAGCTCCCCCTGGTGGCCTGAGTATGCCTCTGTTCGTCTATATGTGTGTATGTGGAAACGGCAGGGATTGTCTGCTAAGTATGTGTACCTGTAATCCGCTCTAAGTCCCCTTCAGGGTGAGAAGAGCGGAATATAAATAAAGTAAGTAAATAAATAAATAAATAATCATATTGGCCGCTGGAATTGCGATGGACCGTTGGGGTGTGTAGGGAGCCTATTGCCCCATGCCCCACATCACTTCACTTACCAGAAACTCCATTCCATAGGGGGAGCCTATTGTAACCAATAAAATATGGGACGTCTCTTTTGTTGGTTCCGCAGTGGCATATGCTGGTTCAGCTTTAGCTATGGAGCCCTGCTGGAAGAAGCGGTATGTCATGAGAGAGGAGCTGGTGAGCTCCATGGCTAAACTAAAGCTGAACCGGCATATGCCTCTGAAAACAGCCCGGTTTGATGTTGTACGTCTCGCTTGTCACTCCACAGAGAATTCAGGCAGACAAAACTGGGCAAAGATAACACCCTCCACCAGCTTCATCCAGCCAGGTTTCTGCATTTCAAGCCAGGTCGGCATGCTCACCCAGTATCAGGATGAAGACTGTTTTTCTATTCACCAACTTTGGCATTAAGCAAGCATTATTCATTGGCGGCATTATAGCAGTTTATATGTTTGAAATGCAGCCATATGTTCCTTCAGTTTGCAATGGGAAGAACGGTTGTGCTTTTAACAGCGCAGCAAGCAGAATCTCAACAGGAGAAGCTGCTCAGCATGAAAACAGCGATACTAGCTGAACTTTTGCCTCTTTTGTTGTGAAAAGGAACATGTGGCAAGCCTTATAGGTCTGTTGCTAGCTCCTGTTTCCCAACAGTAAAATGAGCAAGGAACATTGGTTTGGTACCCATTTGTGATAAACTGCAAACAGAAGGGAAAGCATACAACCCTTTTATCCCTTGTCTAATTATGAATTATTTCAGCACTGTTCAGGGTTGAAACATTCCACAATTTCCAATTAATGTTTAGAAACGATTTTGCATAATACAAGCCAAAATAAATGTTAAACAGATTTTAGTAGGGTTGGAAAAAGATGAGGCAGCTTTCCTCTGGGGATTTCACAAAGTTGTTTAAAATTCCTTGATACAGCCTGTTTTCTTGTAGTGGGTGGAGAGTGTGGTAATCCTTTCACAACTCAATAGTACACATTAACCTACTTGCATGTACTCTGGAATGTGTTGGTACTTATATTTTGATCATAGCCACAGGATCACAAAGAATTATTTCCCAGCTATTTTATTGGTTCCACACAAGCAGGCGACTGCTGTAATAGATTTAGAAATGCAAAATTGGACTTCATATAATTACAACAGATAGTTGCAATTGCAACAGAGACCTAAAGCTTAAAATTTAGTCTTGTGAACTTTTTACTCCAGCAATAATGGATGTTTTAAAATTTTCTCTTGCAAATCCACTTTAAATAGGCAAATCAGTAATAAATCACCTCTCTTGAGGGAGATTAATTAAAACCAAAATAGCGTGTGGGGGGAGAAACCCTATATATTGTTAGCAAGCACTTTTTTGAAATAATTCATAATTTCATTGTTTAATGTATTATCAAAGGCTTTAATGGCCGGAATCACTGGATTGTTGCACGTTTTTCGGGCTGAAAGGCCATGTTCTAGAACAGTTTCCCAACCAGTGTGCCATGAGCATTCATCAGGTGTGCCGTGGGAAATTGGAACCTCCAATACCCTTTCTTCCCCCTCCTGCCGAACACTTTTTCTTCTCCACTCGGGCTCCCTTCTTCCCAGCTTCGCTCTGCTCACTTTGCCTCGCTTTGCTCACGCTGCCGCTTCTGCTGCCATTTTGATCTGAGGGGGCAATGTGAGCATGTTCAGAAGAGGAGGGGGGAGGGAGGAAGATGTGGGGCGAGTCTGCGCAGTAGCGCCTGCACGGGTCACGTCAAAGCGAGACAAAGTGAGCAGAGTGAGGCTGGGAAGAAGGGAGCCCGATTGGAGAAGAAAAAGTAAGTGTTTGGCAGGAGGGGGAAGAAAGGGCGTGAAGGGCAGGGGGGAAAAAGAGGTCTCTGTCAAAAGCTGGCATGGGCAAACTTGGACCTTCCAGGTGTTTTGGGCTCCAACTCCCACCATTCCTGGCAGCCTCAGCCACTTAAGCAGGAAAGGGCCTCAGGCTGTAAGGAATGGTGGGAGTTGAAGTCCAAAGCACCCAGAGGGCCGAAGTTTTCCCATGCCTGTTTTAGAGACCTTAAAGTGGTGAGCCTCCTTCCAACATTGTGATTCTGGATGGAAAACAAACAACAACATAACATAACATTGTTTGAGTCCACAGTGCTCTCTGGGTGTAGGTGAACTACAACTTTCAAACTCAAGGTCAATTCCCAAGCAAACCCTTTCAGTACTTTCTGTTGGTAATGAGAGTTCAATATGCCAAGTTTGGTTCAATTCCATTGTTGCAAGAGTTCAGGATGCTCTTTGATTGTGTGTTAACTATAAATCTCAGAAACTGTAACTCCCAAATGTCAAGGTCTATTTTCCCCAAACTCCATCTGTGTTCACATTTGGGCATATTGAGTATTCATGCCAACTTTGGTCCTGAACCAACATTGTTTAGGCCCACAGTGCTCCCTGGATATAGGTGAACTACAACTCCAAAACTCAAGGTCAACTATATGTATTACTGTGTTAGAGTGTCATTTTGTGTCATTTTGGTTGGTGATGTGCCCCAGGATTTTGTAAATGTAAAAAATGTGCCGCGGCTCAAAAAAGGTTGAAAAACACTCTTCTAAAAGCATTCTCTCCTGAAATTTTGCCGACATCTATGGCCGGTATCCTCAGAGGTTGTGAGGTCTGTTGGAAACTAGGAAATTTGGGTTTATATAAATCTAGCCAAGAAACAATTGGGTACAGCTAATCACCTCTCAACAAAGGATTTCCACAGGCAGTAACAAGCCACATCTAAAAACACTTAGGTCATCAAATGCTAATCAAGGTGGCCGATTGAAACATTCACACCTAACTCCAACAGACACCCAGGGCATTCCACAGATATAGAAACCCAATTTTCCTAGTTTCCAACATACAGCCCGAAAAACCTACAACAACTCACTCTCATTGTTGCTTTGCCAGCTTCTAAAGTGGTTAATATAAAAGTGATTTAAGTGTTAGACAATTCTGTAATAAGTCTTCTAAAGCTCCTATAAAGTGGCAATATGCTCAGAGACTGAGCTCAAATTTTAATGGCGACTTCCTTATAAAAATAATTGATAACATAATTGTTAGTTTTACATGTGTACTGTCTCTGCTCCCCCTTTTGCAACAGCTTGATATCATTTTAGCTCCATGGCAGATAAAACTTTAGTAGTTAAATTTATCTGGGCTAGGCAGTAAAGGACAAAGGAAAATTACCATTTTAAAGATGGCAATAGTTCTTGAACTTCACACACAGCAGGTAGGGGCTCATAAACTTTATGATGGGGGGAGGGGACACAATTGGCGAATGTGGTTTTGAAGTGGAGACTACATTTTATGCAGTCTTTTCTGGCCACAAAAATTTGCCTTGGAGGAAATTGCAACTAGTTTCTAAAAGCACTTTAGTTCTAAGAGTTGACAATAGGGGTTCACAGTTACTCTCTGAGTAAAATGTCTGTACAAGTGCACAGGGCCATGTAGAATTTTCCCAATGAGAATGCTGATGCTCAGTAGCTGTGTGAGGGAACAATATACTTCAGTGGTTCTCAACCTGTGGGTCTCCAGATGTTTTGGTCTTCAACTTCCAGAAATCCTAACAGCTGGTAAACTGGGATTCTAACTACACTAACTGGGATAGGGAGGATATTTTTACATGAGATCCAAAAGTGGCTTTGGTATTCTCAAGCCATTTCAGCTTTGAGCAGGAACACACCAGGATAGCGACTCTTCTTATTGCACCAATCAGTTCTGCAATCACTTTATGAAAATGGCATTTAGCTTGTCTCCTCCCTATCCATGTATTGTTTCTTCGTTGATGCCCCCTTTTTACATAATCCCAAACGTTCAAAATCAGACTGGTTTGGAATGAATACAGGACAACGATGTGAGATGCTAAGTGATTCCATTCATGGTTGGGAAGGCTGCAGCTCACATTAAAAGTCTTGTGTGGTGATGCCCTACATTTCCGTGCAAAGGAGCATTTGATGGTCAATCTTGCTAAAATGAATGTAGTGATTTCTGGAAGGAGGAGAAAAACCCATATGTGGAAACCGGATCAAAATTTCACTCAACAATAGTATATTTTTATATTTCTGTGACTTGGGTTTGATGCTCATCTGTCATGGAAATCATATGTAACTCCAACTCTGTTACACTTGCACTGGCTTCCAACGGAATTCCGGGCCCTGTTTAAGTGGTTGGTTCTGACCTTTAAGTCGCTTTATGGTCAGGGGCCAGCATATCTCAGAGACCGCCTCTCCCCTCTTCGCCGCCAGTGGTCGCTACGACTCCTCCAACTAAACTTACTGTATGTTCCAGGCCGCAGGGAAGTACGTCTCGAGAGCACAAGACATAGGGCCTTCTCCATCTCTGCCCCTGTCTTGTGGAACTCCTTGCCTCCCCATTTGAGGGCCATGCGTGACTTGCGACCCTTTGCTCAGGCACTCAAGACCTGGCTTTTTAGCAGAGCTTTTAATGTTTAATGCAGTCTATTTGGTATTGTGTGTGTTTTTAGTGCAATTGTTTTATGTAAATTGCCTGGAGCATTTTAATGGAGGGCGATTAACAAGTGAGAAACTGATGATGATGATGATATTTGGATCCAATCAAGTTGAATTCTTCATCATTCTTACTCTTAAGCATTTTCTAAATTCCAAGATGGGACTTTTGTTGTACCAACATTGCAGATATTTTTGAGGTTCTACAACTAATGTAGGGTGCAGAAATATGAGGGGTATTTAAAGACCGATTTTGCAGTCAGGGTGGCCAGGTGTCGAAAGTGAAAATAAGGGACAGGCATGGAACAGAACCCGAAGTTCGAACTGCAAAAACCCAAAGTCCAAGGTGAGGCACAGTTTAGGAGGGTAGCCACTCAGTGACGTCTGTCTTTAAAGGGACCTCAAATATGATGCTGCTGCTGCCACCTTTTGCATTGTTTAGGTTGTGGCTTTTCCAGTTTGGGAAATGAGGAGAGAAGGGGGAAGGGAGAGAGGCTAGTAGAAAGATGGGACAATTGACATCCTGTAATGTAATGAGATGGGGGACATTTCACTCAAATATGGGGCTGTCCATTAAAATCCAGGATGCCTGGCAACCCTGATTGCAGTTCCTGCTGATGTGCAAAAATGAAGTAGCTTGGAAATTATTTTTTTATAATCTTGTGGGCTATGATCAAAATATGAGTAAGCTGAACTCCCACATTCCAAAATACATGCAACTAGGTCAGCATGCAGTATTGAATTGCTAAAGTCTAATCACACTGGTCACCCCCCCCCCCCAACAAGAAAATGGTGAATAAAGTCTTGTCTACAGGTGAAATGAGGAGAAAGAGTCTGCAGGTTCATGTGAGGGACAATTCCATCTTGCGCTTTGCAACAGCAGAAAAATATCTAGAAAAGAATGACTAGCTACTCGGTGGCTACAGTAGCTGTGGCATCTCTGATGTAATATACGTCATACTGTCAACCTTTTTAGAAACAAAAAGAGAGAATTGTTTGTGTACTCCAATATAGGAAAGCGAAATATAGCCATTTGGCCTGTGAGCAAAATTCAAAATTAACTGCTGTGGAATACCTTTATAATATCACTATGCTATTATTGAAAAGGTGAGTATTGGAGAACTCCAGGACTTTATCATGTTGACCATGGAGAAGAAACAGAAGAGGCCAATATTTGTCCTGCTATATTAATAATAATAACATCATCAACAACAACTGTTTATTTATATTCCGCTCTTCTCACCCCGAAGGGGACTCAGTGCGGATTACATTACACATATGACAGACAGTCCCTGTCGGAAGACATACAAATGACAGTACACAGTGCAATTTTAGAAGATCCCTTCTTCCTGGCTGCCTCGTAGGGTGTGCGTCGCTGGATGTGAATTGCTCCATTACGTCATTGTTGTTATGTCATTGCGTCGTTACGTCACAAGGGGGTGCTGTTGTTCCATCCCCATGACGGGAGCTTCTGTTCCTCATTCCACCTTCCAGACAACCAAATTTCAGGCATTGTAAAGTCCCTCTGTAAAAATCTTCCCCGCTTCGCAGTTCCCGGTTTTATCTACTCACAGCTAGGCTGCTTTCGAACTGCTGGGTGTCCAAGCCAGCTCGGGGAATCGAACTAGCAACCTTCAGGTTGCAAGCACAGCTGTGTTACCACTATGCTATCTCCCCGGCCCTGTATAAGGCATTGTTAGGTGATTTGTAGTTACAGACTGAATTCTGCAAACTTGAAAAATTGTCTCGAAATGTGTTGCAATAAGGTTTCAGGGAATATGATGTCAGGAGAAAATATACATTATCTCCACCTCACTAGACAGAACTTGACTAAGGACACTTTCAGACTTGTCTAATGAAGTTCTCACAATATAGCTCCTTGAGTTTTGTCAGTTGTTATACCTTCACATTCACTTGTTCCATTCTTTTGGGGACTCTTTGTAATGATTTATTAGATCTTCACTAGGGACTTTCCAAAGCAGTGGGGGTTTTTTTTGTTTGTTAGTTTTTTTAAAAAGCAACCAGGGGTGTGGTTTGTTGATGTGATCTTATGGAAATGGGGGATTGATAACGGGACAGGGTGGGACCCCCGGTGGGACCCCCCCCCCAAAATATCTGAAAAACAGGATCTCCCAGGAAATACAAAAGAGATAGTCAATCTCTTTTGGAAATACAAAAGAGATAGTCAATCTAGCCAGGCACCATACTCTTCGACAGAGAAAGCTACAGACTGTAAATCTACATTTTCCATGATTCCCTAACATTGAGCCATGGAAGTTAAAGCAGTGGCTAGCTGCATTAAATTTATAGTGTACTCGTAGATGCACTCTAAGAATACAGCAATCCATTGCAAGGGGTTCATAATTATTGTTTATTGATTATTTTTTACTGCAGCTTTCCACATTGCAAAAAGATTAATATTTAGAGAATGGCATACAAAGACAATGCATGACTTAAAACAATCGCATATGCCTTGAGAAATATAATTTAGAGGGTTTTTTTAAAAAAATTACATCGAGACAGTGGGATGCTCACAAGACTCTGAGAAAATAAAATAAAGGATACCGTAGAGAGCAAAAGGTGACTGCTAAAGGGACCAATTATCAAATATCTGAAAGAGGAAAGAGTCCAATGCTTTTTCCCCCGCTCTCAAAAGGTTGCCAAATATTGTGTAAAGTGTCAAAGAATGTTATTTTGAAACACAACCGGGAAGTCTATTCCTCAGAATAGTGTACAGTAGGAGGCAAGAGTATCAGGGGTGAAATGAAGTTGTTCAGGCAAAAAGCACAGAAATTTCTGTATCTGGAGCTTATCCTCAAAGATTTCAATTTATAAATATATTGGTCTTCCCCAGACATTTGAACACTACATCATCTCTAACTGACCACAACCCCTTCCCTGACTTTGTGTTTCACTGAACTTATGTATATCATTCTAGATGTAGATTTTTATTGCTGTTGTTGCTGTTGGTATGTTCCAAGTTGACTGTAATTTATGGCCCTATCATGGAGGTTGCATTGCAAGATTTATTCAGAGAAGATTTGCCTGACAGACTAATATATGACATCATCAAACAGGCCAAACTGCCTGTCCTACAATCCTTTGACTTTTTTGGAGGCACAGAGCCCATCAGCTCCCATCACGTGATCTATTTTTGCCGGTGCTCCGTGCCTCAAGTGAAGTTGGTGTTGTAAGAGGCAGCACCAGCAACATTGTTGCATAGAAAACGAGGAGGGGCTGAGTGGCGACGCTTCCCCCATGGGATTAGATGAGGGGCAAGGTGGGTAATTTGGGGCACAGGGCAATGGATTCCCCATGCCCCACGCTGCAATTACTGGATTCGCCACAATGCATGGCAACCGCCTCCCTCTGGTGGAGGATTTCCAAGGCTGAGCAGGGATATGAACCCTGCTCTCTCATTGTCTGAGCCAAACCCTCAAATCACAACTCACACTGAGTCATGAATGTAGAAGTTTCCCCATCAGCCCCAGAGATCACTATGTTCCGAACATCTGAACCTCCTCAAGGTACCTAGCGTTAAATCTATCCGCTTGGCGTCTACCCGGCGTAGAGCCTTTTCTGTGGTGGCACCATCAATTTGGAATACTCTTCCAAGTGAAATCTGGGCCGTGCAAGGCCTACCATCATTCCGCAAGGCCTGCAAGACTCATCTGTTTCAGTTGGCATTCGACTGCTAAATTGTATAACTATTTTTGCCAATTTTAAATGCCGTTTTGATGTATTATGTTTTTATGTGATTGTGAGCCGCTCCGAGCCCTCGGGGAGTGGCGGCATACAAGTTCAAATAATAAATAAATAAATAATGAATAAGTTCACCAATTGCCACACACAGGATATTGCTACCAAATATTGTTACCCCATTGAATATAGCAATTTATTCTGGTCCTCATATGATCTGCCTCAACATGTTGTATGGATTTCTGCCCAATCTACTGACATGTCGCACTTTTCTGTTACTCCTGTAAAATGTATCGCGCCCATCGAAGTTGTACCTCAGCTACCTTTCCTTCCAGCCATATTGATCTTATGTTGTGTATAATTATGTTGTATTGTTTTGCTGATGTTTTAAATTGTAAGTGTCTTTGTGTTTTAATTGTCTTTGGGCTTGTCCCCTGGAAGCCGCCCGAGTCCCCAAGGGGAGATGGTTGGTGGGGTATAAAAATAAAGTTATTATTATTAAATATTTAGCTCCTTCTAAGCAAGCTAAACTTTTGTTGTCTTCTGTTATTTATTTAATTCAGCCAAAAAGAAATGTGTTAATTTGTGTTACCACAGTCTACAAATTGCTTACGAAAAGTAGGTGCCACTAAATGCCATCCTTCATAAGCAACTCTCACATTTGATCACCATTTGATGTGTGATGAGTGCAAAATATTGTTCTTCCTCATATGGAGTTCAAAAAGGAAATGAGACTACAGTGTCCCAGCGATTCCTTCTGTTTATGAATTAGAGAAATAAAGACGCTACAACTCTAGTTGTATATAAACTCACGAAGGCTATTGACAAGATTCGATTTAATTTCTCACAGATCCATACTAGCAGCCTCTTCCGTTTTGCTGTATCTTTTTCTCTGCTGAATGAGTTAGAATTCAGATGGAGATGGGTTAGACCAGTGTTTCCCAACCAGTGTGCCGTGAGCGATCAGCAGGTGTGCCGTGGAAAATTGGCACTCTTCCCCCTCCTAGCAGCTCTTTCTTCCTATTTTCCTCCCCGAAGATCCTCCCCGAGGCAAAGGAAGGGCTCCGCCGAATGCCAGGGCCGGACCTGCGTTGAGGAAGCCTTCAGGAGCCTCGACTCAGCATGGCTCCAGTTCCCGCTCAGGGCTGCTTCAGCCTCCTGATATGTTTCATAGATCTGTGTCGCCTCTTTCGCTGCCTCCCTCCGCAAAAGCTGAGTGATTGAGTCGGCGTTTTCACGTTGGCTTGGATTTCTCGCGAGAACAAAGCCGGAAGCTCCACGTTGGTGCATTGGGCAGTGAGAAAACCTGGGAGCATCGGGAGGCTGAAGCATTCACAGGTTTCCAAGAAACAAATTGAGCCTCTCCGCTTGGAAATGTTCTTTTTTAAAAAACTCTTTTACTGGATTTTTCGAGAGTTGCCTCCCCCCCCCCCAAAGGAACTGTTCATAACAGCTTCATGACATCCATAGTTAACTGGAAGCAAGTTTCACTCAGGGTGAAATTTCACAAGGGTCTGGAGAACAAGCCCTATGAGGAGCGGCTTGAAGAGCTGGGCATATTTAGCCTGAAGAAGAGAAGGCTGAGAGAAGACATGATAGCCATGTATAAGTATGTGAGAGGAAGTCATATATATGTTGTGTCCATCGAAACAGGGCCAGGTTTCACACTGAGTGTATAAATACATTTAAAAACATATTAACTATATGAATTACTGTGTTAGAGTGTCATTTCAGTTGGTGGTGTGCCCCAGGATTTCGTAAATGTAAAAAATGGGTTAGACTTTGGACTTGACCTACAGTATGTGATGTGCTTAGTCCATTTTAAAGTTATTTTGGAAATAAAAAAGGCGTTATTACATCAAGAAAGTTATGACAATGGGTTGATAGAAGATCCCTGTTATTTTCCCCTCTGTATTTTTTTTTAATTTATCTACTATTTCATTCCTTTTCTACCTGTAGAGTTTACTACTTTCCCCTTTTCTGAGAAAGAGCAGCTCTAGTGGTAGCTGCTACTGTATTCTTATACATAGGAATCAAGCTTTAAGGCTCCCTATAACCAAATATAGATTAATTATTTGATCTATACAGTATATTAAGAATGTGTGAAGAGGGATATCAATTCTACCATACTTTGAATGTCCCTCTGTTTTCAATCTTACTGGGAGAAAGACTGTTTTTGGAAACATGCCTTTTTCAGGTAACATCTCGTAGAGTACCTCAAGTGGGGATTCTTCAAAAAAGGAAATCTTCCAAGCTCTATAATAAAGTTACTGTATGTTGTGAGTTAAAGAAGTACATGCAAGTATGTAAATCCGTGCATAATGGTCCGCGTGCATGCAAAGTTTGTGATACTAAGTGATTAGGAAATTGAGTGGCATAGTTTCTCAGGGGCTCAGCTGCTTCATTCCTGTATATTTTTTATTCTTTTCAGAACGGTTTAAAGTGGAGATGCTTGATTTAATTTGGTGTCTGTCTCAGAAAACTGCGCTATAGAGTTGTGCGATGTTAGAGGGATTTTCTTCTTCTTCTGTTGAAATGAAACATTGTGCCAGATGGTTTTATAATTTTGCTTTTCTTCAGCAAGCCTGCTACCCATTTATGAGATGGGATGAGTCATAGTTTAGGCTTGAGGTGTATCAATTCAGAAAAGAAGCAACCTGCATCAGCGCAATTAGTAACAACAAAATATTTATGATTAATATTATAGATGGGTCTGAGCTGCCAATTTTCTTCACTAGCAGCTGCTATATGTATTTTTCATGGAACAAAGCAGATGTCTATTTATGAAGAGAATAAGACCCGAAGGAGTAACATATAAATATAAATTATTTTATTGTCTTCTTCACAAAATACAACTATTACAGTTTCCATTTCTTAATGTAGTACTGCTGTTGTTTATATTTTTTTACTTTTTTAAAAAAGCTTTGCTATTAGGGGTGTGCAATTTGGCTAAATCCCGGTCCGTTTTCAGCGTCCCAAATTTGGTGGCCCTCGCTTTTAATTTTTTGGGAGTTTCCCAAATTCGGGGGAACTGAAATCCGTCTTTTGAACCAGCAACTGAAAGATCCAAGAAGATCTGGCCCATTGGCGGCGATGGGGAACTTATGAGGCCCCCTTTTCTGTCATTTTATTTATTTATTTATTTTGACTTGTATACCACCACTCCCAAAGGCTCGGGGCGGTTTACAACACAGCTCAATAAACAGGCAGTAGGTAAAACGTGAAATACAGTATACATAAAACAGCAGATAAAAACATGTTCAAATCACAGGCTTTCAAAAGCTTGTCGAAACAAATGTGTCTTGCAGGCTCTACGGAAGGTGGCCAAATTTTGTAGAGCCCGCGTTTCTGGTGTTAACATATTCCAAAGGACCGGGGCAATGATTGAGAAAGCCCTGCGCCTTGTCGAAGTCAGATGGAAAGACTTCACACTAGAAATGGCAAGAAGATTCTGGTCTTCAGAGCGGAGTGATCTCGGAGGGTTATATGGAATCAGGCGATCCCGTAGGTACACTGGCCCCAGACCATGTAAGGCCTTGAAATTAAGAAAGTGATCAGGCATTCAATTGGCAGCCAGTGGAGATTCTGCAGTATAGGTGTTATGCGGCAGCTCGTGGGCTCCCCCGCAAGCAGCCGAGCTGCAGCGTTCTGAACTAGCATAAGTTTCCGGATCATAGTCAAGGGTAGCTCAGGGGTCGGGAACCTTTTTGACTCAGAGAGCCATGAAAGCAAAATATTTGGAAATTTATTTCAGTGAGAGCCATATAATATATCTATTATATAAAGGAGGTCCCATCATGGAACGACCGTCCTAGGCAGAGAAACCATCCAAGGCAGAAACACCAAATTTGGCAACATAAATAGGCCTCAGGCAAGGGAGGTTTTTAGCAAAGAAACTTCCCCCCCAAAACCTAGAAGGCCCCCAAAACAACGATACAAAAAAACCCTACATTTCCCAGCATCCTCTGCGGCCACCAGCGAAACCCATTGGCCAACATCAGTTACCATAGTAACGGTGGCCCAAGGCAGCCAAGACTAGATTAGAATGCTGAGTGAATTCTGTTTAGTCAGTTGGTGTTTGAGGGTTAAACTGCCAAGGCCAAACACATACCCCCAGAATAACACAAAAGTAATACCTACACACAACACAATACGCACATAACACAACCTTGCGTCTACTGCTCAACCCATTTGTATGCCATTTCTTCCTTCCACAGAGGCATAAGCTGACCCAAAAGACAAGCCATGCCTCCTAAAAAGAACAGCATCGGACAACACACTCGCAACGCTACATACATCACACAAAAAAGGGCAGAACAAACGCCAGAACAGAAAGACACTGCACTACACTAGCTTTTGCCATCACCATAAACAAGGCTCAAGGACAAACACTACAAATCTGTGGCATAGACCTTGACACAGAATGCTTCTACCACTGACAACTCTACGTAGCGTGCTCCAGAGTTGGGAAACCACAGAACCTCTACATCAACACAGCAGATGGAAAGACAAAAAACATTGTATATACACAAGCTATGCAGAACGCCAGCAACACCACGCACATTCTCAGACTTTCTCACATCTCCTAAATAGGGCACAGCAACGCGTGCCGGGTACAGCTAGTATAATATATTTTAAGACTGAATTCAACTAAATGTGCGTATATAATACATATACTATGAGAAAAGGATTATCCCGGTAGAATGACGGGACACTTCAGACTCCCCTGGCAGAATGACGGGACAATTCTGGCTATGCAGAATTCATGCTCAGGACTCTGGGAAGGAAGAGAAGACAGAAGGAAGGGGGAAAGAAAGAAAGACAGAGGAAATAAAGCAGGGAGGGGGAGAGGAAGAAAGAAAAGAAAAACAAAATATGGAAAAGGAAGAAAAGAAAAGCAGGAGAGAGACAAGGAGCGGAAAAGAAAGAAGTAAATGGGAAAGAAGTAAAGGGTGGGGAAAAGAAAGGAAAGGGAGTGAGGAAAAAGTAAAATAATGAAGGGAAAAGAAGAAAAGAAAGAAGGGGAGAGAGGGAGGGAAGCAAAAAGAAAGGAAGGAGAAGGAAAGGAAGACTTGGGGGGAACAATAGAAGAGGAAGGAAGGAAGGAAGGAAGGAAGGAAGAGGGAGAATGGAGGAAAGAAGGAAGGGGAGAGAGAGAAGGAAAAGGAAGGAGAGAAGGAGAAGTAAAGGATGAAGAGGAGAAAGGAAGGAAGAGGGAAAATGGATGAAAGAAGGCAAGGGAGAGAGGGAGGGAAAAGGAAGGAGAGAAGCAAAGAATGGAAGAGGAAGGAAGGAACAAAGAGGGAGGGAGGGAGGAAAGAAGCTAGGGAGAGAGGGAGAAAAAAGAATGAAAGAAAAAGAGAGGGAAAAAGAAAGAAAAAGGAAGGAAGGGAGGGAGGGAGGAAGGGAGGGAGAGAGGGGGAGGGGGGCGTGAGGCTAAGGCAGACCTTGGTTTCGATGTCGGCGAGGCAGTCCCTCCGGAAGGCGTTGAAGTCTCTCTTCAGACTTCAAAGGAACCCTATCATGACGAACAAAGAAATGAGCGGCAGTACATTTGGATTCAAAAGTACAGTATATTTCAATCTATGGCAGGTCAACTGTATATTTTTGTATTCAATACCTAAACGTTATTTCTCAATACAGTCTCTTTGAGATAGTATTTACACTACACAATTATAGCAATTTGAAGTACTGCAAGTGGTATATCCTTTGAGATCTTGGAAGTTGTAGTCTTACTGGGTACTTGGATCTTTCTGCTAGAGACACCAAATTCAGGGATGTGAATTAGAGCTACAGTATTCAAGGTGTCTTAACTGGAACTGTAGATACTTTGTCACCTTTTCCTGTCACCCCCAATATTGTGTCCTGTCTCCTGTGCTCCCATTCATATCACATCAATCCAAACTTTCTTGCTTGTTCAGAAAACTGTATCCCTGTGCAAAAATATTCTACCATTATTAATCATTCTCCATATATGCCCTGGAGCTGCTTGCCATAAAAATATACTGTAATAAGATATGAATCACTATTACTTTATTTCCATATTCACGAAATTATATTATATTGTAGACTACGATCAACTCATTACGAAACAAAAAGAAGCATGATTCCCCCAAAATTTGATTTTTTTTTAACTTGAAGGGTTTTCTTATTGCTCCATCTAGTGGCTCTGTCATTATCGCAAGAGTCAAAACTCCAGACTTTTTCTATTAATTGAATTTTAAAATACAATATATTTTAACCACCCGGCAGAGACAAAACACTCTTACTTAGGGCAGAAGTGTCTTCTTCTCTCTTGGAGCAACGTCACAATTGGGCGAATTCATTATTGGTCAAACTGACTGTGTGTTCTTGTTTTTTATTGATTCACTAGCTGTACCCGGCACGCGTTGCTGTGCCCTATTTAGGAGATGCGAGAAAGTCTGAGTATGTAAGGGTTGGAATTGATGTTACTTATGGTGTTGTTGGGGCCATGGCTGTGTTGTTGTGGGTTGTTCTGGTGGGTGGGATGTTGAAGTCCTGGGGAGTTGTCGGTGTGTGGTGTTGCTGGCTTTCTGCAGAGCTTGTGGATATACAATGTTTTTTGTCTTTCCGTCTGCTGTGTTGATAGAAAGCAGGGCTGTCCAACTGCCGGCCCTGCAGGTGTTTTGGACTTCAACTCCCAGAAATCCTAGCCAGTTTACCAGCTGTTAGGATTTCTGGGATTTGAAGTCCAAAACACCTGCAGGGGCGGCAGTTGGACAGCCCTGATGTAGAGGTTCTGTGGTTTCCCAACTCTGGATTTGAAAAAAGAAACTGTGTTTCTGTTCTGGCGTTTGTTCTGCCCTTTTTTGTTTGATGTATGTAGCGTTGCGAGTGTGTAGTCCGATGCTGTTATTTTTAGGAGGCATGGCTTGTCTTTTGGGTCAGTTTCTACCTGTGTGGAAGGAATGGCATATGAATGGGTTGAGCAGTAGACGCAAGGTTGTGTTATGTGCGTATTGTGTTGTGTGTAGGTATTACTTTTTTGGTGAGTTAGTGGGTGTGTGGTGGCATTGTGGGTGGTAGTATGTTGTGGAATGCTTGTGTGGGTGGGGTGTTTTGGGTGTTTGTGTGTGTTTGTAGAGTATCAGTGCAGTGTTGTGTGGTGTTTGGAGTATAGGTGGAGTTGGTTTTTGTTTGTGGTGGTGGTAGGTGTTCTGTGTGCGGGGTCCCGTAAGGTTGGGGGGATGGGTTGTGATAGGAAGTTGTGTTGTGTTGTGTGGGTAGGAATTGCTGGAGAATTGCTCCCTCATAGAGTTTGGTTTTGTCAGTTTAACCCTCAAATACCAACTGACTGAACTCAAATCACTCAGCATTCTATCCTAGCCTTGGCTGGCTGTGCCCAGCGTTACTATGGTAACTTAGCCTCCCTGCATTTTGTGTGGGCCGATGTTGGCCAATGGGTTTTGCTGGCTGCCGCAGAGGATGCTGGGAAATGTAGGATTTTTTGTATCGTTGTTTGGGGGCCTTCTAGGTTTTTTGGGGGGAAAGTTTCTTTGCTAAAAACCTTCCTTGTCTGAGGCCTATTTGTGTTGGCAAGTTTGGTGTCTCTGCCTTGGAAGGTTTCTCTGTCTCTGTCAGTCGTTCGATGACAGGACCTCCTTTATATAATAGATGGAGACCCTTCCATAGGATTTTCTCAGTGATATTTATTCAGAGGACATTTGCCATAGCCTTCTTCTTAAAGCTGAGAAAATGTGATGGGTTTCCATGTCTTAGTGGTGGTTCAAAGCCTGCTTTCCCAGAACCCAACATTCAAACCACTATACTCTATTGCAGGGGTGGGCAATTATTTTTTTCCAAGGGGCCACACGAGAGCCAAAATATATATATTGGAGGGCCGCACCTAAAGGCTGAACTGCATTCTACATAATATCAATTGAATTTCTTTAATAATAATAATAATAATAATAATGGCACTACATTGCATTTTTGATATATTAATAAGACTGATAAGAGTATATGTTATGAGCAATGAAAAAGAGAGGTTGTCATAGGAAAAATGACATTTATTCATGAAAATTTTACAAAACAATGGTTAACAAAATGTGAACATTTGTATCATTTGTGATTCATTATATTAATGATCAAGTACTGAAAGGGTTTGCTGGGCATTGCCCTTGTGTTTGGAAGTTGTAGTTCACCAACATCCAGAGAGCACTGTGGACTCAAGCAATGTTGGATCAGGACCAAACTTGGCACAAATACTGAATATGCCCAGAGGCAGAAGAGAAGGGAGGGAGAGAGCGAGGCTTGAAAGCGAAGGGAGAAGACGAAGTAAATTGAGGAAGCCAGGGAAGGAATGGAAGTGCCCCCCCCCCGCGCCTGCGCCCTCCGGCCCCACTCCCCACTCCAGCCTCGTCCCCGCTCCTTTCCCACTCTGGCCCCACCCCCTCTCCCTCGATGCACTCCTCCTTCCCTCTTGTGTTCATTCCTTCCTTCTTTCCCTTTGGCAAGGGAGGGGGATGTGGTGGAAGGGGGAAGGAATGAAAGAGAGGGAGGGAAGGAAGGAAGGAGGTGCCAAAGGAAGGAAGAAGAGAAAGTAGAAAGGAAAGGAAAGGCAGGAAAGAGGTGCCGAAGGAAGGAGAAAAAGAAATAAAAGTGGAAGAAGGAAACAGGGAGGGAAGACAGAAAACGGAAGAAGAGAGGGAAAGAGCGCAAGCCGGGGGGGGGGGGGAAGAGTGCATGAGGCCTGAAGGGAAGGGAGGAGGGGGAGGCGCTTGCTTCTGTTTGCTCTGCGGCGGCGCTTCCTCCTGGCCCCTCCTCCTCTTCTCCCCCCTCCGTTGGCCGCTGCCTGCCTGCCTGCCTGCCTGCCGGGGCCCTTACACAGGCTGGAGATAATCAGCTGCCGGGCCGAATCCGGCCCGTGGGCCGTAAGATGCCCAGGTCTGCTCTATTGAATAGTGTAGGAATAAAAAGCCATCTTCCTTATGCAGAATATAATACTGTACATATGTAGTACCTATAGCAGGGTGGGCAATTACCGGCCCTCCAAGTGTTTTGGACTTCAACTCCCAGAAATCCTAGCCAGTTTACCTGCTGTTAAGATTTCTGGGAGTTGAAGTCCAAAACACTTGGAGGGCCGGTAATTGCCCACCCCTGACCTATAGGAACCACAGTGAACTGCATATTGGCCCAAAGGTAGCTAACCACTAAGTCAACACAAAGAAAAAGAATTCACTAATACAGAAAAATAACAAAATTGAGAAATCAAAATTGCAGTGCTCATATTATTCAGCTGAGCAATATTTTTTTAGAATTGCTTTTCTTCCAAAATGTCAGTGAATTGACTGCAATGTTTTCCTAGAATGAGAAGGCACAATACCAAAAGGTTTGTTCCCTAGGATAATATCTGGAGCACAGTCACGGTTATGAAGGTAGGTAAATGTTTCGTCCTGACATTAAGTCCAGTCGTGTCCGACTCTGGGGCTTGATGCTCATCTCCAATTCTAAGCCGAAGAGCTGTCATTGTCCGTAGACACCTCCAAGGCCATGTGGCCGGCATGACTGCATGGAGTGCCGTTACCTTCCTGCTGGAGCAGTACCTATTGATCTACTCACATTTGCATATTTTTGAACTGCTAGGTTGGAAGAAGCAGGGGCTAACAGCGGGTGCTCACACCACTCCTCGGATTCGAACTTGCGATCTTTCGATCAGCAAGTTCAGCAGCTCACCGGTTTTACCCACTGCGCCACTTAGGAAGCATAGCCAATGGTAAAGAATGCTGGAAAATGTAATTCAGCAATGCTTGGAGGGCCACATGTCCAAGGGCCCTTCCAGACAGGCCCTTTATTCCAGGATCAGATCCCAGGTATTCCGTTTATCTGGCAGTGGAGCCTCATATAATCCAGTTTAAAGCAGAAATCCTGGGATAAAGGGCCTGTCTGGAAGGGCCCTGACAAATGCAATGTTGCTAGTGATAGAGAAACTGAACTAAACAAAAGGAGTCCAACCACACAGTGTCTTCTCCCCAGTTAATATACCGTATATACTTGAGTATAAGTGGAGTTTTTCAGCCTTTTTTTAGGCTGAAAAAGCCCCCCTCCTAGCTTATACTCAAGTCAAAATTATTTATTATTTTACTCTATTATTAGTTATTACTACATTTCCATTATTTTACTCTATTATTATTCTTAATTATTTTACTCTTATTATTGGAAAGATACATAAGCACATTTAAGTTAAAGGTTAGAATGGTTTATTCAGAGTTGGACAGTCTTATCTTAAATTAGTTTTATGTAAATATTCAAAAAACATTTAACCTGATGCCTCAATTAATGTAATTTTATTGGTATCTATTTTTAGTTTGAAATTTACCAGTACTTGCTGCATTTTCCAACCTCGGCTTATTCTCGAGTTAATAAGTTTCCTAGTTTTTGTATGTGGTAAAATTAGGTAAAATTTTGGTAAAATTAGTAAAATTGGGTCAGCTTATACTCGAATATATACAGTAAAGTAACTTATTAGATTTTGCCCAATCTAAATATCAGTAATATTCTGGAATACAGGATAGGACCAATATTTATTAAATGTGTACATCTACAGAGTATTTGCTAGAATATTTAACTGATTTTAGGAAATTGTTTGTGTGGTTATTTATGAAAACCTACTTTGGATTTGTATCCAGCTAAATTAAGACAGGAACTAGATATGAATTATATCTGGAAATAAGGTTAGTTTAGTGTGATGAAGATGAGATATAGAATGAAATCTCTTCGCACACATAGGTCAAATTCAGTTACTTGTCATCCAGGCTGCAACACCAATGGTGACATATACCAACAGAAAGGAAGTCTTACAGTAACAGAAGTTTGATGTCAGCAAATCTCTTCCCACTTGAGCTGTAGTGACAAGGGAAGGAGGATTGCAATAGCAGCAACCAATTGTGCTGGCAGATCGCAAGCAGGTCGTGATAGGGACCTAACACCTATAGAGGTAAATAAGGTAAATAATAAATCTATCTATGTATATAATAAAAGTCAGTGTTTGCGGGCGGTGGTGTGGTGGTGCGACGGGAGGAATATGTGCCAGCGTTTCGATTGGCTGCAACTATGGGATTATTTGCATAAAGGGCTCTGATTGGCCAGCCACATTCTACAGCCACAGACAGAGGGTATTGGTTGCCACTGAAATGGTATTTGCATAAAGGACTCCAATTGGCCAACCACATTCCAACATTCTAAAGTGACTCAGAGGGAAAAGGAAAGGCCTCAGGCAGTCAGCCACTGCGGCCCACAGCAAAGGACCAAACTTGGCAAACAGGGGACCAATGGCCCACTTCACAACCTGGTGTGGTTTAGGGTAGGAGGGGCCACGAATGATGGGATTTGCAGTACCTTCACCTCATTCACTTCCCAAACAACACTGTAGTCCCTATAAATCACAGACCAGGCCCAAAATTGAGAGCAAGGCTTCCTTAACTTGATTTTCCTGACTAGGCCTCAGCTCATGGGATATTGTTAGGCTTCCTCAACTTGATTTTCCTCACTAGGCCCCCAACAATGACAGAACAAGATCAAACTTGGCACACAGACCCCCCAGTTTGAGGGAGGATGGACCATGGATGATGGGACTTGCAGTGCTTCAATTCACTTCCTTAGAGCACTGTGGCCCACACCAATGATGAATCAGGACCAAACTTGGCACACAGAGGCCCAATGGCCCACTTTACAAACCTGCTGCGGTTTATGGCAGGATGGCTCACAAATGATGGGATTTCCAGTACCTTCACCCAATTCATTTCCCACAAAACATTGCAGCCCCTACAAATCAGAGACCAGGCCCAAACTTGGCACACAGAGTACCCATGCCCCACTCTACAGCCTGGTGCAGTTTTGAGTGGGACAGACCACGGATGATGGGAGTTGAAGTACCTTCACTCACTTTCTGAGACCGCTGCGACCCTCAACCAATGACTGATCAAGACCACACTTGGCACACAGAGCCCCCATGACCCACTCTACATCCTGTTGCAGTTTGGAGAATGGGGGACCATGGATGATGGGACTTCCACTTCCTTCCCTCACTTCCAGGGACTGCTGCAACCCTCATCCAGTGAATAATCAAGACGAAATGTGACACACATAGCCGCCATGACCCACTCTACATCCTGGTGCTGTTTGGAGGAGGATGGTCCATGGCCAATGGAACTCGCAGTACCTTCACTAAGTTCTTGAGACCACTGCAAGCCACATAAACATCTAATAGGAACCAACCTAGGCACACAATGCCTTCCTCAAATAACCCGGGCACCACCGGGTCCTCAGCTAGTAAATAAATAAAGACAATTTTCCGCTCTTGGTGGGGTTGTTTCATCTTTCACCACTAGCAGTATGTTAGCAAATAAATTTTTATGATACATTCTTAATGCAGTATATATTCTCATTTCACATTCATTCGGTCACATTCACTCATCTCAAATGTCAGATATTTTTCTGCATTTGTTTTATAGAAACCAATTGTAATGCTATACACTCAGCACTGTGTTGTATGCTTGACATACCCCACAGCTGCAAGTCTAATGTAGAATTCACCTTGATCTATATGAATTAAGTTCAGGTTGCCACCTGGTTTGAAGTTTGGTACTTGTCAAATGCCTCTCTGTTTGGTATGAGGCAAAGGGCCATGTTTTTTCTTAAATATTGAAATATACACAACCCATGGTTAAAGCATCATATGATGCCACCAGGGGACCAACAAAGTCATTCATATGATAGAAGGAGCACGGGGGCATCAGGATTTAATTTATTCATTGCATTTACACCCCACCTTTCCCCTTCTGTAGAATCTAAATGACAAAAAAACCCAGCTCTACCTCTGAATTTAGCTGCTGTCCCATGAAAGGATAAAAGCGTGATGACTTACTTGTTCCCAGTTTGTCCTTAAATAGATGGGAGCAGGTCATTTAATGCTTTTTTTCAACCCTGAGAAATCATAGGAAGTTTTTCATTTTCAAATCAAATGACATAAAAAGTTAGAGCTGGGTAAAACTGCATCATTAAAAATGAAGTTTTGATGGATGATTGGGTGGAGGACTGGGAGATAATGCATTATCTTCAATTAGTGGAAGCAATGACTTCAACAGAAATGGATTGCCTCCATTAAGAGAACATCAAAGTGTGACCCATTGTGTTGGCTTCATGCCTTCATCCAAGGAAATGCAGTCTATAAGCATTCTCTTATTTTGCCTTAATTCTTTTGCCCTGCATAACGGAAATAACATGTACTTTATTATGGGATTACTGATGGAATGAATAAATAAGAAATATAGCAAATTATTTTGTTTGAGAAAATTATTTAAATGTTGGGTTGGATTGGATCCCTAAAAGAGGCAGGGCATTTTCCTTGTTCTCCCCCCCAGATGTCAAGTCTCATTTTCCGCCTTCACTTATATTCCTTTCCTTATCTGTAGTTGAATAGATTTACACCTTTTAAGATCTCAAGTTCAGTTTATACATCTCTTTAACTTTTCCTTCAGGTGTTTTTTTAAAAAAGGATTTTTTTTCTTGTTAGATGCTCTTAACGTTTAACCCAGGGGTGGGCAACCTACGGCCCGTGGGCCGGATCCGGCCCAGCAGCAGATTCTGTCCGGCCCGGGGAGAAGGGTGCCGGGGGCGGAGCCAAGAAGGGGTGCCGCTGCCGCCATCCCATCGCGGCTTTGGCGTGCCTGACATCCCTTTGGAGTGACGGCTTTGGAATGCCCCAGGCTCTCCGCCTCTTCCTCATGCCTCTGGCATGGAGAGGCTCCGGATGGCCAGCGTGGGAGCGTCAGTGCCGGCGGTGTGGTGGGGAGGAGCCTTTGGATGACTTCCTGTAGTCCTGGATGAGCTGGCTGAGACATTCTGGGAGTCGTAGGAGTCAGGAAACTATGGTTCCCAGAATGCCTCAGCAGGAGGCGGAGAGCCCGGAGCTGGTGCTGCCTCCACCCTCGGGCCCTCCCTCACTCCACCGATGCGTGACCCTCCATGCAAGAGGGCCAAAGCCCAGGATCACGAGGGCACTCCGGAGCCGCCGGAGAAGGCAGGAAAGAAACCCTGCTGCCCTGGTGCAGCCCACGGCAGCCCCCGCTTTGAGGCAGGACCATGGCAATACGGGGAACGGCTGGGGGCGAGAGCGGGCGGAGGCCTGCAGCCTCCAATCGCCTGCTGCTCTGCTCTCCTCTGCTGCAGCGGCGGCTGGGTCCGCTTTGCCATCCTCTGGGCTGGATCCATTGGGCTATTTCATCTTGGTTCGCACCTTGTCTTCTTGAATTTAATTTTAGTGGTTTTTATTATTTTATAATAATTTTATAGTAATAATATAATAATATAACATAATGTTATATATTATAATTTCAATATATTATGTCTCTCTCTATACTATAATATAATAATTATGATAATACTAATAATATAAGAATATTTCTTGATATATTAATATGTTAATATTAATGATGTGTAATATATAGTAAATATAGTAAATAAATAAATAATGTAGATTAGAATGTAGTTCCACCTTTAGGTGCGGCTCTCCATAATATTTCTTGGCTGTCTTGTGGCCCCTTGGAAAAAAATAATTGCACAACCCTGGTTTAACCCATAATTTATCCACAGGTTATAGCAGGTATGGGCAAACGTTTTTGCTTTGGAGCCTCATTGCGGACTTGACCAGAAGGCCTGGGCCAGGAGGGAGGATAGCTGGGCACACACTGGGCATGGCAGCCCTGGGAGAGAGGGCCCAGGAGAGAGCAGGGCCAGGAGGGAGTAGAGCTGGGTTCGGGTCATCCAAAGGCTGTCCTCCCAGTATATGCCCCCTTGTTGCGGGAGAGAGGCTTGCGTACCGTAATGAAGTTGTGAGCTATGCTGGCGGTGGCTTAGCCACTGGTAGGGCCTCCCAAGCCAGACAGGTCACAACCAAAGGGTGACAAAGAGCGTCAATGGGTAAGATGGGCTCTCTAGCCTTTTGGCAAGCATCTTAAGAGAAGGAAAACTCTTAATTTCAAACCCGGGCATATGGTGCTCGTCTAACCTTGCAAGGTCAACCATCTAGAGAAGGAAACTCAAATCAAACCTACGACCTGAGGACCTCACTGCCACTGTCCTAAGCTTGCTAGGCCCTGGCAGACAAACCTTTGGTTTAAAGGGTAAGGCCAGTTCTGTGCACGCTGCACTCCACTAGAAAAATCAATTGCACAGGCTCGAAGGACACATCCTACCTATTTAGTCATCAACGCGCTTGTAGAAAGCGTGGGATGAGTCCTTCCTCAGAATCTTCATTTGCGAAATAATGCCAGAGAAGATAAGGACGGAACTGCTTATGCCATCCCTATGCCAGGAGGAAAGTGAGACATGTATAGACTGCCCTGATCCTCAGGCTGTCCTCTTAGCATTATGTTTGGAGGAGGGCAAAACAAGTGGCCGCTGAGAGTGCTCCGGAAGGCTCTCAGCCGCCTTGTGCCTTCCTCGAGTTGTCCTGGCATAAGGATTAGGCTGTTTGGCCCTGTCCTTATGCAGGGAGGAGGGCGAGACACGCAGTAGCTGAGAGTGTGCTAGAGGGCTCTCAGCTGCTGCATGCCTTCCTCCCATGGTGGGTCGCCATGTCCTTATGCCAGGAGGACAGGGAAAATTAGGAGCGCTTGAGGTAAGCACCCACAAGGGGCACATCTGTCCTCCGGGCCTTAGTTTGCCCATGCCTGGGTTATAGCAACAGCCATAATTTAGGACCAAAAACTTACTCTTGAATTATATAAGGGGCTGACTTCTAAATTAGAATATACTTATATTTGAAATTAAATACATCCTTTTAGCTCTAAGAGGTTTCACGTGGGTGACAAATGGAAGCTTGTCACCAAAACTACACTTGGCAAGAAGCCACAGATGGGTTTTGCTCCCTTGACATGCATGTCTATATAACACACGTATAAGTAAGTTTGTATTTCTCATATCTACACCTCACATTTTTCTAGAAGAATGCTTATGATGGTTTAGATATATACCTAATGGACAATTTTGACCACAGCAGTAATTTGATATTAAGTTATTTTTACTCTTCTTTTTTTTTTGAGAACTGGGGACTCTGCTTTAAGCCTACTAATGTATTTTTCTGTTTGAAAAATGTAACCTGCTGGGTTGTCAGTTGATCGTTCTTTCTTTCTTTCTAAATATGTCATCTAACTGTAAGGCTCTTGAGTGGCTATAAACAAAACACGGTTGAGTTGATGCTTTCTACAGAGTGAATAAGACCGTACTCAATAAGAAACATCCTGTAACTTCCTTAAATTGAGGTAGCCAGTGCTCATGTATTACAACATCTTCAAAGATTTTCTCAATAAATTCCCAAACAGATCAGAATGGAATCTGTAACAGATTTGAAGTTTGGGCTGTGTGCTCTTTAACTTTTCTGGCCCTGAAAACTGGTCTCTTTAGCTGTGCAATGCTATATCTAAGTACTCAGAAGTTCCATTAATGCCAATGGGGTATTTCCGACATTCCAAAGTAAGTGCTGTAGGACTTCTCCTTCAGCACCAAAACATGCACAAAAATGTAAACGCAACATTAACTGCAGTTTTTCCACTATCCGAACCAAAATCATACAATAATTTAGAGAAAATTATTTATTTTACATATTTAAATATGAAAGTGAAATGTGTTGGACGTACCGCAAGAAAGGAAATATTACATGTAAAAAAATAAGTATCAAATTTTCCATTTAAAATTGGAAAACTGAAAATGGCAGATTCACAAAAGAGAACAAAGTCTTTGTAAAAATGGCACAAATATACTTTTAGAAAAGTATAAAATATGTTCACATGTTACATTTTCCTTGTCTAATACACTCCCAAGCCAGTTCAAAGTACCCACATACGTAAACTGGGGAAATAATGTTCATAGCATTAAAGGAATGTTCCTTTTCATTGCTTTCAAGAAGGCCCACTAATACTACACAGTAGTTTCATGTTTCCATAACCCAGTCCGGATATTGCCTGTGCTGTCGGCACTCAGTAATGTCCCATCCTGGGTGCTGTTTTTCAATGGTCCGTTCTGGACAGCTAAATTTAAGCCATAGGACTTCTGCTGCCCTTCTAGGTCCTCCACAATTGGTTTCCTCAGCACATCCTTTTTGAGGTTTGTGGGCACTGACTTTTCGGTATTCCAGTGTCCCTTTTGAAGATTGCTGCAAGCATCACTGCTGTCTTGTTGGGACTGCGTGTACTGCCGCTCCCTATAGGCCAGATAAGCTCTTCGGCTCCTTGAATGCCCTTCGCTGACACTCTGGCGGCTTTTAGTTAAACCATTTTGGATGCTTCCTTCTACGCTGGTGGGGACGTCATAGGCATACTCCCGCAAGACTGCCAGTCTGCTAGCACGGTGTCCTTTACTCCTGTTTTTATGGTGCCGACCGGGGTGCCCATTTGTCCGTAAAGGCACCTCTAAAGGGGCCACATGCATTTTGATCTCATTGTCTACTGAGTGTTCGGTCAGGCTATTATCAAGGGTGGCACCAGTGTTTGGTGCCAAGGAGGCTGGTGGACACTGAGCTGCCGCAGCCTGTATATTGGTCAGTTTGCAAGCCTGAGAAGAATTTTTAAAGCTAGATACACTCTTGTTAGTGCAAGATGACTCTGCGCTGCTATTGGTGCATTTGGCAGATTCTCCATTTGCTCCACTTGCACTGGACGAAGGCTGAATATTAACTTGTACTGAGTATGTGCTCCTTCCAGGGCAGCAAGCTGTCATCCAAGCATGTTTGACATCTTCTCTATTAATGCAATGATGTGTTAATAGAAAACCACTCAGGGTTAAGCATATGGCTGCAAAAACGCAGCTGAATACCAAATCCAATGGGTAAGAGAAAGAAACAGAAAAGGCCCCCAAAATCCACAATGTCACATACAGAAATAAAGTGAGGCTGACACCCAGAAGCTGAGCATGGAAACTGTGCTCATTCTCCAAAGCTGAAGTGGAAACGAGGGATACAGACATTGAATCCTGATGGTTCAGAGTGCCATGTTCATTGGATGCTAAACGCTGTTGCTCCTCAGTTGGCTCTTTGAGCTCGAACTTACGCTCGGGGTGCCTCTTCAGTTGTATAAATATGCTGAGAAAATACATGCAATTTATGAAAATAATGAAGCCAGCAGGTCCATAGAATGCCCCCAAACTTGGTTCCCAGGTCATCCAACAACTGCAATAGAAAAGAAAGTACATCTTGAGAAATGCATCCATTTTAACATTAGCACTTTACATTTAACATCAATGTATTTCATCATGGGTCACCTATCGCCAACACCTACGACTCCTGGAACGCTTTCATCAGCGCTGTCTTCGCACAATCCTAAATATACACTGGACCGATTATGTGACTAATGTTGCTGTTCTTGAGCAAGCAGGGATCACCAGCATTGAGGCCATGCAATTGAGAACACAGCTGCGCTGGGCAGAGCACGTCTCTCGGATGGAGGACCACTGCCTCCCAAAGATACTACTCTATGGTGAACTTGCCACGGGTCAGCGCAAGAGAGGCACCCCCAAAAAGAGATATAAGGACTCCCTGAAACAACATCTCAGGCTCGGCCAGATTGATCACAAACAATGGTCCACCCTGGCCTCACATCGGGAGGCATGGAGATGCACTATGCACAAAGCTGCGGCCTCTTTCGAGAAGACATGTCGAATGGGTCTCGAAGAGAAACAACAACGCAGAAAGATCCACAACTTGGAAACAACATCACCCAAGGAGACTTTCTGCTGTGCTTTCTGCAACCGAACTTGCCTATCTCAGATTTGCCTTTTAGTCATCAATGCACTTGTAAAAAGCGTGGGATGAGTCCTTCCTAAGAATCTTCATTCGTGAAGTAATGCCGAGAGAGAGATTTCATTTTTATAATAGGGTTGTCAAAGGATCAGCTCCTATATTTCCCCAACTGCACAACAGTGAGACAATACTTACTAGGCTGAGTGAGGTCTGCTCCCATAATTCCTTATATTTGCAGCAGCTGTTATCCCACAAACTATGATGGGAATTCCTCCACCAATTAGGTAGAACCTAAAAAACAAACCCAGAAGACAATGAGGCATACTTTACCAACTTTTGAAACCAACCTTCACAAGAAGGACTCTGAAACTGTAGTAGTTAGGAACATATGAGCCAGCTCTGTTTGCTAGTTTGACTACTAGGTAGGACAAAGCAGCACATTTGGTTGAAATGGACACTGTACAAATACGAGGGCGGGTCAATAAGTCTGTGACTTTTGAATTTCCTGCCTCTTATCTGAAAGCGCAACACTGCTCCTGTCAACAGGCATCTGTCAGTTGACTCCTGTCCAAATTTGAACAAGCTGCGTCATTTAGTTTGTGTTTGACAGCCATTGATAGCAGACTACCGCGTGACTTAAGGAGAAAATGGAAAAAAGTGAATTTCATGTGCCCATTAAGCATTAGTTTTTGTGGAAAAAAACCATCACTCAAATCAAGGCTAAGCTTGATAAATACTATGGGGACTCTGCACCATCAATTTCAATGGTAAAAAAGTGGTTTACTGAATTTTGTTTTGGCCGTACAAGCACGGAAGATGCCGAACGTTCTGGACGGCCAGTTGAGGTCTCTACACAAGAAACAATAGAAAAAATGCATGATATGGTGTTGGCTGATCGGAGATTGAAAGTGCGAGAGATTGTGAAAGCCATAGGCATCTCACATGTCTCAGTGGTTTCCATTTTAAATGATCACTTGGGTATGAGAAAGCTTTCTGCAAGATGGGTGCCGCGTTTGCTCACAATCGACCACAAATACAAGGGTGCACACATGTGCAGTTTTCATGTCAAAAATCCATGAATTGGGATACAAATTGCTCCCTCATCCGCCCTATTCTCTGGATTTAGCCCCGAGTGACTATTTCTTGTTTCCAAACCTGAAAAAAAGGGCTCAGCGGAAAGAGATTTGACTCCAACAATGAAATCATCTCGCAAACAAATACCTATTTTGATGACCTCGACAAATCTTATTTTTTGAAAGGGATAAAAAAATTGGAGAAACGTTGGACAAAGTGTATAGAGCTCAAAGGAGACTACGTTGAAAAATAAAATGATTTTTTAAATCCAAAAATCTGTGTTTCATTCAAAAAGTCACTGACTTATTGACCCGGCCTTGTATGATAGCATTCTGTTTGCAGAAAATATAGGAAGCTATCTTATTTGCCACTCAACAATGACAAATCTCCAGGGTTTCAAGCCAAAAGTCCTCATCACAATGCCTAATTTTCCGAACTTGTGCCCAAGCATCGAGATGTGCCACTCCCTCTTCTCCTAACAATCAGGTTAATGCTGAGGAAAATGCCAAACTGATGTTGCCATGTGTGATTTCATAACTGTTTATGAAACAAATATTTCTGGAATACAGGGAATATAACGGTGTTATCAAATTCCGTTTAGTTTTGAAGAAGGCTGGTCAGTTTCTGCCACCTTGTGGGCAAATGCAGATTAACACAATTAAATAGCACCTTTTATGAAAAAGAAATGGGCTTCAAAAAGCAAGACTTAGTGATAAATCACTGCTTAACTTTATTACCACTTGCTGAGAAATATTCAGTTTGGTGACAAAGCTGCTTGTAGCTTTCATTGATCTAAGAACTGAATCAAATGCTGATCTATCATGCCCCAAACTTTGGACAAATTAGAGTTTATAAAAACACTGTAGGATATTGCCAAACTCTATTTAATGAAAGCCCTTGACCAATGTTAATCATCACCAGTATGTTGATTTCAAGCAAACCATCCATCCAGGCAATTTTACCAACAAGAGGGATTTGACACAGCAATGTTTTCATCCTTTTATTGCTCAACTTATATCTTTCAGTTATTTGATTCTTTAAAAAATTACAGCTGAATCCCATTGTCCCTGATAGGTAAACAATATTAATTTAGCTATTTGCCAATGATACGGCTTTATTGTCTCACTTCTAGGATCACTGCATTTATAAGAGAAAAAAGTGTATACAGATCCTTCTCAAAAAATTAGCATATAGTGCTAAAGTTCATTGTTTTCCATAATGTAATGATAACAATTAAACTTTCATATATTGCACACCAACTGAAATATTTCAGGTCTTTTTTTGTTTTGTACTGATGATTTTGGCATACAGCTCCTGAAAACCCAAAAATACTGTCTCAAAAATTTAGCATATTTGGTCGGATGGAATATGCTAATTTTTTGAGATATGTATGCCAAAATCATCAGTATTAAAACAAAAAAAGACCTGAAATGTTTCAGTTGGTGTGCAATGAATTGAAAATATATGAAAGTTTAATTTTTATCATTACATTATGGAAAATAATGAACTTTAGCACTATATGCTAATTTTTTTGAGAAGGACCCGTAGAACTGCAGAATCAATGCATTCAATATAAACCAGTGTGCCATGGCACACTAGTGTGACATGAGTGATCATCAGGTGTGCCGTGGAAAATTGGCACTCTCCCCCCTCCTAGCAGCCCCCTCACAGGTTTCCAAGAAACAAATTGAGCCTCTCCGCATGGAAATGGTGGGTTGTTTTTTTTTTTACTATTTTACGGGAATTTTGAGAGTCCCCCAAGGAACTGTTTATAACAGCTTCATGACATCCATAGTTAACTGGAAGCAAGTTTCACTCAGGGTGAAATTTCACAAAGGTCTGGAGAACAAGCTCTATGAGGAGCGGCTTGAAGAGCTGGGCATGTTTAGCCTGAAGAAGAGAAGGCTGAAATAAGACATGATAGCCATGTATAAATATGTGAGAGGAAGTCATATATATGTTTTGTTCATCGAAACAGGCCCAGGTTTCACACTGAGTGTATAAATACATTTTAAAACATTTTAACTATATGTATTACTGTGTTAGAGTGTACTTTTGTGTCATTTTGGTTGATGGTGTGCCCCAGGATTTTGTAAATGTAAAAAATGTGCCGCGGCTCAAAAATGGTTGAAAAACACTGATATAAACTACAGGAAGGAACTCTAACCGATGCATAAGATATAAACTACAAGAAAATTATGGTAGTGGTGTCCTCAAAGAGACTGGAATACAAATAGCAATACAATGGACAACACATTGAACATGCACACACATACATTTATGCCTCACATTTAATCTACATTTAATTACAGAGGAATACTTATAACCTGTAACTATATTGTCCTTTTTCATTATATTAAAAGAGAATTTAATGCTGTCACGATATAAGTGTGCTCAAATTCTATATGTAGCACCAATAAGGTATACAGACAGCTTGGATGTACAAGAAAAACATACAGGCAGGCTTTTAAAGGAAGGCACTGCTAATTTCAGGATGCTTGTTAGCTCTAAATTATGCATAGTTGTGATAATATATTGTTTTACAATCTTTTGTATATAAAATATAGAAGATGTTAGCAAATTGTTAAATGTATACATTTATTCTAACTAGAATTAACATGCCATGACTTGATAATATGGTATAGTTCTTCATGCTTTACATAACTATTTTCTGTAAATGCCATATGGTCAATGGATTAAGTAATTTTATACAGCATTTTAATTGTTTCTGCTATTTATTCTTGCATTTTTATAAAGCCACTATCTTATTATTTATTGTACACCACCATCATCCCCACGTCAGCATAGGCGAATCTGTGCTTACGTCCGTTCAGCAGTTCACCTACCTGGGAAGCATCATCTCTTCAGACACCAAGATTGACAAAGAGATAGATCACAGATTAGCAAAGGCATATAGTGAATTCAGAAGGCTTCGCAAAAGAGTCTGGTGCAACGAGCACCTGAGGCAAAGCACCAAAATCAGTGTGTACAGAGCTATCGTACTGTCTATTATCCTATATGGGTCTGAAACATGGGTCACCTATTGCCAACACCTATGACTCCTGGAACGCTTTCATCAGCGCTGTCTTCGCACAATCCTAAATATACACTGGACTGACTATCTGAGGAATGTTGCTGTCCTTGAGCAAGCAGGGATCACCAGCATTGAGGCCATGCTATTGAGAACACAGCTGCGCTGGGCAGGGCACATCTCTAGGATGGAGGACCACCGCCTCCCAAAGATACTACTCTATGGTGAACTCACCATGGGTCAGCGCAAGAGAGGCGCCCCCAAAAAGAGATATAAGGACTCCCTGAAACAACATCTCAGGCTCAGACAGATTGATCACCAAAAATGGTCCACCCTGGCCTCACATCGGGAGGCATGGAGATGCACTATCCACAATGCTGCGGCCTCTTTCGAGAAGGCATGCCAAATGGGTCTCGAAGAGAAATGACAACGCAGAAAGAACCGCAACTTGGAAACATCATCACCCAAGGAGACTTTCTGCTGTGCTTTCTGCAACCGAACTTGCCTATCTCAGATTGGCCTTTATAGTCATCAACGTGCTTGTAAAAAGCGTGAGATGAGTCTTTCCTAAGAATCTTCGTTTGCGATGTAATGCCGAGAGAGACACCACCATGAAATCTTTTACTGAAGGTCATTTCAATACCTCCAAATTTGGGACAGAATAGTTTCTCATGCTGCAGTTGACGCTACTGAAAAATGAAGACTGAAATACCAAAAAAAAAAAAAACATCTTCTACCCAAACTCTGTATGTGGTCTAAGCGTGCTAGTCTCAGGCTTTCACCGAATGTGCTATTTAGCTCACCAGAAATTCCATTAGTGACACGGTAAATAAAGCAGAAAAATATTTCTCACCTAAGCATTGGCCTAGGAGGTGGTGGCGGTTCATCAGGATCTTGACATCTTTTCGACTTCTTAGTGACTTGCTTATAAATGTTCCTAGACGTGACTCCCATCCACAGTAATGAGGCAAGTGTAGAATAGTGCAGGATTATCCCAACCTGCAAAATAGAGAACTCACTAAAACATTCCCATGAAATAAAATGTCTACTTAGCATATTGAATACTTAACACACGCAGTAAAAAAAAGTGTGGACTCATCTGAAAGATTGCATCAATCGTAGAAGTGCTTTTTGTCCATACAAAATAACTACTCTCCTAAAGTAATGTGTCTGCTAAACTCTAAAGGTTTCATTATTAATTCTCTAACAACTAGAAAGCTTGAAAAGATGAGTCACTAAACTAGTAACCTCTGATAAGGAAGAGAATGACACACACAAAATATTAAGAATATATATTCTTTAAAAAGTATAAGATTAAATTTAAAAAATAACTAAAACAGGATTTTTCTAACTGAAGCTTACGGAAATGTGTAATTTTGTTGAAATACTGCAATCTGGAAGAGGCCTCTATTCATTTTACTATTAATGAATCAATTCAAGTTTGCTTCAAACTGCATTCTCTTTATCTCTCTGCAGTAATAATAAAAGGGCATTTTTCATACAGCAATTTGTTCTCTGTTGCAGAGATCAAAGTACAAAACATCTATCTGTCTTGTTGGTTAGAGACACAGCTGCTTCCATTAAAATAGTAACATACTGATTCTCTATATTTCAAAACTATTTATTTATTTATGCATTCTTGGCTGTTTATGCATTCACAAAGGCTCCCCCAATGAAGTATGCAGAATTTAGAAAAATACATATAATAACCTTCACACAGTCTAAGGTGCATAAAAAAACTATTCAACAACTCTGTGTTTGTGTGTGTGCATGCACAAATGCCTTCAAAACACTTGTTGACTTAAGATAACTACATGAATTTCATAGGGTTTTTAGGTGATTTTGTTACTTTCTTCTTCTGAAATATAGCCTATAGCAGTGTTTCCCAACCAGTGTGCCGTGAGAGATCATAAGGTGTGCCATGGAAAATTGGCACTCTCCCCCCTCCTAGCAGCCCCCTCACAGGTTTCCAAGAAACAAATTGAGCCTCTCCGCTTGGAAATGTTTTGGTTTTTTTTTTTTTTACTATTTTACTGGATTTTTCTAGAGTTGCCCCCCCCAAGGAACTGTTTATAACAACTTCATGACATCCATAGTTAACTGGAAGCAAGTTTCACTCAGGGTGAAATTTCACAAAGGTCTGGAGAACAAGCTCTATGAGGAGCGGCTTGAAGAGCTGGACATGTTTAGCCTGAAGAAGAGAAGGCTGAGAGAAGACATGATAGCCATGTACAGTATATGTGAGAGGAAGTAATATATATGTTGTGTTCATCGAAACAGGCCCAGGTTTCACACTGAGTGTATAAATACATTAAAAAACATATTAACTATATGTATTACTATGTTAGAGTGTCATTTTGGTTGGTGGTGTGCCCCAGGATTTTGTAAATGTAAAAAATGTGCCGCGGCTCAAAAAAGGTTGAAAAACACTGGCCTATAGCACATGGTATTACCATAATTTCTGGGCTTTCAGCGAAGTATCAGGGCTGACTATGCTTAACAGCCAATATCAGAAGGGATCTGGTACCTCTAAGAAAACTCTTCAAACATCAGTTAACTAAATTACTTTGATTTTGAAAAGGCTGGCAATGTAAGTAATACATGGACAGTAGTAATCTCATTGTCCTTGGGAGGGTATATGTACTTTTTTAACTTATGAAACTCCGAAGATACCCTCCCCTGATACTCCTCTTAGGCAGAAAAAAACAAAAAAAAAGATACAGAATGGGGGACACCTGGCTGAACAAGCAGTGGGTGTGAAAAAGATCTAGAGTCCTCATGGAAACCAAGTTAAACATAAGTCAAAATGTGCTGTGGCAGCTAAAAAAGCCAATGGGATTTTGGCCTGCATCAATAGGGGGAGAGTGTCTATATCAGGCATGGGCAAACTTTTTAACTTGGGGAGCCACATGGTGGGCCGGAACAAGGTTGGAGTCCCCGTTGGGGAGATGGTGGCGGGGTACAAATAAAGATTATTATTATTATTATTGGTGAGCCAGAAGGGGAGGCATTCTCCCCATCCCCTCCCTGTCCTTTCTTTCCCTTCCTCTTCACTTTCAGAAGCAGAAAGTGAAGTAAAGGTGGGAAACTTTGGATCCCAAAATGGTTGGCCTTGGTCAGGATGAGATGGTGGACAGGAGAGAAAAAATGTCTTCCATTAGACCCCATATTGCCTATTCCTGATATATAATCCTAGAATCCTAGAGTTGGAAGAGACCCTCAAGGACCATCCAGTCCAACTCCCGGCCATGCAAGAAGGCACAATCAAAACAATCCCGATACACAGCCTCTGCGGAAAAGCCTCCAAAGAAGGAGATTCCACCACACTCAGACAACCTGAGCCACTCTCCATCAGTTCTTACTCTCGGGAAGTTCTTCCTAATCTTTTCAGGGGAGTCTATTTCCCTGCCATTTGGAACCATTGCTCCCTTGTGCCCTGGTCTCTAGAGCAGCAGAAAGCCAGTTTTTCCACCTTCTCCTCCTCAATGGGACATCCTTTTAAATCCTGAAACATGGTTCTCATCTTCCCTCTCTACCTTCTCTTCTCCCAGCTAGATATCCCCGAGAAAGGAAAAGAGAGAAGGGAGGGAGGAAGAGAAGGATTGTGTGTTAACTATAAGTCCCAAATGTCAAGGTCTATTTTGCCCAAACTCCATCTGTGTTCACATTTGGGCATATTGAGTATTCATGCCAAGTTTGGTCCTGACCCAACATTGTTTGAGTTCACAGTGCTTTCTGGATATAGGTGAACTACAACTCCAAAACATTTTCTCTTGGTTATGGGAGTTCTGTGTGTCTTTCTGCCATTCCTGCCAGGATATCTATGTTGTGTTCATCGAAACAGGCCCAGGTTTCACACTGAGTGTATAAATACATTTAAAAACATATTAACTATATGTATTACTGTGTTAGAGTGTCATTTTGGTTGGTGGTGTGCCCCAGGATTTTGTAAATGTAAAAATGTGCTGCAGCTCAAAACAGGTTGGGAAACACTGCTATATGTATTACAGGACTCCAGGAGTTGTTGTCAATATAGCCAATTGTAAGGGTTGATAGAAGCTGCACTCTAAGAACATCAGAAGGGCCCTGCTTGATATATTTTCTCTAATCTGCTATACTTTAGTTGACTGAAATTTTGCCTCAAAGAGCTTTGAGGTTACTCAATCATTTCAAGAAATATAGGCCTACTTATTTAATCTTTTTTATAATCATAAAAGCATGAGGACCTCTTATGTGCCTGTAATCTGGGTGTGCACCCATGATCACGTTCTCACATCCTCTGTAGTGTTAAGGAATTATTTGGCAGAGAAATCTTTGCTGAAAAGAAATCAATCAAGCTTCTTTAAACAATAAAATAGGATCTCAACGCAACGTTCTAGAAAAGTACATCATGATTTAACATTTTCTTAGAAGATCATATGTAACTCAAAAGATTATCTGAAAGAAGCACAGAAAATGCCTGTATGTTTCAACAAGATAACAATTGTCATCCCTAAATTCACCTATTATTATTTAGTTCCTTTCAGTTCTCCCAACACACATTTCACTTACTGCTTGACAGATGCTAGCATTCTTGCTCTGGGTTATGCCTCCAATAAACATCACACATGTCAGAAAAATATGAAAGCTCAGATTAACTAACATGTGCCAACTTTTCAGACTGATTTTGATGACACTGTTAAACAACAAAAACAACAGTATTTCACACACAGACTCAAACATCATTAAGACAAAACGTTGTTAACCTGAAACATGTCATAAATCTAAAATCCGTGTAGTAAAGTTGGAAATATTAATGTTAAAAAGATTGTACAATGTCATGTGAAGACATAAAATAGATTCTCCCAGTCGGGAATCTGAGATGACTAAATGCAACTGAAGAAGCATTATGGGCTATATTATTAGGTTTGCACCCTTTTTATCTTTAGAGAACAATTTTATACCAACTTTATTCTTCTGCAAGTGTCCCTCTTAGCTGTCAAGGAATCTTAGACATACTGTAGGGTTTAATTCATGTAAGCATCTATAATCTCATATAAATCAGAAAGAACAATTGCAAAAAAATTTCTGTATTATGTATCAGGACACGTGAGTTGTGCCGCAACAGCCTGGTAGGCTGTATGGGTCATATAAACACACTGAAAGACATACGATGCCAATTTACAAATAACCACAATTTCCTCAAAATATATGTATCAATAGCCAGTCCATTGCACGCTTAATTCCATTAAGTGCATTGGGAGTCCCAAAAATCCATGCGCCACAGTCTGTAAACGAATGTAAACCAAGTTCTTATGATGTTAACACAGGGGTTCCGCAAGTGAGCATGAACAGGCGTCCTCGGGGAAAAGGGCTGGCAGAACTACATTACCCAGAAGAGTGATTGGGTTGGGACTGGATGGGTTGTTAACTGTATCCTTGTCTGCTTTTGTGATGAAGCAATGAATGTTTGCCTCTATGTGTTTTTTAGTGTGTTGTAATCCGCTCGGAGTCCCCTTGGGGAGATAGGGCGGAATAATAATAATAATAATAAATCTAACCTAGTTAGGTGGTAGGAGGCTTTGTTCAAGCTTATGACCTGTTATATAGCAATCTGACCAAATATTACTTGGTTTCATTATATTTTCCGACTTAACTTACCTGTGATGATAGATATAGCTAACTTCTATCACCAAAAGGCATATCAGGAGAACCACAGCAGACACATAGATAACTGGGTGTAGATGGTCAAGTGACTGGATGTATCCAGATAAATCCTGACAAAGATAGCATAATAAACAGAATCAGTCCGATCCATATTTTCAATAAAGGTTAAGAATAACGTCGACTTTAAGAATAATTAAAAATTAAGACATTTCATTATAACCCTCCCAAGTTGTGCAGGGGTGTAGACAAAGTTTTAGCTTAACAATCTATATTCCATAAGGCAGTGTTTCCCAACCAGTGTGCCACGGCACACTAGTGTGCCGTGAGCGATCATCAGATGTGCCGTGGGAAATTGGAACCCCCAATACCCTTTCTTCCCCCTCCTGCCGAACACTTTTTCTTCTCTACTCGGGCTCCCTTCTTCCCAGCCTCGCTCTGCTCGCTTTGCCTCGCTTTGCTCTGGGGTGAGTCTGTGCAGTAGCATCCGCAGGGGTCATGTCTTCCTCCCTCCTCCATCCCCTCCTGAACATGCTCACGCTGCCCCCTCGGATCAAAATGGCGGCAGAAGCGGCAGTGTAGAAGAAAAAGTAAGTGTTCAGCAGGAGGGGGAAGAAAGGGCGCGAAGGGGACGGGGGAGGAACAGTCTCTGTCGAAAGCTGGCATGGGCAAACTTGGACCTTCCAGGTGTTTTGGACTCCAGCTCCCAACATTCCTAGCAGCCTCAACCACTTAAGCTGGAGAGGGCCTCGGGCTGCTAGGAATGGTGGGAGTTGAAGTCCAAAGCACCCAGAGGGCCGAAGTTTTCCCATGCCTGGATATAAGTGAACTACAACTCCCAAACTCAAGGTCAATGCCCACCAAATACTTTTAACGTTTTCTTTTGGTTATGGGAGTTCTGTGTGGGAAGTTTGTGTCTTTCTGCCATTCCTGCCAGGATATCTATGTTGTGTTCATCGAAACAGGCCCAGGTTTCACACGGAGTGTATAAATACATTTAAAAACATATTAACTATATGTATTGCTGTGTTAGAGTGTCATTTTGGTTGGTGGTGTGCCCCAGGATTTTGTAAATGTAAAAAGTGTGCTTCGGCTCAAAAAAGGTTGAAAAACACTGCTATAAGGCATAACCATTGCTTTGCAATGCTTGTTTCCTTGGTCAGGATCCAAGGAAGAGAATGAATCATAGTTACTGAAGAGTGGGTCATAATGCAGATAGAGAGGAATTATTAAGACCCCATGAACAAAATTGCAGTGACCAGATTTAAAAAGCTAAAGTCTGGAGGGCTGTGAACCTCTCTCAAAATTAGAATGCTTGTTTCAATCTACTCATCTGAATAAAGTCCTGTTAGAGAAGGCAGAGTGATGTTTATTTTAGTTCCTCCAGGTGGCACAGTTCTACTTTACTTGAAACTGACTCCTTTCTTAACTATATGCCAAACTGCAGATATTTTTTTTAAAGCAAATACGCTGTTCTTTTCTATCCAAGGATTAGAAGTAATTGTAAGAATAAAAGAATAAGAGTGTTCAGTTCTGGGATTAAAATGATTAACTTTTAAAAAAATACCTACCAACATCAACTGTTCAAAAAACTTTTATTTTATCTCTTTCTATACAAGGGCTTCACAGACCACGGCATCATATACTGAATATCTTAACAGAAAGATTAAGTATACACTTTGAATTGCATGGGTATTGAATATCCAAAGACACAACAACAGAACCTTCCATGATAGTTCTGTAATGAAAACTTGAATTTTAAGCACTAATTGAACTATATCTCTTTTTTTTAAAAGGTTGTTATTGTAACACTGCTTTTTTATTGTGAGGATAATTTAAAATTCTTATCTTCTGTATTATCATGATTCATGTGAAATATATTAACAGTGAAGAAAGTCATATGATTCAGTCCTCATAGATTAT
The DNA here is from genome assembly GCA_030556195.1 of Anolis apletophallus. NCBI lineage: Eukaryota > Metazoa > Chordata > Lepidosauria > Squamata > Anolidae > Anolis > Anolis apletophallus. The sequence continues at coordinate 21,784,969 of JARBWK010000009.1, read as the reverse complement.
CAGTCAGCAGTTCAAATATATATGACATAATTAAATATAAACTGTTGGCAACCTCAAGGAGAAAAAAGTAGGGAGGGGACTCTCATCAAACTCCCAAAGCTTGGGCTGAGATAATTTGCCAAAAATTACCAGTTTTCGGACATTTGACCATACATATATCCAGTTTGACAGTGTCTATAGCAGTATAGTAACTCTTTAAATTGGCAAAAGCACCAGTAAATTGGGGTAAAGGGTGGCTCGACAGGGTTACACTCCTCCTGAGGACACAGGTGCGCCAGCTGTGAACGTACCTCGAAAAACCTGACTTGGCCATGGTGGTCCATGCCTTAGTTAAATCTACAATTGACTACTTCAATGCACTCTATGTGGGGCAGTCTTTGAAGATGGCTCAGAAGCTGCAGTTAGTGCAAAGATTGGCAGTCAGATTACAAACTGGGGGTAGTTATAGGGATCATACTATGCTCCTATTAAAGCAGCTCCACTGGCTTTCAACAAGCCTCTGGGCCCAATTCAAAATGCAGGTTATTACCTACAAAGCCCTATACGCTTCAGGTTCAACCTATCTCCGAGACTGCATCTCCTTCGATGAACCGGCATGGGTTCTGAGATATGTGGGGGAGACCCTTCTCTCGGTTTCACCTCCATCTCAAGCACGGTTGGTGGGGACGAGAGAGAGGGCCTTCTTGGTTGTGGCCTCCTGGCTCTGGAATGCCCTCCCTAGAGAGATTAGGTTAACCCCCACTTTCCAAGTGTTTTGGTCTAATCTGAAAACATGGCTTTTAAAACATGCCTTTGACCTTGATTACAATTTTAATGGTTAGACCAGAGGACTTAGTGACTTGCTTCACCCCAGCACTTTGGATTGATTCTGAAGACAACCATTTTTAGCCGCAGATACTTCTGCGTTTTATGAAATTTTATTATGTGACATTTTATATGAAATTGCTGTGTAAAGTTATGCTGTCATCGTTTTTATGCTTATGTATTGTGTATTTTATGTGTATAGCACTTTGGAGTGCTTGTGTGAGCCGCCCTGAGTCACTTTGGGGAGATGGTGGCGGGATAGAAATAAAGTTGTATTATAAGATATTACATCTAGAAATCATCATGGAATCAAAATCATCATGGAATCAATTTTAAAGGTTTTAATTGTTTTTTTAATACCCTTAATATTTAATTCTATTTTAATATTTGTATGTTTTTCGGGTTTTAAAATGTATTGTATCAGGGCCGGGGAGATAGCATAGTGGTAACACAGCTGTGCTTGCAATTGGAAGGTTGCTAGTTCGAATCCCTGAGCTGGCTTGGACAACCAGCTATTTGAGCCCTGTCCACTGTCCACCCAAGCAGTTCAACAGCCCAGCTGTGAATAAACAACAATTGGGGACCATGGAAAAAGTGGGGAAGGATTTTTGCACCGACTTTACGTCTGGAAAGTTCGGCTGTCGGGAGAAAGGAGATGTGGAAGTGGTGAAAACAGAGGCTCCCATCATGAGGATGGAACAACAGCATCCCCTTGTGACGTGAAGGCGCAATGACGCAAGGACATAACAACAATGATGTCGTAATGGAGCATTCACACCCTATGATGCACACCCTGTATGACGCAGCCAGGAAAGAAGAAGTCCTTCTAAAAACTGCACTGTACTGTTTATGTGTAAATTGTATGTCTTCCGACAGGGACTATCTGTCGTATGTGTATTGTAATCCGCACTGAGTCCCCTTCGGGGTGAGAAGAGCAGAATAGAAATAAACAGTATTATTATTCTTATTGAAAATCCAATCAACACAGAACCTTTTTTGAGGGTGGGGATCAGTTCACATACCATCAAGACAGCATAATTACTGAGTGAGTAGCACTGTATAGTTGTAACATTTTCATCTGAAGAAAGAATCTGACATCCATCTGATTTCCATCCTCCTTGTCCATTCAGTAAGTCAAAGTCCCATTGGACTGCAACAGCATGTGCTCCATTTGCAATGCGCCGCAATGTCACATTAATAGGAATGTCCTGATGGGGTATGTCTAAGCCATCTTGTTGTTTACAAAGAAACAAAGAAAATGAATTTTCTTTTTATGCATGGTTAAAGCAAATACTTTGAAGAGTGAAGACATGCTATTATAACAAAGCAAAACTAAGTTCAGGCACAATTTGAAGGTTAAAAAAACCACAAACCTATTTTGGTGAGGATAACTGGCGTGACCACACTAAGGCGTTTTGATTCAGCAGCTAAACTTGTTGAATTCCCTGTCGTTGGGAAAAGTTTTCCATTACGGAATGCAATAAGTTGAAGTTTGTAGGCAGTGTCATCTACAGGCTTGATTTCTCTTTTGTGCTTTTTTGGAAAAAGAGCAGGTGGGAGCTGTATGGAGGCTTCTACAATTGTGTTCTACAAGCAAAAACAAACAAGATTAATTGGGATGATGTGAGTTTTCCAGGTTGCATGGCCATGTTCCAGAAGCATTCTCTCCTGACATTTCACCTAGATCTATGGCAGGCATCTTCATAGCTTGTAAGATCTGTTGGAAGCTAGGCACCCTGGACATTCCAAGGATATATAAACCTCATTTGCCTAGTTTCCAACAAAGGGGGGAGGTCTACAAAGTTAAGGGAATATGCAGCCATGTCTTACACATTTTCTAACTCAAGCTGTAAAAGATTAACAAAACTATGAAAAGTTTGGCAAGCAATTTTTACTAGGCAGTGAAAATTACAGTGTAATGAATCTGAGCAAAATAAGAATTTCAGTGAACTTGGAGAAGGAGTGACACCTACCCCATGAAATATGGTAGATGATATTGTTCTAGGATATCCCTTAAAAATGCTTTCTTTCTTAAAACTGAAATGAGGTCAATTGTTAAGAAAAAAAGTGCTACTACGAGCATATTATTCTGAATTCACACAAAAGAGTTTTGGTCAGGTGGTAATTTGCAGAGACTGGGTTTTCCACAATTCCTACATGCTTTTTGCGAAAAATTAAACCATGCATTAATAATACTGCTTACTTGGGAAATAAATACCTTGGAAATTACCATATATATCATACATACCTAAAGAATACAGACCTCCTCTATTTTTTGTATAGTTTGTTTTAACTACAATATACTGGTGTGTTTTTATTGTAATCTCATTTTAATGGCTGTGTTCTATGTTAATTTCTGTTTGTTGTAATTTTTGTTACTTGGTGTTTTATTGATTTTTGTGTATATTTTATGTATTTTACTTAGCACTGTGTTGCCTTGTAAGCCGCCCTGAGTCCTTTCAGGGAGATGGGGCTGGATCCAAATAAAATTATTATTATTATTATTATCATCATCATCAAAAAGGGTTTAAGTAGCTTTAATCTGTCATTTAGTTTACCATATCTACTACTTTAAAAGTTTCAATTGTTCAACATGATTGTATTGTATAGCATAGGTAGTTCCAGCTTTGGATTGGATGTAAATATTTTGATTAGTAAGTACAGCTATGTTTTCCTCAACTCACATCAAGCAGCCCTTGATGCTAAAACGTTTCCCCAGTAATGTGGCATTCTCACTCACCTACCTTAAGTGCCAGGCTTGACAATGTATTTGAAACATTGCACTTAAAGCCTAGTTGTTTATCAAGACCTCCATCCAAATCCCTTCGCCCATAGTCAGGAATTCCTATACGGTCTGCTGCAGCAACTTTTTGGAATACAGTGCAGGTCATCCCGGTGAAGCCAGAACTCTTAATTACATAGGCTTCTACAGCAATATTGGGAGAATACTGTAGAAATAAAAAAAGTAAAATGTTCTCCTGTAAATATAGCTATTGCTCTTCAAATCCTATATAATCTCCAGATAAATGTCTTTACAAATTGATAGTGATTGGATAAATATTAAATTTCTCATCAAAATTCCAAATAATGTTGATTGCAACTTAAAAGTGAAGTTTTTAAAAGAAACGAAACTCTAAAGTTCAAATAATTAATTTTAAAAACGTCAATTCTTACTGTTGAGTAAACTTGAGCACCATTCGCTAGCCGGTACGTAGCAATCCTTTGCAAACACTGTACAATTCTAGTGCAAGCTTTAGCTTCTCTTTGTGCCATCCACAAGATGTGTTCATCAGCTAGAATTATATTACTTGCAATATCAACCATCACGTCGCCAAGCTAGTAGAGAAAGAAAGCAGAAGGGTTGACATCTGTGCTTTTGTGGTATCTGCTATACATGAATATTCTTAAATAACAAACTAACAAACTTCCCCTCACCCAAATATTTTACCCATCTTTCCTTCAAAAAATTAAGTACCTACACTGTACAATTCCATTACAACTACTGTTTCCAAAGCAATACATAGAATTTACCTGTTAAAATCTTGTTGATTTAAATTCCCATACAAAAATAGCCAACCTTCTTTCAGATTAGCAAAGTAAATTTCAATTATATCAACTGTTCTGTTTCGGATCTATTATTTATATTTCACATCAACTTCTGTACTGTATACTTTGCTACTTTTAATGGTTGTGTTTCTTATTTTTAATCTAGCATATATTCACATACAGATTCTGGCATCATTGTGTCCCTAGGAATATACAGAAGTTCCCTGGCTTATAATCAACTCTTCAGTTACAGATGTCTATCACATATTAAAAATAGATTTCACTGGGACAGAAATTAAACTCCCCTAATAATTTGTAATCAGGTCTCTCCGTTTCAATCTGAATTAGAAAAGCTTGTTTTCCTCCTTAGAAGAATAATTACCAGAACAGCCATTCCTGAAATCATATCAGAACAGACTTGAGAATTTAAGATATTCTGGTGTGTGTGCTGGTTCTGATAGGACCTATCATTAAAAGATAAACTGTGAGAAGAACACTTTTAAAGATAATAGTCTTGTTTATATTTCTATGCAAATAAACTACAACATATGCCATGGGTCAGCAGGAGTGTGGAATCTGATGTAAGACCAAAAGTCTTACACCGGGAATGTGGCGCAGTTGGCTAAGTGTCAGCTGCATAAGATCTCTCTGACCAGTAGGTCATGAGTTCGAGGCCTGCCCGGGTCGAGGTGGGTGCTCGACCTTTAAGTGTAGCATGCTGTCGACCTTTGCAGCCCGAAAGACAGTTGCATCTGTCAAGTAGGAGATAAAGGTACCACATTAAGTGGGGAGGTAAATTTTGACTGAATTATGCGGCCATTAAAGAACTCCAGGAACGCTGAGGAATGCGGAAGGAACAACAAGGGACGCTGGGAACGCTGAGAGATGAGGAGTGCGTCAGCTCCCCCTGGTGGCCAGAGTTTGCCTCTGTTCGTCTATAAGTTGTGTATGTGGAAACTAAGAGTAAGGGGGCTATAAAACGTACTAGCAAAACACAATCAAATAATAGCCAGAAAAATATATAGTACCAAATTCATCAATTGATAGTCATAGATAAGTTTATCTGGCGAAGTGAATAAATCAAAGTATATATCACTTCGCCAGATGAACTTATCTATGACTATCAATTGGTGTATGTGGAAACGGCAGGGATTGTCTGCTAAGTATGTGTACCTGTAATCCGCTCTGAGTCCCCTTTCGGGGTGAGAAGAGCGGAATATAAATAAAGTAAATAAATAAATAAAAGTGGTTGGCCTTTCAGGCACTGCAATTCCTCTTGTTTCTTTCACATTGGTTAATATGAAGTTCAACAGGGACAAATGCAAGATACTTAGGCCAAAAAAATGAAATCAAAGATACAGAATGGGGAAGGCCTGGATCGACAGCAGTACGTGTCAAAAAGATCTTGGAGTCCTCATGGACAACAAGTTAAAAATGAGCCAACAATGCCATGTGGCAGCTAAAAAAGCCAATGGGATTTTGGCCTGCACAACTAGGAGTATAGCGTCCAGATCCAGGGAAGTCATGCTACCCCTCTATTCTGTCTTGGTCAGACCACAGCTGGAGTCAATTTTTTACTAACAATTCTAGGCTTACATAGGAGTATATGTAGCAATTTATAAAAAATAAAGTGCTGTGAGTGGAAGAAAAAATCATGTCAGGGGACTTCTCCACTCTCTATTTCCTAAGGGAGAGAAAAGTACATTTCTATTCTAGAATAATTTATCTACCCTTTGCATTTTATAATGTCTAGTCAGAAAACATCTGAGTGGCCACAGCAAATATTCTTGTTACAAAAGTGGGAAGAAACTCTGCAGAAGATCATGTTGCACATAGTTTTAAGTTTAATTTTTCAGCAAAAGTACACTTATAGCAAATCACTACGACTAATTCATTAATATTTTTTCACTTCTATGTTAATTATTTATTTAAATTTAGAGCATTTATAAACTAGAAAATGCTTGAATTGTTTATGCTTCAGATGGTGGTGCTTAAGGATGGTTGCTCTTCCAAAAAAGAAGCTGTTATATGGCATCCCACAAGGGGCCATTCTATCACCAATGTTTTTTGCAATTAACTTTAAACTGCTGGGAGACATCATCCAGAGGCATTGGGGGCACGAAGAGAGGCCTCACTATCAGTATGCTGATGACACCCAAATATATTTCTCCATGCCTTCTAAAACAAGCTTTATCTGAAGATGTGTCAGCTCTGAATGAATGCCTGGAGGTCATGGGTTGGGCCGGATGGGGAAAAACAATGTGGAATGAGCTGCTGGAAGGGATGCTAAATGAGCAGTCAGAATTTGAGACACAACTGAAGACATATCTCTTCTGGCACACCTACCCAATCAGTTTCAACAATTACTTTCAAATCATATTCCATGTTTATCATGTTTTAATTTTTGTCTAATGTATTTTAGTATGTCTATGTTTTAAAATATGCTTTTATGGTTGCATTTTAACTATGCTTTAATATGTGATTTTATAAATGTATTTAATAAACAATGTCTTATTATGATATATTACAAAGCAATATTAAAACTTTTTGTTTATTATCACATTGACTTTACTATAACAAACAATGCTCTATAGTTGTGCCAGAACTGTCTCAGATTGTCTTAGTGGGAATCCCATACATCACAGCAGTAAAAATTAGTTAAACATTGTCCTTATGATGTTATAAATCTACTAGTAAACCATGACCTACATGTATGTCAGGTCACATTGAATTGCACACTTAGTGAAGTACCTAGGCTGTTCCATAAAAATTTTTTTTTGTGAAATTGCAATTAGATAGAGCTTGTCAACATAACTTTAAAAATGATTTTGATGCTTTTAAACTTAATTTCTGAACCTCTTTTTACTTTAGCACAGCGGTCTCCAAATGTCTAAAAAGGAAGACAAACTTCAAGAATGAAGTGGAAAGCTTCTTACCAAAGGGAGATGTTTATGTACATGTGCCTTCAAGTTGTTTGCCGACTTACAGTGACCCTATTAATTTCCCAGGGTTTTCTTAGGCAATGAATACTCAGAGGTGGTTTTGTCAATTCCTTCCTCTAAAATATAGCCTGCAGCACTTATTCTGTGATGAGAGTTCTCTGATTTAGTTGTTCAGTGTAAGTTGTAAGAAATTTCAAATAAAATTGTTTGGAAATAAACTGATAACATTGCTTAGACTCCGCACAAACATTTAAGAAAATATTTAGAACTAAAAAATAATTACCTCTTTGTATTTCTCAGCAAATCTTCCAAATTTTTCTATCATTTCAGCCACAAATATTACATCCATTTTGTCAGAAAAGTTTGCTGCTTCAACAGTGTAAGCTAATAGTTGTCGAGCTGTGGCTACAGCATTTGTGAGATTCAGTGGCATCTATACAGAACACAGGACATTGTAAAAATTATATAAAGTCAGCATGCTTCATTCTGACTACAGTGAAATCATATAGACATTGATTAGTTCAGTGTTTCCCAACCTTTTTTGAGCCGCGGCACACTTTTTTACATTTACAAAATCCTGGGGCACACCACCAACCAAAAAGACACAAAATGATACTCTAACACAGTGTTTTTCAACCTTTTTTGAGCCGCGGCACATTTTTTACATTTACCAAATCCTGGGGCACACCACCAACCAAAATGACACAAAATGACACTCTAACACAGTAATACATATAGTTAATATGTTTTTAAATGTATTTATACACTCAGTGTGAAACCTGGGCCTGTTTCGATGAACACAACATATATATGACTTCCTCTCACATATTTATACATGGCTATCATGTCTTCTCTCAGCCTTCTCTTCTTCAGGCTAAACATACCCAGCTCTTCAAGCCGCTCCTCATAGAGCTTGTTCTCCAGACCTTTGTGAAATTTCACCCTGAGTGAAACTTGCTTCCAGTTAACTATGGATGTCATGAAGCTGTTATAAACAGTTCCTTGGGGAGGAGGGGAGGCAACTCTCAAAAAATCCAGTAAAATAGTAAAAAAAAAAAAAAACATTTCCAAGCGGAGAGGCTCAATTTGTTTCTTGGAAACCTGTGAGGGGGCTGCTAGGTGGGGGGAGAGTGCCAATTTCCCATGGCACACCTGATGATCTCTCCCGGCACACTAATGTGCCACGGCACACTGGTTGAGAAACACTGGATTAGTTAATGCAAAATTGTGTTGGCTTACTTTGTCATGTACAAACACTGTATTTTTAAAGCCTTATATTTGCTGTATATACTCATGCATAACATTGGAAAGTTTTGTAAAATATCGCTCCAAAAACCCAGGGTCAACTTATCTATTGTGAGTGTAAGTAACTCCTATATATAAAAGTAAAAATTCCTTTCTCTGGGTAGAGTACCAAAAGGCAAGAGTTCATACTGTCTCTGGAGAACCTAAAAGAAGCATTGTCCTTCCCTACTCTTTCTACCACAGCACTACTTCTGACCTCTTTGCATGTCTAGATGTGAAAATGGTGGTGGCCAGTGGTGACTGGCCCCCTGAGGTAGCACCAGCATTTTCCTCTCTGCAGAATGAACCTTGACTTATCCATGGGTCAAATCAAAATCTGTGATTTTGCCCCCAAAACTTGCCCTCAATTTATACAATAGGTTGACCTTATACAAGAATATATACTGTATTTTTAAAAAATCTCAGAAAAGACTCCTGAATCACATTGTTAGCTAATAGCAAATGTCCTGTAGTAAAGAATCCATATGGAAGTAGGAGAAAGAGCAAATGCTATGATCCTGATCCATCGGCAGTATCCATCTCCATCATATTAGAATAACATCAAAAGTTGGCTCAATTGGTTTTAAGTCTTTATATCTTGGTGCAGTACTTTGTATTTTTTTACAAACTCTTTAAACCACTCTGAAGACTGTGCTCAAAATATCTACTAAATTTATATACTAAATACATACATATCAAGTTGACCCTACAGAATGAGGAGTAAACAACAAACTGCCTATGCTTACTGAGCAATATCAGCACAAGGATAGAAGCTTCTATGTTATGAGGAAATTAGTTTGCTAAGTCATACAATGACCCACTAGCATCACTTTTAGTATTCAAAAATGAATGCTCATATAATTATCAACATGTGTTTATTCTGCTTAACTTTGCTGCTGTTGTTATATGCCCTCAAGAAATTTCTGACTTATGGCAATCTTAAGGCGAATCTATCACGGGGATTTCTTGAAAAGATTTGCTCAGAAAAGATTTGCCATTTCCTTCCTCTAAGGATGCTCAAGGTCACCAGTAGGTTTAATGGCTAAGCAAGGATTTGAGCATTGTTCTCCAGAGTCATAGTCCAACATTAAAATCACTATTGTCTTCTTGTTGTAACTAGGCATAACAAAATCAGTATAACCCTAATTTATATCATTTCTGCATATCTTCACTATTATTGCTATCGTATTGCCATATTAATATTTGTTGAGCAACCCCAAATAAAAAAAAGTATCTAACAAGCTATTTTCTTAATGGACTGAGGATTATTCTTTCAACATTTGAACCACCTTAAAAGAAGAACTTAGTTATCAAGAGGATGTGCCTTATTCTAGCCATACCGTCACCCAAGTAAAACTCTCTTTAACTGCATGTACAGCTGGCTTTTGCAGGTATCCCCTTCTTATAAGAGACAAAGGGCAAGTTGTGTCCCCTCAAAATCTCTATACATACTTCACTAAGTTTGCCTGAAAAGCCATCCAGAGTTTATTTGTAAACAATTCTACAAAAGAGAAGGAAAGCATGGATAACCTGATTAAACATATACAGGACTCGAGTGGCATCATTTGCATATTGGCAACGAGAATAATCCTCTTCAGCCCAGAATCCTCCCCTATCACATCTGCGCCAAGCTCTCTTCTCATCCTGAGAGTTGCCAGGATATATTCCACTGCCAGCTGAGTAACGAGTGCACAGCAAGTACGCAGTAATGCCTGCCAATGTTCGGGGCCACCTAAAGAGTAGAAGGCAAACAATTAAAATAGAATAAAATAAATCAGAGGAAATGTACACAGCTATCACAAAAATATTAGCAAAAGAACTAAGACCTATTCAACAAAAACTACAATCTAATCTACGTGTCTATGAAATATAGAAATATTACACTGGATAGTCCTTAGCACCATTGGACTCTGTGATATTAAATGTTATAATGTCCTCATTTCAGCACCCTACTGTTAAAACACTACTACAATTTGGCAATTCTAGGTTTTTTTGAAAAATAAAAAACAAAGCAATCCTTGAGAAGGATTCTACTTTTACCAATGTTTATTGCTCATAATTTCAAATTAACATTTTTCTCCTGAGAAATTATGAGTTGCATGGAATACCTGGCAACTAGGACCCAGCAAAACAAACAAAAATTGAGACTTGGGACAAATTGAGACTTGGGACAAAATTTTTCATTAAATGATCTACAGCAGTGTTTCCCAACCAGTGTGTCGGGGCACACTAGTGTGCTGTGAGCGATCATCAGGTGTGCCGTGGGAAATTGGAATCTCCAGGAGGGGAGGGGGGAGAGTCTAGTGTGTTGAAGTATAAAAACATTAAGAAACCTACCTCGATAAAGGCATAAAATTACAAACACCCCCCGTTGTCTACTTGGTCTCTCCCTCTCCATGCATTGGGAAGGCCCGCCTCCCTTTCCCCAAGTAGAGACCTCCTCTTGCCTCCCGGGGGTTCTGTGTGGGAAGTTCTATCATTGGTGGGGTTCAGAATGCTCTTTGTAGGGGAACTATAAATCCCAGCAACTACAACTCCCAAATGTCAAGGTCTATTTCCCCTGAACTCCATCTGCATTCACATTTGGGCATATTGAGTATTCATGCCAAGTTTGGTCCTGATCCAACATTGTTTGAGTCCACAGTGCTCTCTGGATATAGGTGAACTACAACTCCAAAACTCAAGGTCAATGCCCACCAAACTCTTATAGCATTTTCTCTTGGTTATGGGAGTTCTGTGTGGGAAGTTTGTGTCTTTCTGCCATTCTTACCAGGATATCTATTTTGAGTTCATCAAAACAGGTCCAGGTTTCACACTGAGTGTATAAATACATTTTTAAAACATATTAACTATATGTATTACTGTGTTAGAGTGTCATTTTGTGTCATTTTGGTTGGTGGTGTGCCCCAGGATTTTGCAAATGTAAAAAGTGTGCCGTGGCTCAAAAAAGGTTGGGAAACACTGATCTACAGCACCGTGGGTCTCGACCCCAAATGGGGGTCTCCTTAATTTAATGTTGGGGTCATAAAATCTGGTAACAGTAAAAGGTTTCTGAATCCCACCAATTTATTTATTTTATTTTATTTATTCAGTTTTGTGTGCCGTCTTTCCCCGAGGGCTCAGGACGGCTCACAGAGAGTATAAAAACACACTTTAAAACAACCAAAAAAATTAAACTCTTAGCTAAAAACTATAAAACAATTAACAACTGGTTAACCAAATCAGACCCCGAAAGCCTGCTGGAATGAAAACATCTTGCATGTTCTGCGGAACTTTGTTAAATCTCTCAAAGTTCGCACATCTTCCGGAAGAGCGTTCCAAAGAGTTGGAGCTATGATCATAAAGGCTCCCCCGTTAGCAGCAACATGAGTATTCATAGTGGACTCTGTAGAAAATGCATCCGTTGTACTCCACAAAAGGGAAAATCAGCAATCCTTGCAAATGCTAGTTTACTGTCAGCAAATGATTTGTTTTTATATCTATTTTCTATACCTATATACATGAGATCACAAAAAATTTCTCAGGCAGGAAGGGGTAGAAAAGTTTAAGAAGCCCTAATCTACAGGATATTGTTGAGAGAAGTGAAAGCATGGAATTCACTTTTTAAAAATACAAATGACGTAAAACTGTGGGTGTGTGTGGGGGGGGGGGGGTACTTTTCAGTAGCTTTAGGAATATTTTCTGGTTACTACAGGAGCAGTGGGAAATGGACTTTTTCAAAAAATAAATATATCAATATATGGTACCACAACTATAGTATAAAAAGGTTGAAACGAGTAACACAGTTTTCCCTATGTCCTTGAAAATAAGAAGGTATATTAAAATACCGCTTTTTATGTTCAAAAGAGATTTTATCCTATTCATTTCTCACTCTTACTGTAATTTAATAAACATGATATGAGTCAGCATTGTAATTCAAGTCAGAATGATAATTCCACTTGCCAAATATAGTATCAAACCCTCTGACTTCTCACAAAATCAGGACAAACAATATTCATGGGATTATGTTAAAAAGCTCTAAAATTCAGTAGAAAATATTTTATTCTCTCTTATTTTTTTGTTTTAATAAACATAAGAGTATTGGGACCAAGAAAAATATACCAATAAAGCTTGGAAGCAGGATGAGGCATCTGAAACAGTCTCTTAAAATCCAAGCCAGTATTAGTGTGAAAGTACATCCCACTGAACTGTGTGCAATTTACCTGTGAACAAACATGCATAGGACTGTACTGACTTTGGAGAATCACGAGTTGCGGCCCTGCTCCATTTAGGAGACTTAAGGAGGTTATAATTTATTTTTCAACCAAAACTATTACTTTGGTAATTATGAACCAAGGTGTCCTTGTGGAATAAATATATAGTTGTTTATACCCAAAAGGATGTAACAATTACTGGAGGCTTACAGCCATAAAATGAATTACACATAAAACAATATGTAGGTTTAAGCTAAAATACTGGATGAACTTGTTCCAATATAGTCTCCATAAAAGTTATATAGAGAAAAGTTGAAACTAAGTGCCTATGTGCATTACGGAATTAAGTTGAAAATCCTCCATGTCTCTCTTCTCTCGGCACCTTGGGATTTGCAGTATAGAATTGAAATACAGCTCTCAAGCAGATAATTCCAATTACAATATCAAAGATTCCTTATGATGGAGCCGTAATAATTATAGTTAGTATGTTAGTAATTTTTCCATTCACTTCAGAATTTTACAGAAATCTGTCTTTTGTTGTTAACGGCTGTTCTCAGACTTACAGCAAGTTCTATCTTGCTCTGTTGTAACCTGCAAATTATTTAAACAGCCACTTTAATCATCTCATTAAATATATGTCTTATGTATTTTACGTTGACTTTGGAGTACTCCAAAAAGATTCCATTTATCATCATCAAAGACAAATGGCAAAAATGAACGCACTGAAGTGTTTGTTTATTTTAGTAACACTGTAATTTAGCGGTCATCCAATCAAACTGATGGGCAATACATCAAAGACAGTGTAAAAATATAGCTTATGACATTCACTGTGGGTTTATTTATTTAAAAACATTGGTTTCCTGCCCTACTTCCTGGAATGGAAGGACTCAATGTGGCGTATGCCACTGCACAATCAATAAAAATATTTTTAAAATATTGAACACACAGCAAATGACAGAAGGCAACAGATATATATATATATATACATACATACATATATATACATATATATATATATATATATATATATATATATATATAATATAAACATAATCAGGAAATCAGGCAAACAAAACATCAAGTCGACAGAAGGCCTGCTAGAACATCACACTCCAGCTTTACTTTAAGAGGCATCCTGGAGGGAGCTAAATAGTCAATTTCAAAAGACAAGACATTTCACAGTAACAGCTGAATATATGCTATACATCCTGTCCTATATATCAGTCAGATATTCCCATCAACCAAATATGATGTTTGCCAGAAGATAATAGTAATGGCTCATTAGAAAAGCCAACAATGCTTGCTAAGGCAATAAACAGTAGGAGGAGGATTACAACTGGACAGAATCAACCATGGAAGCCATGGCTTTAAACTTGCAAGACCTGAGCAGTACAGGCTGAGCTGGAGGTCTTTCATGTATAGAATCACTATAAATCAGACTTGACAGCAACTATCGTCATCAACAAAAGCAAAACATGGCTTTAAATGGCATTATGCAAATTTAGAGAGGACAGATTTACCAGTTTCTACTTAACAATGATAGGTGGAGTGGAACCAATCAGAGGATGTGTAATGCTAAATACCAATTATCGTATATAATTAAGTATAAGCTGACCTGAATATAAGTCAAGGCGCCTAATTTTACCACAAAGAACTCGGAAAATTTATTGACTTGAGTATACAGGTCCTTCTCAAAAAATTAGAATATAGTGCTAAAGTTCATTATTTTCCATAATGTAATGATAAAAATTAAACTTTCATATATTTTAGATTCATTGCACACCAACTGAAATATTTCAGGTCTTTTTTTGTTTTAATACTGATGATTGTGACATACAGCTCCTGAAAACCCAAAAATCCTATCTCAAAAAATTAGCATATCAGGAAAAGGTCCTCTAAATGAGCTATTAACCTAATCATCTGAATCAACTAATTAACTCTAAACACCTGCAAAAGATTCCTGAGGCTTTAAAAAACTTCCAGGCTGGTTCATTATTCCAAACCGCCATCATGGGTAAGACTGCCGACCTGACTGCTGTCCAGAAGGCCATCATTTACACCCTCAAGCAAGAGGGTCAGACCCAGAAAGAAATTTCTGAACAAAGAGGCTGTTCCCAGAGTGCTGTATCAAGGCACCTCAATGGGAAGTCTGTGGGAAGGAAAAAATGTGGCAGAAAACACTGCACAATGAGAAGAGGTGACCGGACCCTGAGGAAGATTGTGGAGAAGGACTGATTCCAGACCTTGGGGGACCTGCGGAAGCAGTGGACCGAGTCTGGAGTAGAAACATCAAGAGCCACCGTGCACAGGCATGTGCAGGAAATGGGCTACAGGTGCCGCATTCCCCAGGTAAAGCCACTTTTGAACCAGAAACAGCGGCAGAAGCACCTGACCTGGGCAACAGAGAAGCAGCACTGGACTGTTGCCAAGTGGGCCCAAGTCTTTTTTTCTGATGAAAGCAAATTTTGCATGTCATTCGGAAATCAAGGTGCCAGAGTCTGGAGGAAGACTGGGGAGAAGGAAATGCCAAAATGCCTGAAGTCCAGTGTCAAGTACCCAGTCAGTGATGGTGTGGGGTGCCATGTCAGCTGCTGGTGTTGGCCCACTGTGTTTTATCAAGGGCAGGGTCAATGCAGCTAGCTATCAGGAGATTTTGGAGCACTTCATGCTTCCATCGGCTGAAAAGCTTTATGGAGATGAAGATTTCATTTTTCAGCACGACCTGGCACCTGCTCAGTGCCAAAACCACTGGTCAATGGTTTACTGACCATGGTATTACTGTGCTCAATTGGCCTACCAACTCTCCTGACCTGAACCCCATAGAGAATCTGTGGGATATTGTGAAGAGAAAGTTGAGAGACGCAAGACCCAACACTCTGGATGATCTTAAGGCCGCTATCGAAGCATCCTGGGCCTCCATAACACCTCAGCACTGCCACAGGCTGATTGCCTCCATGCCACACCGCATTGAAGCAGTCATTTCTGCAAAAGGATTCCCGACCAAGTATTGATTGCATAACTGAACATAATTATTTGAAGGTTGACCTTTTTTTTTGAAAAACACTTTTATTTTATTGGTCGGATGACCCATGGCGAGTTCACCGTAGAGTAGTATCTTTGGGAGGCGGTGGTCCTCCATCCTAGAGACGTGCCCTGCCCAGCGCAGCTGTGCACTCAATAGCATGGCCTCAATGCTGGTGATCCCTGCTTGCTCAAGGACAGCAACATTAGTCACGTAATCGGTCCAGTGTATATTTAGGATTGTGCAAAGACAGCGTTGATGAAAGCGTTTGAGGAGTCGTAGGTGTTGGCGATAGGTGACCCATGTTTCAGACCCATAGAGGAGAATAGACAGTACGATAGCTCTGTACACACTGATTTTGGTGCTTTGCCTCAGGTGCTTGTTGCTCCAGACTCTTTTGTGAAGCCTTCCGAATGCACTATATGCCTTTGATAATCTGTGATCTATCTCTTTGTCAATCTTGGCGTCTGAAGAGATTATGCTTCCCAGGTAGGTGAACTGCTGAATGGACTTATACACACACACACACACTGATGTATAGATATATTGATAGATATGAAGACTTCCTGGAAGTGTCTGGTCAGCCACTTCTGGAATAAAGAAACTATTGCTAGAGGACTTAAACATATAATGTCTCTTCACTTCAGGAAATCTTAAAAGAAAGATACACTAAATTTTAAAAGTTTTCTTTAGACTCGGTTCGTTATTTTACATTTTGGTATGGTGAGAAATAACTACGGTGTGTATGATGTGCAATGTAATAAACAACTGTAGAAATCTATACTGCTGAGCAAATAGTTAAGACTTTTTAGATCAGAGTAAAACAAATGAAGTACATTCAATGCATACTGTATGTACCTCTTTTTGCATGAATATATTACTTTTCTATTTGGAGAAGAGATGCATTTTAATTCTACTACTTCAACGTGAAATGGCTTCAAAGATGAAACAAAACAGATACTTCCAGCTAAGCTCTACCTATCCAGAGCAAGCACAATAAAGGTAAATGCTCCTTAGTGCATTCACTGCCATCTGCTCAGAATAATTTTCTTTACAAATCAAATGCTGATTTCTGTATGATCTGAAAAGGTGAAAAATAAATCTTTGTTATTGCTCTGTCTATACTACAGACAGAAACCTTTTGTAGAAATCTCGGCTCTAGTAAAGCTTCTGATGAAATGATGCTTCCAGAAACTGTTTTCTTCCAATCAATTCCAGAGGGGCAAAATCATATTATACTAAAGCATGACTGAGCAGGACAGGTTAATTTAATAAGGAACGCTAAAATATAAGCTCTTGCCATCTGTTTTTACTGCTAATTGCTAGTCCAAAATGAACAATTCACACATTTAAAAAATCATTTACATTTCTATGCATGTTTCCCTGTGAACACTGTCTGAAATATTTTTCATACTCTTTAATCTCTGAGCTTTAAATAACAATTCATACAAATAGAACAGGATGCATCAGGCAAAGGATGAAACCAAAGGATCAGGACATCAATGGTTCAGATTCAAAAGACTACTTAGACATACATGGGCTTAGACAATCCCCTGGAAAGTTAAAAAT
Organism: Anolis apletophallus; assembly: GCA_030556195.1. Taxonomy (NCBI): domain Eukaryota; kingdom Metazoa; phylum Chordata; class Lepidosauria; order Squamata; family Anolidae; genus Anolis; species Anolis apletophallus. Next base: position 21,767,609 of record JARBWK010000009.1, on the reverse strand, counting down.
TCCCCACTCTGTATCTCAAACTCCTGCTTAAATGATCTTCAAGCTGAAGAAGGATTTATGATGTTATACCTGAAGGAGGAAGACAGAATAGTAGCCTGTACTGAGTGTATAAAGGTCATCCGCAGGGATAAATCGTACAGACAACCTTTTATATTGTCACTCAAGCAAGTAATGCCCAAGTAAGTAGAGATAAAACTGTATATAGTGGGAAACAGTTTTTATTTCACTCCCTTTTTCAAACATTAGTGTCTCAATACAAGAATAGTGTCTTAATACAAGAATACATAACATGTAGCCAGGAATTTGTTTGGCTCTAGGCTGTGTCACTGAACCTTAATAATTAATAGATTTCACTGAATGTAATCTATATTCCACATATTATGGCATGCAGTTTACCCACATAGAAGTGATATCCATGCAGGGAATCAAGAGTAAAGTAAATATGAAGTGATGTTCTGTATGTATATATGCACATAAAGTTGTGGTGCAAAATATGAACAAGCATCAGATAACTGTCATATGTACATGGCCGGTATATTACTACACTTCATAGTATGTAATACTGCTGAAGAGTGCAACACAAATACTTTTTTATAAAAAGAGTTACCTTCCACAGAGAGGATCTAATTGTTATAACTAGCGCCTCCAGAGGCAATGTGTTGTTACAGTTACCAGGAAAAACACCAGGTTGAAGAGTGTACACAAACAACGCAATATCTCAATGAATCAATAATGAAAAATGTATTAGCATAAATTCACAATAAAGATATAAAGAGTTCGATGATATTAACTCATACCGACTGCAGTCTGAGAGCTGGCGAAATACAGTGGTGTCCAATCCATAAAGTAAGTTCCGTGAGGCATAATTCAATTGCCCAAAGACATAATCCAATATAGGCAAAATCAAATCTGTATAACTTCCACAAGAAAAAGGCTCCAAATCTTGCCAATGCAAGATATTTGTAAGGTTCCACAGCTCCCCCGGGCGACCCATTGTCTCCGGCTGCGGGGGCATTTTGGAGCCCCTTTCTCAATTCTTGGACTCATTCCTGCAACCTGCAGTGAAAAAAACTGCTGCGTTCCTTAGAGATACTACCCATTTCATTTCAAAAAGATAGAAGATTTTGAACTGTATATTTTCTGGCGCAAAAATACACACCCAGCAATTATGAGGTAACATGGACGGACTGCAGTCGGTATGAGTTTATATCATCTTTTCAAAACTCCCTTTATATCTTTATTGTGAATTTATAGGGGTTTGGCCTAATACATTTTTCTGGTGTGGGTGAAAGAATTACTGATTCATTAAGAACTGGATGGCACGCATATCTGTGGTACAGGAATGTAAAGATTGAGAAAAATTTTGGCAATCACTTCATTAGATCGTCCTTAATAAAGATATGGAATAAATATAAGTCACACCTCTATACAACAGAGGCGAAGCATAGGAGAGTACAAGGAGGAAATAAAGGATCTATTAAAAGAGGTAAAAGGGAGTGGAATTAAAAACTCAAGAAGAACTAAAACTGTTATGTGGAAATGTAACTTGGCTACAGTACTTACAAATTTTTACACCCAGGATAAGAGGACGGGTTTCAACGAGAAAGAAGATTTTTGGGAACAATTGTTTAAAAAAAAAGAAAAAAAAACATTACCAAAATTTATAATAAATTACTAGAGTGGGCAACGGAAACGGAAGAAATAAAAAATAGTATGGTACTATGGACCAAGAACATCGGCAGACAAATAAAACTACATGAGTGGCAGTTAATTTGGACCAAGAAAATTAAATATACCTATGCAACTGACATGAAGGAGAACTGGATGAAGATGTTCCATAGATGGTACATCTCTCCCCAAAAATTAGGCATAATGTACAAAAATAATCAAAGAAATGTTGGAAATGCCACTCTGACTTAGGTAGTTTCTACCATATGTGGTGGACCTGCAAAGAAACAGGAATATATTGGAAAACCATACACAAAGAAATACAAATGATATTAAAGATCAAATTTCCGTTGAAACCTGACTACTATCTTTTGGGTTTGTTAGATAAAGACTTAAAGCTAGATAGAAATGAAGACAAACTGTTTTGGTATATGGCTACGGACATACGTATAGTTTTTCGCTAGATATTGGAAAAGTGATTACATTCCAACTAAAGAGCAGTGGCTCGAGAAAGTATATGACATAAAGAACATGGACAGACTGACGTTTCTCTTGAGCAAGAACACTGGAAATCCAAGGATAGAAAGCAGTTGGAGTGTATTAACAATATACACAGAAAATCACAAATAGAAGGATGAGATAAATTGAACTATTGGTCTTATACAAGGACCATTATAGCAATATAACTGTAACAAATGGGAATCATTTGTGGTTAAATGATTGGGTGATTATGTTTATATCTTCAAGATTTATGGAGATAATGGTTGAAGCAACAAAGAACACCTACATCCCTCGACGAAGGAAAGTGGAAGTCAACTCTATGTTGAATGTTGTATTTTTATTGTTTTATTTTTCTGCCCTCCCCGATCCCTTCCCCCACGCCATCACTCCCCACCTTCTTTTTCTTTTTCCCCTCTTTGTACTCTTTTCTTTTAAGGTAGAATGTTTGTACAAGGTTGTTGTTATATGTATCACTTTATAATCACAAAATCAATAAAAACAATTTTTTAAAAAAAGAAAAAAAGAGATATTGCGTTTGTGTACACTCTACACCCTGGTGTTTTTCCTGTTGATCACTAGTCCTATTTGGTTTGTGTTTGTTACAGTTACCAGCAGCAGCAGCAGCAAAAAAAAAAAAAAATCAAAATTGATAATGGTGAAAAAAGAACTGATGGTTGCTTACCTGTAACCATGTTTCTTCAGGTGGTGATCTGTGAAATTAGCACATATGATAGTTGATGCACCTGTGCAGCAATCACTGGAAACCTCTGAAAAGCTGAAAAGGCTTGTGGCTGCAGCCCTGCCCCTCTTCCCCATGAGCATATATGCTGTAGGAGGGGCTGTAGCTCTAGTTCCTTTTTTTCCGTCCGCCTTTGCAGCAGCATTTAGGATGACTCCTTCAATTCCTTGTGACGTTGGCAGATGAGAACTTGGTGCTTTTATCACTCAAGTGCTATCTTGCTGTGCTCTCCGCACTCAACTCGCTGGATCTTCAAGCCGAGGAGATTGCTACCAGGAAAGCAACTTTCCACAAAATATGAGAAAAGTCATGGGTTCAAAAGGCGGCTTCATAAGTGCTGACAAGACAAGGTCAAGCTGCCAAGAGGGAGGGGGGGGGATACTGGTGGCCAGAGATTCCTGTGCCTTCTAAGGAAGAGTTGGACAAGAGAGTCCTGAAACCAAGAGGTTTCCAGTGATTGCTGCACATGTGCATCAACTATCATATGTGCTTATTTCAACAGACACCACGAAGGAAAAATAAGTACCAAAAGAAGATGATTGTGTATAATGTTCCAACAATAAGTAATGTCTTCCTTAATTTCGAGAGTGTTGACATGTCTATTGAACTTACTGATTGTTTCATAAAAACGGCCTACCAGTAAACTGTATACAAACAGTATTGACTAATAACATTTCCAAATGTTATATAAATAAATAAAATCAGAAATTTCAATTAACTGTTCAAGTGAGATCAAAGGAACATACTGTACAACTATATTAAATTGCAAAGACTCTTTTAAGTTGCTCCTAAGAGATATTTAGAACTTCAACTTATACTGTTAATAAGCATAACGTGAAAGTATCTTTTGGTTTTCTACCAACAAACAGGTTGAGTAAGATTTTGGCTCCGTATTTCTTATCTAACAACATTGAGAGCTACAGTAACCTATTATTTACTATCAAGGAGGGGGGAAAAATAAGGACACTCTTGAGCTCAAAGGCAGTCTATAAGAACACTCAATGTGTCCTCCTTCAAAGCTGTCAACACCAACCTGAAGTCGCCTTTATTGTTGACAACCCTTTCCGGAAGGCAGTACTGTGCTGAGCTGTTCAATACCACAATGTCAACGGTCCTTGAATTATTCCCCCGTCTGGTATGCACATGACACCCCCAGTTTCCAGTAGATCCAGCCTGAATATTTGAGATGGTCAGAGCACTAAGAGACAAAAGGACAGCATTCAAAGTCACATAAAGCTAATTCTGTTCAGAAAGACAATTAACTTAGCTTCTGTACATACGTTAGAAATATCTCTTAGATATTTAAAAGTAAATTGGAGACTACTTATTAATTAGACCAGTGTTTCCCAACCAGTGTGCCGGGGCACACTAGTGTGCCATGAGTGATCATCAGGTGTGCCGTGGGAAATTGGAACCTCCAGGAGGGGAGGGGGGAGAATCTAGTGTGTTGAAGTATAAAAACCCTAAGAAACCTACCTCGATAAAGGCACAAAATTACAAACACTCCCCCTCCCCACTCATTGTCTACTTGGTCTCTCCCTCTCCATGCATTGGGAAGACCCACCTCAATTTCCCCAAGTAGAGCACTCCTCTTGCTTCCTGAGAGTTCTGTGTGGGAAGATTGGCCCAATTCTATCTTTGTTGGGATTCAGAATGCTCTTTGATTGTAGGGGAACTATAAATCCCAGCAACTACAACTCCCAAATGTCAAGGTCTATTTCCCCTGAACTCCATCTGCGTTCATATTTGGGCATATTGAGTATTCATGCCAAGTTTGGTCCTGATCCAACATTGCTTGAGTCCACAGTGCTCTCTGGATATAGGTGAACTACAACTCCAAAACTCAAGGTCAATGCCCACCAAACTATTATAGCATTTTCTCTTGGTTATGGGAGTTCTGTGTGGGAAGTTTGGGTCTTTCTGCCATTCCTGCCAGGATTTCTATGTTGTGTTCATCGAAACAGGCCCAGGTTTCACACTGAGTATATAAATACAATTTAAAAACATATTAACTTGGTTGGTGGTGTGCCCCAGGATTTTGCAAATGTAAAAAGTGTGCCGCGGCTCAAAAAAGGTTGGGAAACACTGAATTAGACTGTCATCCTACCAGAGATGGAGGAATAACACATTTCCAAACACGAGTAACTAAAACGTCTTGCAGATTTTTTTTTTAAAAAACACACAATCACAATGAATAATGCCAGTGTAGACTACTGAAATACTACTAAGCTTTGATTTAAGACTGTTCTAGTTTTCTTTGGCACACTAATTCTCTACCTTTGTGTTAGATAGATAGATCTGTTTATTGATTATTCCACTTACCATATCAACAATAAAAAACAAACAAAAATACACAGACAAATACACTAATAGTAAACGTTTCCACTCATGACCCCTTCTAGATTTTTTTAACAGACATACAGGTATATAAAATAAGATATAAAAACTGAACATTGACTGGCAACAAGTCAACATTACCAAGACTCACTAAACAGATTGATTTTCCCTTTTATGAAATACAGCTGAAGCATCTTTTGCAGAGTTCATTGTGATCACTGCACAACAGATTAGTGCAGATGTCTAAAAAAGCCACTAGGTGAAAAAGCATTTACTATTGCCTATTTTTTTCGGGACACCAACATTTAACTAAAGGAACCCCGTTTAGGGTTGGAACCCATAGTTTAAGAAGCAGTACTCTAGAAAAGAGAGGCTTTGCATATAGAATCTCTATATATAATAAAAGGGAATATTTGTATGTTTGTGGGTTTGTATGTATGTGCCAGCGTTCTGATTGGCTACCAGCCTCTAAATTCCCACCCTCTACATTTAAACATCATGATTGGTTGCCACTGAGGCAGAATTTGCTAAACCGCCTCTGATAGGCCACCATTGCCTCAAACAGCACGGTTGGTTGCCACAGAGTGAGCATTTGCTACACCGGCTCTGATTGGCTGCCATTCCTCCATCCCTAATTTCTAAGGTCTCGCAGAGAGGACTTTGCAAAGAGGCTTCCTTTAGCAGATTTGACCAACTACGCCTAGGCCGCAGTCTGATTTCACAGTAAGACCTACTTTACTTATTTCTCCTGACTACACCCCCTACAAAAACATAAAAAGGCCACACTTTGCAAAGAGACCCCCCCCCCCACAACCCACTCTACATCCTGGTGCACTTTGAGGGAGGGGGGACCACGGATGATGGGACTTCCAGTACCTTCACTCGCTTCCTAAAAACAATGCAACCCTCATCCATTCACCAATAGAGACCACACTTGCCACACAGAGCCCCCAAGACCCAATCTACATCCTACTGCAATTTGGAGGAGGGTGGACCACAGATTATGGGACTTGCAGTACCTTCAGTAATTTCATGATACCATTGCAACTCCCAATGATGGATCACGGCCAAACTTCGCAGACAGACCCTCCATGACCCACTCTACATCCTGGTGTTGTTTGGAGGAGGTTAGACCATGGACGATGGGACTCGCTGTGCCTTCACTAACTTCCTGACACCACTGTGAGCCACATAAATAACTGCTAAAGACCAACTACTACGTTTCTCAAAAAACCCAGGCACCGCCGAGTCCCCAAGCTAGTTAATATATAAAAGGAAACTTTGTAAAATTATGTCTCTGTTTGAATGGTGTTTTACAGAAGACAATTCAAATAAACACTAAATAGTAATGGAACATGACAGAGAAAATGTTTTTATTAGCTATGGCTAAAAGAAATCCCACAGCTTTGCCAAACTCTCACCTTGCAATGAGTGAGCAGTTATGAATCATACTTTTTTCAATAAAAATACCCTGGGATTCATCTGTTTCAACTATCTTCCCATCTTGATACCACAGAACCTGCATGTCCTGATCAATATATGAAGCCATGCACTGGAAAGGAAGACTGTCTCCTTCAAACACAACCTGACGATGAGAAGGAGTCATGTAGAAAGATGGTAGCTCCAGAGGTGGACCTGTATTCCGTTGAAACAAAAATACCATGAACTAAGTATAAAATACATAATCACAGGATTAATACTGTTGATTGTGAAAACAAAGCAAAACATAAAATTATTACACTGCCCTGTCAAAAAACTAGTAATAGCATTAACATTACCAGGCTAGATTAGATATCCTGCAACAAACAAAATGAGGAGCACTTTCCTTTGACACTGTGACCTAAGAAGGCAGAAAACATGTCTCCTCATTCTGTTGTATGCAACCCCTTCCTGCTTTGCTTCGGTTTCATGAAACCTGCAATGAATATAATATACTAGACTGTAGCCAGCCTAATAATGATTGCTATCTCAAGTTGGTACAAGGGTCAATTCAGTATTTCTATATTTCAGTGACATATAAGCATGTATCCAAGACAAATTACACCTCTTCAAGAAGATTTCGTCCACCAAGACCAGATGAAATGGCTCAACATCAATGAAAAGAGGTGCAAATAAACCAAATTAAGAGGAAAATAAAAAAGATGTGCTTTGACAACAAACAAAATACATACTATACAGATTCAACATTATTTCATTTGTAATGCCCTTCATACCACATGTTAGAAGCCCCTGCTTAACACTCAAAACTGGCTGGGCCTGCAACGATTTTGGGTAAGCACATCTGGTGTCACGAACAGTTATATTTCTTTCTTGCACCCACTGCTGCATCCACAACATGTTACAATCACATAGCAGATAATCAGTCTGGAATTCTCTGGAACATACAAAAAAAAACAGACATGTGTTTTTGATATGAAGAGGAAAATTGTTTGCCCAACTACATAATAAATAAACATAAAAACATTTTATTAAGTCTATTTATCCATTCATATTTTTAAAAAATTAAATGTTATACAACAGCCCAAACCAAAAATCAACCAGCATTTATCTCCAACATCTATACCTGGTTACTTGGAAGTATTTTTTGTCAGAGGTAATAGGGCAAGTGGCTAATTATCCCTGAAGCTAACATATCCTAAGATCATTATCTGTGATGGCAGTACATAATTTTAGATGGAGACAGACAATTTTTTAATAAGATGAAGTTAATAAGTCCACTGCAATACTGACTTCAAATAATATGACATGAAATTAAGATTAATGTTCTGCATTTAATTTTTGCTGGAAGTCTACTAAGGTTTACATACATGCAACACTCACAGATTGAAACTTACAGTGACTTCAGTGAAGTAAGATGATCAAATGTTCCTTGTGTAAGTGATGAAAACAGATTTCCTGAAAGATTTCTAGAAAAAAAAAGGTTTATATTAGATCATCATATTTGTCACTGGGCCTGTAGAAAATAGTATATTGTGGAGTGGTACCGTTCAATATTATTGACACTTTCGCTTTCCAATTCAACTATCAGCAGGTAATATTAAGAGTTTGTTTTTCCAGGTCCTTCCTCTAAAACAGGGATTTTCAAACTTTTTCAGCCACGGTGCCCTTTATGAAGCAAAAATTTATCGTAGAACCCCAAGAAATGTTTATATATTTATATACTGCCGGGACAGTGACAGATGAATGGAGAGTGTTTGTGTGAAGTAATTCATACAGTACAAAAAAGAAAGAACAATACAATATTTAGAATGAAGAACAATTTTAATCACAAAAACTTGACAGTATTTCAGTGGAAGACCCTGGGGGCGATCTAGTCCAACCCTCTTCTGCCATGCAGGAAAAGCACAAAGCACCTCCAAAAGATGGCCACCCAGTTTTTGGAAGAAGAAGAAGAATAAAAAGAAGAACAGAAACTCCAGAGGCCACCCAGTTCAACCCCCTTTTGCCATGCAGGAAAAACACAATCAAAGCATCCTCTAAGTCAGGGCTGCCCAGGAAGTCGATCACGATCGACCAGTCGATCCCGGAACCGAAGGAGGTCGATCCCAGCCGGATGGGGCGCTTCTCAGAGGGGGCGGAGCCAGGCCGTGCCAAGCCCCTCCCCCTCCCCTGGCTTCGGCACTCCCAGCAGCTTCTCCAGGCGTGAGGATGGCAATGCCAAGCCAGTGGTGGCATAACTAGCACAAGGCTGGCTTGGCATTGCCATCCTCAAGCCGAGAGAAGCTGCTGGGAGCTCCAAAGCCAGAGGGGAAGGGGTGGGACTTGGCTCCCCCCCCCCCCGGCTTCCGCAATACCAGCAGCTTCTCCAGGCTTGAGGATGGCAATGCCAAGCCAGTGGTGGCATAGCTAGCACAATGCTGGTTTGGCATTGCCATCCTCAAGCCTGGAGAAGCTGCTGGGAGCTCCAAAGCCAGAGGGGGGTGAAGCCAGGCCATGCCAAGCCCCGCCCCCGCCCCTCTCCTCTCTAGCCTTGAGGAGGTAGGTAGATATTTCTGACTTGGTTTTATTATAAGTAGCTCACATGCTGATAAAATGTGGGCACCCCTGCTCTAAGTGGTAGAAAAGAAATAGGGTTCTGGAATTTTATATATACTGTGTGTGTGTGTGTGTGTGTGTGTGTGTGTATATATATACACACAACAACAACAAACAAACAAAACCCCCAGAGTTATGTGTGTGTGTGTGTATGTGTATGGGAGGGGGGTATGAGCAGCAAGGAAAAGAGTCTGGGAAGTGAGGGAGGTGGCCCGGGGGGGGGGGGTGTCTGTGCTCAGTGAGGATGCTGTTTCCAGCAGCTCAAATTTTTAATGTCCCTGTATTTCTCAGGAGAAAGAAAGATGAGGAGGCGGGAAACAGAATGGTGCTGAGGAGCCCCTTACTATCACCCGTGCAGCCCTAAGGGCTCTGCGAAACACAGCTTGAGAACCCCTGTTCTAAAACAGCCTATAGCACCTGGGATTCATTGGCTCTTTCCCAGCAAGTATTAACCAGGTTGTCTCTGTTTAGCTTCCAAGATCAGATACGATCTGGTGCCTTGATACTACAGGCACCAATCCTGTCTGATTTTGAAGACTAAGCAGAAGATTGGAAGACTTCCACCAGCCGCTGTATGCCTTATTCAGAAAAAAGAACTGACAAAATATGAAAAGCTGCAGTCACTTCAATGATTATGGATACAATCTAAATGGTTGTGAATTTTCAACAAAATGGTAACAATCGAACTATTTTCTTATCTCTCGCCTCCAATGTTGCAAGAAATGCTAGAAAGTCAGTGACTGTTCAAATCCTATTAACACAGAAAGGTTACAAATTAACATTGCATATTCTATGATTTCTTCCATATATTTACAATTAGTGCTATACTAACAATGATGACATATTGTACCGATCACTAGTGTAACTATGATTTATTTATTTATTTAAAACGTTTGTACCCCGACCTTCTCACCTCTATCGAGGGACTCAGACTGGCATAACAGCAAAGATTCAATGCTATACAATTTTAAAACAACTAGAACAACATATTAAAATACATTAAAACCCAGCATAAAACCACATCGCCATTAAAACAATTCCGCTCAGTCTGTAAACGTAGTCATACATTCAGATAGCCAATCTCAGCCTATTCTGGGAAGGCTTGGTTCCATATCCAAGTCTTCACCAGCCTCCTAAAGGACAACAGGGAGGGGGCAGATCTAGCATCACTTGGTAGAGTTCCACAGCCGAGTGGCAACCACAGAGAAGGCTCTGTCTCTCGTCCCCACCAGCCGCGCTTGCGAAGCAGGCGGGACCGAGAGCAGGGCCTCTCCAGAGGATCTTAATGTTCTAGATCAGGGCTGTCCAACTTCTACGGGCCCAAGGGCCGGAATTCCGGTCATTGATCACCTGGGGGGCCGAAGGGTCTGCCTCCGCCCCCGACTCCGCCCCCACCCCCTCCCCGGCTCTGCCCCCTCCCCGGCTCCAATTTACTTACAATTGACCTTGAGTTGTGGAGTTGTAGTTCACCTCCATCCAGAGAGCACTGTGGACTCAAATAATGATGGATCTGGACCAAACTTGGCATGAATACTCAATATACCCAAATGGGAACACTGGTGGATTTGGGGGAATGTTTCCTAATACCTTTGAGTTATTTGAGTCCACACTCAAATTGGGACACACCAAAAAAAAAACCCCAAACACCTCAATGCCGTCGCAGGGACTTGATGGGGCCTCCGTTCCCAGAGGCGGGTGGAGGAGGCCCAAAGAGCTCCCTCCCTCCCTGAAGGGAAAACAAGCCGCGGGGGCAGGCGCAAAGGAAGCCACGTTGTGCCCTGCACGCGGGGGAAGGCAGCACAACAAGAGGGAGGGGGGTGCGGAGGAGGGGAAGAAAGCATCGCCAAGGAAACTGCTGCTGAGGAACCCCTCCCCCCTCCCCCAACGTCCCACTGTTTTTAGATTGATTGATTCGAGCCAGGCCCTTCCTTACCCATACTGCGGGAGCCCCGCCACACGACCGAAGCGCCAATGCCGCCGCCGTCCCCGAAGAGCCCCGCTGGAGCCGAGGCCAAGCTCAGGCCGGGTGCGGCGGCTCTCCCATCCGCGGGCGGGAAGCGAGGCCCTCCACAGGAAGAGGACGGAGCCAGGAGGGGCTTTCCCTGCCTCACTCCCTTCCTCCCTCTCTCTGAGGGAATGGGGGCTGGCCTGGAAGCAGCCGCAAGGGAGGAGGAGGTGCGCACCCAGGCCGGCCGCAAATCCCGCGGGAGCCGAGATTTCGGCAGTGTTCTAGATGGTTAGTAGGGGAGAATCTGTTTGGACAGGTAAACTGGGCCAGAACCGTATAGGGTTTTGTAGGTTAAAACCAGCACTCTGAATTGTGCTCGGAAGCTAATTGGCGGCCAGTGGAGCTGGTGCAGCAGGGGAGTTGTATGATCATGAAGACATTTAGTACACAATGATTGTATAACAATATAGTATCAAGTATCAAATTTTATTGCATTAGCCGCAAAGCCATATCAAATAGAACAAACCATGTAGAAAAGATACATATATCAGGCATTAAACAATGGTTCCATAATGTGCAGCAGTACATTAAACAGCCGTTCCATGGTGAAGTAGCAAGTATTCTCCTATCACCTCTACCTTACTGATTCTTTTGGCCAAATATCCTGGCGTGTATAACCTTCTATTTGATCCTCATCCCCTCTACAATCAATCCCAATTGTTGCAATGAATCGTTGCCTACTTTTACTGGCTTTATAAAAGAATGTTGCTATTTTTGAAATTACTAACTGGTTGGGATTAGAGAGGAGGAATATGGTTCTATTAATCAGAGACCAGTGAGCTTTGTTGAGTAAATGGACTTCAAGAAGGGATTTCCTTTCTTTTTCATAAATTGCACATTGATGGAGGATATGATTTAAATCTTCCACCTCCTGGGCCCCACAAACACATGTTCTCTCTGTGTAAGGGATGGAATGGTATCTACCGTATCTAACCATTGACTCATTCTGTTCAAACCTTGCCCTTGTCAGAGTCACTCTTAACTGTCTTGGAAGGTTGGCCATCAAGTAAGGGCCACGACTGAAGCTGGAGTTCAGTGCCGCTAGCCATTTCAAAGAGCCTACACTAGCAAGGCACGCAAGATCCTCTTGGGCTTGGATGTCTAGGATTCTCTGTTTCACCTCTGCTCTGACTTTGGTGGTGTTGTTGCTCAGGTATTCTGTGGGTATCCCACATCATCTCAGTGAGTGGATTAATTTGGTATAACAATATACTATTGTTTATAGTATTGATTCATGAAAAACACTCAAAATGTTTTAAATGGGAGAAGGAAGGATCAGGAAATGCATTCAAATCAATCTTCTTTTTTCCAATTAGAGTATCAAAAGATCCACCAACTGTAGAGCAGTGGCTGTATATAGTAAAATCTTAGCCATAAAGAAAGTAGTGATACTCAAACCAGAACAAATAATCAATGATAAAGAAACAACACTGAAAATTAGCTAGGGCGGGGTGTTCAGAAGTAAACTCCCTGGGGCTGGGAAATCCCCTAGTTGTTGCTAGTAGTTACCAAAAAAGAACCAAAAAAACATTGCAGAATTTGCCCTTATTTATCTATCACTGCTCCTTTGCCTGTTTGCTCCTTCTATCTAGTTATAAAGCTGGATGTAGAAAATAGAGATCAGAGCTAAAGCCAAGAGCTATTTTAAACAGTTCCTGCAGATACAGTTATCTCCAAATTTTGCCACAATTCTCCAAAACAACAGAAAGAACAGTCCAATTCTGGATAAGTATGGATATGTTATATTTCAAATTGTTACCATTAGAAGTTGCTTCTTAAATTTAAAAGCATACATGTTGGCAAGCCTCTTAATACTGGTGGTTACCTATCCAATGTCCATGTCTTTCTATCTAGGTTAACTTTCTGTATTCTACAAGGAAAAGTATGATTATGTAAATAGTCTAACATGTGTGAAAGCTGGAATGTTAACTTCTAATGGTAGGAAAGTGCAACTCTTTCCATTGAGGCCAACATCCAAGCAGAACTAACTGCTCACCAGTCTGTAGCCGGCAGATTCATCCCTTTCAATACTGGTTATAATATACTTTCTAAAGATTTTCCCAGCAGAAACTACAATATTCCCACTTCTGAAAAAAAATATGGTGGGACTATATTAGTTTCATGAATGGTGTAGAACCTTTCTCTTTGGGACAATCCAATCTAACCGATAGACTGCCCCATAGCTTAGCAAAAGGATTCAGTATAGTAAAAGGAAAACACTTGAATTTCATGATGTACATCAGAATTATATTTTTAACATAGTCATACTTACAATCTGACCAGATTTGCAAGTCCTTTAAACATATCCGCATTCAGGCATCCTATTTGGTTGTTTGCTAAATCTCTATTAATAAGAAAGAGACCGAAAAAAATATATTTAGCATACTTCACTTAGTTAAGTATACTAAGTAACTTCTATTGGCCCCCTTTTCTTCCACACTTGATGGAAATGTTACTCATCCATGTGCTGACTGCTGACAGAAGGGACCTTCTTCTCCCCTTGCAGAGAATGTCTGGTATAATAAATGAGGTAGAGATATGATTGCGGTAGTGGCATCACAATCATGACTAAGCAGCAATCATGAATATAAAACAGTTGCCTAGATTTATGCATCCATAATTGTTCCTTATTCAAGATTGTTAATGAATCATATGTGTGGCACTATTGTTATGATTGCAACTCGCCTCCAACCTACATTGGCATCTGCTGCATGGGAACAAAGAAGTCCATTCTGGCAACAATCAGAATATAAGTGAAGACCATTTCTGTCAGATTTGAGGGAGTCAGGCCCGAAGAGGTTACTTAGTTAAATATGTGTTAACTAAGTAGCTGATACAAAATACTGGCTGTTATGAATAGTTATCACAGATTCTCAAAGATTACCGACTAGACTACACATCAGTAAACTGATTAAAGTAATTTAATTCAAGTCCATTAAAAAACAAAATAATCAAATTCAAAATTTAATCACCAAGTAATTCTATCAAACAGAAAAATATATTTCATTGCATAATAACTGCACACCCCCCCCCCGCCATTTTGTGTAAGTCCCAGCAATTCAATGAGCTTACTCTCGTTAGAGCTGATTAATATACTGTATATTAATATATATGAATTGTAAAGTCATAAAAAGACAACTTTATAAAATCATCTTGAATAGAGAGACGGAGCACAGTATTACCAGAAACAGTCACTACTTGTTTGTTGCTTAAGCTTTTAAGCCCTCTTTCTAAGCATAACACAGCAACTCTCTCATATTAGTTGACCTTGGGCTGCTGCAAGTTTTCTGGGCAGTATGGCCATGTCCCAGAAGAATTATCTCTTTCCTGACGTTTTGCCCACATCTATGGAAGGCATGCTCAGAGGTTGAGGGATTTGTTGGAAACTAAGCACCCTGGGCATTCCAAAGATATATAAACCTCACGTCTAGTTTCCAACAACCTCTGAGGATTCCTTCCATAGAAGTGAGTGAAATGTCAGGAGAGAATGCTTCTGAAACTTGGCCATACAACCCAGAAAACTCACAGTAACCCAGTGATTCTGGCCATGAAAGCCTTCAACAACACATTTTCTGCACATTCTTCTGATTTTTTTTTAAAAATAAAAAGATAGGTTACAAAATCTGTATACAGTATTTCAAAACACAAAAGTAATGTTAGCATGAAGCAACACCAAGGAAACACTGTTTTTAAATATGCAGGCTAGAACTGCTACCTCCTGACATTGCATTTAATTCAAAGTTCTCAAGAATAAATACTTACAGTCGTTTTAGAGACAACAGTCCCATAAAAGCTCCCGGATCTATAACACTAATAAGATTGTTCTTAAGATCCCTGTTTTGGAAAGAAAAAAAAAGGACAAAGTTTTATAATTTAAAAAGTAATCTTAAAACTGAATTTACAAACTGGATAACTATAAAAGAATTTGGAAGAAAATTCCCATTACAAATTTTCTGGAATTCTCCCCCCCCCCCCCCGGCCCCCCAACTTCGCAAGCAATTGCTTTTGTTTTTATATTTATATATCCTGACTTTCTTACAAAACTGGAACTCATCTGGGCTTACCATTAATAAACACAAAACACATCAAAGTACAGAGCAGCTCTGGAACTTCAGGAAAACTCTGGAGCACTCACTGACTTTACTTAACAGGTAAACACAGTAGAAATTATCCTCTTTTAATGTTTGATTTTTCTCCAAAATATTGAACACAAGTAGATGCATTTTTGTTGACTTATACTTGTTCTTATTTCTCTGAAATCTGGAAAGGAGGAGGCTATTTTATATAAATTACTTTCCAGAAAACAAATTAAAAAACAAAAACAAACCGCATTTTCAGAACCCTTTACAGATTGTATTTCACTTTGTTTAGGAACATTTATTTATTTATTGTTCGGTCTTGTATTCCGCTCCTCCCTGCAGGCTCGGGGCAGATAACAGCATATAAAATAGGCAACATGTACCAACCATGCGGCCATACGATAAAAACATAAAACACACATCACATCCCGAGGTACAAGATAAAATACAGTAGCATTTCCTTGAACCCGAGGCACAGTTATACTAGGCAATTACACTAGGCCGGTTTGCCTAGTTGAAGGCTAGTCTAAAGAGGGCGGTCCAAATAAAACACATTGTGCATTATTTGGACCAACATAAAAGTAACATGCTAATATGTGTTCAGAAAAAAAATCATGCACTGAATTTAATACAAGAAACTTTTCAGTTTAGAGCTATTATATCATGTTTCCATCATGGCTTATTCAAACCACCCTGGGAGTGAACACAATAGTGGGTGAAAGATATAACTACCATCCTCTGTATTGAAGAAAAGATTGACAAGTTTTCTGCAACCATTAAGCTTATTAAGTTCAAAATACACAACTATGTCCTGTTTTATTCCAACGGAACATCCCAGTAAAGGAGGTGGCCTAAGAAACCAATAAAATGGTGGAAGATAAAGTAATCTATATATATAAAAAGAGAGCTGTCATTCTAAGTAGCCTATAGACAGCAAAACCACACAAGGCAGACACACCAAATCAGGCCACACACACACAAAACCCCACAAGGTATGTTTACCACCCTAATTTTTTTAAAAAAATTAAACAACACGACCAAAAATACAAAAAACCACTGAACTACAACTCCCATGATCCCCCACGCCACACCCCTCTGGCAGTTTAGAGTGTCGGAATGTTGGTGGTGCTGGCCAATTAGAGGCATTATGCAAATACTCCCTCAGTTAGAATGTAGAGGCTGGGAGCCACCCCACCCTGGCAGTTTAGAGTGTCGGAATGTTGGTGGTAGGGAGGGAGGGAGGGAGGGAGAAGAGGCAGGAGGACAGAGAGAAGAGAAAAGCTGAGGGATGAGGGGGAGAGGGAAGAAAGGAAGTATAAAAGGCAGGAAGGGATGTTACTGTTGGTCTTCGCCACATGCAACACATTTGTACATATAGACATGCACACATACACATATATACCTGCACTGAAATATACACATGCACACATATACACACATCTGTACTTACATACATCTACACATATACATGCATATACATATACATATTCATAAGTACACACATATATACACATATACATATACACATATACATAAGTACACACACATATACACACATATGTACACATAGACACAAATTCATATATATACATACATACACACACAAAACACACATATATAGACTGGGACACAGGAAAGAGAAAAAGCCACAGCGGCGATGGCTGATTAAGAGCTAAAAGGAAGAGGAAGGCCCACTGCCTTCGCCGAAGCCGGGGCCTCTGGAGGACTCCGCTGCAGCAAACGGGGACAGCACCCCTCCCACCTCCTCCTGGCCTCCTCCTGAACCACCCCCCCCCCCAAAGGAACGAGAAGGAAAAAATAGGTAGGGAAAGGAATGGAGGGACTGAGACAAGGGGAGCAAGGACTGATACAGAAAGGGGAGGAATGGCAGGAAGGAGGGAAAGGAAAGAAGGGAGGGAGGGAAGGAAGGAAGGAGGGGAGAAGAAAGGAAAGGAAGGATAGAAGGAAGAATGGATGGAAGGAAGGAGGGGAGAAGAAAGGAAGGAAAAAGGAAGGATAGGAGGAAGGAGGGGAGGGGAAAGGAAGGAAAGGATAGAAGGATGGAGGGAAGGAAGGAAGGAAAAGGAAGGATAGGAGGGGAGGGGAAAGGAAGGAAAGGATAGAAGGATGGAGTAAAGGAAGGAAGGAAAGAGGGGAGAAGAAAGGAACACAGAAACACATACACACACACATATATACATGCACAGAAATATACAAATATACACATACACACATACATAAACACACCTGTACTTACATGCATCAACACATATACACGCACATACATATACAAACACACACATACATAAGTACACACATATACACGCATACACATATACATAACTACACACACAGTCCCCAAGTTAAAAAAATCCCACAGCAACATGTGGCCGGGTCAGCTAGTCTATTATATAAATGGGTTCATGTCATGTGATGTATACCTCAAACAAAGAAACCTTACAACGCAGAAACACAATATTTTCCAACAGAAATAGGCCTCAAGCAAGGTACGTTTGTAGCAAAGAAACTTCCCCCCCCAAAAACCTAAAAGGCCCCCAAAACCACAAGTAAAAATAAAACTACATTTCCCAGCATCCTCTGTGGCAGCCAAAGACTCACCCAGCCTCTACATTCTGAACAACATGATTGGCTGCCAATAAGGGCGGATTTGCATAACTGCTGCATTGGCCAGCCAACATGAAAATTCCAATCCATACTAAACTGCCAAAACAGAATAAGGAAAAGGCCTGAGCCAATCCCCAACACAAACACCCAAATCACTTCCAACCGAAAAATTTACACCCCAAAAATCACAGACCACACCCAAAATTGACAGTAAGGCTCCATTAACTTGATTTCCCTAACTAGCCCTCACTTACTGGGAAGCTGTTTACGCTCTGAATTGACAGTAAGACTTCATTAACTTGATTTCCCTAACTAGCCCTCACTTACTGGGAAGCGGTTTACGCTCTAAATTGACAGTAAGACTTCATTAACTTGATTTCCCTAACTAGGCCTCACTTACTGGGAAGCTGTTTACGCTCTAAATTGTCAGTAAGACTTCATTAACTTGATTTCCCTAACTAGCCCTCACTTACTGGGAAGCTGTTTACGCTCTAAATTGACAGTAAGACTTCATTAACTTGATTTCCCTAACTAGGCCTCACTTACTGGGAAGCTGATTACACTCTGAATTGACAGTAAGGCTTCATTAACTTGATTCTCCCGACTAGGCCTCAGCTCATGGGACATTGTGTATGGCCTGAATTTACAGTAACCTACCTTGGCACACAGAGCCCCGACCATGCATGATGGGACTTGAAGTACCACCATGGAAAATGGGATTTGTAGTACTTCAAAACCCATCATTCCCCACAGACCACTGTGGCCCAGAACCAAGACCAATAAAGACCCAACTTGGCACACCATGCCCCCCATGACCCACACTCCATCCAACTGCAGTTTAGAGGAGGGCACACCGTGGATGATTGGACTTTCTCGCATCTCCTAAAAAGGGCACAGCAACGCGTGCCGGGTACAGCTAGTATTTAATAAATACTTGGAAGGAGCAAAGACAAAATTAAAATGTACAGTGGAGGTTCCCCCACTGTCTGACTTTCTGTGAGTGAGGGTGTGCATGTGCTCTGATTCTCTCACAGTGTTGCCTTGGGCCAAGCCTTGTTTATTTATTTATTTATTTACTATTTTTATATGCCACCCTTCTCAACCCCGAAGGGGACTCAGAGTGGCTTACAGCAAACAACAATACTGCCAGAGTGGCTTACAGTGTACATATAACAATATTGCCGGAGCGGCTTACAACAAACTGAAAAAACAACAATTAACATTACAACATATTGCAATATTGTTAGCAATATTGCATGTAATACAAATATATAAATTATAATATCACGATATAATTATTGTATCACATTATCATTGGCAGTGTTATACTGTGTTACGATACAACACCACCAATACCAAATGCATATACCACATACCATACCGTAATCATACTATTATTATTATTATTACATTACAATTATTATACTATAGCATTATACAATATATTGACATTATATTATATTATATCAAATTGCAATGCAATGTAACACTATATTATATTATATATTATATTATCTTTAAAATAATAAATAACATTATTTAAACAAAATAAAATTACTTATTTAAATAAATAATTTTATAGAATCATTTTAAACAATTATTTTAAATTATAATGCAATGTAACACTACGTTATATCATATATTATTACATTACACCATTCTTTCTATAAAATAATACATAACATCACTTATTCATACAAATAAAATTACTTATCTAAATAAATAATTCTATAGAATTATTTTAAACACAGCAAGAGGGGCCCTGAGCAGATGGAATGTCAGGAGGCAAGATGGAGCTGCCTCTCCTCCCCCTCTGCGCCTTGACTCTGTCCCAGAGCAGCAGCCGGCGCCGGGGAAGGGGCTTCGAGCCGATGGAAAGTCAAGGAGGCAAGATGGAGCTTCCTTTCCTCCCCTTCTGCCTTGACTCTGTCCCAGAGCAGCAGTTGTTGCCGGGGAAGGGGCTCTGAGCTGATAGAAAGTCAAGGAGGCAAGATGGAGCTTCCTTTCTTCCCCTTGTTGTTTGCCGTTTGTCCTCCATCTTGTGTGTGAGTGTGCCTGAGGCAAATTCGGCCTTCCCTCAGTCCTCCATTGTGTTTTTATAATTGGTGGGCTTGATTCCTTTATAACAGCCATCTCTAGTTAGACGAGAAAAGGCTGTGCATATTCAGACTCAGTAAAAGGTTGAATGAAGGCGAACAAAGATTGAATCTTGAAAAAATGTAGACTGGGGGGAGGGACTCCCATGTGCAGGAATTGGGCAGGTTACCTCTGTTTTTGATGGGACTGCACTCACAAGGAACACATGTAGTTTGGAGATGTCCTTGTTATGAGAGGGTCAAGGATTCTCTGTGGTGAGGAGCACCTATTTCCAGTTTTGTCTTATATGCCAAGTATGCCTTTTTTTCAACAAGGACTGTCTGGCCACTGTGATCTGTGCACTGTTTACCTCATAATTAAGATTATCGTAACAAGTTTTATGTGTAGGGTTTCTTTTTCCCTTTGCTTGGAAGTTGTAGAATTCAGTCGTAGGAATGTTGAGTGTAGTGCTGAGCCATACACATTACCCCGAGCTGGAGTAATTACATCAGCTACCTGTGAGTTACTGAATTGTGCTCAAAATCTCACTGCTTTACCAATAGAAGAAAATATTGAAAGCATTTTTGTATATTGTATAACAGCGGCAAGATTAACCATCGCCAAAAAATGGAAGCAAGAGGAAACTCCAGAGATCGCAGAATGGAGAAATAAGTTAATGGACGTAATGCAGATGGACTGCCTCACGCAAGCTCTAAGAGAAAACATGAATATGAAAAGAACAGATTAGTCCCCACTTATAAGTTATTTCAAAATACAAAAAAACGAATGGTTGATAAATATAGGAATATGATGCGAGGGAATGAAATACCAGAAGATGGGCGTGCTATAAGCCCCAAACAGATGATTCGTCATTTATTTAAGTTAAGATTAGGGAAAAACGTATGGGATGGAAGTACTCATTTATGTCTTGTCTTACCCAATTCCCTCACAACCCTTTTCCTCTCCCAACCCCCTCACCCCCTTCCTATCTTTCTCTTTGACCCCTCTTATTTGTGTAGTTTGTAGATGTTACATATAGTATTATATTGTTTATTATCTGTACTGTTTTTATATATACGTTTTTAAAAGTAACTAAATAAAGCATTTAAAAAAATCTCACTGCTGACATACAAAGCTCTTAACAAGGTCTGCCATCAGAATTATGCAAGACTTGTTATCATATAAACGAGAACCTCCTCTGTGTCCCGGGTCCGAGAGAGGCTCATTTGGAGTCCACGAGACAGAAATCCTTCTCTGTTGTGGCCCCCGTCCTGTGGAACTCTCTGCCGCCAGACCAAAGAGCCTCCCTCGACCTGCCCCAGTTCTTGGCGGCACTTAAGACATGGCTATTCAGGAAAGCCTACGCATAACACGGAACCAGCGACTCGGAATTCACCGAGTCTGATATTTTAGTATTTTAACCATTTAATATTTTAATATTTTTAATATTTTAATCGCTAGTTGTGTAAGTCGGCCGGAGCACAAACGTGGAGGGTGACTCATAAATAATAAAGTTCAGTTCAGTTCATATACAATCCTGGAAAAGGCTATGTGTCCATACTATAATCCCTACAATGCAGATGGACCTAAGGCTGAGGTAAATGATTGACAAAATGAGATTTCACAGGCAAGATTCAAACCAGGAATTGGCTGAACTGCTCCCTTGGGCAATAAATTGCATCAAATCACGAACACTGTGAAACTCTTTTTAGGATCAGAATTCCAAATTGTTACGCAGTATTCCAAATCTAATAATTCTACTGACACATTGGTTATCAACAATAGAGAATAAAATGGATTATCTACCCTAACCTTTTAAATACTTTTTGTCTAACCCTGTAGTGTGTTCTCGCCCCTATTACCAAACTAATGAATTTTATATTTAGACCATATCAAGCGACTCCTTGAAGTATAATTCAGGTTAAGCCTCTTCTTAGTTCAGGGGTTCTCAAACTGTGGTCTTTTTCCCTAAGAGACCAGAGTCTGGGGAACACTCAAAACTGACAGCCCAAAGAAACGGGATTTGAGAATCACTTCCTTTGAATGTCCGGGAACACTGCCAACCTGGCCACCTGTGTAAACAAATGAGTTTCATACAAAATACTGAAATGAGAAGTCTAAAATGTCATGTTATGAATCCCCCAAAGATGCCAGAAACAGAATGATTTCTGAAATTCCAAAGGAAAAGAGAACAAAAGAGAGCAATTCTCCATTTTTTATAAAATGAGAAGCACTGAGATACATAGAGGCTATGAAAGTAGGGAAATCAAAGTACCGTATATACTTGAGTATAAGCTGACCCGAATATAAGCCGAGGCATCTAATTTTACCACAAAAAAACTGAGAAATCTTATTGACTCGAGTATAAGCCGAGGGAGAGAAAGGCAGCCACTACTGGTCAGTTTCAAAACTAAAATTAGATATCAATAAATTACAATTGAGGCATCAGTAGGTGAAATGTTTTTGACTATTTACCATATTTCAAAGAAAAATGGTAAACTAGCTCTGTAAGTGGAAAAGGAGGGTCAACAAAAAGCAATATGGTATCAAAAATAATTTTATAATAATAATAAAACTTCATTTGTATCCCACCCTATCTCTGCATGAGGACTCAGGGCGGCTTCCAACATAGTAACAGGCAAACGTTCAATGCCTATATGAACAGAAAACCATAAAAACAAAAAAGGCAATACGAAACACTGTACAATAAGTTAAAATAAACAGTTGCATTAAATAATTATCATTAAAAGAAAAAATTTAAAAACAGTCAAGGTAAAGTATCATATCCCCCTCCTCCCTGGTGTTAGTAAACGCGCGCTCAGTCCGGAATAAAACGACAACGATCCGGGACTTTATTCAAGACAGACAGGTTGATATTTGCTGCATTACGGAGACCTGGCTCCAGGACAGTGATATCACCTGCCTTCAGGAATTGACACCCCGGGCTTCGCGCTTACCCACCAGAACAGGACTGGGAGGCGGGGGAGGCGTGGCAATTCTCTCCCGTGACCTATTACACCTCAGAGCGGTCCCTGCTTTGGAGGCAGATGGGATTGAAAGTGTCGGCCTGATGTGGGGTGCCCCGGAGAGTACAGCCTTCTTGCTGGTGTACCGTGCACCTAGCGCACCAGCGGGAGCCTGTCCCTGCTGCTGGAGACTGTGGCGGAGTGGGCGTTGAGGTTTCCTAGCCTAGTTGTGCTGGGGACTTCAACGCCCACGCCGACACAGCCTCCTCACCATCGGTAGCGGGGGACCTTGTGTCGTCCATGGCGGCACTCGGCCTCTCCTCTGCGAGTCAGGCCCCACACACCGGGCCGGTCACACCCTTGATCTGATTTTCCATGCAGGTGTCCAAGTGTCCGTCACCTCTGTTACAGAGGTGCCATGGTCGGACCACTGTGCTCTGGGAGTCCGGTCGGGCTACCGCGCCCCCGGCAAAGGTGCCGAACCAATTTGGGTTCGCCCGAGGGGACCTATGGAACCAACTAGGTTCCTGAATGCCTTGAGGGATTTGGAGCCTGCCAGCGATTCGCTCGGTGAGCTGGTTACCACCTGGAACCACGCGCTGTCCTCCGCTCTCGACGAGATCGCCCCTAAACGCCCTCTCAAACCCCGCACATCCTGTTCACCTTGGTACACAGATGCACTAAGATCTATGAAGCGGGGAAGAGACGGCTAGAGCGCAGGTGGAAGAAGCTCCGCGACGGGCCATCGACATCAGCTTATAAGCTTTTTATGGATGCTTATGAGCATGCTGTCAAGGAGGCGAAAAAGTTTATTATGCCTCCTTGATAGCGTCCTGCGGATTCACGCCCAGCTCAATTGTTCAGGATAATTCGCAGCTGACGATGGTCCCTACCATCCCAAACAATGACATTCGGCCCTTTCTGCTGAGGTTTTTCAGAATCACTTCGCAGACAAGATTGTGTTGTTCCGCCGGACCTTCCTTCCACACTTGATACAGTCCAGGAGCTGAGACTCGCGGCCCTCCGCCGGGTCCACCTTCGACCGGTTTCGACCACTGACGCAGAGGATGTTGACAAGATTGTCGCAGCCCTTAAGTCGACCACCTGCTCCCTCGACCCGTGCCCCTCCACGCTGATTCGAGCTGCGTGAGGGGTTACGAGGCCCTCTGTTGAGGATAGTCAACTGCTCCCTTGAGCAAGGGGCTTTTCCAGAGGAGCTAAAAAGAGGCGGTGGTCAGTCCATTGCTGAAGAAGCCCGGATTAGACCCCGCGGCTCCCTCCATTACCGCCCAGTGTCGAACCTTCCGTACCTGGGCAAGGTGATTGAGAGGGCAGCAATGGACCAGCTGCAGACCTTCTTGGATGACGCAACCTGGCTAGACCCCTTCCAGTCCGGCTTCCGCTCAGGCCATGGGACGGAGACTGTCCTGGTCTCCATCACAGACCTACTCCGCTGCCACTTGACCGAGGTGGATCGGCGCTGCTCGTGTTATTGACCTCACGGCAGCGTTTGATACCGTCGATTACCAACTTTTGATACACCGCATGGCGGTGGCAGGGGTGCGGGGGACCGCCCTCCACTGGCTGTCCTCCTTCCTCCAACGCCGCCAGCAGCGAGTGAAGTGGGGAGGGGCGGTCTCCGGAGGTTCCCCGCTGAGTTGCGGGGTGCCTCAGGGGGCTATCCTCTCCCCGCTGTTATTTAACATCTATATGCGACCACTCGCCCAACTGGTACGGAGTTTTGGGCTGGAGTGTCATCAGTACGCTGATGATACCCAGCTCATTCTGAGGTTGGACCCCGGGCAGTCTCTGTACCCGATAATTTCCATCTTTGCCTTGAAGCCGTTACTGGATGGCTGCGAGCCAGTAAGTTGAAGGTGAACCCGGCGAAGACGGAGATCTTGTGGCTGGCCGCCCGGGGGTAGTGACCCAGTTGCCAACTCTTCGATGGTGTGGCCCTCTGCCCTCAGCCATCGGTAAAAGTCTGGGGGTCCGGCTTGACGCCCACCTGTCCATGGAGGATCAGATGGGCTGCACCTGCAGGAGAGCATTCTACCACCTTCGGTTGGCTAAGCGCCGGGCTCCCTACCTCTGCCAACGCGACCTTGCTAGGGTGATCCAAGCCACGGTCATCTCGAGGCTCGATTACTGTAATGCGCCTACATTGGCCTTCCCTTGTCGATGATCCGAAGCTTAAGCTAGTGCAGCACGCCGCAGCACGCTCCTCCTGGGTGCTGCAAGATCTGACCGCGCGACCCACACTCCTGCGCGAGCTGCACTGGCTTCCGATTGAATTCCGGGTCCTCTTCAAGGTGTTAGTTCTCACCTTTAAGGCCATCTATGGTTTGGGGCCAGTGTACCTGAGGGAGCGACTTACCCCTTATG
This sequence comes from Anolis apletophallus, assembly GCA_030556195.1. Classification (NCBI taxonomy): domain Eukaryota; kingdom Metazoa; phylum Chordata; class Lepidosauria; order Squamata; family Anolidae; genus Anolis; species Anolis apletophallus. The sequence continues at coordinate 21,742,190 of JARBWK010000009.1, read as the reverse complement.
TGCCCGCGAGATCACTGCGCCTGAGGAGCTTAACCTCCTTGAGGTGCCTTCCCTTGGAACCTGCAGACTGGCCACTACACGGCGGAGGGCATTCTCTGTAGCTGCCCCAAGTCTCTGGAACGGCCTCCCGGAGGAGATCCGCGCCATCCGCGCTCTTCTGCCCTTCCGCAAGGCCTTGAAGACTTGGCTCTTTAGGAAGGCGTTTGGCCCTTAACTCAACCACACTGTGTGCCATGCCGCCTATTCCCCCCCCCCCCCCAGATTCTTATCTCGTCCCCCCAGCCTCGCTGAGGGCTAGTGTTTTTTAATATGTTTTAACTGCTTTGATGTTTAATGTGTTTTAACTGTTTAATCTGTTTTATTACTCACGGTGTTTATGCTTCTTCTGTAAACCGCTCTGAGCTCCGGAGTGAGCGGTATACTAAATCGAAGTTAATAAATAATAAATAAAATAATAAATAAATATCAGTTCCCTTTCGCCTTCTGTCAGGCTTCTCCTATTGATGCAGCCTAGAATGGCATTGGCCTTATCAGCTACAGCACCACACTGCTGGATCATGTTCCGCTCGTGGTAGACTACGACTCCTTTCATGGAATCTTAAGAGTTGGAAGGGACCCCTAAAGGCCATCTAGTTCAACCTCCTTCATTCTACATTCATACAGGGAAAGCACAATAAAAATGTGTATTGTGATTGTGAATTTTCTGTTTGTTGTTAATTTAATTTTTATTGTGTGTGTTTTAATATTTTCGGGCTTGTCCCCTTGTATGCCGCTTCGAGTCCCTTCGGGAAGATAGTGGCGGACTATAAAGTTGTTATTATTATTATATTATTATTATATAGCAGCCTCGACAGATGGCAATCCATCCTTAATAATAATAATAATAGTGTTGGAAGGGACCTCTAAAGACCGTAGTCCAACCCCTTTCTGCCTTCATGCACCTGAAGCACAATCAAAGCACCCTTGACAGATAGCTACCCAGCTTCAATAATAATAATAACATTAATACTAATAAAAAGTTGGAAGAGACCCCAAGGGCCATCTAGTCCAATCCCCTTCTGTTTTCATGCAGCAGAAGCACAATCAAAGCACCCTTGACAGATGGCCACCCAGTCTTAATAATAATAGTAGTAGCAATAATAACACTAATGAAGAGGACTGTAAGAGACCCCAAGGGCCATCTAGTCCCTTCTGTCTTTCCCTCCTCCCACCCTTGTGGTGTGTGAGCTTTCCTCAGCGGTGGCGGCAGAGGAGGAGGGAGCCCCAGTGGCAGGCTTTTCCGCAGCCTTGCTTTCCTTTTCTCTTGTCCCATGCGCGGCCGCGGGGGCAGCAGCGGGTGGAGGCAGTAAAGCCATGCATGGGGCAAGGGGGAAGGGAAAGGAGCACCTCTCTCCTTCCTCTCTCACCCTGCGTGCGCCTTCTTCGGCAGTAGCGGTAAAGGCGCGCATGGGGCAAGGGAGGAGGGAAAGGCTGCCTCCGCCACCGAGGAAGGAGTGCGCAAGGTGAGAGAGGAAGGGGAGAGGCGCACACCTTTCCCTTCCCCCTCACCCTATGCATGGCTTTTCTGCCTCCTCCCGCCGCTGCCCCTGCCACCGTGGCTGCGCATGGGATGAGGGAGAAGAAGAGCAAGACTGCGGAAAAGCCTGCCATTGGGGCTCCCTCCTCCTCTGCCACCGCGGAAAGCTTGCCTTGCCCTCCTCCTCCCTAGTTCAGTGCAAAGTTTGCTTGGCGGAGGGGGGAGCCGTGGCCATGGGGCTTGTCCACGATCTTGCTCTCCCCTGGGCTTGGAGGAGGAAAAGGTGTGTGCGGGGGAGGGGGGGGGTGAGGGTCTTCACCTCTCCTACCTCACCCCCCCCCCCCATATAAGCTGAGGGGAGGTTTTCCAGCCTGAAAAAAGAGCTGAAAGACTTGCCTTGGGTATGAACAGTAGTCCCTAAGGTATTCCAAGCTATAGAGAGAAGGGATGGAGTTGTACTTAAAATGCACCTTTTCCAAATTATATACAAATTCAACCTAAGAACAAATCTACAGAACCTATCTTGTTTGTAACTTGAGGACTGTCTGTTTATAAAATATGTGTGCTGAAATAATTCAGTGTATCTGAAAATACTGAAACATGCTGAAAGAAAAACATGTAGCTAGACTATAAAATGACCATGTAAGGAGATGTATTAGACTGTGAAGTGAATATGCGAAATCTAACAGATCTCCATAAGAGACGTGTAACTGCATGAGTGGACTGTTTATATAATAAACCAATACAGAAACACAAATACAGAATTGAGTGTTTATTGTTCTTTAAATATACATTTTCTGAAAAAAATAAAACTTAACATTATTTTAAAAAGGAATGCTGGTGTCAATGCTCCTGCTAAACTATTCTATTGTCTGTAACCTCAAAATCTAGGTGACCAAAAAGGGAAATTCTAGACATATACAAATTGACAAGTGTAAGGCAAAAAAACCCCTTCAATCTATAACAAATAAATAGGGATGTTATGAACCATGGTTGTATCATCGACCCATGCATTAAACTGTAAGTACCATAAACATTGTTAGCAGCAAGATTTCAACTGCTGGGAAGCTTTTCAGATCACCACCTTCATATTTTAGCTGATGAACTTTAATTAGGAAAACAAGAAAGCTTTAATAATGTGAACATAGAAAGCAGGTGTATTAGTGGTATACAAACCTGCTTTATAAAATGTTCTAACTAGTACAATTGCCTAGATCTTTGCTTCCTTCAGCATTTATTCAAAAACATAATTCTCTAAGGTCAGGCGTTATTTGAATCGTGGCATTTGGCAAAAATGCTTTAGGCTAGTCTTGACCTTCCATGGCTCATTAATCAAAGATCATCTGCTTACTAAGGGTGACCTCTGCAGTCGTTAAAAAGAGAAGTGCTGCTTATAGAATAAAGTTGTGCAACCTTATGTGGTAAAGAAAAAGAAAACTTTTTAATGTTTTGATGTTCAGTTGAGCAATATTTTTTTGTGATATCATAACATATAGAAATTTAGTAGGCAGGACGAATGGGAGCGGAGGTAGCATAGCTAATACGAGGGTTATCCAGAAAGTAAGGTTACAAGGTTTTTTTTAAAAAAAAAAAATACAAAGAATGAATATACTGTATTTTAATAAAACTTAAATGGATTGTAGCATAGGTATTACATTATTTTTCCACATAATCACCATTCAGTTAAATACATTTTGTTATCCATGGGACGGGTTTTTGATGCCTGTGTCATAGAAGTTTCCTGCTGCCTTTTCCAGCCAGTTCGTTACTTTGATTTTCACCTCATTGTCATCAGAAAAGTGTTTTCCACCAAGGTGTTCCTTCAATTTCGTGAGCAGATGTCAGTCACTAGTTGTGAGCTTGGGGCTGTGAGAAGGGTTGCTCAAAACATCCCAACCAAATCAAGTCAACAACTCTTGTGTTGCATGAGTTGTGTGTGGACGTGCATTGTCATGAAGGACTCTCACCATCAGCAATGACGTTTGTTTTGGATGGCTCTGTGAAGTTACTTCATGGTCTCACAATATATTCTGTACCCATTTTGTCAAATGCTGTCTTGACATTACATCGTCTCCATAAACTGAAATGATTTCGTGATGAATCGCAATGGCATTCATGCCCTTAGCATTTCGGTAGTGTATTACAGTGCGAACTTCACACTTGGAGGGAAATGGAATGAGGACACTCATCTTTAATCTTCACCATAACTCCAGTTGATGACCTACTGATTACTGATACTGTTCATTCACTTCTGTTGGCTTCCTGATACATGGCAGTGATACCAACTTCCCCCAAGAAAATTCCCCGCGAGAACTACGTGCCTTGTAACCTTACTTTCTGGATAACCCTCATATTATGCAGAAAGCAATGTCAGACGACACAGCTATATTCACTGACTTTGGAAAGTACAGTTAAGACTCTACTCCAGATTGGAAGGCAGGCTTATCTATGTAGGTTTGACAGATTTCTCACAAATAATGATGAGTTGTACAATATGTTCTAACTGTACATAAGACAGTTACAAACTGGGCTAGCTAGTTAATTTGTCATTCAGATCAATGATATTACAGTTAGTACTGCAGATCTACTTGCATCTTAATGTATTTCTTCTGCATTCTCTCCCCCCCCCCCCCAGTGCTTTCACATTCAATTTTCAAATTTCCTCATGGTCCTGAGTGAGAAAGTGATAATAGCTGGAACAAAACTGGATAGTTCATTTGTATTGCTGTTTTGGAGAAGAAACCCATTTATGCCACAAAAAAAGTTTTCTCTTGCTTATTTTTTCATTGTCAAGATGGACATGGGACATACAGTTTTTGAATTTTTCCATGCTAGCCGTTTACTCTGAAATAGGCACACTTTGTTTAGTCTCTTTTCAAGAATTCACATGCCTTGCTACCTTCCAAAGTTTTTCCCCCAGCTTCTTCCGTCTTCTCATACTGCTAAAAATCCAACATGAAATAACACATCATCATAGCACAATCTCTAAAAGGGTGCATTTTTGCAGTGCAACTGTTTTGGGGCCCCTTTCTCTCAGCAGTCCCTGTTTGTTTGTTTCAAAGCTTTTTTTAAAAGGAGATAGTAAGTCCTGATTCTGGCTGGAACATCTGTTCTTAATTGTTGCCCCTTAAATTTTGTTTTAGGAAAGCAACAGCAGCTCACACTGCCTACTATTTGCTTTTGGGAGTGGCAGCAGATCTATTTCCATATAAAAAACACACACACACAAAGAGAAAAAGGCTTTAAACCAAATTATCCTGAAATGAAAACTATTTCAAAAATTGCCTGGGAGGAGTTTCAGCAAAGTACAGGATTCAAGGGCATAATTTTTATTTATAATATGCCTATGTTGCTCATTTGATGTTGTGTGCTTTTATGGCATTTCTGACTTATGGTAACTCTAAAGAGAATCTAACATAGAGGGGGTGGGGTTGCCTTTGCCTTCCTCTGAGCTTTCTATGGGTGAACGGGGATTTGAAACCAAGTCTCCAGAGTTGCTCTTGTGTTGCTCATTACAGCTCAGCGACAACCACTCAATTTTGTCTTGAATAGGAAATGCAGGTTTATGAGATTGCAATGAAGATAAAGTATTTTGTTAGAAGCGGTGTGGATCCACAAACAGAACTACACTGCCAGCTGAAGGCACAAGAGCAACATTTCTAACTTGCTGTGTGTTCTAACATGCTGTCTGTCTCAGCATTAAAGAGTCTACTTTGTCAAAAGGCAAGTCTTCAACTGTTGCCTTAGCTTGGGATGAAAGGCCTGAGGAACGTAATCAGCCGTAGCATTGAAGACACTACAGCCAAAAGAGTGTCGAGAAATAAGTAGGATTTGGCTCTGAAACTGGCCTGTCTGCAAACAGTCTAGGTTTTGATGGGAGTGGCAGTAACTTCAGCCAAATAATACTTCAAAGCCAAATGGACCAATGTGGTGGAAGGTGTCAAAACCAGCAAAGCAGGAGGCAGACCTGGAAGGCAGGCAGAGGAATGTGTACAATCTGCATGCAGAGATCTATTATCTGTTGTGTGATCAAGTATGGCCAAGGCCTATTCCCAAAGTAGTGGATTAAGTCTATCTTCTCAGTTTCTACAGGCCTGAGGTACAAAGGCCTGGCAAAACCTGTATTTTTGAATGCCCTTCTTTCAGTTGCAGTGGCCATCGTTTTTGGGGAACTTACCACCATAACACGAACATTTGTTAAATTTGTGAATGGAAGTCATAAGGAGAAGAAATGCAAACAAGAGGACAAAAATATAGTCTGAAATTAAACAACAGGTAAGTAAAGAAGGACTTACAATCGTTCAAGAAGACTTAATCCAGAAAAGGAACCATTCTTCAATCCTGATATCTTATTGTTGCTCAGAATCCTATAAAACAAACAGTGAAAGAACATTACAGGGAGATTCCTAGGAAGCAAATTCTTAAAAAGTAACAACTAAATACAGTTGGAACCCAGGGTAAGATTTCTATTGCCATTTTTAAAAGAGAGGGAATTACTTGAGAAGAATTGCCTTCAAAGCTAAACTGCAACATTAGTAACACCTGCCACTTTATCAGTCAAGCCAGAAACTGTCATGGTTAAATGACAATTCCTGCTAAGCCTCTCTGCAATAATGACCAATATAATCAGTAAAGTTGAGCAAGTTGACAAGAGTCTTTTGCATTTGTGTTCTTTCCTCATATTCCTCCATCTCCCCTATCCTTCTTTCTCCATGCAGGGTATGGTAGCAACTGGGGAGAGTGGCATTCAATGATCTATAGAAACTCTTCTGTTGCATAATTATTTAAACATTTGTTACATTTCTATCACATCTTTCCTTTAAGGATTCCAGCCAATGTATACAGATCCCCATGTTTATCCTCACAACAATACTGCAAAATACTGTAGCTGGGAACTGGCCAAAGGTCATCCAGTGAATATTGTGGGCAAGTCAGGATTTGAAATGACATCTTCTTATCCTAAGATCAAGATTTTAACTGCTTAGCATACTGGCTCTCAAAAAGCAGAATTTGAAGTGTTTGGTTTATGAAGAAAGCCATATGTTTACTTTGAAATGTTACATTTCTACTAAATGCTAACTGGTTTCGTACAGTGTTTTTCAACCTTTTTGAGCCGCGGCACATTTTTTTACATTTACAAAATCCTGGGGCACACCACCAACCAAAATGAGACAAAATGACACTCTAACACAGTAATACATATAGTTAATATGTTTTTAAATGTATTTATACACTCAGTGTGAAACCTGGGCCTGTTTCGATGAACACAACATAAATATCCTGGCAGGAATGGCAGAAAGACACAAACGTCCCACACAGAACTCCCATAACCAAGAGAAAATACTATAAGAGTTTGGTGGGCATTGACCTTGGGTTTTGGAGTTGTTGTTCACCTATATCCAGAGAGCACTGTGGACTCAAACAATGTTATGTTAAGTTGTTGTTTGTTTTCTATCCAGAATCACAATGTTGAAAGGAGGCTCACCACTTCAAGGTCCCTAAAACAGGCATGGGAAAACTTCGGCCCTCTGGGTGCTTTGGACTTCAACTCCCACCATTCCTAACAGCCTGAGGCCCTTTCCTGCTTAAGTGGCTGAGGGACAAAAGGGAAAAGAGTCTGAGGCTGCTAGGAATGGTGCGTGTTGGAGTCCAACACATGGAAGGTCCAAGTTTGCCCATGCCAGCTTTCGACAGAGACCTCTTCCTTCCCCTTCGCGCCCTTTCTTCCCCCTCCTGCCAAACACTTTTTCTTCTACACTGCTGCTTCTGCCGCCATTTTGATCCGAGGGGGCAGCGTGAGCGTGTTCAGGAGGGGAGGGGGGAGGGAGGAAGACGTGACCCATGCGGGTGCTACTGCGCAGACTCGCCCCAGAGCAAAGCGAGGCAAAGAGAGCAGAGCGAGGCTGGGAAGAAGGGAGCCCGAGTGGAGAAGAAAAAGTGTTCGGCAGGAGGGGGAAGAAAGGGTATTGGAGATTCCAATTTCCCAAGGCACACCTGATGATCGCTCACGGAATACTAGTGTGCCACGGCACACTGGTTGGGAAACACTGGTTTAGTATACCAAAAGAATATTGATTTAAATCATAATCTATATAAATCGCTTCTCATCATTTGTCAGATAAACAAAATACACTTTTAGAAGGCTAATCTTAAATATTTTCTACTGCAGTAATTTATGAGGGGACTCTAGTTGAGGATTCTAGGGGTTCATCTGCACTGTAGGATTAATGCAAATTAATACCACTTTAATTGTCATGCCTTAATCCGTTGGAATCATGTAGTTTAGTAAGGCCCCAGCATTCTTTGAAAGATCTTGTAAAATTACAACTCCCATGAATCCATAGCATTGAGCCATGGCAGTTAAAATGGTGTCAAACTGCAGTCCTTCTATAGCGTACATGAACCCTTGCAGAGCCAAGTTAATGTCAAAAAATGAGCACTGTGGTACAACTCAGGAAAACAGGGTTAGAATCCCTGCTCAGCCATGGAAACTCACTGGATGACCTTCAGCAAGTCACGTTCTAATTGGATTTTTATTTAAAAATTAATTTTTATAATTTTTATAATTTTAAGTGTCAATTACATTTCCTGTACTTTTTATTTCTAAATAAAATTAAAATCAGCTCAAAATTTGGAGGTTTTTTGGTGTGTGCCTTCAAGTCATTTCTGACTTATGGTGACTCTAATATGAATCTATCACAGGGGTTTCTTGCCAGAATTTGTTCAGAGGGGGTTTGCTGGTTTTCCTTGACTGAGTGAGGATTTGAACCCTGGTGTCTCAGGGTTCTAGTCCAACACTCAAACCACTACATCCTACTGGCTCTCAGAACTGGAAAGCAAACATAGAGTCTTCTTAAAGTGAATTTAACATCTTCTTTTGAATACAAGAAGGCTGATGATCTTCTATGTTAAAATACTATCCTGAAAAGCTTTAGCCATACAATGTCTTACTGCTTCTATGATGGCTTCATACCACTGGCCAAGTATTACTAAGCAATCTTTAGGCACTACAATACATGCGATCTCATTATTTGTTTGATTCAGATTGTAAACTGAAACCATAACAATGATCCTAAATGGCTGCTCTGTGTCTAACCTATCTGAGCTTTGTAAATTGTTCTTTCTGAAACCGATTGTGGTTTAGAGATTAGTATTTCGCCTCTAAAAATGAAACACAGGTTTGGTCTTCTATAGCAGTCTTTCTCAACCAGTGTGCCGTGGCACACTAGTGTGCCGTGACAGACCTCCTGCTGTGCCGCGAGAAAAGCTCTCTGCCCCCCTTCCTCCCCCCCTTCCTGCCGAACTCCTGCTGCTTGGGGGAGGAGGAGGAAGGGCCGGGCAGTAGCGAAGAAAAAGCAGAAGGGACTGGGGTGTCACCTCCTTAGGCCGTTTCCCCTGCCAGACTCCAATCCGCCATGACTCCCACCATGACTCTCGCCCCTCGCTCGCTGAAGCCGCGTGGAGGAGGAGCCCCGCCCACTGAAGCCCGTTCACCGCTCATGCTCCTCCTCTGTAGGAGAGCTGAAGCTGGGGGGAGGGGTAGAGCATGGTGCGGCCTGCCTCTGCCCCCTCTCCCGGCTTCGGCACTCCCAGAAGCTGCTCCAGCCTTGAGGGGACAGTGCCAAGCCAGCATTGTGCTGGCTCTGGCACCGCTGGCTTGGCACTGCCCCTCAAGGCTGGAGCAGCTGCTGGGGAGAGGTGAAGCCGGGGTAGGCGGGCGGGCATGGCGCAGCCTGGCTCTGCCCCTCCCCGGCTTCGGCACTCCCAGCAGCTGCTCCCAGTAGGCCACCCACCCCCAGCCGTTCTTTACTGTGTTAGAGTGTCATTTTGTGTCATTTTGGTTGGTGGTGTGCCCCCGGATTTTTTTAATGTTAAAAGTGTGCCGCGGCTCAAAAAAGGTTGGGAAACACTGTTCTATAGCCACAGATTCTGTAGTCATGGATTCAATGGCATGAACATTTTCAAAAATATCCAAAAGGCAGACCTCGATTTTGCCATTTGATGTAATGAGAACCATGTTACTTTGTCACTGTATATAATAGGATTTGAACATCCATAGATTGTGGTATCCAGGGAGGTCCTGAAACCAAACCCAAGCAGATATCTTGCTCACTGTGCTGCACCCATCCATATATATAAAGGAGGACCCGTCATCCAAAGACTGCCATAGGCAGAGAAACCTTCCAAGGCAGAGACACCAAACTTGGCAACAAAAATAGGCATCAGGCAAGGAAGGTTTTTAGCAAAGAAACTCCCCCCCCAAACCTAGAAGGCCCCCAAAACAACGATAAAAAAACCTACATTTCCCAGCGTCCTCCGCGGCCGCCAGCGAATCCCATTGGCTGACATCAGCCCACACAAAATGCCGGCGCCGCTTCCCAGCGCAGGCCCCGCCCCTGCCATCCCCACAACCACTCCACCCCTTCCCCAGGCTGGACCCGCCCCCTGCCATCCCCACAACCACTCCACCCCCTTCCCCCGCCCTGGCCCCACCCTCTGCCATCCCCAAAACCACTCCACCCCCTTCCCCCAGGCTGGCCCCCCCCTGCCCCCTGTGCGCAACAATTTCTTAAAAATAACTGCCGCCAAAACAAATCACCTCAGGACAGTCTCCCCCCGGCCTGGCCCCGCCCCCTGCCATCCCCAAAACCACTCCACCCCCTTCCCCCGGGCTGGCCCCGCCCGCTACAATTTCTTAAAAATAACTGCCGCTAAAACAAATCACCTCAGGACAGCCTCCCACACACCACAGCCAGTCGGACTGCCGAGGACACACAGTGCCTAAAGGACAGGCACCTTCAGCCTCGCCCACACTGGCCAAACCAGTAAAACTGACCACTGGTAATCACCACAAACCACTGACCACGGTACGATCAGCCACACAATCACAACAACAAAATAAAAAAACACACACTCCTCCAGACACTACAACTCTCACAACCACACTCGAGAAACACAATCCAAAAGACCAAGCCAGCACAAAATACCACACAACGCCAATATGCAGAAGATACACAACTATGTGCACAGAGCACATACATACCACTCACAGGACAAAAGACACCCACAACAAAAGACACCCACTTAACAAACACCACATCCACAACGTGACAGCCACACAACTTGCAATGCCTACCTCTACAGACCCACAACACAACTCACACACAACACACACAACGCATACATACAACTGCTAAACAGAAACCAGCACAGTACAACCAACTAACACACCCCACATACACACCATACATCCACACCACACTACCACTGTACACTCACAACAACAAACTACACACTCAACACCACAAACTCTTCTCCAAGCACCATCCCACCCACACACCACCAATCCTCCACTTTACAAACACCACACCCACAACATGACAGCCACACAACTCGCGATGCCTACCTCTACAGACCTACAACACAACAGACACACAACACACACAATGCATACATACCACTGCTAAACAGAAACCTACACAGTACAACCAACTAAAACAGGAGGCCATAACAACTACAAGGAGGACATAACACTAACACAAATAGGGCACCAGGGACACAGGCACCACTGACAAACACATACCGCCGGAATAACACAAACCTGCAAAACCCCAAAAAAACCCAATCCTGCAACACAAAAACCCACCCCAACCAAAATTCACAACAAACACCACTGGCAAAAGCAACACCCCCTCCACATCACAACCAGCACACAGACTGAGACAACTATGTCACCACAACACACACAAAATACACCCCACAAATACCTGACAACTTCCCCAACACAAAACCCAGGACTGCACTCACTACTCACCACCACACAGACCTCCAAATACACACACGTCCCAGGCACAATACTCCAGCAATTCCTACCCACACAACACAACACAACTTCCTATCACAACCCATCCCCCCAACCTTACGGGACCCTGCACACACAACACCTACCATCACCACAAACAAAAACCAACTCCACCTATACTCCAACCACAACACAACACTGCACTGATACTCTACAAACACACAAACACCCAAAACACCCCACCCACACAAGCATTCCACAACATACTACCACCCACAATGCCACCACACACCCACTAACTCACCAAAAAAGTAAAACCTACACACAACACAATACGCACATAACACAACCTTGCGTCTACTGCTCAACCCATTTGTATGCCATTCCTTCCTTCCACACAGACATAAGCTGACCCAAAAGACAAGCCATCCTAAAAAGAACAGCATCGGACGAACAAAAAACATTGTATATCCACAAGCTCTGCAGAACGTCAGCAACACCACACACCGACAACTCCACAAGACTTCAACATCCCACCCACCAGAACAACCCACAACGACACAGCCATGACCCCACCAAGACCATAAGTAACATCAATTCCAACCCTTACATACTCAGACTTTCTCGCATCTCCTAAATAGGGCACAGCAACGCATGCCGGGTACAGCTAGTTATCTATATGGGAGGTGGGGTTTCTGCAGAGTTCTGGAAACTCACACCCAGTATTATGCACACTACTCAGTAGTAGGTTTAGCTTTGAACAGTGAGACTAGTATCTAGATATACTTGTTGTCCTTTGTTTGAAAGTGTATGTTCTTTAATGCAGTGTTTCCCAACCTTTTTTGAGCCGTGGCACACTTTTAACATTAAAAAAATCCGGGGGCACCACCAACCACCAACCAAAATGACACAAAATGACACTCTAACACAGTAAAGAACAGCTGGGGGATGGTGACCTACTGGGAGCAGCTGCTGGGAGTGCCGAAGCCGGGGGAGGAGCCAGGCCACGCCATGCCCCGCCCCCTCTCCCGGCTTCAGTTCTCCCTCAGCTTCGCCAGTCTTGAGGGGGCAGTGCCAAGCCAGCATTGTGCTGGCTCTGCCACCGCTGGCTTGGTACTGCCCCCTCAAGGCTGGCGAAGCTGTGGGAGTGCTGAAGCTAGGGGGAGGGGGCGGAGCCAGGCTGTATCATGCCCCCCCTCCATGGCCGAAGGAGGCGGCGCCCCGGTCCCTTCTTTTTCTTCGCCACCGCCCGGCCCTTCGTCCTCCTCTCCCAAGCAGCAGGAGTTCGGCAGGAGGAGGGGGGAAGGAGGGGGGCAGAGAGCTTTTTTCGCGGCACACCTGATAATCACTCACGGCACACTAGTGTGCCATGGCACGCTGGTTGAGAAACACTGCTTTAATGCATAGTAAAATTGCTGGGGAATCTGAGCTCTTAGGCTCAAAATCACCCTCGGTTGGGGGTGATTTCACCATAAATACAGCAGAGTACCAGAAGTAAACTTCATAACCAGCAAAACTTATGGCGTAACTGGGATAGCTTTGTATATCTTACAATGGATCAGGGTTGCAGAGTCAGAACTTTAGGTTCAAACATATTTATTGAAGTAAAAGAAATATATTCTTGATAGAAAAGGTCTTGGGGCTAACTAACTTACAAAGTCTCATACTCTAAAGAGGTAAAAGGACAAAAACTCCATGTAGCTACATTTTGCCTAGAGAGAGACAAAATGTGCATCCTCATAGGTAGAAAGAAAAGCAGAAGAGACTGGAAACTGGTGGAGATCACACAGTCAATCCCAGGGCAATAAAAATACCTTTAAAGGGGAAGTTCTCACACAGAATTCCATTGCTACATCATCAAAGGGTAGGAGATAGTGGCTAGGAGGAAGAGTAAAGACAAAGCCCTTTTTGGGAAACATGCATAGGAATGTGGGGGAAGAAATCCCTCAGCCTAATTCTATCTCTAGTCTAGCTACTCATTGATGTCTGGAAACTTGATGACACAAGAGACTTGTGCAGTCCAGGGATTAAACCCAACAAAAATGCATTTTGCTCAGGAAATATATTGCCAATTTGATTTAATGTATCTGTGTCACTCTCTTTTGGTTAATACCAGCTCATCTGGGCTGATATACATCTGAGACCTCAAACACAATAAAGAACTTAAGAGGTTGAATCCCCCTCCAAATCCCTGAGAGGCAGGCAGGGGATGAAAATATCCTCCTTCTCATCTGCTGAAACGCCAAGATGCAATGGGTGGTTACACAGAACTTGGGGAGAACAATGTTAAAGTCTGCCCACCCCTCTCCTAATCACAGTTATTTCATTCATATTGTCCCATCCAGTAAGCCTTCAAACTAGCTAAAATAAAACACACAAAAACATTGAAGTATCCAATGCAAGGAATGTTTCTCTTTTTTATAATAAAAAAATTGGAGACCTTGTAATGTGATGTAATGACGAACTGCTGTTCAAACTGCTGTGAGTCTTTTTAAAAGCATGTGATATGATCAAATATTAAATCCTGTATGACTGTAGCCTCTCTAATGTGAATCAAGTTTACTATCTGGATGCTAGTCATTATTAATAGCAATAACACACACCATTCATAATATGAAAGGGTCCCCCCCCCCCAAGGATATACTGCCACATGCATGGTATTGAAAGATCTTTCCTCCTTTTATCAGTGGCAACATGAGAAAATATTTTACTGAGGATTATTCCAGGATAACTGTGGAAGAAACATCTGACAAGGAGAAACTTTCGAAGACTTGAACAGTATTTAACACCAACTGCAGAATTCCGAGTGTCAAAACTATTTGAAAATAATTTTTCCTATCAAAATATTTCTCGTAAAATCACCCTTTTTCAAAATGGTTATACATTGCTATCTCATTGAACATGTCATCTTGTACTGAACTGAGCCATCCCAATCATTTTTATCACACATAGCGAAAAAAGGGTATAAAGTAGGGACAATTTATAACAATACATATAAAAGCACACAAGGCTCCCCAATTATGTTTGTATATAATTCCCCTACTTTTTCTGGATTTCATAAGTGAACTAGTCATGGTTTTGTGCTAAGGATTTGCAAGTATATGATTAAAAGTGTTATAGGTACTAAAAATATTAACAGAGCATTTTCTTAAATTTATTTTAATTTTTCCTTGTCAATAGTGACTTGGGAAACTGCAAGCCGCTTCTGGTGTTAGAGAATTTGCCATCTGCAAGGACATTGCCCAGGGAATTCCCAGATGTTTTGATGGTTTACCATCCTTTTGGGAGGCTTCCCAATATGGGGAGCTGGTGCTGACAAAAGGAAGCTCATCCTCGCTCTCCCCGGATTCGAACCTCTGACCTCTCAGTCTTCAGTCCTGCTGGCACAAGGGTTTAACCCACTGCGCCACTGGGGGGTTCTAATTCATTTTTATATGTGAGGAATTATTTATCAGCGGCCCTATCAATTTCCACTGTTCTGTTCACAGAAGGATCTTTAATTAGAAAGGATTCCGGTTGGAATGAAGACATGCAATTTTCTGGGGAGGAAACCAAACAATTCTCCAACTTTACGTGACCTCCCATACTGTTCCAAACTACATTAGAGCAGATGTATTTGTATATAACCCTGGCATCTCCCATAATGGGAGAAAAGTAAACAAGATAAACCACAACTGTATACATGAGAGAGGAGAGAACATGGAAAAAATGGGGCTTTTGCCCAAACATGCATATACCCAACCCCTTTCCCCTGCTGAAAACAAACCTTCAACTAAACAAATGTTGTCCACTTTGTTATTATCCTGAAATGCAGTACCTGGCTCAGGATCACCCAGAAAGCTTTGTAGCTGAGCATGAACTTGAATTACAATGTCTTTCCTGTCCCACATTTAATACTTTAGCCATTAAACTACCTGAGGTAAGTACGTTGTCAACTTTGCCTGTTCAATACAGCATTTATTAGGTTAAAAGGTAGGTTCTCCCATCCTTTCTGCCCCATATAATAATACTATTATTATTATTATTATTATTATTAACAATAAAAACAAGTCAAGCTTATGGCAGGTTCTCCCATCCTTTCTGCCCCATACAACAACAACGAGTTTTCGAGCATAATACTCCTGACCTCACGATCTTGTTAAAAAACAAACTATGGATCATGGATGTTGCAATCCCAGGTGACAGCAGTGACAAATGTACATTGGCACACTGCAACTCTTTCTACACATATTGATACAAAGATATACAGTAAATGATATCTTAAAAAACCCAAATTATTTCTATTTTGCCATTAATAAAACAATTGCCCGCTTCTGCTAATTAATGAACTGTATTCAGCCTCTTTGAAAACAAGAACCTGAAATAGTTTTGTTGTAGTTCACATACCACTCCATTGGTGCCCCCTTGCAGTGGGGGAGAGGCGGTCAAGTCAGATACAGCGATGCTCTCTCGGAGCCCTTTCTAATAACTAATGGAGTGAAACAAGGTTGTGTTCTTGCACCAACCCTCTTTACAATCTTCTTCAGAATGATCCAAAGAGCTACGGCAGACCTCGAAGAAGAAGACGGCATATATACATGCTATCGTACTGATGGCAGCTTGTTCAACTTAAGCCGTCTGAGGGCTCGCACTAAGACTCTAAACTATCTAGTCCGTGAGCTGCTTTTTGCTGACGATGCTGCCCTTGTTGCCCATTCAGAAGCAGCCCTGCAGCACCTCACATCCTGCTTCGCAGCAGCTGCAGAGCTGTTTGGGCTGGAAGTCAGCCTGAAGAAAATGGAAGTCCTCTACCAGCCCGCACCACAGGAAGAACACCATCATCCTCACATCAGCATAGGCACATCTGTGCTTAAGTCCGTTCAGCAGTTCACCTACCTGGGAAGCAACATCTCTTCAGACGCCAAGATTGACAAAGAGATAGATCACAGATTATCAAAGGCATATAGTGCATTCGGAAGGCTTCACAAAAGAGTCTGGAGCAACAAGCACCTGAGGCAAAGCACCAAAATCAGTGTGTACAGAGCTATCAGTCTATTCTCCTATATGGGTCTGAAACATGGGTCACCTATCGCCAACACCTATGACTCCTCGAACGCTTTCATCAGCGCGGTCTTCGCACAATCCTAAATATACACTGGACTATGTGACGAATGTTGCTGTCCTTGAGCAAGCAGGGATCACCAGCATTGAGGCCATGCTATTAAGAACACAGCTGCGCTGGGCAGGGCACTTCTCTAGGATGGAGGACCACCGCCTCCCAAAGATACTACTCTATGGTGAACTCGCCACAGGTCAGTGCAAGAGAGGTGCCCTCAAAAAGAGATATAAGGACTCCCTGAAACAACATCTCAGGCTCAGCCAGATTGGTCCACCCTGGCCTCACATCGGGAGGCATGGAGATGCACTATCCACAATGCTGCGGCCTCTTTCGAGAAGACATGCCGAATGGGTCTCGAAGAGAAACGACAACGCAGAAAGAACCGCAACTTGGAAACAACATCACCCAAGGAGACTTTCTGCTGTGCTTTCTGCAACCAAACTTACCTATCTCAGATTGGCCTTTTTAGTCATCAACACGCTTGTAAAAAGCGTGGGATGAGTCCTTCCTGAACCTTCGTTTGCGAAGTAATGCCGAGAGAGAGAGAGAGTTCACATAGTAATTTTGAAGGGGATGCTGTAGGCCATTTTCTAGCAGAATCTCTCTGCATGCAATGCTTTCCAAAAACTACACAAACTAGATCTCAAGGGAAACTGTGCTGTGAAATTTTATCTGAAACAAGTCAGCCAAAGGTATTTGGACCTAAGCAAACATTGCAGTCTATGGCATTTGGCTTAAGGACTCTGCCTCAGTTTGTGACCTTTGTGTTGGTTGCCTCCCCAATCCTTTGCAACCTTGAAACTCAACTTTCTACTTTGAAACTCACCAGTCCTCATTTTGCACCTGGCCTTTTGAGCCACATCTGATGCCTGAACATCAACCTATCCCTGACCATATCCGTTGTGTCTACACCTCTGCTCCTAGTTCACCTGGTTCACTATCTGACCTCTTCCACGTCTACTATTGTCCTTCTGTTTTTCATCTACTTGTTTCTGAACTGAACTTCAGCTAAATCCAGTCTTGGAGCACAGCCAAAGCCTGACAGATGCTGGCGGCACTGCACTATGTTTGCAAGGTGCCTAACCTTAGCAATTATAAAGGAACAAGTTAGTTTAAATTAACTGGCAGTATGTTACCTCGAGGTACAAGAAGATCATAAAAACAAGTCTAGACAACTGAATTTTTCTAGTTCACAGAGCATTCAAGTTGACAACGTAGAAAAAATTGGTAATACACAAAATAACATAAACCCATTCCAACCGAAACAGTGAGCTAGAAGATGTAATTTCTATGAGCAAATTTTCAAATTTTCCACTTTCTGTAGAAAACAGTTAACTGTTTTTAATCTTCATTAACCTCTGAAAAAATATAACCTGACAATTTTAATTTTCTGAAAAAAATATGACTATTTACCCCCCCCCCCCAATTATTAGTGTCTTGGTTTTTAGAGCTGTTCCTAGGGTTATTTGGGATGCTGATTCAGAAAACTGGGTAGACCACAGCAGCTCTAGTTTCTTAGGGTTATCATGGTTTTCTATAGGCAAGCAGATGGCTACAGGTAGATGGCTTATGTTATGTTAAAAACTAGAGCTGATACGGGAAATCTCACACCATTTTTAAAACCATCAGTTCAAATATACCCAGAAGAAGGATTAACATTTGAGGAACCAAAATGTGTATTCGTCAGTGTTGTAGGTCATTCATAAAAACAAAACACTTGCCTAATATATGTGCCTATACCTAAGTTAACTCCAGAAATGAAATGTTAAGCACATAAGAAAACCCTGAGTCCTACACTTTTGAATATGAATGTTTGAGATCATCACCTGTATCTTTCATGGTGGTGATGAATATTTCCTTTATAAGAATAGAGGTCCGTAGTTAAATCAAACCCAATTGTTGTTCGTTTTCCCACATCAATGAAATAGATACCTATCAGAATCTAAAAAGTAGAACATGATGGTGAAAGAAAAATAGAATCTAACCTCTTGCATGTCTTTCCCCAACATTTTGTACTTCAAGGAACAAAGTCTGCAAACTTAAGGGTTTCATATAACAATGAGGGTACTTGGCTACTGACAAATATATTCCTTGTGAACTCCCGGCCAAAAGAAAAAGTACTCTTAACTAGTGGCTTTCCACGCATACAGTAATCAATTCTCTGGCTTAATGACAAGTTGTTCTAGTGTATGTCTATTTCTTTTTCCTGTTTCTGTAGCCAACCCATTTTATCTAATGACCCCCTCCTACTGAGGAAGAAAAAGAGTGAGAAAGAATGAGAAAGAAATAATTTGTACTTTTTGTACAATTTATTTTCCTTGCATGCTCTATTAGTCTTGTGAGCAGCTATGTATCTACTTTAAAAGTTATGTCTTGTAAAATATCACTAAAGAAGCCATCCATGCTTGTCCAGTTAACAATGACATTTGTCTTTTAGATTATTCAAACAAATAGCATTCTTCTCCCTTACTTCTGAATAAGTTACACACCACATATATTCCAAACATGCATCTCTCAAATCAGTATTTTTCAACCTTTTTTGAGCCATGGCACATTTTTTACATTTACAAAATCCTGGGGAACACCACAAACTAAAATGACACTCTAACACAGTAATACATATAGTTAATATGTTTTTAAATG
This sequence comes from Anolis apletophallus, assembly GCA_030556195.1. Taxonomy (NCBI): domain Eukaryota; kingdom Metazoa; phylum Chordata; class Lepidosauria; order Squamata; family Anolidae; genus Anolis; species Anolis apletophallus. The sequence goes on along the minus strand of JARBWK010000009.1, from coordinate 21,723,131 downwards.
TATTTATACACTCAGTGTGAAACCTGGTCCTGTTTCGATGAACACAACATAGATATCCTGGCAGGAATGGCAGACACACACAAAAGTCTTGCTCAACAGCTGTCAGTCTCTCTGTGTTTAGTTTTTATCGCAGTCACCCGGTCCTCAGGGAAAACGTACCCGGTCCTCAGAGAAGCCGGCTGGAGAGAGAGCAGCCAGAGGGAAGCACAGTCTGAGGCAGAGAGTTCCACTGCTGAACAGCTCTCACAGTCAGGAAGTTCTTCCTAATGTTCACAATCCTACACAGACATGCTTCCCTGTGATGTTTGCTTTTCTGCCTGCGCTGTTGTGCTCCCTCCCCCCCCCTCTATATATAAATGTAATGTTCATTTGTGGGATTAACATAACTCAAAAACCACTGGACAAATTGCTGCCAAATTTGGCCACAAAACATACTAATACTAACCCAAGGAGGGACCATCAGTCAAAAAATTGATTTTGTCATTTGGGAGTTGTAGTTGCTGGGAGTTTTAGCTCACCCTTAATCAAAGAGCATTCTGAACTCTACCAATGATGGAATGGAATCAAACTTCCCACACAGAACTCCCATAACCAAGAGAAAATACTATAAGAGTTTGGTGGGCATTGACCTTGAGTTTTGGAGTTGAAGTTCACCTATATCCAGAGAGCACTGTGGACTGAAACAATGTTGGATCAGGACCAAACTTGGCACAAATGCTGAATATGCCCAAATGTGAACACTGGTGGAGTTTGGGGGAAATAGATCTTGACAATTGAGAATTGTAGTTGCTGGAAGAGAAGGGAGAGGTGAGAGAGAGCGAGGCAGAAGAGAAGGGAGGGGTGAGAGAGAGCGAGGCAGAAGAGAAGGGAGGGGTGAGAAAGAGTGAGTTGGATCAGGACCAAACTCGGCATGAATACTCAATATGCCCAAACACAGATGGAGTTTGGGGAAAATAGACCTTGACATTTGGGAGTTACAGTTTCTGGGATTTATAGTTGACACACAATCAAAGAGCATCCTGAACTCTTGCAACAATGGAATTGAACCAAACTTGGCATATTGAACTCTCATTACCAACAGAAAGTACTGAAAGGGTTTGCTTGGGAACTGACCTTGAGTTTGGAAGTTGTAGTTCACCTACACCCAGAGAGCACTGTGGACTCAAATAATGATGGATCTGGACCACACTTGGCATGAATACTCAATATGCCCAACTATGAACACACATGGAGTTTGGGGAAAATAGACCTTGACGTTTGGGAGTTGTAGTTCACCTACATCCAGAGAGCACTGTGGACTCAAATAATGATTGGTGTTTGGCAGGAGGGGGAAGAAAGGGTATATTGGAGGTTCTTATTTCCCACGGCATACCTGATGATCGCTCACGGCACACCGGTTGGGAAACACTGTCTCAAATGATTGTACAGGTACAAAGGATACAAGCATGATGGTTGCTTTTAATGCCTGGTAGCGATCTCTATAAGACCGACTTCATTCTGATACAAGTCAATAAGAGAACTGGTATAAGTGGTTCAAGTACTGGATTACAACTCTGTTCAGACACTGAAACCCAAAGGATGACCTTGGGCAAGTTACACGCTTTCAGTCTTAAAGGAAGGTAAAAGCAAAATCCCTCAAATTTTGCCAAGAAAACACTATGATAGATTTGTCTTAGGAATAAGAAACAACTTGAAGGAATAGAGCAGCAGCAGAAGCAACAACACATGAACCAGTCAACAAAGGAAGATGTGATTTGCTACAATCAAACTTTCATCATGAATGACCAATGAAAGATCTGGTATAAAACAAATGACCTAGCAATGCTATTTGGCCAGTTTTTATATTTACATGCAATGCTGTTTCAAGTGTAACATACAGAAATACCTTTCTTCGTGCTTTATAGGAATTGTATGATACAGAACTTACGGTACATCACTGCAGAGAATATCCTGCTGTGCTCTCTGTGTGAAATCTTTTAACTATTTTTGGTCACTAGGTTATATACAGGTTGTTCCCAAGTTACGAACAAGATAGGTTCTGCAGATTTGTTCTTAAGTTGAATTTGAGTATAAGTCGGAACAGATACATTTTTAAGTATAGCTCCAACTACACATGTACATAGCTTTGGATAGCACATGGAAAGGTTAACACCCCTGTGGTGTTTGTTTTGCTGTCTGTGCTCCTGTTCAGAAGATTCTGCCTCACTTTCTGTCCCTGTGATAATTGGATTTTGGAAACAAAATGGTTTGTTGTGGAAACAAGGATTGGTGAGAAAACTTCAGTGGAGACGACTTTTCCCCATTATAACTTTTCCAAAAGTAAATTTCCCTTCAGAGGGGTAGATTTCTCTCACTTCCACTCTTAACCAGGAGTCATTTATAAATTGAATGTTGCTAATGCTTCATAAACAAAGGGCTCAATTCATAAAACACTAAAGCGTCAGATCATTCACACTTATTTCACATTTAGATAACAAATACCAGTATTATACTGATAAATCTTAACCATATTTTCTCATTAATCTTTTTTAAAATAAAAAGTCTCCTATGAGGACAGATAAAGCAGGGTATAAATAAATAATAAAATGCGTGTGTGGCATAGTTGTTTAAAACCACATTGACAGCATCAGATCTAACAAATTATATCATCACTAAGGCACCCAATTTACATGTCATGTAACCAGCAAAACACCTCTGCTTCACTCATACATTAAAGATGCTTGTTGATTCATTTCATTTCTTTGAATAGCTTTGGTAGTAAAATATTTGAAACCAAGAAACTATTTCGGGAGTACATAAAATTACCAAGGAAATACTAGGATGCTACATGTGGTCTAGTAATTTGAGTGTTGGACAAGAACTCTGTAGATCGGGGTTTGAGTTCCCACTAAGCTATGGAAACCTACCAGAGGAACTTGAGTAAGACACATACTCTCAGTCTGAGATGAAAGCAATGCCTTATGAACAAATCTTGGTAAGAAAATTCCATGATAGGATTGCCTTAGAATCACCATAAGGTGGAAACAAACTTAAGGCACACATACAGCAAGAACAACAACAAAGGAAATATAATCAGAATACATAACCTCAAATGTACTAAAGGCCCCTTTCACACAGATGCATAAAATTCACATTGTACTGGATTATATGGCAGAGTGGGCTCAGATAATCCAGTTCAAAGCAGATATTGAGGGTTATCTGTCTTGATATTCTGGGTTATACGATTGTGTGGGAAGGGCCTGAAGAGAATACATTGCTACTTCACTTTTTCTACAACAGTTATTATCAAACTCTAATCCTCTAGGTGTTTTAGACTTCAACTCAAAGCAGCCTCCACCATTTTGGGCAATGGTTGGATTTAATAATAATAATAATACACTTTATTTATATTGCGCTCTTCTCACCCCGAAGGGGATTCAGAGCGGATTACAGGTACACATATTTAGCAGACAATCCCTGCCGTTTTCCAACATACACAACATATAGACGAACAGAGGCAAACTCTGGCCACCAGGGGAAGCTGACGCACTCCTAATCTCTCAGCGTTCCCAGCGTCCCTTCTTGTTCCTTCCGCATTCCTCAGCATTCCTGGAGTTCTTTAATGGCCTAATAATTCAATCAAAATTTGCCTCCCCACTTTAATGTGGTACTTTTATCTCCTACTTGACAGATGAAACTGTTTTTCGGGCTGCACAGCTCGACAGCAGGCTACACTTAAGGTTGAGCACCCACCTCGACCCGGGCAGGTCTCGAACTCATGACATATTGGTCAGAGAGATCTTATGCAGCTCACACTTAGCCAGATGCGCCACATTCCCGGTGCTTCATGAAGTATAAAACCTGGAAGACCAGAGTTTGGAGATCACTGGCCTAAATAATATTTACCTTCCACACATATCTACTTGATCAAATTTGGAAACAGTAGTTTCACCAAGGAGAAGGTCCTTTGATTGGCAGCCTACTTTTGATAGATAGGTATAGCATTTGCACTAATCAACTGCTGCTGCCTTTTTAAATACTGAGTTTTATATTTTAATAATTAAAATATTGTTTCATTGAGGCAAAAATGCTGGTTGCATATTTAGATAAACGGCAACTGGCATTCACAGCTGTTACGCACATTCTTAACACCCAGAAAACCCAAATGTACCTTCAACATTGGGATGAGTAACATTTTTTTCATGCCAAGCCCTCCTCCTCCCCAATGGGAAATCTGTCAAAAAGCACCCACCAGAATAGAGTGAACAGGGCTGAAACCAAAAGTGGGTTTGGTTAGTGCAACAAGTGAATGGGTCACCCCATGTCTCTTCATGACCATTCCTCTATGAAGCACTTTTCTTGCTTTTGAAATTCAGCTGAAGGTTGAATTTAAATGAATTAGGCCAATGACCACATAGAATCCTAAACCACAGACTGTCCAAACCCAATCTAAACATTACATTTCTATCAGTACACTCTTATCACATTCCTACCCTAACTTGAATCCATGTTTAAATTGAGGCATGCAGTTCTCCATTTTCATTCTCCCAACAGCTGTGTAAAGCAGCCAGACATGACAACTACATGAAATATAGAAACCCGTGTGCCTCTAAATAATGAATGCTAGGGATAAATACCATCATAATAATCTTATAAGCTTTCCACATGTATCTGATCTGCATACTGAGTTCTGAAGCAATTATGATGAGAGGAAAAAAACTGGTGAAAGTGAAGTAAAAAGAATATGATGAAAGGCGTGAATAGAAATGCGCCCCAGGTGTCAGATTAGGATTAAAAAAATAGGACTGGGTGGGCCTCTGGTCTGATTCAGTAGAGTTAAGATGCTCAGAATATTTATGGACCTATGGAGCCGTTATACAGGTAGGAACTTTGATTCCCTCTAACAAAAACAGAAAATGAGCCGAGGAGAGGATGGTAAGCTTGAGCATCCGAATATTTGGAAATCCGAAATAACCCAAAGTCCAAAATGGCCCCCATGAGTGGCTGTGATACTGATAGCTTCCAAAGAGTTTGACGTGCACAAACTTTGTTACATTATGAAAAATAGTGTAAAATTATTTCCAGTCTATGCATATAACAAAATATTCATGAAACATCAACTAATGTCATGTTTAGACTTGAGTCTCATCCCAAGATATCCCATTATGTACATACAGGCAGTCCCCAAGTTACAAACAAGACAGGTTCTGAAGCTTTGTTCTTAAGTGGAATTTGTATGTAAATCAAAACAGGTACATTTTAATGTGTAGCCTGATAGAGAGAGATATAGACATATATACATGTAAGCTTTGGATAGCATAGGTAAGGGTGGTGTTTCTTTTGCTGTCTGTATCCCTGTTTAGAAGATTTCGCCTCACTTTCTGTCACTGTGATAATTGGATTTTGAAACATTTGGCTTTTTGTGGAAATAAAGATTCAATGGAGGCACCTTTCTCTTGTGATAACTATTTTCATGTTGTACACATGGTTGTACCTTCGCTCACCATAACAATATCATTACCAAATTGGCAGATAATACAACCGTGGTGTGGCTTATCTCTGAAGAGGATGAGTCTCCATATCAGGATGAGGTGGATTGGCTGTTCTGGAGGTCCAAGGACAATAATGTGGTTCTTAACATCAATAAGACCAAGGAGCTCATAGTGGATTATAGGAAGAACAACCAGAAATTCAATCCTTGGTCTTAAATGGAGACCTAGTGGAGCAGGTGGCCAGTTTTAAGTTCCTGGGTGTCACTGTTGAGGAGAATCTGATCTGGCACGTTCATACAGCAACACTGGCTAAGACGGCTCAGCGACTGTACGACTATGGATTCCTAAGGAACCACCAATTGAATGAAAAAGACTGTTGGTGATTTTCTACTGCTGTGCTATTGAGAGTGTCCTAACCTACTGCACCCGCACATGGTTTGGTAGCTGCACAGTGGCAGACAGGAAGGTGCTCCAAAGGGTCACCACTTCTGCACAGCGAATCATTGGTTGTCCTCTTGTTGGAAAAACATTGTAATTCCCACTGCTTTAAGAAGGTTCAGAGCATCATCGTGGATCCATATCACCCAGCATATTTTTTTTAATTATTGCCATCTTGCAGACGGCACGGGATGGCAAAGACAAGGACAAACAGACTGAAGGATAGCTTTTATTGCAGAACTGTAACTATACTGAATTCCATGGTTTTGCACCGATGTGCCATTGGTGGCTGTGTGGTAGTGGTTGGAGAGTGGAGGGATGGGCATGTTTTTGTAATGTGTGCTGGGGAAAGAATTTAATTTTGTTGTAGAACGTACAATGACAATAAAGTTATTATATTCTATCATGAGGCATCGAAACAACACTGCAGAACAATGCAGTTTAACTTGGAATAAACCTGGAAATCCTGGTTTACTCTGGGTTTAAAAAAGACCTTTGAGTAAGGTCTGGATCTTTGGAGTTCTGGAATCTGTGGAGAATGCTCCTGGGATCGCCATTCACATCCCAGTGCAATCTTTCCCTCCCTCACCTCTTTCCTTGCCTTTAAAGTGTTAAAAATGCGCTCCTTGTTGAGCCTGGATTGCTCCCTTTGCTCAGTTGTGCCTCCAAATTAATGGTTCTCAGCCTGAGGTTTCCCAAATGTTTTGGCCTTCAACTCCCAGAAATCCAAACAGCTGGCAAACTGGCTGGAATTTCTGGGAGTTCTAGGCCAAAACATCTGGGGACCCACAGGGTGAGAACCACTGTTCTAAATAGAGAAGAAGGTGCTCCAAAAGGGTCACACTACTGCACAGAGAATCACTGGTTGCCTTCTCCCTTCATTGGAAGAACTTGATAACTCCAGCTACCTTAATAAAGCTCATAGCCATCTTGGAGATCCATCCCTTCATATTCTGTTTATGAATTCATGCCATTCATGGTACATCTGGCAGACAGCCACAGTGATCCATGAGTAGTCAATCATCATGTTGTGGCAACTCCACTAGCTACCAATGTGCTGCTGGGCAATTCAAGATGCTGATAGTAACCTTTAAAGCCCTGAACGGTTCAGGCTCAACTTATCTGACCACATCTCTCGATATGAGTCTGCCTCAGCCCTACAATCAGCTGGGGAGGCCCTACTCAGGTGCAGTTGGTGGAAGCAAAAGGGCCTTCTTAATGGTGGCCCCTTGCCTCTGGAATTCCTTTCTGAAGGACATCATAATGCCCCCCTCACTGTTATCCTTTAGAAAACAAATAAAAACCTTCATTTGGAAAAAAGCCTGTGTTAAGTGCAATGGATGCGGAATACAGCAATGAGTTGGAAACAGTTTTAATTATAATTGTAGTTCAATCTTCAGGCTGACTTCCAGCCCAAACGGCTCTGCAGCTGTTGCAAAGCAGGATGTTCATCCCCACATCAGCATAGGCAAATCTGTGCTCAACTCCGTTCAGCAGTTCACCTACCTGGGAAGCATCATCTCTTCAGAAGCCAAGATTGACAAAGGGATAGATCACAGATTAGCAAAGGCATATAGAGCATTTGGAAGGCTTCACAGAAGAGTCTGGAGCAACAAGCACCTGAGGCAAAGCACCAAAATCAGTGTGTACAGAACTATTGTACTGTGTATTCTCCTCTATGGGTCTGAAACATGGGTCACCTATCGCCAACACCTACGATTTCTCGAACGCTTTCATCAGCGCTGTCTTCGCACAATCCTAAATATATACTGGACCGACTATGTGACTAATGTTGCTGTCCTTGAGCAAGCAGGGACTACCAGCATTGAGGCCATGCTATTGAAAACACAGCTGCGCTGGGCAGGGCACATCCCTAGGATGGAGGACCACCGCCTCCCAAAGATACTATGGTGAACTCGCCACGGGTCAGCGCAAGAGAGGCGCCCCCAAAAAGAGATATAAGGACTCCCTGAAACAACATCTCAGGCTCGGCCAGATTGATCACCAACAATGGTCCACCCTGGCCTCACATCGGGAGGCATGGAGACGCACTATCCACAATGCTGCAGCCTCTTTTGAGAAGACACGCCGAATGGGTCTCGAAGGGAAACGACAACGCAGAAAGAACCACAACCTGGAAACAACATCACCCTTTCTGCTGTGCTTTCTGCAACCGGACTTGCCTTTCTCAGATTGGCCTTTTTAGTCAACGCGCTTGTAGAAAGCGTGGGATGAGTCCTTCCTGAATCTTCGTTCGCGAAGAAAAGCCAAGAAGAAGATAACTATCCTTCAGTTTGTCCATGTTTTAATCACCCTGAACTGTCTGGCAGACGGCAATAATTAAAAACAAAGATAATGTCAGGTGAGATGAATCCCCAATAATTTTATTTATTTATTTCGTACATTTGTAACCCCATCCTTCTCACCCCCGAGGGGGGACGGGGACACAAGGCAGCTTCACAACAGGCCCTCGTTCAGTGCCATCCACTTTCAAAAAAATATATTTAAAACAATTCATTAAAATATTACATTAATAAGGCATTTGTTTAAAATCACACACATTTAAAATCCAAGTCCAGGTCAGTCCATTGTCATTAATATCACTTGTGGCTTATTCTTAATCGCTGCCTCTATTGTTCAAATGCTTAGTCCCATAAGCAGATTTTGAGTTTCTTTCTAAAGGACAAGAGGGAGGTAGCCAATCTGATGTGGAATTCGCCTGTGGAACTCGGCTGGGAGTTCCACAGGTGAGAGGCCACCACTGAGAAGGCCTATCATCCCCACCAGTCGTGTTTGCAATGATGGTGGGATCGAGAGCAGGGCTTCTCCAGCTGATCTTAAACTTCGTGATGGTTTGTAACGAGAGATACATTCAGACAGGTCATGTTCTAAGCTTTCTTAAGGCTTGTCAAGTGTTTTGATATGTCCAATTTGCTTCTGCTTCTATGCACAATTGAAAATACCATAAGAGATAAAACATTATTTAAAACATCTCCAATTAGAAATTAGGATTTATTTATTTATTTATTTATTTACTTTGCTTCTAGACTGCCTCTCTCAGCCCGAAGGCGACTCGAGGCGGTGTACAAATAGCAGGAACTGCTCAAGACAAACAAATCAACAATTATCAATACAATTCCAACATATACAATTTAGCATTTAACGTTAAAAACACAATATCAGCGTCTCATTATTAAATCGGTATCCAATTGCATCGTCGTCGTTCCTTAGGTCTCTATTTGATAATCATACTACATCTGCAAATGCCCGGTCAAATAGCCAGGTCTTGACCTTCCTGCGAAATGTTAGGAGGGAGGGGGCTGATCTGATGTCATTAGGAAGGGCGTTCCAAAGCTGAGGAGCCACCACTCTTCTGTCTCTCGTCCCCACCAATCGCACCTGCAAAGCAGGCAGGACCAAGAGCAGGACCTTTCCGGATGATCTTAAGCATCTTGAAGGTTCATAGGGAGAGATGCGTTCGGACATGTAAGTTGGACTTGAACCGTTTAGGGCTTTAAAGGCTAAAGCCAGCACTTTGAATTGTGCCCGGTAGCAAATTGGACCCTTTGCTATCCATGGAGGCCCAGGTCTCTATGGTTAGCAAAACGTCGTTTTTCCATCTACGACTGGCACCCTACCTGTCCAGGGACGACCTGGCCACGGTGATCCAAGCGACGGTCATCTTGAGGCTGGACTACTGTAACGCCCTCTACGTTGGCCTTCCCTTGTCAACAATCCGGAAACTCAAGCTGGTGCAGAATGCCGCTGCTCGCTTGCTGGTGGGAGCACCAGTGAGGGAGCACATCACTCCCATCCTCCGGCAACTGCACTGGCTTCCCATCGAGTACCGGATTGCCTTCAAGGTACTGGTTTTAACCTTTAAGGTCTTGCACGGTCTAGGGCCTGCGTACCTGAGGGTCCGCCTTACCCCGTATGTTCCCCCAAGATCACTGCGCTCGGAAGAGCAAAATTTGTTGGTTATTCCATCATCCCGCTCCTGCCATTTGTCCAGTACGAGACAACGGGCCTTCTCTGCTGCGGCTCCCTTGATCTGGAACTCACTTCCTAGCCACGTCCGGGCGATCCAAGAACTTGCCCCTTTTCGAAGGGCCTGTAAGACTGCCCTTTTCAGGCTGGCGTTTGGCTAAACCCGAATGCAGACGGCGTGTTTACGCCTGAGTTAAAGAACTGTAATCTGCTGGCACTTGGGTCATGTATTGTGTTTTTATCGGATGTTTTACTGTATGTTTTATTATTGCTGTGATCCGCCCCGAGCCTGCAGGGAGGAGCGGAATATAAAGCTGAATAATAAATTAATAAATAAATAAACTGGTAGCCAGTGGAGCTGGCGCAACAGAGGTGTTGTGCGCTCCCTGAGTGCCGCTCCTGTTATCAACCTGGCCGCTGTCCCTTGGACCAGTTGAAGCTTCCGAACAGTCTTCAAAGGCAGCCCCACGTAGAGTGTGTTGCAGTAATCTATACGGGATGTCACCAGAGCGTGGACTACCGTGGCCAAGTCAGGCTGAACTACCATCTATTATATAAATGGGTTCACGTCATGTGATGTATACCTCAAACAAAGAAACCATACAACGCAGAAACACAATACTTGCCAACAGAAATAGTCCTCAAGCAAGGTACGTTTGTAGCAAAGAAACTTTCCCCCCCAAAACCTAAAAGGCCCCCAAAACCACAAATAAAAATAAAACTACATTTACCAGCATCCTCCGGGGCAGCCAAAGACTCACCCAGCCTCTACATTCTGAACAACATGATTGGCTGCCAATAAGGGCGGATTTGCATAACTGCTGCACTGGCCAGCCAACATGAAAATTCCGATCCATAATAAACTGCCAAAACAGAATAAGGAAAAGGCCTGAGCCAATCCCCAACACAAACACCCAAATCACTTCCAACCGAAAATTTACACCCCAAAAAATCACAGACCACGCCCAAAATTGACAGTAAGGCTTCATTAACTAGATTTCCCTAACTAGCCCTCACTTACTGGGAAGCTGTTTACGCTCTGAATTGACAGTAAGACTTCATTAACTAGATTTCCCTAACTAGGCCTCACTTACTGGGAAGCTGTTTACGCTCTAAATTGACAGTAAGACTTCATTAACTTGATTTCCCTAACTAGCCCTCACTTACTGGGAAGCTGTTTACGCTCTGAATTGACAGTAAGGCTTCATTAACTTGATTTCCTAACTAGCCCTCACTTACTGGGAAGCTGTTTACGCTCTGAATTGACAGTAAGACTTCATTAACTTGATTTCCCTAACTAGCCCTCACTTACTGGGAAGCTGTTTACGCTCTGAATTGACAGTAAGACTTCATTAACTTGATTTCCCTAACTAGCCCTCACTTACTGGGAAGCTGTTTACGCTCTGAATTGACAGTAAGACTTCATTAACTTGATTCGCCTTAAAAAGCCTGTCTTACATTGAATTGACAGGAAGGAGTTCAGGATCTTGATTTCTAACTAGTGCTCTGGGAGCGAGTTCCAGAGTACTGTAGCCGCAGCAGAGAAAGCTCTCTGTCTAGTGCTGGACAGGTGGCAGGAGCGGGACGATGGAATTACGCTCTGAATTGACAGTAAGGCTTCATTAACTTGATTCTCCCAACTAGGCCTCAGCTCATTGGACATTGTGTATGGCCTGAATTGACAGTAAGGCTTCATTAACTTGCTGTTCCTAACTAGGCCTCAGCTCATGGGACATTGTGTATGGCCTGAATTACAGTAACCTACCTTGGCACACAGAGCCCCGACCATGCATGATGGGACTTGAAGTACCACCATGGAAAATGGGATTTGTAGTACTTCAAAACCCATCATTCCATACAGACCACTGTGGCCCAGAACCAAGACCAATAAAGACCCAACGTGGCACACCATGCCCCCCATGACCCACACCCCATCCAACTGCAGTCTAGAGGAGGGCACACCGTGGATGATTGGACTTCCTCGCATCTCCTAAAAAGGGCACAGCAAGGCGTGCCGGGTACAGCTAGTTATAATTAAAACTGCTTCCAACTCATTGCTGTATTCCACATCCATTGCATTTAACACAGCTTAACCATTGCCTTCCCCAAAGGCTTCCTTCCAAATGAAGTCCAAAACACCTGGAGGGCCGAGGTTTGCCCAGGCCTGACGTAAGAGTAGGGAAGGAGCCCCAAAAGCAGGAGCAGTGAGTGGGGTGAGCCCTGACCTCTCTGGCCCAAACCTTTCTGGCCTCCAGCCCTCCCAAGATGAGGGAGTGAGGGGACGGGGTGTGTACTCACAGGGCGACCGTCCCGTTGGGCAAGGCCTCGGGGCCCAGGACTTGGCCCAAGTCCAGGCTGCTGCAGACCACCTTCCCCCTCCTCCTCCTCCTGCTTCGCTGGGGGGCAGAGGAGGGCCCGCCTTGCCGCTCCGAGGCCGCCCTCCGGGGCCGTCCTGCTTGCAGCCGAGGGGCAGCCCCGGGGCGCCCTCCGCCAGCGCCAGGAGCAGCAGCAACAGGAGGCCCGGCGGCGGCGGGGCGGCCATCTTGGGCGCCCTCTCCTCGCCCCGGAGGAGGGGGCCTAGAGCGGCGGCGGCGCGAGGCGCGCACGAGAGCAGCGGGGCAGGAGTCTCGCGGACGAAGCGGCCGCCATGAAGGGACGGAGCGGAGGGGGGCGGGGCGAGTGGAGGAGCGAGCTCGGCGTCCAACCCCTTTAGGCGCATGCGTAGTAGCGTGGACTCATGAGCACGCGCAGTAGCGCCGCCTCAAGCTGTGGCGCGCGTTTGGTTTGCTTCAGTCAGCCCTGGGTTGGGAGACTTGCCTCCTGTGGAATTCTGGGGCGTGTAGTTCAGCGAGAGCTAGGACCTCCCTGGCTGAGCTTTCCAAGGCCTCTCCTCTAAACTCCAAACCCCAGAAACCTGCAAGAGTCAGCCACAGGATTTCTTCTCTGCCTCATCTTTTGAGTTCGCTTTTCCTGAAGGCACAGGTTGAGCTTCCCCACAGCTTTGGCCAAGCTCTTTGTGGACTGCAACTCCCAGCAGCGCCAGAACCAGCGTGGGAACTGGGCTCCTGGCCGCCACAGGAGTCCCTTCAGAATAGTAGAGTATTATTATTATTATTATTATTACTATTATCCAGGGTGGGATGCAAGCAATGGTGAAAACAACAGAAATTACATGACACAAAAAAACCCCAAATGAAACAGAGAGTCCACACTGCCATATAATCCAGCCCAATGTAGATTTTATACAGATGTGTGGAAGGGGCCTCAGAGTTCAGCAGTGGAACTCTCTGCCCCAGAACTACAAGAAAGGCGATTCCATATGAACATTAGGAAGAACTTCCTGACTGTGAGAGCTGTTCAGCAGTGGAACTCTCTGCCCTGGAGTGTGGTGGTGGCTCCTTCTTTGGAGGCTTTTATACAGAGGCTGGATGGCCATCTGTTGGGGGTGCCTTGAATGCAATTTTCCTGCTTCTTGGCAGGGGGTTGGACTGGATGGCCTACGCTAGGGTTGCCACTTTTTGATATAAGAAATAAGGGACATTTACCTAAAATTACGGGATTTTTCACAAAAATAAGGGACACTTCATAAAAACTTGAAAATCAATCTTGGCAACCCTAACTATGCTCCTTTTGATGCAGCCTTGGCTTTTTCAGCTGCGGCATCACACTGTTGATTGATCTTTAGGCTGGGGTCTAACAGAAGCCTCCTTTTGCATGCATTCAGGGCAATATCATCTACTTGGGGCATTCTGCAAGAAGCCCTCCCGACAGATGCCCATCTGGCTCAAAAGCCCTCCAGAGACCCCCCACCCGCCCCTCACCCCCGGTGTGGGTGTGATTTGTGAGCCTGGCAGAAGGTCGCTTTCCTTCCTCTCCTAGCGGTCAACGGTGAAAGCAGCCCTGCGGTCGTGGTGGGTGAGGGTGTGGCAGACCTGGCTCTGGGTCTCCATGATCAGCAGCTCCATGCGGACCTGCATCTCCCCGCGCCATGCCTGCAGCTCCCTCAGACCGCTCACCGGCGGCGCCATGAAGACCGGCTGTCACGATGCAGGGTCTCGGCCCAGCCCCTTAATCACACACACAGAGACGGTAATCAGCTAACTATTTATTGAATAATAAAAAACAGGTGAAAAGGTAAATTGTCCATAAAAAGTATCAAAAAGTTCAATCCAAAGTAGGCAAAGAGTCCGTAGGTAAAATCCAAAGGCAACCGTGGCAAGGCACCGCAAAACTATGCGGATCAAGGACTTGGTCCGTGGCAAAGAACAAGGCAAAGTTCATGAACAACTCCAAGAAACTACTTGGCAAGGCTCGAACCGGCAACTTGGCTCCCTGGAACTCCGCTCGCTTCACTCCTCTTAGAATAGAAGTGGCCGAGCTACTGAGGATCCGTTCCCACGGATCCTATACTTAATCCCCGTGACGGGGCCCCGACGCTCTAGGCTTCAGCGCCAATCTGTGCTACGGGACCTCGCGCTCTCTGGCGCCTAGGCTGCAGTGCCAATCCCTCCTGCTGGACTCAATGCTCCGTCTCCTATCAAAGCTCCGTTCTTGCCTCCCAGCACCTGGGTCGCTATCTTCATGAGAGCTGAACTCCCTTTCAGCTTCCATGGGCTCATCCTCCACTGTTTCCCTGATCCTTTCCTGCGACCCGTAACCACCTGGTTTCTCATAATTTTCGGAGTCATCGCTCTCAGGGTCAGTCTGAACTTCCCATCTTGCATAGCCGTCAGGCCATTCATCATCCCAGGCCAGGCTTTCTGTGGGAGAGGAAGGCCCAGCTAACTCATCAGCCCCTTCCTCCATGTCCTCATTAACTGCAGCTGGCCCTAATGCAAGTGGGACCCCCGGTGCTGCCCCCTGCCCCCCAGGCACGAAAGGGAACTGGGTTGCTACACCGGCAGGCCCCCTTCTCCCTCTTTCTTTTCCTCCTCCTCCTTCTTCTCCCCCCGGGAGCGAGGGCTCTTGGGAAATGGAGTCCCACCCAAAAAGGGCTGCGCACACCTATCAATCAAAAGGAGGAAGTCTTGGACTACAATTCCCAGCCGTGCGTGGGGAGGCGAGAGGAAACAGGAGGAGCCAAAAGGGGTAGCAGGATGGAGGAGGAGGAAAGAAGTATGTGTGTACTGGCCCAGCCTCGCCTCCTGCTGCCACCTGTCCCATCAATACAGGAGCTGAAAATAAGGGACACGGAATTTGGGGGCGCAATAAGGGATGTCCCTTAGAATAAGGGACATATGGCAACCCTAGCCTACGCAGTCTCTTCCAACTCTATGATTCTATTATTCTAATTAATATATCAGTGGGGGAACTTCAGGGGATACTTTCTCCCTCATTGTTAGAACTAACAGCATGAAACTTGCTACAATTGCAGAACACAGTTACGACTGTTACATCACCAAACACCCCCCCCGCACACACACAGACAGACACTCACAAGTTAAAGTTAAAGTCCAAAACACGTGGCGAGCCAGTTTGCCCATGCCTGACATAACATTTGCATTATTTGAAGGGAGATGTTGCCAAAATGAAATGTGTCCAGAGGAAGGCAACTAAAATGATCAAGGGTCTGGAGAACTAGCCCTATGAGGAGTGGCTTAAAGAGCTGGGCATGTTTATCCTGAAGAAGAGAAGGCTGAGAGGAGACATGATAGCCATGTATAAGTATGTGAGAGGAAGTCATAGGGAGGAGGGAGCAAGCTTGTCTTCTGCTGCCCTGGAGACTCGGATGCAGAACCATGGCTTCAAACTACAAGAAAGGAGATTCCATCTGAATATTAGGAAGAACTTCCTGACTGTGAGAGCTATTCAGCAGTGGAACTCTCTGCCCCGGAGTGTGATGGAGTCTCCTTCTTTGGAGGCTTTTAAACAGAGGCTGGATGGCTATCTGTCAGGCGTGCTTTGAATGTGATTGTTATCAGTTCAAAGCAGATATTGTGGGATTTTCTGCCTGGAGATTCTGGATTCTATGGCTGTGTGCAAGGGCCCTGGGACAAAAAATAATAGTGGGCGTTTCTGAAGGAGAGGAGGAACCAGTCTTCTGCTCAAAAGGAGCACCCAATCCTAGCTTGGACAATATGCACAGTTTAATCAGTGAACCAAGGACACAGCTTGGGATTTCCAGCTATATCACATGTATAAATTGCATTTGCAACTTTGTATTTTCTCCCTGTTTTGAATTACTTTTGACTTAGTCTGAATATCTACATAGAATCATAGAGTTGGAAAGAGACCTTACGGGCCATCCAGTCCAACCCCCTGCCAAGAAGCAGGACAATCACATTCAAAGCAGCCCCGACAGATGGCCATCCAGCCTCTGTTTAAAAGTCTCCAAAGAAGGAGAGTCCACCACAAAGAAGCCTCCAAAGATGTAGAGTGGGTCATGGGGGCTCTGTGTGCCAAGTTTGGTCTTGATCAGTCATTGGAGTAGGTTTGCAGCAGTCTCGGAAAGTGAGCGAAGGTACTCCAAGTCCTATCATCCGTGGTCCATCCTCCTGCTAACAGCACCAGGATGTAGAGTGGGTCATGGGGGCTCTGTGCCATGCTTGGTCTGCATTGGTCATTGGATGAGGGTCGCATTCTTTTCAGGAAGTGAGTGAAGGTACTGCAAGTCCCATCATCAGTGGTACGCCCTTCTCCAAACTACAGTAGGATGCAGATTGAATCATGGGGGCTCTATGTGCAAAGTTTGTAGAGGCTGGCCAATCCGAAACCACAGTGGGAGCCATTCCTGACAGCCTGAGGGCCTGTTCTTTTCCCTCTTTGCCTCCTAAGAGTGTTGTAATGTTAGTGGTGACTGGCCAATCATGAGTCTGTATGCAAAATCTCCCTCAGTGGCAACCAATCCTCTCTCTGCCTCCTTGGAGTTGTGGAATGTTGGTGGTTGGCCAATCAGAGGCGTTATGCAAGTAACCCCACAGTGGCAACTAATCGAAATGCTGCCACGTATTCCTCCGCACCTCCACATACACTGACTTTTATTATATACATAGATGGCTATCATGTCTCCTCTCAGTCTTCTCTTCTCCAAGCTAAACATGCCCAGCTCTTTAAGCCTCTCCTCATAGGGCTTGCTCTCTAGACCCTTGATCATTTTAGTCACCCTCCTCTGGACACATTCCAGCTTGTCAATATCTCACTTCAATTGTGGTTCCCAGAATTGGATACAATATTCCAGAAATGATAGGAGTTCACATTCAACTTTTCAAGGCTGCATATTTCCACCTCTGGCCAAACCACTAACTATGCTTCTGCAAGAAGTAATAAATCTACAAGAAAAAGAGGAGTAACGTTTCAAACATGTTAAAAACATCTTTTATTTGTTAAGATGGCCCTCGTTTGGTCTCTAGATGTGCTGATGGCCTTCTTTGGATATCACGTCGTTATGCCTTTTTGTGTTTTCTAGTAGAAGTCATTGAAGAACCTCTAGTTCATTTACAGCAGTGTTTCCCAACCAGTGTGCCATGGCACACTAGTGTGCCGTGAGCGATCATCAGGTGTACCGTGGGAAATTGGCACTCTTCCCCCTCCTAGGAGCTCTTTCCCTCCCCAAAGATCCTCCCCGAGGCAAAGGAAGGGCTCTGCCAAATGCCAGGGTCAGGCCCACCTTGAGGAAGCCTTCAGGAGCCTCGACTTAGCATGGCTCCAGCTCCCTCTCATGGCTGCTTCAGCCTCCCGATGCTCCCAGGTTTGCTCCTTGCCCAATTCACCACCGTGGAGCTTCCGGCTTTGTTCTCGCGAGAAATCCAAGCCAACATGAAAACGCCGACTCAATCACTTCCGCCCAGTGCTCTGCTTTTGCGGAGGGAGGCAGCAAAAGAGGCCACACAGATCTATGAAACGTATAGAGTCTAAGAAACAAATTGAGCCTCCCCGCTTGGAAATGTTTTTTTTAAGAACTATTTTACTGGATTTTTTGAGAGTTGCCTCCCCCCCCCCCCCAGGAACTGTTTATAACAGCTTCATGACATCCATAGTTAACTGGAAGCAAGTTTCGCGCAGGGTGAAATTTCACAAGGGTCTGGAGAACAAGCCCTATAAGGAGCGGCTTGAAGAGCTGGGCATATTTAGCCTGATGAAGAGAAGGCTGGGAGAAGACATGATAACCAAGTGAGAGGAAGTCATATATATATTGTGTTCATCGAAACAGGCCCAGGTTTCACACTGAGTGTATAAATACATTTAAAACGTATTAACTATATGTATTATTGTGTTACTGTGTCATTTTGGTTGGTGGTGTGCCCTAGGATTTTGTAAATGTAAAAAATGTGCTGCGGCTCAAAAAAGGTTGAAAAACACTGATTTACATGGTGATATATATCAGGCCTTTCAGCAAATAAGTGACCATTCTGATAAGAATGCAAGGTATAAAACCAGCACATAAACAAACCAACAAACACAATCTTGAGATGTGTCTCCTTTTCTTTTGTGGACTTTTAGAAAACACGCAAATACAAATTTCCGTTGTCTCTCACCTTTAGCCCAATTTCTCGTATAGATCAAATTGTGTATGTACATCTGTACAGATAAATAGTCCACTCATTTTAGTATTTTCACTTTTTTCTTCTCCCCGTCCTCCGCTATCTATCAGCTGAAAGCAGAAGACAAGAAAGATAAATAGTTTTCTATGTTTATATTTGAACAGAAGGAAATCTGGCAGTACTTCAAACCTCCACACATCTTCAGGGCAGGGAGAGATAAAAAAAAAAAAGAGCTCGCTTAACATCTTGGAGGGATTTCAACCTGTTTTCCAATTGTATTCATCTTTTCACTTTGATAGTTTAGCTTCTTTCATCAAATCAGGTCTTCTGGGCCATGTATACTTTGTCCAGGCATCAGTAACAAGTGCTTTGAAAAGTGGTTTCCATTTTTCCCCTTTTAAAGAGAAATGGTAGTTAATTCTTTAGTTCATGAAATGGTTGTTGAGCAAAAGAAAAATAATAATAAAATCCTGCACACACACACCCCCCCAAACCCTTTGTTACTAAGGCCTTTTCTAAGATGCTACTATTAAATAGGATGTGAGCCAAAGTGGTATAATACTGAAGGCATGTTTAGTTCTAACATTTACATAGTTCTTCCAGTGACAATCTTCTGTCCTTTTGACACTGGCAACAAATTCATAAAAAGAGAGATGGGGGCTGAGTGCATGATTGGCCATATGTCTCCCAGTTGCTTAATGCAGTGTTTCCCAACCAGTGTGCCGTGGCACACTAGTGTGCCGTGAGTGATCATCAGGTGTGCCTTGGGAAATTGGAACCTTTCTTCCCCCTCCTAGCAGCTCTTTCTTCCTCTTTCCCTCCCCAAAGATCCTCCCCGAGGCGAAGGAAGGGCTCCGCCAAATGTCAGGGCAAGGCCCACCTTGAGGAAGCCTTCAGGAGCCTCGACTTACCATGGTTCCAGCTCCCGCTCAGGGCTGCTTCAGCCTCCCGATGCTCCCAGGTTCACTCACTGCCCAATTCACCGACATGGAGCTTCCGGCTTTGGCTGTTCTCGCGAAAAATCCAAGCCAACGCGAAAACCCCAACTCAACCAGTGTTCTGCTTTTGCGGAGGGAGGAGGGAGGCAGCGAAAGAGGCCACACCGATCTATGAAACGTATAGACTACCCGTTCACAGGTTTCCAAGAAACAAACCTCTCCGCTTATAAATGGTGGTTTTTTTACTATTTTACTGGATTTTTTGAGAGCCCCCTTGAGGAACTGCTTATAACAGCTTCATGACACCCATAGTTAAGTGGAAGCAAGTTTCACTCAGGGTGAAATTTCACAAGGGTCTGGAGAACAAGCCCTATGAGGAGCGGCTTGAAGAGCTGGGCATGTTTAGCCTGAGAAGGTTGAGAGAAGACATGATAGCCATGTATAAGTATGTGAGAGGAAGTCATATATATGTTGTGTTCATCGAAACAGGCCCAGGTTTCACACTGAGTGTATAAATACATTTAAAAACATATTTAAAAACATATTAACTATATGTATTACTGTGTTAGAGTGTCATTTTGGTTGGTGGTGTGCCCCAGGATTTTGTAAATGTAAAAAATGTGCCGCGGCTCCAAAAAGGTTGAAAAACACTGGCTTAATGAGCACTAGAACTTGAAACTCCCATATCCCAGTCAAGGAATTTTAACTAGCATTCCTCATTGGTTAGAATCTCACAGTATAATTGTAAAGACTCAGTAATACAACCCCAGATTTGGTCTCGTTCACTCTACCCCCAGGCAGTGTGTATGCCCTTGGGAAAAGTGGAACAGCCAGAACAGTGGGCCAGAAGGAAAGATGGGAGTCACATTAAATAAACAGATAGGCGGACAGACTGGTGTAGCTGGTAAAGGAATGGTTAACCTGATGTTATTAAAATATGCAAAGCCACTTCATTAGAATTTCTGATTTAATATATGTATTCTAAATCTAAGCAATGTTCATTGGGGTTGTGCATTTCAGCTGAACCTCAATCCGTTTCTCCTGACTGGATACCGGTAGATCCTCATATCCGTTTTTGCATGCCTTCCAAAAACAGGCATGCAGTTAGATGGCCGTTTTCAGACGGTAGGTGAAAAATACGGATAGATCCAGACCATTGGTGACAATGGGCAGGTTCCCCAGGCTCCCCTTTCTCATCTCTTTTTGGGCTGTCGGGATGAAAATGACCACATTTGGAGGACATACCTATCACTGTTAGCACACCAAATTTCATAGTTTGGGTCATCCCCTGATTTTTAGGAATTTCTTAGAACACATAGAAATATAAACAGAGAGAATTTGTTTGCAAAGGAATGAAATTATAGGGTAACTAGATAGTAGTCTTCCGAGAAAGAGGCTTTTCCGTTTGTTTGATAGAATTATTATTGATAATAATTGTTAATCTTTTAAAAATACTTTCTGAAGGAGAGGAAGGGACGGGGAAAAAGAAGCTAAAAGATGATTCAAGGCTCTCAAAGCCACCCAAAGATTTGTAAAGGAAAGAACACCACAAGAGCAAAGAGAAAGAGATGCTCTTTTTTCTCCCAAGCTTCCGAACGTGCGTGCATCCCACCCACCAGTCCTGCACATTCCCAACTCTCAGCTAGTCCCACTAATTAAAAAGAGTCAAGAAAATAATAGAAAATCAAAAAGATTCCTGAGAGAGGCCAAGCCAAGCCAAAAAATCAAGCTGAGTGGCGGCAAGACAAGGCAATTGGACTGAAGCACGAGGATGCAACTGAGGGCAATGGAGGTGGTCGCCCCATTAAATAGACACAGCTTGCATAAGACACGTCATGGTATTCTATTCCAGTTGGCCCAACAGGCACGGCTCACAGTGAAACCCTGTGCAAGGAGGAGCATGCAGTGGCAGCCTCTTTCCACGCTGCGTGCTCCCGAAAAGGGAAGGAGGAGCCTTGATCGGCTCCCATGTGGTCCCGATACGGATGGAAAACCGTGATGGCTCAGCCCTTGCCGTTATGGCCATCCGGCGACGCTAGAATGGATCAATGCACAAGGTTAATGTACAGAAATTGGACTAATGTGGCCTTTGAATAACTAGCCAGTGGGTGCTGGGATTTACAACATTATACTCACATATCTGGGATTAAAATCCACTTAGCCCAATGTTGAATTTCTCAAAATGTAGCCTGTAGATCAGGCATGGGCAATTACCGGCCCTCCGGGGATTTTGGACTTCAACTCCCAGAAATCCTAGCCGGTTTACCAGCTGTTAGGATTTCTGGGATTTGAAGTCCAAAACACATGGAGAGCCGGCAATTGACCACGCCTGCTGTAGATGCTAGGATTGGTGCTCTAATGACATCTGTAGGGCTGCATGATTTTAGCCCCTTTTGTATAGACAGGAACAAAGGAGTGACTATCGTGAATATTCATGTATTTGTCTAAAGCAGAGTGGGCTATTTGTGTCATCCAGGTGTTGTTGGATTGTGTATCCCAGTGTTTCCCAACCAGCCGTGAGCAATTATCAGGTGTGCCGTGGGAAATTAGAACCTCCAATACTCTTTCTTCCCCCTCCTGCCGAACACTTTTTCTTCTCCACCCGGGCTCCCTTCTTCCCAGCCTTGCTCTGCTCGCTTTGCTCTGGGGCGAGTCTGTGCAGTAGCGCCCGCACGGGTCACATCTTCCTCCCTCCCCCTCCCCTCCTGAACACGCTCACGCTGCCCCCTCGGATCAAAATGGCGGCAGAAGCAGCAGTGTAGAAGAAAAAGTAAGTGTTCGGCAGGAGGGGAAGAAAGGGCGCAAAGGGGAAGGGGGAGGAAGAGGTCTCTGTCGAAAGCCGGCATGGGCAAACTTGGACCTTCCAGGTGTTTTGGACTCCAACTCACACCATTCCTAGCAGCCTCAGACTCTTTTCCTTTTCCCCCCTCAGCCATTTAAGCAGGAAAGGGCCTCAGGCTGTTAGGAATGGTGGGAGTTGAAGTCCAAAACACGCAGAGGGCCGAAGTTTTCCCATGCCTGTTTTAGGGACCTTAAAGTGGTGAGCCTCCTTCCAACATTGTGATTCTGGATAGAAAACAAACAACAACATAACATAACATTGTTTGAGTCCAGAGTGTTCTCTGGGTGTAGGTGAACTACAACTTCCAAACTCAAGATCAATTCCCAAGCAAACCCTTTCAGTTCTTTCTGTTGGTAATGAGAGTTCAATATGCCAAGTTTGGTTCAATTCCATTGTTGCAAGAGTTCAGGATGCTCTTTGATTGTGTGTTAACTATAAATCCCAGAAACCGTAACTCCCAAATGTCAAGGTCTATTTTCCCCAAACTCCATCTGTGTTCACATTTGGGCATATTGAGTATTCATGCCAAGTTTGGTCCTGATCCAACATTGTTTGAGTCCACAAGTGCTCTCTGGATATAGGTGAACTACAACTCCAAAACTCAAGGTCAATGCCCACCAAACTCTTACAGTATTTTCTCTTGGTTATGGGAGTTCTGTGTGGGAAGTTTTTGTCTTTCTGCCATTCCTGCCAGGATATCTATGTTGTGTTCATCGAAACAGGCCCAGGTTTCACACTGAGTGTATAAATCCATTTAAAAACATATTAACTATATGTATTACTGTGTTAGAGTGTCATTTTGTGTCATTTTGGTTGGTGGTGTGCCCCAGGATTTTGTTAATGTAAAAAATGTGCTGCGGCTCAAAAAAGGTTGAAAAACACTGGTGTATCCCATCAGTTCTAACCAGTATTGCCAGTGATGAGAGCTACTAGGAGCTGCACTCTAATAATGCTCGTTAAGAGTCATAAATTGCCCATCTCTTCTTAAGGCCCATGTGCAACTTCTTTAAAATAACTTTAAAAGATCTGGCAACACCCTTCATAAATACTTTCCCAGGGTGCCTTACAATGCAATTTAAAATCCAAAACAATGAGTGTAGCACTCCAGGGGATTAAAGAATTTCCGAAAGCACTCACCTATATTTTTACAGGTGTTTCACTCAAATGCCAAAGGAGATTTTTGTTTAAGCAGCATTAAAGGCTGCAACTAGCTCAGATTTAAAATGAAATTAGGTTGTATAAATTACGCTAGCTGCTTTTAAGAGAGAGTTTATGGAATGTATTTTGAGAGTTCCATATTTCCTGAAGAATGGGCATATTGTCTTGCTAGAATTATACAGACAGTTTAGGAAAAGTAGTAGTCTAAACAGTACTACCTGGACGTCCAAATTTGCATTACTAGATAATCTCTGTTGGCAGCAGTTCAGCTGGAAATAACATCATTTGAACTGAGTTTTGTAAATGCCCATTGTGTAAGCTTTTCTTTTTAAGTTTCTGCCCCTTCAGAACTGAATATGGGTTTCAGAGACCTTATAAACATTCTGCCCTTGCCTCATCTTTGATTATATTCCTTCTGCTTAGGAAATGCAGGTATTTATGTATACTGTATATTATTATAATACATCACCTCTCCTATCTCATAATATGCAAGCGTTGTTTTTGTTAAAACTTGGCTTAAAAGTATCTTTACCTCGCTGCTCTGGAGTGCATACTGGATTGATTTATGAGAGAGTGAGTAAAATACCTTGTACTTCTCAACAGATGTTGCTTTACCTAGTATAACAAGTGGTGAGGGATGCTGGGAGTTAGAGCCCAACAACATCTGTAGAACTACAGTTTGCCCTGCACTAGATGCTTCTTTCTCAAACATATCCTCCTTTACAGCAGTGTTTTTCAACCTTTTTTGAGCCACGGCACATTTTTTACATTCACCAAATCCTGGGGCACACCACCAACCAAAATGACACAAAATGACACTCTAACACAGTAATACATATAGCTAATATGTTTTTAAATGTGTTTATACACTCAGTGTGAAACCTGGGCCTGTTTCGATGAACACAACATAGATATCCTGGCAGGAATGGCAGAAAGACACACACGAAGGTCTTGCTCAACAGACATACTTCCCTGTGATGTTTGCTTTTTTGCCTCTGCTGTTGTGCTCTCTCTCTCTCTCTCTCTCTCTCTCTCTCTCTCTCTCTCTCTCTCTCTCTAATGTTCATTTGTGGGATTAACATAACTCAAAAACCACTGGACAAATTGCTGCCAAATTTGGCCACAAAACATACTAATACTAACCCAAGGAGGGACCATCAGTCAAAAAATTGATTTTATCATTTGGGAGTTGTAGTTGCTGGGAGTTATAGTTCACCCGCAATCAAAGAGCACTCTGAACTCCACCAATGATGGAATGGAATCAAACTTCCCACACAGAATTCCCATAACCAAGAGAAAATACTATAAGAGTTTGGTGGGCATTGACCTTGAGTTTTGGAGTTGTAGTTCACCTATATCCAGAGAGCACTGTGGACTGAAACAATGTTGGATCTGGATACGGTCCTCCAAGGTCATTTACCTGGCCCTCGATCAGGACCAAACGTGGCATGAATACTCAATATGCCCAAATGTGAACACAGATGGAGTTTGGGGAAAATAGACCTTGATATTTGGGAGTTACGGTTTCTGGGATTTATAGTTAACACACAATCAAAGAACCAAACTTGGCATATTGAACTCTCATTACCAACAGAAAGTACTGAAAGGGTTTGCTTGGGAATTGACCTTGAGTTTCGAAGTTGTAGTTCACCTACACCCAGAGAGCACTGTGGACTCAAATAATGATGGATCTGGATACGGTCCTCCATGGTCATTTACCTGGCTCTCGTTCAGGGTCGATCTAAGTCTGAAATGACTTGAAAGCACACAACAACAACAACAATCCTATCTCATGAACCAAAAGCAGGCCCACACTTCCCATTGAAATACTAATACTTGTAAGTTTATATTTATTAAAATTGTTATTCATTTTAATTATTGTATTGTTTTAAGTGTTTTTTTGCACTACAAATAAGATAGGAATTCATTCATGTTTCTTTTCCCAAATTATAATCCGGCTCTCCAACAGTTTGAGGGACAGTGACATGGCCCTCTGTTTAAAAAATTTGAGGACCCCTGGTCTAAACCAATAGTTCAGTATAACTGCCCACACCCTGGTCTCAATTCTCAGGAAGCCAGTCTTCAGACATACAGTAGGTTGCCGTTGGAGACACACCTTGGTACCGGGAGGGCCAATCTTAAGAATTTGGATTACATCCTCTCTAATGGGATAGTCAGAAAACATCATCCAAGCAAAGCTTGGCACAGCATTTATGGGAAGTGCATTGGAAAGTAGAGTAAAGAAGGCTAAGTTCTGAAAGTTTGAGGAATGCCATGTTAGCCTTAGATGGTACGTTGTAATTTGGATGGGACAAATTGAAATGTATGGCAGCCTATGAAGAGCACGAGGTGTGAAAATGTGATCTAAATATATATAAATTGACTGCAAGGAGAAAATGCAGCCTCTAATCCTAAATCATAATTAGTCTGTAACTGTCCTGAAAAATGATGGGAAAATGAGGAGAATTGTGCCTTATCTCTGTTTTCTTTTAAAAGGGAAGTTATTTAGAAAGATTGTACTTAAAGGAACCATAATTTTAAATTTTATTGGAATTGCTTAAATGCCTCCCCTATCTGTACAACTACAGAACAATACATTCAGCATGAAAAGAGATGTCTTTTTATAGAATCTCTAAATTTACATTTGCTCAGATAAAATGTATGGCAATTATAGTAAAATGTATATATGTTTTATATACTGCAACTGCCATTTTGAGCTTTCTCTCCCCCCTGAAAAATGCAAATTGGTCCGTTTATCAGTGGGATGAAGTAACATGACGTCTGTGTACTTATCTCCTGGTGTGAGTAGAGTAATAAACATAACTGTTAAATAAAATGGAAACAAAGTGCGTTTTCTTTATTAGTCTTAACACAAACAGTAGCCACAATAAATGCTATTTTCTTAAAGTCAATTTTATAACCAAAGGAAATAAAGCCTACCAGCTACTAATACATCAGAGTTTTTGCTTATCACTGGAGAATAAGAACATTGTATTCACTGTGGCTGTTGATTACGTTTTGCGAGATAGAGGAGCATTTGCATTGTGGTGTGAAAAAAGGCATTTGAAAGGGAACATTCTTGAGGAGTCTAATGGCTCATGCACTCTATATCCTCAATAAGAAATGTTCTATGAATCATATCATAATTTTGTCGAAAACAGGCAGGAATATTGATACATTAGAACAAAATTCATAGGGAAAAAACCCTCTTAAGGCCAAAAAGGTCCACACTCTGATGTGTGAACTTTCAAGTTACGTGAAACTCCTTAGCTGACAGTGAGGGTCCCTGCCATGTATTTCAGACCATGTTTTTGCCTGCTCAGCACCCCTTGTATCTCTATTCAACTGTGTACAACCAATAAATGCTTTACTAATAAAATAACTGAATAAAGGGGTCCTTATATTAGGCACAGCTTCCTTCATTTTATTGGGAACTTGCTGCCATTATTATCAGCATTTAAAAGAAATAAACCAGAATAGCAGATGCAGCCCCATTCACACAATATTATTACAAGTTGAGCATCTCTTATCTAGAAATCCAAAATAGTTCTAAAACCAAAACTGTTCATGTAGGTGGCTGAGATGGCAACACTTTTTCTTTCTTTATTTTAAAAATAAATAAATTATACAAATCATCTCTCTCGGCATTACTTCGCAAACGAAGATTCTTAGGAAGGACTCATCCCACGCTTTTTACAAGCGCGTTGATGACTAAAAAGGCCAATCTGAGATAGGCAAGTTTGGTTGCAGAAAGCACAGCAGAAAGTCTCCTTGGGTGTTGTTGTTTCCAAGTTGCGGTTCTTTCTGCGTTGTCGTTTCTCTTTGAGACCCATTCGGCGTGTCTTCTCGAAAGAGGCCGCAGCATTGTGGATAGTACCTCTCCATGCCTCCCAATGCGAGGCCAGGGTGGACCATTGTTGGTGATCAATCTGGCTGAGCCTGAGATGTTGTTTCAGGGAGTCCTTATATCTCTTTTTGGGGGCGCCTCTCTTGCGCTGACCCGTGGCGAGTTCACCATAGAGTAGTAACTTTAGGAGGCGGTGGTCCTCCATCCTAGAGATGTGCCCTGCCCAGCGCAGCTGTGTTCTCAATAGCATGGCCTCAATGCTGGTGATCCCTGCTTGCTCAAGGACAGCAACATTAGTCACATAGTCGGTCCAGTGTATATTTAGGATTGTGCTAAGACAGCGCTGATGAAAGCGTTCGAGGATTCGTAGGTGTTGGCGATAGGTGACCCATGTTTCAGACCCATAGAGGAGAATAGACAGTACGATAGCTCTGTACACACTGATTTTGGTGCTTTGCCTCAGGTGCTTGTTGCTCCAGACTCTTTTGTGAAGCCTTCCAAATGCACTATATGCCTTTGCTAAGCTATGATCTATCTCTTTGTCAATCTTGGCGTCTGAAGAGATGCTTCCCAGGTAGGTGAACTGCTGAACGGACTTAAGCACAGATTTGTCTATGCTGACGTGGGGATGATGGTGTTCTTCCTGTGGTGCGGGCTGGTAGAGGACTTCCGTTTTCTTCAGGCTGACTTCCAGCTCAAACAGCTCTGCAGCTGCTGCAAAGCAGGATGTCAGGCGCTGCAGAGCTGCAAATCATACACAGTGAACATTGACACAAAACATACAATAAATTAAACAATTAATCATCTATTTTATTCATGTAATCTCTACGTGCACCCACCACCCATGGGACATATATTTATCCTTGATATATAACACTTTCTAATGGTTCAACATACACCAAATTATTTAAAATGTTGTATACAATCATCTTCAGGTGTATGTATTTAGACTTGAGTCTCATCTCCTAGATATTTCATTATGTACATATGTGCAAATATAGATATTCCAAAGCTGCGAGTGAGTAGGTGGAAGGTCTGAAACTCAAAGCCTTCCTGGTCGCCATTTTTTGGAAAAGGAATACTCCTGTATTAAAAATGTAGAGCAAAGCTCCATGCTTTGCTAAGCCTCTATGGCTGAAACTTTCAAGCAAGATAATATCACATTGCTCATTTTGCCTGTTGGGTATTAGAGGAGACTCAGAGATACATGATTTTGGCACCAGCCAGGCCTCCCGGCTCTTGGGGGGGGGGGGAGTTTCACTCTGTAAAGTGGCCCCCATTTCAAATAGCAGCATGGGGTTGATTGGTGAATTTTGAGAGGTCGTTCAGGTACTTCATCATATTATCTTTATACTTCTTTGCAATCAATCTCTCTCCTTTCTTCTAATATAAACACATAGTTTGCAGGAACTGTTTTGTTCCCCTCTGCAAGTATGCGTTTGTGAAATAAATTAAACCTGGGCTACTACCTAGTAATTTATTGTATGTTCTGTATAGAAACAACATGCTCCTCATGTGGGAGATATGTATTGTCCTGTAGCCATAGCTCTGGGCTGTCCTATTATTTTAGACACAGGCCACATGTGTCTGGTGCCTGCTCCATATAAATATTATGTTGATGTAGGTTTTTGTTGAACTAGATTTTCCATTTGCATTTATATTCTACATTTATTTATTTATTTACTCTATTTCTATACCGGACTACTTGGGAGCAGGAGTCTGATGGGGAACAACAGAGGAAACAGATCCGGCAGATACTTGGTGATCCTATTGATGTGGATTCTTTTGAGGGCTTTTCAGGGGGTGATGGGTCTGGTGATGAGGAGTCAACTATGGGAAGTGTGGATGGGGAATCAGAGAGTGTGCCTAGTGATATGGATTGGACCAAAGTACGTGATGTTTGTGCTGAAACAACTAGTAGTGATATATTTGGAGGGGTTGCTGGGGATGAGACTTGGAGTACAGATGATCAGTCTACATCATGGACTGATCGGGGGTGAGGCATCAGGAAGCACGAGAAATCTCCGCCTTGGAAGGGAAATTCACTCCTGAAAGAGCTATCATTGAAAAAGGTATTTCCACTTAAGCTTTCCCACCAATCCTTGTTTTCACGGTGAGCTCAATCTTTCAAAATTCAATTCTCACAGGGACAGAAAGTGAGATGAAATCTTCTGAACGGACACAGACATCAAAACAAACAGCACAGAGGTGTTCACCCTTCCCAATTCTTCCCAATGAAGTTACACTTAAAAATGTACCTGTTCCAGCTTACATACAAATTCAACTTATGAACAAACCTACATAACCTAACTTGTTTGTAACTTGGAGACTGCCTGTACTGTAAAGTTCTTTCACTGTGTTTCAAGCAACACAACTACAGATTATCAGATTTTTTTTTTTTGGTCTTTGTAGTATAGTCCATGGAAACTCTCACATAATATGATGCCATGGAATAGATGATTGCACTACTTTTGCATTTTCTGGAGAGCAAGTTTCCTATTAGTCTTTTGCGAGTAAAGTATTTAATTTAGACTTCATAAAAAGTTATTGCATGTTAATTAAATTCCACTGCAAATTAAATAAATACCAACTGCACATTAAACATATTTGCTGAGTACTAAAAGCTACAGCATAGGTTCATATCCATTTCCCAATAACAGCTCTATTACAGTTTTTAATCATAAGAAGATGTTTAATAATCAGTATTTAAATAACAGACATTAACCGTCCTATTAAACTGAGATTAATTGTGCTATAGGGAATACTAATTTGAAAGGTTACCTATTTTCCCTGCAGATCTGATCTTTCCATAACATCCTTTTTCATTAAAATTAGTGTTAAAGACTCTGTAAATTTGTTTCATGTGTTATTAAGATGTACTTATGGCACATTCTGAACACCTGAAGTAAAAGAAAATCACAGTAATATTTTTGCCTGTTGTCATCTAGCTTTAAGTAATATTATCTTTGGTAAGAAGCATATTGCACAATGCTTTGAAAAGGTTACCCGTGAGTTGACATTGAGTTGTTCATCTAGATTTCTAAAATGAAACTCTACTTCTAGGGAGAGCTGGAGTATGATTTGCATGCAGAAGGGCCCAGATTCAATGGCCTTTCCATCTATTCATGAGATAGATTCCCGTGTCTGAAATCTGAAGAGCGTCCTATGGTTAGGGAATATAGTCCTGAGTTTTATCTGGACACTTGGCTCACGTTGATATGCAGAGCTGGGAAATGTTACATTTTTGAACTACAATTCCATCTTTCTTCTGTTAGCTTGGCCATTGACGAATCTGGCTGGGATGTTCCTGTCCCCCAAAAAGTAATGGTTCCAAGTTTTGTGATAGCCTTATTTTATATTTGATGAGACAGTCATATACTCAACTTACCAAAAAAGGATCTTTCCCCAGAAAAGTAATGCAGTAAAATGTTCTACTGGTGAACACTTGGAATGTAGCTGGACGAAGTGCACTTTGGTCTGATCTAGCACAGTGTTTCCCAACCAGTGTGCCGCAGCATACTAGTGTGCCGTGATCGATCATCAGGTGTGCCGTGGAAAATTGGAACCTCTAATAACCTTACTTATTAAAAGAGCGCCGCTACATCACAGTACAAAATGCACAATTAATCATTCATAAACACATTCAAAGTACCCAATCCTGCTGGAGAAAATCCAAAGTCTTACATAAGGTGGTTCGGCGTGGTCGCCACAGAGAGCGGAGGAGTTGCGAACCAGGAATTAGTGAGTTCATGGAACGCTCCTCTATGGAAAACCCGCGATATTTGATGAAATCATGGACATGAGTGCAAAAAACAAAGTGTATCCTCACGATGTTATCCAATGTCAGTTCCAGGATCCGCACAATAACAGTCAGTTTGCGGACAATTTAAAGAAGCAGCACCATAAACATAGCGACAAGGTAGAAAAATATGTAGATAATCACATATATTCAAACTGCCAGAGGCTGAAGATAGATGTGGCAATGGAATCGAAAGCTGGCATGGGCAAACTTGGACCTTCCAAGTGTTTTGGACTCCAACTCCCACCATTCCTAGCAACCTCAGGCCCTTTTCCTTTTTCCCCCTCAGCCACTTAAGCAGGAAAGGGCTGTTAGGAGTGGTGTGAGTTGAAGTCCAAAGCACCCAGAGGGCCGAAGTTTTCCCATGACTGGCAGCTGTTGAGCAAGACCTTTGTGTGTGTCTTTCTGCCATTCCTGCCAGGATATCTATGTTGTGTTCATTGAAACAGGCCCAGGTTTCACACTGAGTGTACAAATACATTTTAAAACATTTTAACTATATGTATTACTGTGTTAGAGTGTCATTTTGTGTCATTTTGGTTGGTGGTGTGCCCCAGGATTTTGTAAATGTAAAAAATGTGCTGCGGCTCAAAAAAGGTTGAAAAACACTGATCTAGCAGATCTGGGATGGGCCTTTAAAAATGCAGCCATGTGGTTATCCCAAGGTTTCAATTGCATGTAAAGCAAGAAGTTTCATGCCTAAGGCCAATTACTAGTTACAGCTAGGATAAATCTACTGCATCAACTGCATTTGGGAGATCGCATTGATCCCTGGGACTAGCAACTAGATTTTACCTTGAATGTTTCTGCTTGTAAAGGATGTGCTTCAGCAATTATGGAGACATGTTTTTCCCTGGAAAAGCTCCTGTTAGTTTGAAGCTATTATTGTTATATGCCTCCTGCCTTATGATAACACTATCCTAGAGGGTTTTTTGGCAAGATTTATTCTGAGGAAGTTTGTCATTGCTCTCGTCCAAAGCAAGTAAAGTATATTTTTCCCAAGGCCACTCAGTGGGTTTCCATGACTTGGTGGTGGAATACAAAGGTTCATAGTATTCTCAAACCTGTGGCCAACACTGAAGCAATTTCCCCACATTAGCTCTTTATCTGAAGTACTTGCATGATTTTCTGATTTGGTTTTAATGGTCTGTCCTTTCTTCAGCGTATAGGTGGACCATTGTCACATAACAGTCTGCATAATTCCTCAATGCTCATTTTGTAGTATAGCAGAGTTGGTACTTTGGGCAGAAGTACAGTCAGAGGAGAGTGATGCACAAGCAAGAGCTTTAGAATAGCTGGCTTTCTGTGCCAGAAATCACGCTGGCATGTATGCCAGAAATGCTGTGCCCTGATTGGTACGCCGAGCGTATGCAGTGATTTGCTAAAGTACATCATGTGTCTTCAATGATAACAAAAGCCTTGATTGGCCAAAGCAGTACATGGCGTGGGTTTGTTTACCTAAATGCTAATAGGATAAGAACTACGCAAGCGCAAGAAGGGTCTGCCCCTCCTTTGCTGGCAGGGAAGAGGCAGAAGCAAATGTTGCGATTTGGGTACAGGCTGGCCAGAGCTGCTGATACTGTTCTATGGGAAATGAATTTCTTGCTGCGCCACAGTGTTTTAACGAATAGAAGCCTGATAATGATATGATGCTAATAAGTATTGTGTTTAATTGATAATGAAATGTGTTCTGAGGCACTGGCCAATGGGGTTGGAAGAAGGGCGGGCCAAGATCTGCCGCCATGAGGGGTATATAATGAGTGCTCTTAGAATGTATGTTAGATTTGCCCGGAGCAGCGTGTGCGGTGGGTGAACCCCACCAGCTGGTGTCACTTACAATAAACTTGACTTCACTTTTAAAACAGTCAATTGTCCGTTCTCTCGTTCCTGTGCCCACGCGTCCACGTCGCTGTTGGTAAGAAAGAGATTTGCCACCCGGAGTTCTGGGACTCCTAATTTGCTGCTACAGTAGGCTAATGCCAGTGGGAAATTGGCAAGTCCCAATCTTGCTGAAAGGGCTTCTGAAGATGTTCCTGTTAAGGATATATGAGTTTTGGAGGTTTTCTCTTAAACTGAGATGATGGGTTGTAATGCATGAAAGGACTAAGCAGTGCTGGGAAATGCAAAAAGAAGTTAGTATTTCAGTGCATTAAAATTAGAGAATTTTTTTTGGAGGAGAAAGAATCACAAGCTACTAAATTTATTGTCAGTATTTGTTCAGTTACTTGAACAATTAGGAGACCAACCACAATGAATCTGTAAAGCATGCATAGACAAAGAAACAAGAATAAATAACCAAGCATTTCTATAAAACTAGGTATAGAATGGAGATTAAGTTCTATTGAATTTAATGACATGTCGAAGATAGGACACATATTGGATAAAATTGTATGCCAGAGCTTCTGCTTCAGACTGATTTTGTTGTATGCTGAGATTCCCCGCAAAATTTGAAGGTCAGTTCTTGCATATTGCTAAATCACAGGACGCAATTTTATTTTTTTCTGTTTTATTATTTTTATATTATTCCATAATGTTATTATTGAAGCTGAAGGGGGTTCCAAAGAATGGGAGGGAGTAATGAATTACATGTTAGATGTAATTAAAGCCTCAGTTGCTTTAGGCTGGAAGGACCAAAATAAATGGGACACAAAATCATGGTATAAATATTTAGCAAACTACCTCCTCCAAGACTACATTAGTGAAAGGAAAAGTTACTACAGGATGGGCCAAATCAAAAAGTCATGGGAGGCAAAATGGAAATGTTTAATTTACAGAATAATGGGGAAAGATAAATATAAGGAATTAAACAAGATCATCCTCATGATCGAACAATCATAATGACACCCAGCTCCTGCTGAAGCTTGAGCCAGGCGTAACATCGGTGCCTGAGAATTTCAGACAAGGACTAGAGGCAGTGACCAGATGGCTCCGCTCATACAAACTCAAGATCAATCCATCAAAGACAGAGATTCTATGGCCGGGACGCCCAGAGCCACCCATTCCGCTGCCTCTCTTTGAGGGAGAGCCGCTGATCCCGGCCCCGTCGGTGAAGAGTCTCGGTGTGATACTAGACTCGAGACTCTCACTGGAGGCCCAGGTTGCTGCGACAAGTAAGGGAGCTTTCTTCCACCTACGCCAGGCACGTCAACTGGCACCTTACCTCCCATCAGATGCGCTGGCTACGGTGGTCCATGCCACAGTGACATCGCGGCTGGACTACTGTAATGCCTTGTACGTGGGGTTGCCGCAGTCAACCACCCGTAAAAAATCCAGCTAGTGCAGAATGCAGCCGCCAGACTCCTCACCGGGACACCGCTGAGATGCCATATCACGCCATCTCTACAGCGCCTGCACTGGCTGCCAGTCGAGCTCAGAGCCATCCACAAGATCTTGTCGCTACCTTTAAGGCCCTCCATGGCGCCGGCCCAGCTTATTTAAAAGACCGCTTGTCCGAACCAGTCCATTTAAGGTCGCGCGTTCAGTGAACAGGGACCTTCTCCGCATTCCAGGTGTGAGTGAGGCCTGCGCCGACATCACAAGACGGAGAGCCTTTTTCCATCGCGGCCCCTGTTCTTTGGAACCTGATGCCGGGCGGAGCAGAGAGCTATCCTGGACATGCCCCCGTTCCTGACTGCATTGAAGACCTGGCTCTTCCGAAAGGCTTACGGCTAAGGTCACCTCCCAGACTTAGCCTGAGTTACTGGAACTATTTTAACTAATTTCCTATTCTTTTAGCTTTAACTACTGAACTGTTTTATGTGTTTTATGTGTAAGTCGCCCGGAGCACTGACGTGGAGGGCGACTCATAAATAATAAAATCAATCAATCAATCAATCAATAATAAGTACAGCAAAATTCGTAAACTGTTCCCGGAGAGGGAAGGGAAGGAGAAAGAAGGGAAATGCTATAAACATGTGTTACCAATGTTATTACCAACATATCATCTTCCAACTAGAGCAGAGCTTCCCAAACTTATTTGACCTTTTGGCCCCTTAAAAAAATATTCAGCACCCTCTGGAAATCAACCTTTTTAAAGTGAATAAACAGAAAGATGCAGTGATAAATTTGCACTCTACCTACATCTTACAACTTAGTAAAGAAATATGTTTTTGTAACTTTGAAACCTTGAAGCTTGAAATTATAGCAATATTTATTAAAATCAATCATAGTTATATTTGTATTACAAACAGTTAAGACTAATATAGAATAAGAAATAGCATTGTTTTATTTTGTTCGTGAGTCGGCATGAGTGTTGCCTGCCGATCACTATGTATGTCTTGTAACCCGCCACGAGCCCTCGGGAAGAGGCGGAATACAAATGCAAATAATAAATAAATAAATAAATAAATACAAATAAGATTAAAAACAATCCTAATCAGGATGAACTTAGTGTGCTACTGCCAATTTATTGATGGTCACCTCAATTTTTGTTAGCAGCATTCTTAACTCACTGTGATTTAAAATTGGTTTCTTTTTTGTAAACAGAATTGTGTTGGCAATGAAGCCACATTCTACTAAATATAATGAAGGAAATGCGATTAATCATTTTTTTGTGCCATGGTCCATAATCCAGGATAAAGTATAGGTATCTGCTTTTGCAACCAGAAGTGTTGATAGTTGTCTTTGAATTTAAATTTAAATTCCTCATTTCTTGTTATTTCTATCAGCTTTTGTAATTTTTGAGATTCTTCTGTTAAGACAGTGGTTCTCAACCTTCCTAATGACATGACCCCTTAATACAGTTCCTCATGTTGTGGTGACCCCCTATCATAAAATTATTTATGTTGCTACTTCACAACTGTAATTTTACTACTGTTATGAAGTGTATTGTAAATATCGGATATGCGGGATGTATTTTCATTCAAGTTTGGCACAAATTTATTTATTTTATTTATTTAAAATTTCTGTACCTCGACCTTCTCACCTCAGACCGGCTTACAGCAAAAATTCAATGTTATACAAATTTAAACCTGTTAGAACAACATTATTAAAAACTTAAACACCAAATTACATACATACATACAAATACCCGATACACCCACATTTGAATAATGTGGGATTGGGGGAGTCATAGTTACTGGGATTTGAAGTTCATGCACAAAGAACATGCTGAACTCCACCAATGATGAAATGGAACCACACTTGGCACACAGAACTCCCATGACTAACAGAAAATACTGGAAGGGTTTGGCGGGCATTGACCTTGAGTTTTGGAGTTGTAGTTCACCTACATCCCGAGAGCACTGTGGCCTCAAAACAATGATGGATCTGGACCAAACTTGGCATGAAAATCAACATGCCCAAATGTGAACTCTGGTGGACTTTGGGGAAAATAAGACCTTGACATTTGGAAGTTGTAGTTGCTGGGATTTATAGTTCACCTACAATCAAAGCACATTCTGAACCCCACCAAAGTTAGAATTGGGCTAAACTTCCCACACAGAACCCCCAATGACCAACAGAAAATGCTGTGTTTTCTGATGGTCTTTGGCAACCCCTCTGACACCCCTTCGCAACCCCTCCAGGGGTCCCGACCCCCAGTTTGAGAAACACTGTGTTAAGTCCAAAAGCTGATCAGATATATTCATTTTCAGAATATCTTCAAATTATTGATTGACTTCACAAGATGGAGAGCTTCCAAGTGCTGACAATAGGTAAGGAAGTCTACATCATGTTTTTCTATTGTTGATACATTTGTAAAGTGGCTGAGTTATAAATATGTGAGGGGAAGTCATAGGGAGGAAGGGAGCAAGTTTGTTCTCTGCTGCCCTGGAGACTAGGACACAGAACAATGGCTTCAAACTACAGGAAAGGAGATTCCACCTAAACATTAGGAAGAACTTCCTAACTGTGAGAGCTGTTCAGCAGTGGAACTCTCTGCCCCAGAGTGTGGTGGAGGCTCCTTCGTTGGATGGTGTTAAACAGAGGCTGGATAGCCATCTGTCGGGGGTGCTTTGAATGTGATTTTCCTGCTTCTTAGCAGGAGGTTGGACTGGATGGCCCACGAGGTCTCTTCCAACTCTATGATTCTATGAATTTCCCTCATCCTAAGTTTCATTTGTACAGAAGAAGTTTTAGCACTAATGCAAAAATAAAAGGTTTCGTTTTGACTAAATTCATCTCATTGCCAATAATATAAAATTATTGCAGATTTGTTTCATTAAATGTATTAGAAAAGTCTGTCAAATAAGCTATCTCATTTTTAAAAAAATCAAGTTGGCTCACAGAGCTTCATCTGTGTTTTCTAGGAACTCTAATACTGAGTCAAAGAATTTATAAAATCTATCTTAATGGTCACCTTTCGATACTTATGAATTTACGTATGAAGCAGTGAGCAATTCTTCACCATTTTCAATATAAAGTTGTCTGGACAATCTATCATTCAAGAAATTGCTTCTGCTTTTGTTGATTGCTTTAATGACACAATGTAATGACCTATGTAGGCGTTCACACGGCTTTTTGGCAACTGAATGTTGACGATGAATGACATAGTGTACAATGAAAACATTCAGAACAGCTTTTTTAAAAAATGCAGGAAAACCCCTGAAGCTCTCTATCACTGCTGGAGCACCATCAGTAGCAACTGACAAGATATTACTTGGGGGCATTTCTTTTTCTTTAAAAAAAACCCTCTTCTAGTGCATGAAATATTAATTCTCCTTTGGAATCAGTTAGCAAATTTTTAGCAAATAATTATTTGTATTTTTTCTTCTTGTTTGAATTGCACATATGCTAAAGGTAAGGCTTCATTTTCTGGTTGTAAAGAGCAGTGTTTCCCAACCTTTTTTGACCCGGCACACTTTTAACATTAAAAAAATCCGGGGGCACACCACCAACCAAAATGAAACTCTAACACAGTAAAGAACGGCTGGGGGATGATGGCCTGCTGGGAGTGCCAAAGCCGGGAGAGGGGGAGGAGCCAGGCCATGCCATGCCGCGCCTCTCCCCTGGCTTCAGCTCTCCCAGCAGCTGCTCCAGCCTTTAGGGGGCAGTGCCAAGGCCAGCAGTGGCAGAGCCAACACAATGCTGGCTTGGCACTGTCCCTTCAAGGCTGTAGCAGCTTCTGGGAGTGCCGAAGCCAGGGAGGGGGCGGAGCCAGGCTGCGCCATGCCCCACCCCTCCCCCCAGCTTTAGCTCTCCCACAGAGGAAGAGCATGAGCGGTGGACAGGCTTCAGTGGGTGGGTCTCCTCCTCCACGCGGCTTCAGCGAGCGAGGGGCGAGAGTCATGGTGGGAGTCATGGCGGATTGGAGGCAGGCTGGGGAAACGGCCGAAGGAGGCAGCGCCCCGGCCCCTTCTTGTTTTTCTTCGCCGCTGCCTGGCCCTTCCTTCTCCTCCCCCAAGCAGCAGGAGTTCGGCAGGAGGAGGGGGAAAGGAAGGGGGGCAGAGAGCTTTTCTCATGGCACAGCAGGAGGTCCGTCACGGCACACTAGTGTGCCGCGTCACAGCGGTTGGGAAACACTGGTATAGAGAGCTGGGATATTTTTAAATGCTCACATATTTCGCAAAGAAATGCTCTTGGTAATATCAGATGCTGCCTTGTGTGGCATAGGGCGTATTACAATGAAATAAACAGCCTGGTAGAATTAGTTCTTCACCAATAGTTCAGAGATTCAATATGCTATAGTCTACATTTTTCTTCAGGACAGCCATGATATTATCTGTAAAAATACTATGTATTTATCATGTAGGGGTATAAAATTATCAAGACATATAATTATTTATATAATGGGAAAACAATAAATGGATTTTTTTGCAATAGTGATGTTCTTAGAATAGCACATATCATCACATATACAGTGGGGCTTTTTTTTTACATCAGATGGTAAAAGGCACACAAATACTAATTAAATTAATAAAGTGGGTTTTATTCTTTGTTTGTCACTAGATATATGTATTTGTTACTAAATTGTCAAATGTCAAACTAAATTGATCAAGAAATAATTAATTTAAAAATACATCAACATGCAATTAAAATCAGTTAAAAGTTTTAATGTAATGTGCCCTAATTTAAATAATTGTTTCTTATTAACACACACCTTATTTAACAATTAACACAGATGATTAGATAGATATAAATCAATGCTAATGGTTAACAGTTTTTCTACCATTTCATAACCATTTTCATTAATATTGTAATAAAATATGACAAATATATTGACTGTGCACTTCAAATAGTGTACTGACACAAATCTGCTATGATTTGATTATTAGTTAGCACTAGAAGACGCAGAAATGTACAATCAATATGTAATAAAATGAATAAAAATATTGCTGTTTTGTTGCAACAACAGTACAATTTGCCAAATGTGATCTGTAACCCATAAAATAGAAGGTATTGAAGATGAATTTAAATTTTTAATGCTCCTTGCATTTGCATTATTGTTAACTGCTTGTCACACAATTCAGAAACAATCTAAACTCAATTTCATAGATGTCACTTATTTATACTATCATATTGTAAACAAGTCATTACACGCACATATTCCTGCTGATCTATGTTGCACTTCCCGACAATGCACAACATGCTTGCCTGCCAATACTTGCACGTTAAGACCTGCCAGTGGACTTGCATTTTGTATGTTTATTTGGCTAATAAAGTATTCTTTACAACTTTAAGCTTATGGCCCCATCTACAGTGACCATTTAATGCTGGTCAAAATTAGTTTTGAATTTCAAACAGGCATATGTTTGCTATTATTATTTTAAAAAACATTTTTTTGAGTGAAATAAATCAATATTGGAGATAATATTGCTTGTTCTTGCTGGTTGGGAGGCAGATAAATGTGCAATAAATAGAAAGTGGTCGGGGTTGAGAATGTTATTTTAGCAACAGTTAATGAAAAAAAAGGCTAAAAAAAGAAGCACCACATGTCAGCGAAACAGACCTCTATATTTGGCACACCGCCATCAATAGAACAGCTTGAATCACCTATAGCGTATTGCACTTCTGCTGAGATTCTTTTATAGCACCCAATGTATTAAATATAAAAATAGTCTTTGACCTAGACCTTGAGGAAATGCATGCATGTGATTAGTATTTGAACCATATGTTTTTTGTGCACTAGGAATTACTAGACTATGCAATTTTTTGTAAGGCTGGGATAGGTTTGGATAAAGGCAAGATGTATCAACAGGCAATTTAGTCCTAATTGGCAAAGTTACTTTCTCTTGTCCCTTCTTGCAATAAAATAATAATAATAAACTTTATTTATACCCCCCCCACCATCTCCCCGATGGGGACTCGGGGCGGCTCACATGAGGCCAAGCCCAAAAGCAAATACAATGAATAACATCAAAACATCAGCAGCAACACAGTAAAAATACAGACATATAAATAAAAACAATATACAGATAAGTATCTCCGAACACAAATGACAAGACAAAATAGTATTATGGTTTCCAGCATATTTCTTTAAAATTTACAATTTCTGTTAGTAGACATAAGAGACCATATTTTAGTTCTTGGGGACCACGGGCCACAGATTGGGAACCACTGCTCCATGTGTGTGGTACTGCATTCCCAACCTTGTTGGATAGGGAAGATGCATATTATCGTCCAAAGCAGCTGAAGGGTACCAGATTATGAATGGTTGCTTCAGTTCACTGAATGAGATATATATGTTAATCTATGACCCAAATAACTTGTTGTGTGCCTTCAAGTTGTTTTTAACTTATAGCAACTCAAAGATTACCTTATCATGCGGTTTCCTTTTCAGAATTTATTCTTGTTCCTTTGTCTTTCTCTGAGGCTGGGACAGTGTGAGTTGCCCAAGGTCATCCAAGTAGGTTTCTGTGCCAAAACAGGAATTCAAACCATGGTCTCCAGAGACATAGCCCAACGCTGAAACCCCTATACCAGGGGTGCCCACACTTTTTCAGCATGCAAGCTACTTATAAAACAACCAAGTCACAAAGATCTACCTACACAGAAATGTAAAACGTATAACTATTTTCTAATTCAAGCA
Source organism: Anolis apletophallus (assembly GCA_030556195.1). Lineage (NCBI taxonomy): Eukaryota > Metazoa > Chordata > Lepidosauria > Squamata > Anolidae > Anolis > Anolis apletophallus. The sequence continues at coordinate 21,682,204 of JARBWK010000009.1, read as the reverse complement.
CACAGACCTTTCAACTGCAAGGCCATTCAATGCTGAACAATATGGCCAATGGTACATTCAAACCTGCACCCAACAAACAATAGTTTCTTCTCCCACCCTGACATAATTTCAGAGATATAAACTGGCAGAATGGAAGCACACAGATCTTGAAGCTACAAAGCCATTCAATGCTGATCAATGTAGCCAAGCAGATGAACTCCTTGCAGTCGCAAATGGCTTTGGCAGAAAATGGCTGCCAAAGCCTCCTTCTGGTTGTCCCTCGTGGCTCGTTTTCGCATGTGCTCCAAAAGCACATGCGCGGGCCGGGCGCCCGCTACCTCCTTTGCTCTACTGCCCTCCTTCTCTCTCCCTCCTCAGGCCACGCTGTGACGGCACTGAGGGGGAGTCGCCTCAGGGGTCAGCATGACGAGAAGGGGAAGATGCACTGCACGGAAGGAAGTGTGCGGCGCAGATGGAAGGTGCGCACCGCGTGAAAGGAGTGCGGCGCGGAAGGTGTTGCGATCGACTCATCGATCGCGATTGACTTCCTGGGCGGCCCTGCCTTATACTATTCTGGCTGTCCTCAGAAAATCATAACTGGGGCATAAAACCAAGTATTTCCTCCTCCATATGCTATTTTGTTTCCCATTTAACTATAAGTCGTAGCTTGCTTCCCAAAGTCTGTCAAAAAGAATCAGACAATGAGCTCTGCAGTTTCTTAAAACATCTAATCATAAGATAACTTCGATATTTTATTTCAATGTAATGCCCCAGTCCTCTTTGTTCAGTCATCAATCAGGGTTAGCCTTTCCATCACAATTAGAGTAAACGATTGTTTTAATTGGCACAAACAAAAAGTATGAAACGCCAAGATGTGTGTGAAAGGTCTGCAGATAGTTACCAGTGCAACTGAAGCTTTCTTCATTTCTCAGGAACATAGAAAGTGCTCAGTTACTCCTGTGGCATGCAAAAGAACCTGCCTGGGGACAAAATGTTGGGGACAAAGTATGTGATTGAAATGCCACCCACTATGTAACACTATGTTAATAGTTCAAATAGCTAAAAGTGCAACAAGTGGGCTTTATTTACAGTATTAGTAAGGCTTCCCTACCTTGGGCCTCTTAACCACATTACATAAGAGCCCTATTCTGTATTTAACACTACAGGAATAGGGCATGGGTTTCATGCAGGAATATAGCTATGTGAGGGAGCAAAATGAGCTCATCCCCCATCTCCATAGGTAATCTACTTCCAAATGAAATTTTTCTTCAGATCTCCCATTTCTAGCATTGCAGTAACTTAAAATTTCATTTTAGCATTTGGAAATACAGTTTATGCATCTAGAGCAGGGGTGGGCAATTATTTTTTCCAAGGGGCCACATGAGAGCCAAAAAATATTATGGAGGGCTGCACCTAAAGGCTGAACTACATTCTAATCTACATTATTTATTTATTTATTTATTTACTATATTTACTATATATTACATATCATTAATATTAACATATTAATATATCAAGAAATATTAATATATTAATAGTATTAATATCACAATTATTATATTATAGTGTGTATATAGACATTATAATATATTGAAATTATAATATAACATTATATTATTTATTATATTATTATTATAAAATTATTATAAAATAATAATAAAAACTAATAAAATGAAATGAAATTCAAGAAGACAAGGTGCGAACCAAGATAGAGGCTGACATCCTCAAGAGAGGAAGGATCCCAAGATGGAATGGCCCAGTGGACCCAGCCCAGAGGATGATAAAGCAGACCCAGCCTCCACCGCAGCAGAGCAGAGCAGCAGACGATTGGAGGCTGCAGGCCTCCGCCTGCTCTCACCCCCAGCCATTCCCCAGCTGATCACCCTGCCATGGAGTGCCTGCCATCCCAGCTTTGGAGTGCCTGCCATCCCAGGAGGGAATCTGGGCCTGCAGAGGGAGCAGTCGGCGACCTGAGGCGGCTGATCGCCCAGGCGACCCGGAAGAGGATCAAGTCTTTCGGGTTGCCAGGGCGATCAGTCGCCGCAGTTTGCCAGCAGCTCTCGCTGCAGGCCCGGATCACCTCCCGGGATCGCAGGCACTCCAAAGCCGCTGCTCCTCTGATTGCTCTCTGGAGCGGCAGGCTGTCTGCCGACGCACGCCCCACAGCCTGCGATGGGATGGCGGCAGCAGCAGCCTTTCCTCTTGGCCCCGCCCCCTATGCCCTTCTCCTCGGGCTGGACAGAATCGGCTGCCGGGCCGCATCCGGCTCACGGGGCGTAGGTTGCCCAGGTCTGGTCTAGAGAAAAGGAGCAAGCATAGTGAGGACTGAACATGAAGACATAGTTTTTAAATTTCTTATTGCTTGTTGTTTTTATGCTTTTGTGTTTTAAAGATGTTTTATGTGCTAATGTATGTATTTTATATGGCATCGAATTGTGCCGACTTGTTTGCCACCCTGAGTCGCCTTCGGGCTGATATGGGTGGGATATAAATAGCATAAATAAATAAAAAAAAATATTAATGCAATGGAAACACAGCAAATATTCTTGGTGTGAATGACTGTCAAGGTCTGGTTTTCAGGCATGCTACATTTTGAGGACTACAGAAAGATTCCTTCATTTAGCCTCCTCATCACCTACCGTGTTTCCCCGAAAGTAAGACACCCCCGATTGTAAGACGTATCGGGGGTGTCTGGGGGGTCGGCTTATATAAGCCATACCCCGTATATAAGACGTACCTCGTCCGCCGCCGCCGCAACCGGAGGTGTGCGCGGCACACCTGCGGCACACCTCGGCGGCACACCTCTTCGGCAGGGCTCCAGGCAAGGGAGGGGGAAAGGAGCCAGGGGCGGGAGGAAGCAGCAGCGCGTCACTGTGACGCTGCGATCCTCACCACGCCCCTGGCTCCTTTCCCCCCCCTTGCTTGAGGAAAGAAGGGAGAGGAAGGAGCCAGGGGCGTGGTGAGGATCGCAGCGTCACAGTGACGCGTCGCCGCCGTCCGCCCCTGGCTCTCTTCCTCCTCCCTTCCAAGGGTGGGAGAAGAGAGCCAGGGGCGGGACGGCGATGACGCGTCACAGTGACGCGTCGTCCTTCTCCCGCCCCTGGCTCTCTTCCTCCTCCCTTCCAAGGGTGGGGGAAGAGAGCCAGGGCGGGACGAGCGATGACGCGTCACTGTGACGCTGCGATCCTCACCACGCCCTGGCTCCTTCCCTCTCCCTTCTTTCCTCAAGCAGGGGGGGGAAAGGAGCCAGGGGCGTGGAGGATCGCAGCGTCACAGTGACGCGTCGCCGCTTCCTCCCGCCCCTGGCTCCTTTCCCCCTCCCTTGCCTGGAGCCCTGGCGAAGAGGTGTGCCGCGGAGGTGTGCCGCAGGTGTGCCGCGGCACACCTCCGGTTGCGGCGGCGTGGCGGCGGCGGCGGTGGCGGCGGCGTGGGGCTTGGCGACGGGTACGTCTTGGGTTATATAAGACGTACCCCGAAAGTAAGACGTAGGGGGACTTTTGGGGGGGGAAAAGAAAGTAAGACGCTGTCTTACTTTCGGGGAAACACGGTAGCTATACCTCGATTCTATGTGACCTCATCTTAGTGAAGCCTGGCTACCTCATTCTCTTTGTTGAATTTCTCCTTTAAAACCAGATACTTGGGAGATTGCAGCAACAGCGAAAATGCATTCTCAGAAGCTTCCCGAAGTACGCTTCCTCACACATTCCTTTAAAGGAAAATGGATGAATTTGCAAACTCCATGCAGGCAAATTCAACAACATGAATTTGACAACAGGGGATCAGTGTGACCCAAGTTTTCTTGGAAGATGCCAAGCCCTAAAGAAGGATGTGATGGTTAACACTCCATTTAGACTGGTTGGCTGCAGACTCAAATTTAGTGGTAAAGGTGCGGCACTTGAATTCCCAGTGCTTAAGAGTACCTCTCTGGTCTTTTGATTCCCAGGGTGATTGAGATACAGAAACCACCAAGATTTCTATAAGCATGTGTTCCTTATCACTGCACAAAACCACAAACTGTGGTTAAGCCTTTGCAAGCCAGAATTAGAAACCCACTCCAAGCCATAGTTTGAAATATATTTTTACATTGAATGTTGATATACTTACTTTTCCTACATAAGCTTCTACATGCCCCTGGCATACTAATGATTTCCTTACTGTTAGTGCAAGCAGTTTTAGTAAATTAACGTTTGTGCTCTTTTTGGATAATTGAATGAAGAAGAGATGTCAGATGAATTTCACTCAATATATCAAGAACTATCTGTTAATTAAGATGGCATGATTAAACTGAAGCAGCAAAAATTTGGGGCCAATGACAAGAGAGAACATGCTCCTTAGGCTGAAAAAAAAGGACTGGGGAAGTCATTTCATAGGGGAGGTTTTATCTTTTTTAATGTTTATCAAATAAGCTTGATCTTCTGCCTAGAACCTTCTCATCAGAAGGAAGCTCCCTGAGTTCAATGGGAATTATTCCCAGATATGTATTGCAGTCCTAAACATATCAATGTTATAAGTAGCTATATGGAGCTTAAAAGCTGTTTTAAAACATATTTGTCTGGGTTTTTCCAATGGTTAAATGAATAATGTGTCCTTAAGGAGATTAATTTATGTTAGAAAAGTAAAAGGTCTTGAACCATACCTTCTTCAGCTCACCTACAGAGTTAAGAGTAGGTCCTTTTCTTCTCTTGCCAGTTTTGAGAAGCATGCACCATTTTGAGTAACCTTATCAACCTGGTGCCCTATGACAGTGTTTCCCAACCAGTGTGCCGTGAGCGATTATCTGGTGTGCCATGGGAAATTGGCACTCTCCCCCTCCTAGCAGCCCCCTCACAGGTTTTCAAGAAACAAATTGAGCCTCTCCGCTTGGAAATGGTTTTTTAAAATACTATTTTACTGGATTTTTTGAGATCCCCCCCCCCAAGGAACTGTTTATAACAGCTTCATTACATCCATAGTTAACTGGAAGCAAGTTTCACTCAGGGTGAAATTTCACAAAGGTCTGGAGAACAAGCTCTATGAGGAGCGGCTTGAAGAGCTGGGCATGTTTAGCCTGAAGAAGAGAATGCTGAGGGAAGACATGATAGCCATGTATAAATATGTGAGAGGAAGTCATATATATGTTTTGTTCATCAAAACAGGCCCAGGTTTCACACTGAGTGTATAAATACATTTAAAAACATATTAACTATATGTATTACTGTGTTAGAGTGTCCTTTTGTGTCATTTTGGTTGGTGGTGTGCCCCAGGATTTTGTAAATGTAAAAAACGTGCCGCGGCTCAAAAAAGGTTGAAAAACACTGCCCTATGATGATGAGAGTTGAAGAGAAGACCAAAGCAGGAGATGCTCATAGAGCTACTATTGTTCTTGTGTTTCCTCCCTATTTCCACACATCTTCTGAAACTATGGAGTTTTTGAAGAGGTTTTTTTTTTAGAGGTTTCATGTGGGAGGAAAGTGTCCAGCAGCAGGATTGGAGGGAAGATCCCTTTGGGCCACTGTTGCATGACATCAGGAGAGAGAGGCACCCAAGATCTGGAAAGCTGTTTTCTTGGTTGCTTCCTTCCACTTCTCCTGGTGACATTGGAGGTGGGAACAGAGATCTGGAGGCTCCTAAACTCCTTTCTTGATTCTCCGTGCCCACTGTATATGACAATGGGAGATAAGTCCCCTTTGGAGTGTGTGATAGCGAGCATTCCCTGTTATCTGGCCAACAGTATGGTCTACTCCTCCTGGTAAACAACGGGTTAGTATTGTTGGGTTATGTTACATTTATTGGGGCCAGCATCACAGAGGATTTAGAGGGATTGTGGGAGACAATTGTCCAGTGAGAATCAGTAGTGGAAAACCTTCCAGATAGGTCCAAGTATGACATTATAAATAATGTCTCAGCTAATTGGGGAAAGACACAGAAAGAGAGACAAAGTACAGGGGTGTCTCTCCGACCTAAAGAGCTAAGTTGAGGCAGGGTGAAACACCCTCAGCTTTTTTGGTTGCTTTAACTTCACTTAAATTGTTTTGTAATTTTTAAAACTTCTCCAACTTGTTCCTGAATGAAGCAGCTTCAGGTATGAGATAATATAGATTGCTTGATTAGAATAAAAAAGCCTTCCTTTAAAGATCTTGTCCTTTCTCACACTCTTGACACATGTATTTTGCTCAAATTTAAATCTCCTGCAGGGAAGTGGGGAGGGAAAGTCTCTGCGGGGTCAGTTAGAAAAGTCATTTGTTGCATTTTTTAGACAGTTTGTAGGTTGTGTTTCTTCGTCAGCTTCCCTATGCGGTCAGTATGTATACCTTGATGTATGGTAAGAACAGTTTTCCACATGTGTTGTTTTGCCACTGGAGCTCCCGGTAGCTCAGCGAGCTGCTAAATTTGGTCAGCGGTTCAAATCCAGGGAGTGAGATGACCTCCCGCTGTTAGCCCCAACTTCTGCCAACCTAGTAGTTCGAAAACATGCAAATGTGAGTAGATCAATAGGTATCGCTCCGGCGGGAACGATGCAGTCATACTAGCCACATGACCTTGGAGGTGTCTATGGGCAACACTGGCTCTTCAGCTTAGAAATGGAGATGAGCACCAGTCCGCAGTGTCAGACACAACTAGACTTAATGTCAGTAGAAAACCTTTGCCTTTACTTTGTTTTGCCCCAGGGGACAAAAATGAAAACTGAAATATATCAGAGCATTCATTTCCATCTGATATTCTCATTTCCATCTGATATTCTTTTATCATGCATAACCAAGTGCTCATAAAAACTTTTCACAAATAACTTAAATCTGTTTCAAGCTTGAGTCAAGGGTGTTAATTAACACCCCCCCAAGGTGTGGTCTTAGTTAAGAGAAAACATTGACTTAGTGAAATTATTCCAACAGTTGCACTCCATGGTCTTGGGCTGAGAAAACAAGATTTTTTGAGTGGTACATCCCTGGTGTTGGGAACTTTTCTTTCTGTCTGTATTTCAAAGTTTGTGTTTCTTAAACTTTTTCCTGAGAGATGGGGGGTCATAATTTGTGTAATTAACCCAGAATCAATGTTCAGATTGGTGATGCTTTAACCAATCATGTATTCAACAAAAGAATTAACTAACTTCAAAGAACTAAAGTGCTTTGTCGACAATTTTGAAATTGCACTTCTGAAGAATTCCTCCGTTTTCTTCATGCAAATACGATTCAAATAATTTTGCAAGCAATTAAAGGGCATTAGGTAGGCCCTCTGTTAAGATAAATTTACCTTTTAAAAGTGTATTCTATCACTGTTTAAAAGTAAAGCCCCAGAGCAAAATGCATGCTGTTGCCAACAGCTTTAGTTAAAGCTAAAATTAGCCATGCTGATTAAATGGATTTTGCATAACCTTAACCATTAATCCTTCCTATTGGTTTTTTCCTTTGCTTTGAAACTCCTCGAGCACCAATAACACAAGATGGCTTAGTAAGTCGCTTTTGAGTGCTATTTTCATAAGAATAATGATGCTGTACAGCTATTAATATTGACACCACTCTTTCAGTGACCACTTTCTGTATATACTTGCCAACAATATTCTGTATGCTGTGATGAAAATAGACTGATATGTAAATCAGATAGAATTTTATTAAAATCATACTGATAAAAAGTGATGTAAATGTAATGTTTTAGGCTGCAGTCTTTCAAAGATTGTGACTTGATTTTAGTGTGGGGGTTTTTCCATGTCACAAGTGACTTGGGAAACTGCAAGTCACTTCTGGTGTTAGAGAATTGGCCGCCTGCAAGGACATTGCCCAGGGAACGTCTGGATGTTTTACCATCCTGTGGGAGGCTTCTTGCATGTGTTTCACATTCATAGTGGTGGACTTGAGGCTTTGAAACTGAAGGCTGTCAAAGAGTTGTAGAGGACCAGCATAATGGTACAGTAGTTAGTAGTATGTAGAAAGAAGTGATCAGTTAACCCCCTCACCCTCACTGTTTTGTCTCCAAAGACATGGGAACTATATATCTCTACAGCTAAGAGAAAGCACAAGGGACAAAATGAGAGAATGTGAATTCTGTTCAGTTTTAGTTGTGAAGGATCCTCAAGGTCTTGCTCTCTGCGCAAGGCAGCACATGAGTCCTTGATCTCAGGCAGTGTGTTGGCTGCGATTTGTAAACATAGATTCATTTTGCATTCACCCGTGTTTTTCCTATCCATTCCCCAATGAACTGCAACCAAAAATTGCTGAATGCAGATATTTTTAATAAGATATTACAATCATCAGCATCATATTCTAATATTTGAATAGAGGTATGCCATATAGGAACATGTTCCAGAGTGCTAGAATGGTTGTGGATGGCAAGTTGATTATTGGGTTGTCGAAGGCTTTCATGGCCGGTATCACTGAATTGCTGTGAGTTTTTTGGTGCTGCATAGCCATGTTCCAACAGCATTCTTTCCTGACGTTTCACCTCCATCTGTGGCTGGCATCTTCAGAGGTCTGTTGAAGGTGAGCCAAGTGGAGTGCCTGTCTGTCTGTCTGTCTGTCTGTCTGTCATCTATCTATCTATCTATCTATCTATCATCTATCTATCTATCTATCTATCTATCTATCTATCTATCTATCTATCTATCTATCTGTGGAATGTCCAGAATGGGAGAAAGGACCCTTGTCTGTTTAAAGTTTATTTATCTAGTTTATTTAATCTAGTGAAAACACTGTGTTTTAAATGTGTTTAACGTTGAAAATGTGTTTAACATAATTAACTTTTTCACTGTTTATTGTTCAATTTATCCATTGTATTTTATGTTATTTTGATTCCTTGTTATTAATTTGTTAATTTTTTCGTATATATTATGTATTGTATTTACACATGCTGTGAGCCTCTCCAAGTCCTTTTGGGGAGATGGGGCGGGATAGAAATAAAGATTATGACAGTATTTCTCAACCTTCCTTATGCTGCGACCCCTTAATATAGTGCCTCATGTTTGGTGACCCCCCAACCATAATATTATTTGCATTGCTACTTCATAACTGTAATTTTGCTACTGTTATGGATCATAATGTAAATATCTGATATGAAGGATATATTTTCATTCACAGGACCAAATTTGGCACAAATACCAGATACGCCAAAATTCTGCTAAGGTTGGGGGGGGATTGATTTAGCATTTTGGGAGTTGTAGTTGCTGGGATTTATAGTTCACCTACAAAATCAAAAAGCCCTTTGAACTCCACCAATGATAGAATTGAACCAAACTTGTAACAGAACTCCCATGGCCAACAGAAAATACTGGAAGGGTTTGGTGGGTATTGACCTTGAGTTTTGGAGTTGTAGTTCACCTATAGCCAGAGAGCACTGTGGGCCCAAACAATTATAGATCTGGACCAAACTTGGCACAAATTCTCAATAACCCCAAAATGTGAACACTGGTAGAGCTTGGGGAAAATAGACCCTAACATTTGGGAGTTGTAGTTTCTGAGATTTATAGTTCACCTACAATCAAAGAGCATTCTGAACCCCACCAATGATAGAATTCGGCCAAACTTCCCACACACAGATCTCCATGACCAACAGAAAATGCTGGAGGGATGTTCACCTACCAGAAAGCACTGTGAACACGAACAACTGAAATAAAGGGATTAGTAAGATAATCAGAAATATATGTTTTTAATGGTCTTTGGCAACCCCTCTGAAGCACCCTCATGACCCCCCAAGTGGTCCCGACCCCCAGTTTGAGAAACACTGGATTATGATGATGATGGTGATTATTAAGCAAGTGTGAATGTTGCAGTTTGCAAGTTTGAATAGAATTGTAGCTATAAAGCTGCAAAGGGTATTGTGATGAGGTGGTTATTTATATGTTAATCACATGTTTGTTTATGTATTTGGAAGGGACATTCTTTAAAAGCTGCAGAGAGTGGGCCGTAGAATGTTCGCAGCAGCAAGCTTTAGGCAGAGGCTGTTGCCATGACAACAGAGGCCACTCTGGCTTTAGAATGTTCAGTTTGAATCTGAAGTGGGAGAATGTCAGTTGGCCAGCAGCTGTGACCAGAGTTAGTTGGGAATTGGCAGTTGCTGAAGCTGCAAGCTGTCTGTAGGAACTGCAGTGTGCAGTTCAGTTCTGTGTGTGGGTTGAGGGAAACCCAAGTGTGTGGGACAGAGTTTAGTCCCAGGGTTGAGAGTAACCCAGTATTAAGTAGTTACTTGTGTGTAACTGTGTAAGGGGAATTTAAAACCCCCAGTGTTATATTGTTGAAACCTTGAAGTTTGTACCTCTTCGGAGATCTTTTGAAACCACCTAAGCTTTGAGCCCATTGGTGTAAAATAAACTGTTAAACACTTTCAACACTACATCTGTGGAAGTCGTTTATTCACCAGGACCCTCACATCTAGTGGTCAAGCATTGACAAATGGTGGCAGCAAGTTAATAAAGAAAGTAAAACCGTAATAACTGGTGGCTGTCCTGCCACACAGTTTTTAAAAGTCAAGAAGTGGTCGGTGTGTGTCCAGACTTGTTGACATTTGGTGGCAGCGGTGGGATTAAAGGATAGCCTGCCCTGCCATGTTATAATAAAAGTGAAGGGTGAAGTTTCATCATTCGTTACAGGTATCTGCATAGAGGTAGCCTGGTCTTTGTTGCCTGGAGGCATCCTCTGTTTGGGGGGGGGGTGTTAACTGGCACTTGATTGCTTGCTGTCTTGAGTTCTCCTGTTTCTCAGTGGTGTTCATAATTTACTGTCTTGATTCTGGTGTTTTTCATACTGGTATCCGGATTTTGTTCATTTTCATGGTTTCATCCTTTCTGTTGAAACTGGATAAGACAGATTTCTTTTTGAGGATAAGAGGGCTTCTTTAACCACTGCAGGAGCCTACCGTATACTGTGCAGCTGTGGACAAGTCTACATATGCACCAAATGCAGCACCCAGGCACGAATCAAAGAACATGAAGGCACTGCAGACTAACTCAACTAAAGAAGTCAGCTATAGCAGATGAACCAACCTTGACACAGAATATTATTTGAGAACATAGAATTTCTAGACCACTCTGACATACAGTCTGAAAAACTCACAGTGAAGGAAGCATATTAGGAAAAGGAATCATTTAGATTAGATTAGAGCATTTTAAGACCCAAAATTAGGGTCTATAACAACAGCAAACCAAGTTTATTCTTGATGGCATACCTGGGTTTATTGCTGTGTGATGGGGTGAAACAGCCAACAGAAACTTGAGGAAATTTCTGGGGAAGGGAGAGCACTGGAGCACTTTTCCTATCAGGAAAGGTTAATGTGCTTGTGGCTTTTTAGTTTAGGAAGAGAAAAGTTAAGCCATTGGGTTGTGATGATAAAGCTTTGTAGATCATTAACACTTCTTAACACTAAAATGTCAGCTTTAGAGGTTGAAGTGGCTTTAAAGCAGAATTGGATAGATTTATTAAAGGCCCGTAGCCTTGGAATCGGATCTTGTAAAGGCTACTTTTTACACCCACACTTTCCAGAATTCCCCAGTCAGTTTAGAAGCCATGCCTGGTCATGATGAGTGGTGTATTTTGACATATATAGTCTTAACAAGTAATATTTCCAAGATCCAGCCCTTATCTTTTACAAATAGATGGAAGTTTCCAGTTTACAGTTCTCGGAACAAGAGTTGTTAGTGGCCTCAATCTTGATGAGATATTTGAACACTAAGTTACAAAGGCTCAATGCATAACATGCAGCTCTGTTCTTTCTTTTATTTACAAAGACTGGGTTTCCATCATGGACTGAATCTACAACACAGGAAGAGGAATTATAATTCATTGTCTTCAAGATACAAATCCCTCTGCAATCCCCTACCGCAGTGTTTCCCAACCAGTGTGCCGTGGGAAATTGGAACCTCCAATACCCTTTCTTCCCCCTCCTGCCGAACACTTTTTCTTCTCCACTCATGCTCCCTTCTTCCCAGCCTTGCTCTGCTCAATTTGCCTCGCTTTGCTCTGGGGCGAGTCTGCGCAGTAGCGCCCGCACAGGTCACGTCTTCCTCCCTCCCCCCTCCCCTCCTGAACACGCTCATGCTGCCCCCTCGGATCAAAATGGCGGCAGAAGTGGCAGTGTAGAAGAAAAACTAAGTGTTCGGCAGGAGAGGGAAGAAAGGGCGCGAAGGGGAAGGGGGAGGAAGAGGTCTCTGTCGAAAGCTGGCATGGGCAAACTTGGACTTTCCAGGTGTTTTGGACTCCAAATCCCTCCATTCCTAGCAGTCTCAGGCTCTTTCCCTTTCCCCCCTCAGCCACTTAAGCAGGAAAGGGCCTCAGGCTGTTAGGAATGGTGGGAGTTGAAGTCCAAAGCACCCAGAGGGCTGAAGTTTTCCCATGCCTGTTTTAGGACAGCAAAGTGGTGAGCCTCCTTCCAACATTGTGATTCTGGATAGAAAACAAACAACAACATAACATTGTTTGAGTTCACAGTGCTCTCTGGGTGTAGGTGAACGACAACTTCCAAACCCAAGGTCAATGCCCACCAAACTCTTATAGTGTTTTCTCTTGGTTATGGGAGTTCTGTGTGGGAAGTTTGTGTCTTTCTGCCATTCCTGCCAGGATATCTGTGTTGTGTTCATCGAAACACACACTGAGTATATAAATACATTTAAAAACATATTAACTATATGTATTACTGTGTTAGAGTGTCATTTTGTGTCACTTTGGTTGGTGGTGTGCCCCAGGATTTTGTAAATGTAAAAAATGTGCCGCAGCTTAAAGAAGGTTGAAAAACACTGCCCTACCACATATTGAATAAGATTTAAAAGGTAAAGGGTTCCCCTTGACATTATGTCTAGTCGTGTCCGACTGTGGGGGTTGGTGTTCATCTCCATTTCTAAGCTGAAGACTGCACGACTTCATGGAGTGCTATGACCTTCCTGCCTGAGCAGTACCTATTGATCTACTCACAATTGCATGTTTTGGACTGCGGAGTTGGCACAAGCTGGGCCTAACAGTGGGAGCTCACCCCACTCCCTGGATTTGAACAGCTGACCTTTCAGTGAGCAAGTTCAGCAGCTCAGCGGTTTAACCTGCTGTACCACTGGGGACACAGCATATCGGATCACAATAGTCAAAACAAAACAACAAAATAAATAGTGCATTGCCATGTATAGGTATGAGATTATGCTTTGCATGGAGTCCTGGCTGGAGAAGGAAGGTTTAAATCACCACTGCTTGTCTGCTGCAATCCTTATTTATTCATCTGTACCAGAAGGGAAGAAGATGACAACTGCAATCCCAAATTATGGATTTCTAGTAGCTTTAAAAGTTTGCATTTAAGGTGAAGCAAGCATTACAAATCTACATGTTCTTTTCCAAATTTAAATGCTGACTCTTACCCACTTGCTTGCTTATCTTTCTTTGATGATTGCTGCTACCGTCACAGAGGGAGATCTCCTCCCATCTTTCTTCTTTCCAGTGACATGTGATGACCCACAAGTGGGAGACCTTTGGATCCTTCTGGGAAGCTGGAGAAAAATAGTGGAAGGTGATAGGAACTGATGTATTCTGGAGTTGTACAACAGTATTGTATGTGTGTGAGAGAAAGAGGTGGGAGTGAAAGAGAGAGTATGTATGTGTGGCCCAATTTGTTCCAGGCCTCTCCCTGGAATAAAGATTGGGGTATCATTCATGAAATAGAGCAAATAAATTTAGGATAAGTGAGAATAAGGGAAGAAGGGGCAGGCTCAAGACAGAGGCACTCCTGGTCAGTCGAAAGGCCGAACAGGGCATAGGGTTACAGCCTGTGTTGGACGGGGTTACACTCCCCCTGAAGATGCAGGTTTGCAGTCTGGGTGTGATCCTGGATTCATCGCTGAGCCTGGAACCCCAGGTTTCGGCGGTGACCAGGGGAGCATTCGCACAATTAAAACTTGTGCGCCAGCTGTGCCCATACCTTGGGAAGTCTGACTTGGCCACGGTAGTCCATGCTCTGGTTACATCCCGTATAGATTACTGCAATGCTCTCTACGTGGGGCTTCCTTTGAAGACTGCTTGGAAGCTTCAATTGGTCCAACGGACAGCAGCCAGGTTGACAAAAGGAGCGGCACTCAGGAAGCGTACAACTTCCCTGTTGTGCCAGCTCCACTGGCTACCAGTTTGCTACCGGGCACAATTCAAAGTGCTGGTTTTGGCCTTTAAAGCTCTAAATGGTTCTGGTCCAACTTACCTGTCCGAACACATCTCTCCCTATGAACCATCAAGATGCTTAAGATCATCCGGAAAGGCCCTGCTCTCAGTCCCACCTGCTTCACAGGTGCACCTGGCGGGGACGAGAGACAGGGCCTTCTCAGTGGTGGCTCCTCGGCTTTGGAACTTCCTTCCTAATGACATCAGATTGGCCCCCTCCCTCCTGACATTCCGTAAGAAAGTCAAGACTTGGCTTTTCGAACAAGCATTCGCAGACTAACTTTAATCGAGATCAAGGATTACTAGGACGACGAAACGGAAACCGATTTTAAGATTGTGGAGCTGAGTTTTGTATTTTGTAGTTTTTAACTGTTAATTTTATATGTTTTTATATGACTGTTTTTATCTTGTGATGTATTGTATATGGGCACTTGTTGCTGCTTGTTCACCGCCTCGAGTCGCCTTCGGGCTGAGAGAGGTGGTATAGAAGCATGGCAAATAAATAAATGGCTATACTGATCAAGAAGTTCAAGAAATAGAGAAAGATGAATGAGAAGAATTAGTGATGCATATTTTGAGGTGGTTATCTCAATTAGAGTTGATTAAAGACATCCATGATATACCTTTCTATCAAAATAAAACATATTTGTAGTGAGTTATGGTTGGTTTTACATTTGATCTCTCAAATGCAATTGTGTTTTTGTAGTGTTTTTTTTAATAAATAAAAAAAATCAGCCAGGGCTGCACAAGTCAGCACTTCTTATAGCAACACACTTCAAAACCGACAGTCCAAATCACACTGCTGAAGAGCTTGCTTATTTCTGATTCTCCACCTTAACAAATCTCTGGAATAATTGCATATGGATTTGAGGGATTAACTGGTCTTTCAGCTCCTTTCCCTAGGTTCCTTTTAGAAACGTGTCAAATGTTAAGCTATTATAGAGAGACAATTATTATAGATCCCTACCACTCTAGTTTTGCCCTCCAGAATACTTGAAGAAATCAATTAGTAGGAAAATTATTAATTAATTGAGCACTTAGTGTTCTGCCTTTTTTTATATCAATTAGCGCTTTTGCCCTTCATGTTCAAAGCGTTACTTCATTAATTGTTTTGAACATCACTTTATCAGAAGTGAACCCAAATGAGCTGACAGTTGTGTTTTGCACATATATTTGTACACAAAGCTGATCAATACAACTCGCTTGAATCCTTCAGCATCATTGATCATGTCATGTTCTGCTGAATAATTGGCTGGTAAAATTGGGTTTTTAGAAACAAATAATTCAGTGGTTCATGGGTCAATTCAGTAAGAAATTGAACTTGGTTGGAACAGAGGGGTTTTTCTAAATTTTTCCACTATGGCTTAAAATATTATTCTTAAGAGTGTAATGTCTCTGGGAGCCATTTTTTTCTATTTACAAAGGGCCAGATCTTCACTGAGTGCATTGTTGTTGTTTTTTGGTTTTTGTGTGTGTCAGGAGCAACTTGAGAAACTGCAAGTTGTTTCTGGTGTGAGAGGATTGGCTGCCTGCAAGGCTGTTTCCCAGAGGACGCCCAGGTGTTTTACCATCCAGTGGGAGGCTTCTCTCATGTCCCCACATGGAAGCTGGAGCTGACAGACGGGAGCTCATCCGGCTCCCCAGATTTGAACCGTCAACCTTTCAGTCAGCAGTCCTGCTGGCACAAGGGTTTAACCCATTGTACCACTGGGGGATCCTGTGCATTGTTTAAAACAGTGTTTCCCAACCTTTTTTGAGCCGCGGCACATTTTTTACATTTACAATATCCTGGGGCACACCACCAACCAAAATGACACAAAATGACACTCTAACACAGTAATACATATAGTTAATATGTTTTAAATGTATTTATACACTCAGTGTGAAACCTGGGCCTGTTTCGATGAACACAACATAGATATCCTGGCAGCAATGGCAGAAAGACACAAACTTCCCACACAGAACTCCCATAACCAAGAGAAAATACTATAAGAGTTTGGTGGGCATTGACCTTGAGTTTTGGAGTTGGAGTTCACCTATATCCAGAGAGCACTGTGGACTCAAACAATGTTGGATCAGGACCAAACTTGGCATGAATACTCAATATGCCCAAATGTAAACACAGATGGAGTTTGGGGAAAATAGACCTTGACATTTGGGAGTTACAGTTTCTGGGATTTATAGTTAACACACAAACAAAGATCATCCTGAACTCTTGCGATAATGGAATTGAACCAAACTTGGCATATTGAACTCTCATTACCAACAAAAGTACTGAAAGGGTTTACTTGGGAATTGACCTTGAGTTTGGAAGTTGTAGTTCACCTACACCCAGAGAGCACTGTGGACTGAAATAATGATGGATCTGGACCACACTTGAAGTGAATACTCAATATGTCCAAATATGAACGTAGATGGAGTTCAGGGGAAATAGACCTTGCCATTTGGGAGTTGTAGTTGCTGGGATTTATAGTTCCCCTACAATCAAAGAGCATTCTGAACCCCACCAATGATAGAACTGGGCCATACTTCCCACACAGAACCCCCAGGTGGCTCCCTTCCTGAATGGCTCTCTCCCTCTTCCACACCAGAAGGGAAGGCACTCACTCTGCCACGGTTGCCTTCCTTGCTTCCTCATCTGCGGTTCGAAAGAAGAAGCCGGTGGCCCTGCCTCGGACCGCGCTCCTCACTTCCGCTTCCGTTCCCCGCCCTCCCTCAATTGGAGGCTGGCTGGCTGGGGAAACAGTCCAAGGAGACGGCGCCCTGGCCACTTCTTTGCCGTCGCCGCCCGGCCCTTCCTCCTTCTCCTCCTCCTTCCCCCCAAGCAGCAGTAGTAGGAGTTCGGCAGAAGGGGGAAGAAGGGGGGGGAGGTTTTCCCGTGGCACACCAGGTGATCGCGGACGGCACACTAGTGTGCCGTGGAACAGCGGTTGGGAAACACTGGTTTAAAATGTTGTAGTGATTTACTGGAATAAACAATGCACCGCTGATGTGCAATGCAATCTCTTCTGACAATTTAGTGTTGAATTACCCCAAAATATATGATAATGCTCAATCAACTGACAGTGATTTTGATCTGTGTAATACTACAAGACACCCAATAGATAAAAGTATAGTTAGCTGCCCTCGGCTCATCTCTTTACATTCTGGAAATAAAAAAGAAAGCACAACTTCCAAAGAGAGAAGCAAGAACTTAACAAAGTACTGGTTGGAATCATGGTGATAAACCCCACCATTGAGGCATTCAGAAAAAGATGGCACCTCTCTCTATGAGCTTGATGAAGCTCAAAAATCTTGGAAGAAGTCCTTCTCTGTGTCACATTTCCTTCCCAGGTTGTTTGGTGGGAAGAAAGGAGACAGTCTTCTCGGTGGTTGGTCTCAGACTTTGGGACCAATACAGAGTGGCAAGGATAGCTCCCTGCTTGTTCTCTTTCCATTGCAAGTAAAAACTTTTGTATTCTATCAGGCCTGTGTTGACTTTTAATGGAGAATTATGGTACTGTGCATTCTTTATGGAACACTTGCCAATAGAATCATAATCTAAGTTTATGCTCAATTTCACAGACAGAAGAAGAAGAAATTGAAAGATTATGTGCTGGGATTCATGAGGAAATTAGCCACACACCCAAATAGGATTTTTAATCATAAGCAACTGGAATACAAAAAGAAGGAAACAGTGCTTAGAAAGGGGATGTTAGAAGAGAACATGCTTAAAAATTGGATTGAGGGGGAAAAAGAAAGATCTAGCTTCTGTTTAATTTATAAAAGGGATGCACATTTTCGCTTTCTGTATGTTGCTGTCCATTCGTCTCCTCTCCCTTAACTCTTCCACAGAATTGGCTGGAATGCTTTTTAGGGGTTTCTCAGAATTTTTGACCTAGGAGCATATGGCTCATCTGCCTGAGTAAAAGATCCTAGATATATATTGAAAGACACACTTTAAGATGAAGATCTTAAAATCACTACTGATTTCGGATGCAGAACGTTCAGTACATGTACATCAGTGATCTTTGACAGCAAATTTAAATCTTTGTGATTTATGTCTTTCACAAGAAAAAAAAATGTTCGAAATACTGATGCATTGTGAACCCAGTGTGTTGTGAAATGATAAATGAACAGCACTTCTGGAATTTGATACTAAGCCTTCCCACCAGCACCCTGTAGCTCTATATACAAGAATCATATTGAAAGAAGGTCTGTCATTTCGTAATTTCTTTAACAACAATGAGACATACGCAGCTACATACATGTGTAACCCCCCTTTGTTTACCACATGGTACTATTCAAATTAGTCTCCACCAGTGATAATGCATTTGTGCCATGTTAGACCAGTGATTTTCAACCAGTGTACCACAGAACACTAGTGAGGGATCATCAGGTGTGCCGTGGGAAATTATTTTCGAACTTCATTTATATATAAACTATACGGCGCATCTGTCCCTTTAAGAAATGGAACCATAGCACTCTCGTGTCACCTAAGAAGTGACGCGAGAGTGCTATGGTTGCGTCATCTTGGATTCGCTCAGACGCGGCTAAGTAAACAAAGTTAGAGTTAGTGCTGCAGCTGCGCGTCAAATGACAGTGGCAATCTGGGATCACAGCAAGACACGAATGAGACTGGCAGCTGTTGAACAAGAGCTTCGTGTGTTTCTTTCTACCATTCCTGCCAGGATATCTATTTTGTGTTCAACGAAACAGGCCCAGGTTTCACACTAAGTGAGTGTATAAATACATTTAAAAACATATGAACTGTATGTATTACTGTGTTAGAGTGTCATTTTGTGTCATTTTGGTTGGTGGTGTGCCCCAGGATTTTGTAAATGTAAAAAATGTGCTGCGGCTCAAAAAAGGTTAAAAATCACTGCCTTAGACCATGCTCATCATCAAATCCACTTTGGAAAACCTCTTTCAGCCACTCCCTGATCCAGTATGTAGTAATATCTTCCATTTTTCCTATATCCTTGAAGCATCATCCTCAAAGGTTTTCCTCATCAAGATAAAAAAAATGAAAGCAAAGATGTCAGATCAGGGGTGTAAGGCAGATGCCGTACCACTGACCACTCCATTTGTGAAAGAACCTGTGATGTTCTCAAAAAAGTGTGGTGCCATGCTGTTTTGTTATGGAACCGGGTTGCATTCAGTTGTTTCTGTGGTATTTTCTTATGAATGGCTTCTTGAAGTTTGTGGAATGATGCAGTGTGGCAGTTACTGTTCATTGTCATGCCACACTTGAGGAAGTCAAGCAGCATCACCCACTTGTCATCCCACAACTCATTCAGCATATTCTCCTGTCCTGAGCACTGGCTTTTAAATTTCTTTGGTCTAGGGGAGGTGAAGTGCTGCCATTGTTCTTGTTCTTTGGGTCATACAGGTATGTCCAGGCCTCAATACCAGTGCAAACTTCTCAAAAAAAAAGATATCCCTGTTGGCTTCAAATGTTGTCAATATGTCTGATCCTGTATGCATCTTCTTTTTCAAATCAGCTGTTAAGAAACCCATTTGGCACACAAGGTTGTGGATAATTTGTTTGACAGCACTATGAGCACAGCCAAGTTTCTCAATAATCTCTTGGACAATCATATACTAGTCTCCATTATCATGTCTTCCACCATGTTTTGGTTTTTATTGGTGACTACTGTTGATGGGTTTACCTTCTTTAAACATTTTCATCCTCCAACTCTTCTCCATTATTCTCGAAAGTTGTCCCTTGCCATATCCATTTCAGACCCTACTGAGTTTGTTGGGTTTGTTCCTTCTTCAGTCAAGAATGTGATGACTACTTTTTGTTTCCAATTCATATCCATGATTATGCAACATTCTGAAATTATGTCAGTCATGCAGTAAGAATTACTCTATCTGATGGTGTAATTGCATCACATTTGTATTAATAGTTTCAGAGAAAACAGCACACAGGCATTTTTTCAGTATGACCCTCTTAGTTTGCCTGCACATGACTAAGCTAAATTGTGACAACATACTTTGACGAGACAAAAACAGCAGCTGGGAATGCAGAAATCGTGGAGAACGTAGCTTACTTATATATGCCCTTACCCCATATATGATTTATGACTATTGGACATAGTTGAATGCCTACATAGGAATGTTGTTATTTTCTAATGTGTTTTGCACCTGTTGGATTCCAGTTGTCTTCTAGAATGGTTGGTGTTGGTTTTAGGACTGTCTTCCCTTCTTGAGGATGCCAAATAATCAGAATGATAAAGTCCTACATTAGGAGTGGCCTGTACGACCAGACAGCAAAGAAATCTCAGAGGGAAATGATTAAATATAATTAATCTCCCTGCACATACCACTCCTTCCTAACCTTGTATATTAGGGAGTTCTAGCCTATTAAAGATAAGAAGCTAGTTCTGAATTCCTGAAATGCTTAGTTTCCGTGTCTAGCCATTTTTTATATGGAAGTGAATTCATGTATTCAATTTCCCATCAATGGTCTGAAGGAGTACATCTCAGGAAAAGTTTGACAACCTATCATTTTGAGTCGGTTAGTACAGAGCTGTGTGCTTACTCATTCAGACATAACACATGAACATGATTTTATATGTCCCAGGATTATATAGAAGTCGTCTTCTGTTATTCTCATGATCTGGTCATAATAATGTTCTGGAAATGAGTTTTGGCTTACATCTCCCTCAAGGATTAAGACTGAAATTTTGTTCTTTGTGTGCCAAGAACATATTCGTATGAAATCCATTTGTTTCCGCTGCTCTATAGAGGCACACCTTACATAAAAAGTAGTTTTCCTTACTTCATGGTTATTATTTTCAGCTACATTAACAGAAATGGAAAAGATACTAAATATGGGGGATGGGGGAGAATAAGTCTTGAAGTGGGAGAAAAATCACTACTGACTTGTTTTAAAATTGCGTTTGTGTATTTCATCTGCTCAGTTTATTATTTAGAGCTGGGTGCTTTGAAATGTACATAATGTTAATATAGGCATGTCAGAACCTGTTTATTTTGCTTACTGGGAGAAGCTCACATTGTGATCAGTGTTGAAGATATTATGTAGTTAATGATACAGTTTGATTTAAAACTGTGGAGTACACCGGAGGCACACATTGGGGGGGGGGGGGACCCCTACTAAGCTATCTGGAATTCTCTGTTCAGGCCTCAGAATGCTGAACTGTTGTCATGTGTTCATCACCCAAAGGTATCTTCTGAGGAGAAGAACATGCTTCTTGTACCACTCCCAGTTTCAGGCATGCTATCTAGCATGGCCTACTGATGTCTAAGCATTAGCCTGGTCACCTTATTTCAAGTATTCCATAGGGTGCAGCAATGAAAATTCAAAGCTTATCGAAATGGTGTAATAGTTTGTGGAGAATCAACCTCTATTTCTGATTTCTATAGATCAGGGGTGCTCATACTTTTTCAGCATGCGAGCTACTTATAAAACAACCAAGTCAAAATGATCTACCTAACCACTACTCAGAGAGCCATAAAAGCAAAATATTTGGAAATTTATTTCAGTGAGAGCCATATAATATATTTTAAGACTGAATTCAACTAAATGTGAGTATAATAAGGCCCTGAATTTATTCATAATAATAATGATGATAATATTATTTTAGCCTCTGCTGCTACTACTACTACTACTACTACTACTAGTAACAACAACAACAATAGGTTCCTAGAGTAGAAGGAGACCTCCAAGGGCCATCCAGTCCAACCTCCTTCTGCCATAAGGGAAAAACACAATCAAAGCATTCCTCACAGATGGTCATTCAGCCTCTGATAATAATAATAATAATAACAACAACAATGGGTTCCTAGAATAGGAGGAGACCTCCAAGGGCCATCCAGTCCAACCTCCTTCTGAACCTGGGCGGCGTCAGAAGCCTGCGATCTACCAGGACGCCCTACACGATCTACCAGTAGATCGTGATCTACCTAAAGAGCACCCCTGCTATAGATGATTGTGGAAGATGGGACAATAAAAAAGTTCACTGGAAGAAAAGCAACTCACTTGGAATGAGGTTCTGCAGATACTAAAAAGACAAATGAGTCTTAAACCAAAAGAATCAGGGCTGAACCCTCACTATAAGCTAAAGTAATAATAAATAATAATAAACTTTAGTTGTATCCCTCCCCCTCTCCCAAAAGGGACAATTCAGCTGAGGTTATTGCATTTCTGACACATGAGATGACGGGACTCACTTGAAAATACGATTAATACTTGGTAAATGGAAAGGTAATGGGAAAAGTGGGAGAGCATGCTACAGGTGAGTTATTAAATTAAAGGGAAGCCGTGTTCCTGGCCTGAATGAGGCAGTTGATGACTAGGATCTTGGGGGACTCTAATACATAGGGTCGCCATAAGCTGAAGTCGACATGATGTCAAAAAATAACAAGCGAAAGTCATATAGGTGATAATATGAAAATCTATACTGAAAAGTTACCTTGAAATTGTGCTAATAATATATACATTACTGTGCTTGTTACTTTTTTATTTACATATATTTATTAGTTTAACTGTGCTGTGTACCTCTTTCTGTGTACTTCCAAAAGTTTCTAGTAATATAGTAATCTCTGGCAGATTCATAAAATTACAGTCTATCTACCAAGTCATCTGGCAAAATCAGGCAGTTCATGCAACACAGTTGTACATATGCATGCCTCTCCCAAAACAGTTGCATTTGTGGGATGGAAGGAAGCATGCTTTTCTGAACAAGTCCCTGATGAACCATCTTATTCTTCTTCCCCGCAAATAGCGTATCTAGCTAACTAGCTTCTAGGTAGGTTGCTGGATGGGTGCCTAGACTGTCAGCAAGTTACAAATAAAGACATATTCTGGGTACTTCCCCACTTGTATATCAGGAAATAATATGTGTTGAGAAATTCAGTGTCAACAGATCTGGTAGTTTAAAGTCGTTGGTGTCTGAGTTGCCAAAAGCAACAAAGATGATAACTTCAAATTGTGACATTTAGTAGAAAACTTCTGAGAGCTGATGTGAATGTAGGAAATATTTAACAGGCCTGTGGGTATAAAATGTGTACTACTACTAAAGATAAACATGTTATTTTTTAAAAAAAACAACACAAATGTTGCATACAGCCTACTACCATTCAGTCTGAAATAAGCTCAAGTGCTTGAAATTGGACTTATTACTAAACAGTAGGAACAATAACAGCAACAATAAAATGTACTTCACCATTACCTTGGAATATTTAGAAAGCTGACAACATTGCCAAAACAAAACAAAAGATAATTTGAAGATAAGATAAATAAAAATTGTATTGTCAAAGGCTTTCATTGTATTGTATTATCAAGGCTTTTAAATAAAAAATGCAACCAAGCTTCAGAACAGGTTACAAAAAAAACCCCCAAATGTAACACTAAATCCGAATTCGAAATTCTGGAAGAACCTGCTGAAATAATGCCCAGAGAAAGCACTGATGGGACCAGGCATGATGGGGTTTCTTGGGAGGCTATTCAGGAGCTTTGTGGCGAGAAAATCTTTAGCATTATGCAATGCATTACATTTTAAGTATTCATACCTCGATCGTGAAAGTTGGGGATAGATGTGTGTGAGAGAAAGAGGGCTCCGATGGTTCCTAGCCTATCATGTGCTCTTCCACACAGCCATATAACACAGAAGTATCAAATGAAGAAGTAGGATTCCATCTGTTTGCCCTTATGAAAGGGGGAAAAGTCACTCCCTCTACATGTTTTTATGTATAAAATATGTATTTTATTCCATGCTCATATATAAAGATGTTTGCATAAAACTGACAGTATGAATGAAGACCACAAAGAGGAATGGGAAATGTTCTGATAGTGAATGGGTCTGAAGGCATGGGACAGAGCCAGAGGAAATTATTACCAGGTTGGACATTTTCTCACTAAGCTTGCCTGGTGTTGTATTTATGCCTGCTCAGATAGTGAGCCCAATTCAATTTATGTGTACAACACCACATGAATCTGCAGATCATATACAATAATTTCTCAGATTTGTGCAGTGTCTTGTCTCCAGTCACAGAGAATAGAAACACCAACTTGCAAGCCAGATTAGCATGCCACCCATTTGTCAGTGATATGCAACAACAGAGTCCTGAGTCTCTTCACCTCTGAGAGAAGATATCCGAGCTCCTTCGAAATGTATAGAGCAATAGTAGATTTCATTGTTTAATACATGCTACTTCTGCAACCCCTCTCAATTTCAAAGTTTGCCATATGAAATGGGGGTATATAGGAGTGCTGCTTAGAAAAACATATGTAGAGCAGCCTTGGGTTCATGAAGCCAGTGTCTTTATTTATTGTACACTAGCTGTACCCGGCACGCGTTGCTGTGCCCTATTTAGGAGATGCGAGAAATTCTGAGTATGTAAGGGTTGGAATTGTTGTTAGTTATGGTGTTGTTGGGGCCATGGCTGTGTCGTTGTGGGTTGTTCTGGTGGGTGGGATGTTGAAGTCCTGGGGAGTTGTTGGTGTGTGGTGTTGCTGGCGTTCTGCATAGCTTGTGGATATACAATGCTTTTTGTCTTTCCGTCTGCTGTGTTGATGTAGAGGTTGATGCTTGTGTGGGTGGGGTACTTTGGAAGTGAGTGGAGGTACTTGAAATCCCATTATCCATGGCGTGTCCTCCTCTGAACTGCATTCGGATGGAGTGTGGGTCATGGGGGGCATTGTGTGCCAAGTTTGGTCTTTATCGGTCTTGGTTCTGGGCCACAGTGGTCTGTGGGGAATGATGGGTTTTGAAGTAGTACAAATTCCATTATCCATGGAGGTACTTCAAGTCCCATAATCCATGGTCCACCCTCCTCCAAACTGTAGTAGAATGTAGCGTGGGTCATAGGGGCTCTGTGTGCCAAGTTAGGTTACTGTAAATTCAGGCCATACGCAGTGTCCCATGAGCTGAGGCCTAGTCAGGAACAGCAAGTTAATGAAGCCTTACTGTCAATTCAGGCCATACACAATGTCCAATGAGCGGAGGCGTAGTCGGGAGAATCAAGTTAATGAAGCCTTACTGTCAATTCAGAGCGTAAAGAGCGTTCCATTAAGTGAGGCCTAGTCAGGGAAATAAAGTTAATGAAGCCTTTTGGGCGTGGTCTGTGATTTGTAGGGGTGTAAATTTTCTGTGGGAAGTGAATTGGGTGTTTGTGTTTGTGCCTCAGCCCTTTGCCTTATCCTCCTCTGACAGTTTATTATGGGTCGGAATGTTCATGTTGGCTGGCCAGTACAGGAGTTATACAAATCTGCCCTTATTGGCAGCCAATCATGTTGTCAGAATGTAGAGGCTGGGAGAGTCGTTGGCAGCCCCGGAGGATGCTGGGAAATGTAGTTTTTACTCGTTGTTTTGGGAGCCTTTTAGGTTTTGGGGGGGAGTTTCTTTGCTACAAACCTACCTTGCTTGAGGCCTATTTCTGTTGGCAAGTTTGGTGTTTCTGCGTTGTAAGGTTTCTCTGTTTGGGACGGTCGTTCCATGACTGGAACCCCTTTATATAATAGATGTTTCAAACTCAAGGCCAATGGTCTGAATCCGACCTGCCATGTCATTTTATCTGGCCCTTCAGATGCTGGACTTCTGTGTTCTTCATCATTAGACGTAATGACAGGAGCTGATGGGAGTTGTGATACAGGAACATCTGAAAATCTGCAGTTAATATAATAATAATTTTATTTGTTACCCACCTCTCCTTGTGTCTCACGGTGGGTTGCAACATAGCTAAAACACATAATCATTTTATAAAATACATATTTCTACAAAATACATATATGAAAATTCACAGAACAATGATTACAATACATTGGATATGAGACGCAAGTTTAAAATTCATGACTAAAACTGGCTGGATAGGACTGCCGGAAGACATAGGTCTTCAGATGAGTTTGAATTCATGTAACTGTTGGAGCTCTTCTGGCAGGTTGTTCCACAGTCTTGGGGTGGCTGATAAAAAGGCCTTCCTCTGGGTGATGGCTGCCAATCGGCTTCTGGCAGGCTGGAGTAGCTACGCCCCCAGAGGACAGGGTGGATTGTGTGGGAGAAGGTGGTGTTTGGGATAGATTGCACTGGATAAGGTGATTATGTAGGTCAGTGTTTCCCAAGCAGTGTGCCACAGCACACTAGTGTGCCCTGAGCGATCATCAGGTGTGCCGTGGGAAATTGGAACCTCTTAAGTCTTGAATAAGCCATGCACCTTTATTCACCGTGGGCCAATCCCGTCGCGGTGGCCTTGAACTCCCACCCGGCACCAAGATGGCAGAGGCAGCGGGACCGGAAGCGCCTTCCCTGAGGGGACGCCAGTAGAGTGGAAGTGCCCAGTCTGAGGCAATGCGGCGGCGGGTGTGCCTGCTAGTGCTGGGCTTGGCGGCGGGCCTGGCACTGGTCCGGCCGGCCGGGGCGGTGGAGCCCTTGAACCTGAGCCTGGCCCTGGCCAGCGCCTCCGCCTCCGCCTTCACGGGCTTCCTCTCCTACTGCCTTTTCGCCCACTGCTGCCACGGCACAGGGAACAACGGGGCCCGCTTCAGGGCAGGTACGCGAGCGGCCTACCGGGCCTCATAGACTGTGACATGACGTGGAAGGAGCCTCATGGGCTATATTATTATTATTATGTACTATGTATTAACATAATATTATTATTTTCCCTTAGTATATGTTATTATATTGTTATATTATCAGTATTTGTCATAGTCATGGTGTATATCGTTATTGTGTATGTATGTGTATGTCATGGTGTATATCTACATCCAGCCCCTGGCTAATATTGCTAGGAGCCATGGGTTCTCCTGCTACCAATACGCAGACGACACGCAGCTGCTCTTGAAGCTTGACCCAGGGTCATCATCAGTACCGGACAGTTTCAGCCTAGGATTGAGGGCGGTGACGAGCTGGCTCAGGGCATATAGAATCAAGATCAACCCGGCTAAAACGGAGATCCTCTGGCCGGGTCGTCCCGACCCCGCCCACCACTTCCACTCTTCGAGGGCGAGTCCCTGGCTCCAGCCCCGGCGGTGAAAAGCCTGGGAGTGATCCTAGACGAAAATCTCACGATGGAGGCCCAGATCCAGGCTGCAGCTAGGGCGCCTTTTCCATCTCCGTGGGGCCCGTCGGCTGGCTCCTACCTTCCACCAGAGGCCTTGAGAACAGTGGTCCATGCCACTGTCGTCTCACGCCTCGACTACTGCAACGCCCTATATGTGGGCCTCCCCAGACAACAACTAAGAGGCTGAAACGTATCCATAACGCCGCAGCCAGACTCATTACTGGGTCATCAGTGAGGGATCACATTTCCCCCATTCTTAAAGAACTTCACTGGCTGCCCCTAGAGTTCAGAGCCCTTTACAAACTCCTGGTGCTCACCTTTAAAGCCCGGCACAACATTGGGCCTTCCTATCTGAGTGACCGGCTGACGGCCCAATGCAGCGAGAGGCCAGCACGCTCCATCAACGGTGACCGCCTGACTACCCCTGGAGTGCGGGAGGCTAGACTGGCGGAAACTCCGGCGGAGAGCCTTCTCCGTCGCGGCCCTTCGACTTGGAACTCACTGCCGCCCACCCTCAGAGCCTCTCCGACTCTATCTGGATTCCGGCCAGCCTTGAAGACCTGGCTCTTCCGCCTAGCGTTCGGGACTGGCTCGGTACCCTGGACTACCTGAGCCACCCCTCCTGTTCATATTCCATGTTTTTAAACTGTTGTACATTGTTCACCCTAGGGTTTTAACTGTTGTAAGTCGCCCGGAGCACCGCCGGTGGAGGGCGACTCACAAATATTAAAGTATTATTATTATTATTATTATTATTATTGACTATGAGAGTAATGATAACAGTCAGGATTAACTCCTGTGTTTTACTGATAATATATTGTATGTACCTATAATATTTATATTATTATAATGTAATACAAGATAACACTTTAAAAAATAATACAATATTGAAATTATATATTTTATATTACTTGTAATAGTACTAATAATATTACAGTATAATGGTATAGTACAATATAGTAAGTTAGAGTGTCATTTTGGTTGGTGGTGTGCCCCAGGATTTTGTAAATGTAAAAAATGTGCCGCGGCTCAAAAAAGGTTGAAAAACACTGATGTAGGTAACCTGGACCCAAACCATGTAGAGCTTTAAAGGTACAATAAATATTTCTAGATGATAGAAAGGTATGACTGCCCTAATCCACAAATGCATATTAGTACAGTTCATAGTAACTGGTGGAGTTTTTGATTTCACCTACAGTATATGTTGATAACTTAATTGTTTTGATTATTTCTTTATTATTTATTTATTTATGGCATTTTACCCCGCACTTCTCATCCCCCGAGGGGGGACTCAGAGCGACTTCCAAAAGGCATAATTCGATGCCTACATCACAATTGCAGTATAAAACACAATATAAAACCCTCCAGCATTCGACACTAAAATACATTGAAATACAATGTTTCTGTCCCTCAAAATGATATAGCAAAGATGATTCCTAATTGGTTTTTTAAAATAAAAAAT
Source organism: Anolis apletophallus (assembly GCA_030556195.1). Lineage (NCBI taxonomy): Eukaryota > Metazoa > Chordata > Lepidosauria > Squamata > Anolidae > Anolis > Anolis apletophallus. The sequence goes on along the minus strand of JARBWK010000009.1, from coordinate 21,653,671 downwards.
CTGATTGATTGTTGGTGGCCAGTGATTCTATGTTTCACTGCTTTTTGGATAGTTTGCAAGGATCAATTAAGAAGAATGTACAAAGCCTCAATACTTCTGCAGAAGTTGGAGAAGTTCTTATGCATTCCCACTGGGAGCTGTAGTGCAAAAAAGGAATTTTTTGGAGTTCTGATCTACTGTGACAGATCCAAGATACCCAACAATGTTTTCAGAAAACCTAATGGGAGAGGTGCCTGTCTTCTAGAAGAGCAGAAAAAAGCCATCTGTTTCACCATAAACTCCACTTTTTTCTGGTGTTTACAATTATCTTCCTCAGGAAAGAAGAGGAGATAACTTGTGGTTTCATCTTTACTGAGCATCTGTTCAGATGTCTCTGAACTGAACTAAAAGAGGATGAGAGATCAAAAGCGCTGAAATTGAAGGAGATACTGGATCTATCCCAGTGACTTTTTTTATTAGGCAAGCAATCTTTAAGATGATAATTTTTTTAAAAAAAAAAATCAACACTATGCCATTTTAAGTACTGTACCCTTTAATCTCCTTTTTCATTTATGTGTTAAAATCAAGAGACAGCCATGCTAAAAAGAAGCTGCATTGATCTTTTCTCTTCCTTTCTGATTCCATTAGCTGAGCTTTGGGGCAGGTATGTGTCTTGTGATATTCTCGGAATAACATAATCACTGTGCATTGCTGTGCGTCTTTAATAATGCCTGGAACAACACATAAAATAAACGCACATGATATGTTTTTTTCTTCAAAAAGTCAGTACTTAACTAGATTTCAAATAAGTGTGTAGATTACTTTGTCAAATTAAACTACTGCTGTGCTACTTATCTTGCTTTGCAGGTGCTTGAAAGAAGAGCACCCACTAATGTTTTGCAGGATAAAAACAGGCACACTCAATAAACAAGTGTTTCTTATGGAAGAAATTGGAGAATGGAAATATACTGCACACATCTTTTAACAAGTTATGTTATGCTCTCTTTTACAGGCTGCTTGAGATCACATATCAGTGACTTGTATGACTTTGCAGTGGTGAAACATCAGTAGAAAAATTAGTGTCACAGAAAGGACAAGCAAAAACACAAAGGAAAAGAGGAAAGGGGTAGAAAACAGAAATCTGAAATTAAGGTCTCAACAAACACAAGAGGGTGCCAGAGGTATATTACAGATATGCATGGTAAAAATAAGGTGACGAGGAAAATAGTTCCCCAGCTTCCAGGGATCCATCACACAACACAGTTATGCTACTGTGATTAACGAACATGGTTGCATCCTATGGGATCCTGGGAATTGCAGTTTAGGGAGGGATATTTCGAATTTGCAGCCAGAGAGATGAAGGTAATGAAAGTAACTCAACGGCTGCATTTCTCTGACTTGGGAAATTAAAAATTAAACTTTGAAAAGAGAGATTATATTTTATTTATTTTGTTTTTAATTATGTGTATGATGCCCTGCCTTTCTTCCAATATGGGACCCAAGACTCTTTGAGTTGTTTAAGTATAAATAATACAGATGGAAATGCGACACATTTAGTACTTTTGGAGTGTATACTGTAAAACCACAATAACGATGGATTCCATATCCACAGTTTCATCTACTCCGTGCTCCAGAGAAAAATGGGAATTTGGTAGATTCTCCAGGGAATTCTAAGGAGTTCTTCTCCCAAATTTAATCCAGTTAATGTTATTGAACTATTTCCACCATGGTTTCTACCCCCGGCCTAGGGTGGCCCTCCCGCCGAGTGGTCAGGGACAGGCACCAGTGGCACCCGGGGATAAGGCCCAAGATGTTGATGTTACAAATGCGGATCTGTCATGGGATAATATACTGTTGCCATATAATAATGACTCAATGGAGGTCAGCTTTAAAAGCAAAAATACATTAAAATCCCATGAGATCTGCAGCTTAAAATACATTAAAATACAATTAGCATTAAAATCTATCTTCGAGAAAAGTTTGGAACATTCACATCAGTTGGGAAAAAACAGTATTCCGTCCATGGTCCCTGGGTTCCAAAACATTAGTGGTCTTGTCCACGTTTCTTGTTTGCCATTTCAGTTGCCTTGGACTCTAAAGTGCGTTTGACTGCGTGCTGGGGGGGTTCTTCTGGACCTGAGGTGCAACAGCTACACTGCCATATGAACCACTTCAAAGCAGATAATCTGGATTTTATATGACAGTGTAGAATAGATCCAGCCTAGGTCTTCCAGAGTGAATCTATAAAATGGTTGAGATTAGAAGTCAGATTATTTAATGGTATTTGGTCATATCTATGGTTTCAGTTGTAGCAGGGAATGTATTCCATGTGGATATAGAGAAGTCATAGGGCCCTTCCGCACAGCCATATTATCCACAATATCTTCTTTGAACCGGGTTATCTGAGTCCACACTGCCATATAATCCAGTTCAATGTAGATTTTATACAGCTGAGTGGAAGGGGCCTTACTGTATCCTTAAAAATAGATCTCCATATTACATTCTTTATGGCTGTTTTTCAACAACGGTTTTATGTTTTTCATGAACCTATTGCCGCTTGTGGACTTTTGGGGAGTTTGTTAAGTGTTAACATTCCTATCACAGGTTTTATGTAAATTTTATGACAAGTAACATTGATTATACAATTTGTATTTCTGATATTTGGGCTCTAACAATATAAAATATTGTGATCAATATAGTTAAAGCCTCATTGACATTGTCTTGATTCTTCAACATTTGTGGCTGAATAGTGTTGGGAAATTTAATATATTTCAAGCTTGGTAATGCGGTGCGATCCTGATTTTTTGTGTTTTTTGCTTTTGAGATTGTGGAGTTGGAAAGTGTGCTGGGTGCTTTATAGCTATTTTGCATTCACTTAATAATGTTTAAATATTTTCCTTTGTTTATTATAATATATCATTTGTTAGTTTATGATTATTGTGTTTCATGTTACTTGAATTATAATGGCTTCAGATATTATACCTTTATGATAGTTACGTGGTAATTGCTGTAGTTATTATGTATTAATCATTATTACTAATCTGTACAATTTATTTTCTATTTTCAATTGTTTTTTTTAACAAACATTTATGTCTTTTCACCACCTTGATTGTTATTTCAATAAAGCTTAAATTAGTTTTATTTTTGATGTGGTTCAGACTCAATGGTTATTCTCCCTGAGTTCACCGGAGCAAAACAAAATAGAGATAATAAAGAATCTATTTCTCAAGATGTTAAGGAACATGAGCAGGAGGAGGCTAAAACAATTATGCCCTGCTTCTAGGCTGTGGGCATGTGGCTGGCTAATATAGGAGCATATTGCTGGATTCGTCTTTGGCCTCATCCAGTTTGGATCTTGTTATATTCTTAAGAAGTGCTACAGAACAGAGATGGAATATAGAGTGGGCTGCAGGAATAGCAGATGCTGTAGGCAATATTTCAGAGAAAGAGACTGGCAAAACAATTTGTACACAATTCTTTGCCTACATATCACATGGTTTTAAAGAACACTGGTGTTCGAACAATAAATATCCAAAATGGGTTGCACTCACATCTGGAAATCTTCTTTGGATTTGAAAATGTTTACAGATGTTCTAAATCGGTGTTTCCCAACCAGTGTGCCATGGCACACTAGTGTGCCGTGAGCAAACATCAGGTGTGCCGTGGGAAATTGGAACCTCCAATACCCTTTCTTCCCCCTCCTGCCGAACACTTTTTCTTCTCCACTTGGGCTCCCTTCTTCCCAGCCTCGCTTTGCTCTGGGACGAGTCTGTGCAGTAGCGCCCGCACGGGTCACATCTTGGATCAAAATGGCAACAGACATGGCAGTGTAGAAGAAAAAGTAAGTGTTCGGCAGGAGGGGGAAGAAAGGGCGTGAAGGGGGAGGAAGAGGTCTCTGTCGAAAGCTGGCATGGGCAAACTTGGACCTTCCAGGTGTTTTGGACTCCAACTCCCACCATTCCTAGCAGCCTCAGGCTCTTCCCCCCCCCCCCTCCCCTCAGCCATTTAAGCAGGAAAGGGCCTTAGGCTGTTAGGAATGGTGGGAATTGAAGTTCAAAGCACCCAGAGGAGCCTCCTTCCAACATTGTGATTCTGGATAGAAAACAAACAACAACATAACATAACATTGTTTGAGTCCACAGTGCTCTCTGGATATAGGTGAACTACAACTCCAAAACCCAAGGTCAATGCCCACCAAACTCTTATAGTATTTTCTCTTGGTTATTGAAGTTCTGTGTGGGAAGTTTGTGTCTTTGTGACATTCCTGCCAGGATATCTATGTTGTGTTCATCGAAACAGGTCCAGGTTTCACACTGAGTGTATAAATACATTTAAAAACATATTAACTATATGTATTACTGTGTTAGAGTGTCATTTTGTGTCATTTTGGTTGGTGATGTGCCCCAGGATTTTGTAAATGTAAAAAATGTGCCACAGCTCAAAAAAAGTTGAAAAACACTGTTCTAAATACACATAGCCAACACTTTATGTGTTTGATTCTAGTGGGAAACACAACACCACAAACAAATCAGCCTCATGCTCTCCTCTGAACAGAAACTTGGATGTGGGCTTTTTGCTTCAGACGAACCCCATGTTTTGAGTGTGTGTGTGTGTGTGTGTTAGATTCTTTTATAGTCGGCTCAGCATTCAGAGGCTGGAATCAGGGTCTATGAACACACCCAAGAGAGGGTAAATGTGTAACACTGGTATTTCCCACAGTGATCATAATATACAGAGCAGTGACAAGATGGGAATGAATTGAGGGCAAGAAAAGTATATGTTGCAGGAGCTAAAGAGGGTAATGAACCAGAACTGTAGCCTGTTGCTCGTTACTGAGCCATGGTCCTTGGACTCCACAGCGGCTTCTTACTTCTTAAAGTAGAAATTCAGTATGTCTAGTCAGGGCAGTTCAGATGCAGGTTGAAGCAGTAACATGCAGACCATGCTTGAGGAAGTCAGTTTCTTTCAACACCCAAATCCTTTGGTCAATGTGAAATAATTATTTAGTTGTTGAATTCTGGGAAATGTAGTGACGGAGCAATTTTTTGGATGCACACGTTGATATGGGACAACAGAAATTATTTCTTTTGTTCGATCACTTTCTTTTGGAAACACAGAGTGAAATGATGGTCATTCACATCCTGGAAAACACTTCTGCTTGGCCCAGTGTTCTAGAAGTTCTCTTGAACATCTTTCCTTTCTTCATCAGAATTCAGATCAGCTCACTTGGGACACCTTCCTTCCCAATTTCTTAGCATGGGAACTCTGCATGAGGTTCAGAATTTAGGTGATCTTGGCATGCCCTTTACATTGGCCTGCTCTTGTCAGTGATCCGGAAACTTAAGCTTGTCCAGAATGCCGCTGCCCGACTCCTCACTGGGACTCCAGTGAGATGTCACATAACACCCATCCTTCAGCAGCTCCATTGGCTTCCGGTCGAGCCTTCAAGGTGATGGTGTTAACTTTCAAGGCCTTGCATGGTCTGGGGCCGTTGTATCTGAGGGACCATCTCTTCCCCTATCAACCCCAGAGGTCACTTCATTCTGAACAACAGAACCTCCTTGAAGTGCCGACCTTCAAAGCAATTCGTCTTACATCGACCCGGCGCAGAGCCTTTTCCGTAGTAGCGCCGTCAATCTGGAGTACCCTTCCAAGTGATGTGCGGGCCATGCAGGACCTATTCTCTTTCCGCAAGGCCTGCAAGACCCATCTTTTCCAGCTAGCCTTTGATTGCTAAGCTGGAAAACCTTTTTAGTCTAGTTTAATATGCTGTTTTACTTCTGTTGTGTTTTTACATGCTTGTGAGTCTCTCCGAGCCCTCGGGGAGTGGCGGCGTACAAGCCCTAATAATAATAATAATAATAATAATAATGGTGCCTTTTACCCTTCCACACCCTCTCCCAGAAATCCAGTCAGCATGGCCAATGACAAGAAATTATAAGTTAATAGTCCAACAGTTTGGTAGGTCAAAGGCTCACCCACCTCTGCTCTGAAAAATGTAACAGTTACAGTACTAAATATGTATACAAAGAAAAATTGTTTCAGCTCAACTTACCTGTCCCAATATGATCCACCTCGGAGGTTAAAATCTTCTCAAGAGGCCCTGCTCTTGGTCCCACCTCCTTCACAGGCGCAATTGGCGGGCAAAATGTGTAAGTATCAGCAATAAGCATAAAGAGTAATTAGTAAGCAGAGGTGTATATATAAAGCCAAGATCTTGATAAACAAAGGGATAGTGGAGAATGGTATATAATATACCAGGTTGAGGATCAGAAGATGTGAGAATGTGGGCATGAGACCTTTTTTGTGGCTGAGATGTCTGTCCTGTAGTTGTTGGATTATCCCTGAGTACATGCCTTGCCTTATTGGTCTATATTTTCTCTTTATTTGGTGAATATATTAGCTTGTGAAATTTTTGTTGTCATTCCACAAATTTGGCATCCCTGTCATCTGGATCTGGGCAGAAGCAATTATATGAAAGAGGATGGTTGTAAACTACAAAATTAGTAGTGTGTTCAAGGTGGAATCTGGAGGCATGTATTTCTCTTGCTATCAAACTTCATGTGCCTTCTAGTTTCCCATTAACCGCTTTCTCACATTTTCGTACAAGATGTAGTAGTTTGTCACTTTCCAAGGTGAACATCATTGTTAAATTCTGCCCATGTTTCTAATGTCTCCGCTCCTCCCACTCTTAATATCTGAAGATTTAATTAATCTGCCATTTCCTCCCTCTTCCAGAACATTAATGAAGCTACTAAATAGGATCAGAAGTAATACCATTTTCTCAACAATGCATTAACAGCTTCCACCACCCCTTCCAAAGTTGTTGTTTATCATTGCCCTTCATTTCAGTCATCAAGAATGCTTATTTCCAAATTAAGCAATTTTTTTGTAAAAAAAAAAATTCTGATTGGCATTTTTGTAAAACCAGGCTATATCACTGTGGTTGTTTCTTGCTTTCCAACATTTAATTTAGTACTCACACAAGTACATATACTGGTCTCAATTACTTTGTTACTTTGCACTATTAAAAAGGCTCACTCCTTACATTCTACATTAATCATGGACAGTGATACCTATAAACTGTCAGTGAGAATGCTCTACTCCAGTGTTTTTCAACCTTTTTTGAACCACGGCACATTTTTTACATTTACAAAATCCTGGGGCACACTACCAACCAAAATGACACAAAATGACACTCTAACACAGTAATACATATAGTTAATATGTTTTTAAATGTATTTATACTCTCAGTGTGAAACCTGAGCATGTTTCGATGAACACAACATAGATATCCTGGCAGGAATGGCAGAAAGACACACACGAAGATCTTGCTGAACAACTGGGAGTTATAGTTCACCCGCAATCAAAGAGCATTCTGAACTCCACCAATGATGGAATGGAATCAAACTTCCCACACAGAACTCCCATAACCAAGAGAAAATACTATAAGAGTTTGGTAGACATTGACCTTGAGTTTTGGAGTTGTAGTTCACCTATATCCAGAGAGCACTGTGGAGGGGAGGAAGTCTGCGTAGTAGCGTCCGCACAGGTCATGTCTTCCTCCCCCCTCCCGCAGAAGCGGCAGCATTAGCAAAGCGCGGCAAAGTAAGCAGAGCGAGGCTGGGAAGAAGGGAGCCTGAGTGGAGAAGAAAAAGGGGGAAGAAAGGGTATTGGAGGTTCCAATTTCCCACGGCACACCTGATGATCGCTCACGGCACACTAGTGTGCCACGGCACACTGGTTGGGAAACACTGGTCTACTCTATGTGCAGTAGTTCTCTGTCCAACCCCATATGATACCTGGCTAGTTCAAAGCAGTTGGGAAAATATGCTTTCCTCAGTTCTAAATGTTTGTCAGGCCACAATTATTTGCCTGCCAGCAACAGTAATGACAAAGTGATTCTACGAGTTTCTCATGATGGGGAGCTTCAAAGCTTAGGGGAAACCAAGAAAACAATCCTAGGGATCTCAAGGTGTAGGTAGAGTAATACAAGATGAGATGATCTGTTAGAACTAAGTCACGCGAGCCCTTATAGATCAAAAACAGTATTCAGAGATGTACAAAGGACTTCATCCCACAAGTAGGGGAAAGCGGAGAGAATGATCTTATTCCATTACCTTCCATCTTTCCTATCTTCTGGGATGGTTAGCCATCCCACGGCCTTTCTGCCTCAATGTCCATCTTTCTCCCATTTTTCTCAATTTGGATCTAGGATTTTATCAAGGATTCTTAAAGAGTTGAATCTCTTAAATATCATAGTAATAGTGTTGCTGATCATGCGTATGTGCAAATACAAAAAAATAAAGTTGCACAATTTGAACTAGGCAAAACCAAGTCTAGTGCCAACTCCACTCGTACATATAAGGCATGTTAGTAATTCATCAATAGTAGATACATTCTCCTGGGTGAATGTTTACAGTCAGGAGATCCATGTGAATAAAAGCAATATAATGCAAGTGTGGGATTCACTTAATTAAGTTTGACTTTTTCCTCCTCTGTATTCCTTCTCCAAAGGTACACCTTGCCTACAGCCCAATAAACATGAATAATGACCTGAGTGTGAATCAATATGGTTGTGTTTTACTACTATAAGTGTTATAAAATGGTTCTTACAAAGTCTGAACAATAAAGTTGCAATGGTGCCATCTAGTGTGATATTTATAAAATATGCTTCACTAGGCCTTGTGAGTTTAGCCCTGTAAGAGGAAAGAACGTTTGTTCTTGGGAAGGAAGAAACAATGGAGAGCAACGATAATTCCACTTCCCCCCCAAATGTTCTTTGAAGAACTTGAAAGTGAAGTTTTACAAATATGGATGTTAACCACTAATGTCTTACATTAGTTGGTGATGTTATGTTTCAGAACAACCTAATAACTAGTAATGGAACCAACTTGTTTTTAGTGCAACAAACAATTATATTATGAATAAACTGTACTTTTAATATGCAAGCTGAGTACCACTTATATGACATCCTTTGGATCTGAAGTGTCCCATATTTCAGGGTTTTTCTTTTCTTTTTAATAGATTTTCGGATACTTGCATATACATAATGAGATATCTTGGAGAAGGCCCCAAATCTTAACCAGGCATTCATTTATGTTTCATATACACCATATACGTCTCTAGGATGGAGGACCACTGCCTCCCAAAGATACTACTCTACGGTGAACTCGCCACGGGTCAGCACAAGAGAGGCACCCCAAAAAAGAGATATAAGGACTCTCTAAAACAACATCTCAGGATCGGCCAGATTGATCACCAACAATGGTCCACCCTGGCCTCACATCAGGAGGCATGGAGACGCACTATCCACAATGCTGCAGCCTCTTTCGAGAAGACACGCCGAATGGGTCTCGAAGAGAAACGACAATGCAGAAAGAACCACAACTTGGAAACAACATCACCCAAGGAGACTTTCTGCTGTGCTTTCTGCAACCGACCTTGCCTATCTCAGACTGGCCTTTTTAGTCATCAACGTGCTTGTAAAAAGCGTGGGATGAGTCCTTCCTAAGAATCTTCATTTGCGAAGTAATGCCAAGAGACACCTTAGGCACATAAGCTGTGGGGATGAGAAGAGCGTGATAAAAATGATGTAAATAAAAATATATAGATACAGAATACATCTAATGCTTTTGAGCATGAAACAAAGTTTGTGTACACTGAACCATAAAAAAGCAGAGGTGTCATTTTCTCAGCCATCCATACAAACAATATTGAATTTTGAAGTATTTTGGATTTTAGAATTCTGGGTAAGGCACACTCAACTTGTGCCAAACAAGATAATTTTATGTAAGTTTTATATATAATAAATTTTATGTTCCTGGAAGAACAAAATGATTTTCAATCTGTAAAGGATTTTAATATTGCATTTCTGTTTTCTGAAATTTTCCACCTCGAACTACAAAAACCTTGCCCCCATTTTCCCCATAGCTTCAAAAGTTCTCAATTTATTATATATCTTGATTAAACTAGAGTAGACCCATTGAAACAAAGGGATTTAGGTAGGTTTTGTATCAACATACAATAGTAGATTGCAATGAGTATACTTTCCAGTCTAGCAAATGGAAATTCATTTGCATTGTATTATCGAAGGCTTTCATGGTCGGAATCACTGGGTTGTTGTAGGTTTTTCAGGCTGTATGGCCATGTTCTCCTGAAGTTTCACCTACATCTAAGGTAGGCATTCTCAGAGGTTGTGAGGTCTGTTGGAAACTAGGATGATTGGGTTTATATATCTGTGGAAAGTCCAGGGTGAGAGAAAGAACTCTTTGTTGCATTCTTTCACATAGCCTAATCACTTCAGTCAAAGGAAGATAGATTAAAAACCTAGGTATAAAACCTGGGCCAGGCAACCATTTTATAGTTGTCATATGATGACCACTCTTTACCATGCACTGGTCATATACTGTGTGTGTATCTTCTTTTCTTCCAGTACAGGACCCAAGCTAAAAATAGAGTAAAACCAAATATACTTCAAAACCTAACAATGTGGCCTCAACACTGAATCTGAAAGCTCAGGAGTCAGCAGTGGCCAGGAAACTATTAGCACAGTTAAGGCTTGTGCAGTAGTCACATCTGTCCTAGAGATGTTGGATACGGCTACCAATTAGGCCTTTAATGATGATAGGACTGTGAGAAATTCCACCCCACAAAGATATTAAGATTTGGGCAGCTTATATACGGGGCCTGGACCTAAACCATGAAGGGCTTTATAGATCATACGCATAATAAGCGCTATGAAATTATTTATTTATTTACTTTATTTATATTCCGCTCTTCTCACCCCGAAGGGGACTCAGAGCAGATTACAGTACACATACTTGCAGACAATCCCTGCAGTTCAACATATGACATATAGACGAGCAGAGGCAAACTTTTGGCCACCAGGGGGAGCTGACGCACTCCTAATCTCTCAGCATTTTCCAGCATCCCTTTGTTGTTCCTTCCGCATTCCTCAGCACTCCTGGAGTTCTTTAATGGCCTCATAATTCAGTCAAAATTTGCCTCCCCACTTAATGTGGTACCTTAAACTCCTACTTGACAGATGCAACTGTCTTTCGGGCTGCAAAGGTCGACAGCAGGCTACATTTAAGGTCGAGCACCCACCTCGACCCGGGAAGGCCTCAAACTCATGACCTACTGGTCAGAGAGATCTTATGCAATTGACACTAAGCCAGCTGCGCCACATTCCCGGTAATGAAGTTATATGCAACCACATCATATGGACCAGCAAAATCACCACACTTTGTAGCGAATCTAGCAGTGCCCAGCATGGGGAACACATTGTCCCACACCTCACATTGTGCGGCTTTCCCCCTACCTCATCCCACAGGGGAAAACGTCTGCCACCCGTCTTCCTTCATTGATTCTAGTTGAGCATAGGAAGCCTCTCATGTTGCCGCAGCAGGATATGCCAGATCCTCTGTGACAGAGCTCCACCGGGAGTAGTTATATGTCATGGGATGGTTGCCGGAGGGTTCTATCGCAAAACTATAGAGGATCTGGCATATGTTGCTAAAAGTTACCGCATCTGATAATAATAATAAAAATAATAATAATCTTTTTTGTACCCAGCACCCATCTCCCCAATGGGGACTCAGGGCGACTCACACGAGGCCAGATACAGTATATAGGTAAGTACCATACATAAGTTTGGGAGACGCCTTAACATAGATGGAACATCCAAAATAATCAAGTCTCTATAACACAAAAGTCCAAATTCTTTCATAACAAAAGTGTGGAGATTTCCAAAATAACTATGATGAACTCTCAGACCGCTCTGAGAGTTCATCATAGTTATTTTGGAAATCTCCACACATTTGTTATGAAAGAATTTGGACTTTTGTGTTATAACTTGTAAAAGAGCTCTCATTGGGACTCTCTACTTAGAGACTTGATTATTTTGGATGTTCCATCTATGTTAAGGCATCTCCCAAACTTATGTATGGTACTTACCTATATATCTACATTATAATTGCTTCAGTGCATAGCATTGCATTTTGCATATATTGTTTATTGTGATATTGATCAAAAAGAAAAGATAAATACATTGTTATTACCATCCCTTTGCTCTCCTCGTTGCTTTGACTTATTCAAGCAACCCCGTACTATTAGTTTTCACACGAGGCCAAGCCCAGACAGCAAATTACAACAAAATAAAATCAAAAACATCAACAGTAAATATAATAAAAATACATACATATAAATAAAAACAATATATAACTCACTATCAAAATCACAAGGACAGGGCGGGCCACTGGCACAAATATAGAGTGTTAAAAACTCAGGGTGAGATAAATGAAATTGTATCCTTCACATGGGGGAGGGGGATAACTCCAAGAAGGGGGCATTGAAGAGAGCAATGATAGAAATTAAATAATTGCTCTCCAAAGGCACAGAGGAAAAGCCAGGTTTTTAGGTGTTTTTTAAAGGTCTCCAAGGTGGGGGCTTTCCTAATCTCACCAGGCACGGAATTCCCGCGTGCGGGGGGGGGGGCACAGCGGAAAAGGCCCTTTCCCTTGTGCCCACCAACCAAGTCTGTGAGACTGGCAGGGGCGACGGGAGGGCCTCCCTCGAGGAGCGGAGGGTTCGAGCTGGTTCATGGAGGGAGATCCGGTCCCGAACTGTTTAGGGCTTTGTAGGTGATCACCTGCACCTTGAATTGGGACCGGAAAATAAATGGCAGCCAGTGATGTGATAGTGGCCATTAAAAGAATGGAGCTAATCAGGGCCTTTTTGACTATAATCTATTGGTTTTATGGCATTCCCAGAAAGGATTTTTACTTGTTTTATAGTTTTTATTTTCCTTTTTTTGGAATCCTATCCATAACAGAAGAAAACATTTCCATGAATGGAGTTTGTCTATGTATGACCCCATAGCTGTGTGTTTGACAGTGCTTCCCAGTGTTTAGTAACAGAAGGCTTCTAGAAGAAATGGAGAGTGACCCATGCATCATCTTCATTATTATTAATATCCTGCTTTATTTCATATCCTGCTTTTTAAATGAGACCCCAAAGCAGCCAATAACACTAAAAATAGTACAATATGCCATTTAAAAATCTTTTTAAAAATACAAACTTTTAAACAGGATTAAACATTGAACTATCCAAAATAAATAATAATCTTTATTTATTTATTTATTTACTTCATTTATATTCCGCCCTTCTCACCCACAGAGGACTCAGGGTGAATTACAGTGTACACATTACATTTAGACACACAAACACACAAGACAGACAGAGGCAATTTAACATCTGGACACCAGGGGGAGCTGTCGCACTCCTTCATTCCTCAGCGTGTTTTCTGGAGATTTTTTTTATGGCCTCGTGAATCAGTTAAATTTAGCCTCCCCACTAAGTGGTACCTTAATTTCCTACTTGACAGATGCAACTGTCTTTCGGGTTGTAAAAGTCAACAACAAGCTACACAATAGGTCTAGAGCCCACCTCGACCCAGGCAGGCCTCAAACTCATGACCTTCTGGTCAGTAGAGATCTTATGCAGCTGACACCCAGCCAGCTGCACCACATTCCCGGTGCTAATCATTCCCCAGGATACAATATAAGTAGTTGCTTGGTGCAAATATAAGCTACCCTTGATTCACTTCATTTTCTGTGCCAAAATTGTCTTTCCTCTGCAGAGAAAGGGATGTGTTCCTCTGGGGTTTTTTTTTACTCATACCACATAAGGAATGTGTGTATGCATGTAAGGGTCACCTATTCCATGGAACTGCATGCTGAAATGTTGTTTTAATTTTAGTATTATTAGTGTTTACTTGTGTAGTGTTTCTTCAGTATTTGAAATAAAGAATCCCCATTGTCTCTCTCACACATACAATATGTGATGAATCAACTTTTTGTGAGGAAGATAAAAATATTCCTTTCAACTAGGTTGGGCCTCCCTAGAAATCTGCACTTTTTTCAGGAAGATGTTTTTTAGAGTGTTTGCTCAAGACAAGAATCATTGAAACTTACTCCATCTCTGTTATCTTTTGTATTCACAGGAGATCGTATACTGCCCTTTGTACCTGGGACAATGAGATTATGAATGAAAGAGGAGGGCCTATCCCATAGGGTCAAAGAACACTTTTCACTTCTTCTTTGACTGACACCGAATCTGTTTTGGGCAAAAGTAAGAGCACAAGAAGAAGCTCCTGTAGGCTGACTGAGAGATTGATCTTCTCAATATGTCCTTGACTCCTACAGCTGCCACCAACATTGTCCTCTCCTCTCCGTCCCCAAGCAACTGGGAGCCAGGAAATGTTTCTTTCCCAGAAGATTTTGCATGGGGAGCATCAACAGCAGCCTATCAGATTGAAGGTATCTTTTTTATCTTTCTGCGTTTAGAGTTTGTAGTGAAGGGGAAGAAACTGAGTGCTTAAAATATATTGACTAAAATAATGGTTTAGCCCTTGTCAATAGGAAGAAGGAGGTACTTGAGTTGGAGTTTTCATTATTGTTTACAGCCACTAAATCTCATGTTGTTCTGGGGGAGATTTCTCCCATTACTTTTCTCTTGCTGTGGACAGCAGCAAAACAAAGGAACCTCTTGATGAATAATGGGAATGGATGGCAGCTTCGGAGAAAAGTAAAACAAAGTTTGAATTTGCAACCTGAGAATTGCTGCACAGATTATGTTTTTAGCTATAAAATAAAATAACAATTAAAAGCCTAAATCTGGTTGCTAGTTCCAAATAAATTAGCTGTATTGACTCAATGAGAACTTGATAAAACTACATTAAGTGTAATCCATATTGATTCAGTAGACTAACAACTGAATGTAGGGTTTTGGGGTTGTTTTTTTTTTTAAAGCATTTACCGTATATCACATTTTCTACAATAATAATAATAATAATAATAATAATACACTTTATTTATATTCTGCTCTTCTCACCCCGAAGGGGACTCAGAGTGGATTACAGGTATACACATACTTAACAGACAATCCCTGCCGTTTCCACATACACACATATAGACGAACAGAGGCAAACTCTGGCCACCAGGGGGAGCTGACGCATTCCTCATCTCTCAGTGTTCCCAGTGTCCCTTGTTGTTCCTTCCGCATTCCTCAGCATTCCCGGAGTTCTTTAATGGCCTCATAATTCAGTGAAAATTTGCCTCCCCACTTAATGTGGTACCTTTATCTCCTACTTGACAGATGCAACTGTCTTTCGGGCTGCAAAGGTCGACAGCAGGCTACACTTAAAGGTCGAGCACCCACCTCAACCCGGGCAGGCCTCGAACTCATGGCCTACTGGTCAGAGAGATCTTATGCAGCTGACACTTAGCCAGCTGCGCCACATTCCCGGTGCAAACATCAAAGTAATTTATTGATAAACTTATAAATCACCACTATTAGGAAATGTCTGTGCACTGATAAGGATATTAAATTGGCTACTGTATATACTCAGCTGTATTATCTTGGTTTGCTAATATTTGATATATAAAATGGAGTGTCTCTGCAAATGTTTTCCTGGCCTGTGTGTCACAACAGAAGGGGCAGATTGATGGGAATCCTCCAAACTAGAACAGAGGTTGAAGTGCCCTTATTTGAAATCCATTGTGTGAGAACTGCTTCCGACACAGTCTGTGTGATTGCAATCGCTTTGAACTCCAAAATAAGTTTTTGGTCACTCTGCTCATCAATCTGTGACAACAGGAGACAGTGTCTTGGCAGTTGTCCTAAAGTATGGCCAGCCCAAGTACTTCCTTTGAGTCAAAATGTTATCAGGTGGATTGCTGTCTGGCTCAGAATGCCATTGCTATGTTATCTATACTATAGACATAAGACTTTAAACATACAAACACTTCTCGTGCTCCCATCAACAATCTGTGAGACTCTCTGGATAATACATAATGATCCAAACTATCTACAGTTCCCAAATGCTTTCTAATGAGATGGTACACCTACTTGGAAGTGGGCCTGAAAGCTTTTAAAGCAAGAGGGGGGAAAGCCTGGTTTCATCCAGCTTGTTGAAAGAGATAATTCTCAGAAGAGCAGGTTTCTCTCTGTACTTACATGCCAGCATAGCTTGACTGTTGCTTGTAAATAATGGCCAACTGATAGCCACTTGGAGGTGCCTGACAGTCTCTTGTTGATTGTTCCTTCCTTTCTGGAGAGGTTATCCAACAGTGGTTAAGTCAGTGTTTTTCAACCTTTTTTGAGTCATGGCACATTTCCTACATCTACAAAATTCTGGGGCACACCACCAACCAAAATGACACAAAACGACACTCCAACACATCAACACATATAGTTAATATGTTTTCAAATGTATTCATACACTCAGACAAAATGTATTTGCCGCAAGACTGGACCGCAAGAGAAACATCGGCCAAAAACACAGCAGCTATGTCTGTATAATTCAAACAAATACACATTTTCTCCTGTAGAACCTATATGCCTATAAAAACCTTTCTGAGGTGGGCACTCCCCTGCAATGATTCAGGGCCGCCCCCTCCCCTGCAGGGTCGCCCCCTCTTGAAGGCACCCAGGCAGCACCCTCTCCCCTCCCCGCAAAGTGTCCGCAGCGCCCACTCAGCCCAACGTCCGTGGGGACACCCCATCCCCTCCCTCCCTCTCCCTCCCATCCCCCAGCCAAGGCACTCGGCCAGATGTGGGTCTCTGCCCCTGAATGCTGGAAGGGCTCCTCTCCCCTCTCCCGCTGCTCTGGCAGCACTGTCTCCCCTCTGCTCCGCTGTCCCCGCGCCTCCCCGCCAGATGGAGCTCCGTCGAGGGAGGAAGAGGAGAAGGAAGAAAAGGAGGCGAGTTGTGCGGAGCTCAGTGGCAAAAGCGCTCCGGAGTGCGAGAGAGT
The DNA here is from genome assembly GCA_030556195.1 of Anolis apletophallus. NCBI lineage: Eukaryota > Metazoa > Chordata > Lepidosauria > Squamata > Anolidae > Anolis > Anolis apletophallus. The sequence goes on along the minus strand of JARBWK010000009.1, from coordinate 21,636,876 downwards.
GCGCGTGTGGGGGAGAGACGCAGACACCCCCCGCCCACCTCGAGCTCCATGCAGAGGCCCCCAAAGGCGCTGTGCCACTTTCCCCCCTCGCCTCGGAACTCGGCCACCAGAGGCCGTCCAGCCAACCCTGGACAGAGAAAGAGACCCAGAGAGAGGACGCTTCCCCGATGTCCCCGCCTTCCCTCCCTCAGTAACCTCTCTTGAATGAAGCTAGAAAACAATTTCTCACGGCACACCTGACGATTGCCCACAGCACACTGGTTGGGAAACACTGGGTTAAGTTATTCTCAAATGTGCAGTTGTTTATTGGTAGCAGAAGCTATATCTTACTGCGCTTTGTTTGAGGTAAGGGTCACCATAAGTATACAGGAGATTTGAAAGCATGCACATTCACACATCTGTGTATGGACACAACTATACATGGCTAACAGTGGTTTTTCCATGCATCCTTTCACACTCTCCATCACTCTTATGCTATGCTTTTAATTTCCTACTTTTGATTCTTTCTCCCCAGTCTCTTTTTAACATTATGCTATAGTAACATTTCAATGTTTCTACTGTCTTAAAGCCTAGTACCAGCTATATGTAATATCAAACTATGGTGTTGAACTTTACCCTCCCAATTCAAATTTGTATAACCCTTGTATTGAAGAGAAGGAACAGTTGCTTAGGAACAGTCAGAGTGTCACCAAGCGACTGTAGATCAGCATTAAATATGTTTTATTGTAATAACCCAGAGAGTTATTTAAACAGCAGAGATTTTTAAAGTGCAGCCTTTCTTCCTTTTTCTGACGTTCAAGACCTGTTCGTAGAATCAAGTGTTAAAGTTGTTACTAGATTGTAATAATTCCAGGGCGTGGGTGTGTTTATATTCTGCCAAAAACAGAAAAATCCCCCTTGCTGAACATAGAATGCTAGATTTTGAGGAGAGTGTTATTAGTTATATTTGTAATTATTTAGATGGTGATACACATTTGTATATTATGCTCAGCTATATTACAAGGGCAATATCACTTATTTCATTTGTATGCTGCCTTTCTTCCGAACCGGGACCCAGAGACAGTCAAAGAAAAACATTCACAGTAAAAAAAAATTAAAAAATAAAAATATCTCATAAACCAGTGTTTCCCAACCAGTGTGCCGTGGCACACTAGTGTGCCGTGAGCGATCATCAGGTGTGCCGTGGAAAATGGGAACCTCCAATACCCTTTCTTCCCCCTCCTGCCGAACACTTTTTCTTCTCCACTCGGGCTCCATTCTTCCCAGCCTCGCTCTGCTTGCTTTGCCTCGCTTTGCTCATGCTGCCGCTTCTGCGGGAAGAGAGAGGAAGGAAGACGTGATCCGTGCGAGCGCTACTGCGCAGACTCGCCCCACGTCTTCCTCCCTTCCACAGTGCTCTCTGGATATAGGTGAACTACAACTCCAAAACTCAAGGTCAATGCCCACCAAACTCTTATAGTATTTTATCTTGGTTATGGGAGTTCTGTGTAGGAAGTTTGATTCCATTCCATCATTGGTGGAGTTCAGAATGCTCTTTGATTGTGGGTGAACTATAACTCCCAGCTGTTGAGCAACACCTTCATGTGTGTTTTTCTGCCATTCGTGCCAGGATATCTATGTTGTGTTCATCGAAACAGGCCCAGGTTTCACACTGAGTGTATAAATACATTTAAAAACATATTAACTATATGTATTACTGTGTTAGAGTGGCATTTTGTGTCATTTTGGTTGGTGGTGTGCCCCAGGATTTTGTAAATGTAAAAAATGTGCCACGGCTCAAAAAAGGTTGAAAAACACTGTCATAAACAATATAAAATCATTTTGAAAGCAAACAAAAAATTAAAAAGATAAATAAAACATCCCAATAAAAGCTCCCCTTCTTATGCATTAAAACCTTGTTTCAATATGTCTTTGCTTGCCTGCCTGCTAAAGAAAGCAGGGAAGGGACTATCCTCCCATGGAAGCACGTTCCCATAGGAGCAACCACTGAGAAGGCTCTCCTGTCATCACCAAGTGATCCTATTCCCCTGTAGCTCTTAGAACTCTGGCAGGTTCAAGTGAAGAGATACAGTCTTTTGGATACTCTTATGATGTATAAGGCTTTATAGGTCATGCCTTCCAGGCTGTGGATTTAAAATGAAATGTTTCAAACATACAGACTGAAAAATCTGCTTTAAAGCTTCATGTTTCAATGTTAAGCATTTGCTCTAGATCAATGGTTCTCAAAGTGTGCTCCATGGAGCCTTTGGGGTACCTTCCTCTCCCCCTCCTCCCCATCCAAGCTTTCTCTCCGCTTTCTTGCTTCTCTCCCTCCCTGTCTCCCTCGTCCCCAAAAGCCTTTCCCCTCATTTCCCTCATTTCCCTCACCCAAAAAGCCCCTTTCCTTGCCTCCCTTGTCCCAAAAAGCCTTTTTTATCACCAACAGATTGCCCCTGGCGTTGTTCCTATTGTTGTTGTTGTTGTTGTTGTTACAGAGTCTGGGTAGCCATCTGTTGGGGGTACTTTGATTGTGTGTTTTTTTTTGCATGGCAGAAGGAGATTGGACAGATATGGCCCCAGGGTTCTTCCACTGAAATACTGTTATATTTATGTTGGTTAAGATTGTTTCTTTTTTCTTTCCTTGCTTTTTTTTTGCCCTGCAAAAAAGATATGTGCAGTGTGCATAGGAATCTGTTCATGATTTTTTTCCAATTAGTTCACACAAACACTAGCCATCTATCTGACACTGGCCCGGCGCATTGCTGTGGCCCAGTGAAAGGATAGAGAAAGAGGAGGTTTCCTTGCACTGGGCCACACGCATATGCTGCTGCCACGGGAATCCAAAACAGGGATCTGAGGAGCAGGGCCATAGCCAGGATTTTGATTCGGGGAGGGCTGAGTTTGATTCGGGAGGGGCTGAGTCTGAGTAAGAGAGGGACTACCCTACAAAACCTTTTGTATTGTTATCCCAATAACCCCATGAATGTGGGATATAATGAGCATAGTGATCAGATCATGATATGAATAAACATAACAGTTTAAATAATGTACCAGTAAGGCCTTCTCGCGGACCACCCTGAGAATTTGGGGGGGGCTGAAGCCCCCTAAGCCCCCCCCCCCAGCTACATGCCTGCTGAGGCGCATGCGCTGGGGTGCGAGCTGGAGGGGGAAAAAGGAGATCTATATTTGCCAGCACCAGGAGCTTGAGCTCAGGGATACAAAGCCAAGAAAGGGGCCCCGTGAGTGCATGCTCAATTTAGGGCAAACAAAGGAGGGGCGCGGCCAGGAGACTGTCTTGTGCATGCATTGTAATGTCTTCTAGGAGTTTCAGCTCCTCTCTGCCTTGTTGCTGCATTTTTGGCTGTTCGGCTAACTTAAGAACAGTTGTCAGTTTGTTTGGTGTAGTGTGTCCAAATTTTGCAGCAATCCATCAAATAGTTTGGGAGATATGAGCTCCCTAACAAACTGACATTACATTTTTATTTATATAGAAATGTATCCCATTTCTTGGGGCTCCACGAGAAACTTTTGCTTCAAAAAGGGCTCCGCGGCTGAAAAACATGTGAGAACCCCTGCTCTAGATGAAGCTTTAATTGACGGGGGTTCAGTTTGGTGGGTTCAGTGGCCAATTTTCTACCCCTAAGAACTATTGAGGACTTTAAACCTCCACAATACTGGAAGCGGCCAGAAGGTCATCCTCCCGCCTCAAGGTTTCACTTGAAAGAGCTTTCACATCTTCTTTTTGAGGTGGATTCTGCATCCTGGAAACTTCCAGGAATATTTTTCACTTGGAAGGGGAGGAGAAATTCTTAGGACTAGAAAATTAGGTAAAGTGTATGTGTCCTGAGGCCTATGAGTTGTGTGCCACTGCTGGTTGTATGGTGCCTTTTTAAATTTGTCTTAGTTCTCTATGTTAATTGCAAAAATTAAAAGAAACATTCAAATTGTCATTCATTGCTTATCCTGTTCACTTAGTTCCTCCTCTTGCAGATGAGGATACAATGATGACTAACAAGTGAAAGAACACTTTTCATGAGAGTTGTCTTTGTTCAGACACAGCAAGTTGAATTAGGGAACGTATTGCAGCAACTAAGAAATATTATTGCTGCCCTTCTCTGAACCTGTCTGTAGAACAGATTCCCTGGCCAGAGGGTTTTCAATACAGGTTAGATGGCCACCTATCAAGGATCTTTAGTAGTGGTCTTTTTATCTGTTTTGCTAGGCGATCCCTCCCAACTCTGTTATTATCTATGTTGGTCTTCTGCTTCTGAATGGGCACTGCACCTTTTGGTCAATTTTTCACTACTAGCTCTATTCCTAGGAGGGCATCACAAATGCTCCATCAAACAACAGTCAATATCAAATGGAAAGGGATGGTGGAGGCTGGCCACAATATTTGACTTGGTAACAAAAACCCAACTGGAAACGAAGAAGACCTGATTAGATAGATGGAGATATGCTGTCCTTTCAGGTAAAAAATGTCAATTAGATGAGAACCATCTCTTAGGGCAGGGGTGCTCATTAGGTAGATTGCGATCTACTGGTAGATCGCATAGGGCATCCTGGTAGATCGCAGGCAGGGCGGGAGGAAGGCTCAGTCCCGCCCCGCAGGCTCCCGACGCTGCCCAGGTGCAGAAGGAGGTTGGACTAGATGGCCCTTGGAGGTCTCCTCCTATTCTAGGAACCCATTGTTGTTATTATTATTATTACTATTATCAGAGGCTGAATGGCCATCTGTGAGGAATGCTTTGATTGTGTTTTTCCCTTATGGCAGAAGGAGGTTGGACTGGATGGCCCTTGGAGGTCTCCTTCTACTCTAGGAACCTGTTGTTGTTGTTAGTATTAGTAGTAGTACTACTAGTAGTAGTAGTAGCAGAGGCTGAATGAATATTATTATTATCATCATTATTATTATGAATAAATTCAGGGGCTTATTATACTCACATTTAGTTGAATTCAGTCTTAAAATATATTATATGGTTCTCACTGAAATACATTTCCAAATATTTTGCTTTTATGGCTCTCTGAGAAGTGGGTAGGGAGATCATTTTGACTTGGTTGTTTTATAAGTAGCTCGCATGCTGAAAAAGTGTGAGCACCCCTGTCTTAGGGGATCCTCAACTGAAATTTAAATAATCTCCTTTTGTTTATCCCATTTCCTGTCCCAAGAGAGAGTTCTTGAAACAATACATGTAAGCTTAGCTTTTTAACCTTATAAGAGCATTTTGAGCATTTTCTCCTGTTTTCGGCAACAAGCTATATCATATAATATGATTTAGATACCAAACATTCCGACAGCTTTAAAAACAGTGTTCAGAACAGAAGTGAGATTGGTCCCCAACTAATATCAGTTCAACATTTCAGGTCTAAGCATGTTTTGGGGCTTTAGTTCAACAAGATCTGAAGGGTCCAAGATACCAAGATCTGGAGGATCTGAGATACCAATATCCCCTTAGGTTTATTTCTCTCTAATATGGCCCTATATTTTGGGGTGGGGTGGGGGGTAGCATTAGTTCTCCTGATTTAAGAAGGAAGGTTTTAATATTTTTGTTTGTATCTTGGTTGAAGTTATTGTATAAATAAAATAGTTACCAATTAATAGATTAATAAGGTATAATTTGTTATTTAAAAAGATTTGGGCTGCATTATGTGGAGGGAATTCAATGTTGGTCCAGACTATGGTAGACCAGTTGAAATGAGTGGGTCTTATTAGTCCCATTCATTTATTGATGCTAGATTTAGTCAAGTTTATAAGAGGAAACAAATCCTATTTGTTTCTTTAATTATGGGAAAGTGCACCACATGACTGACAGATTCTTATTAAGAACTCTAGGCTGCAATGAAAGAAAATCTATGCCCAATTGCATACTTTACTTTGTAGCTTGGCAAGATCACAGTCCAGAGGACATCAGCCTTCACTGTGCTTTTTTTTTTTTTGCTAGTATCAGTTATTTGTTATCTTTTAAATGAGCTGAAGTTCTATCTAATGTACTTGGTAAACTCAAAGGGCAATTGCAGGAATCTTTTGACCCAGAGATATCAATGTGTATTAGAATATAGGTTTCCTGGCTGCTGAACTGACAGCTGAATACGAGTGTTGATCCATGATGGCGAGACTAAAATATTCCAGAGAAGAACAAAATGATCTGCATTATACTGAATCAGACCATTGGGCAATCTAGTTTAGGATATTCTGAGATTCCAGCAGCTGTTCAGGGTTTGAGAATGAATTCTTTTTTCTTTTTTTAAAATAATTTTTATTTCAAAGTTTTTTCCATACAAACATTAAAAACAAAACATCCTAACTAATGGTGATGGGTGGGGAAAAGGATAGGATTAAATCGGGTATGGAATAAGGTAATTGGGATGGGGAAGGTATGACTTAGGAACACCTAAAGGGAAAAGGGTGTCTGACTTCCAAATCTTCTTTTACTGCATTTTAGTCCTTATTGTTCTTTCTTTGGTTTCTTTGCTTCGGCTTCTCCTTTTAGTCTATTTCAATTAATCTTCTTCTACTATTTAGAAGATTACCCTTGTATTGCATTTTTTAAAACTCTTTATATTTTTCTTTAAATTTCTCATATAGTTTCCAGTCTGTTTTCTTAATGGGTCTTCCATAAGATGTTTTCAAAGCAAAAGTTAATTTGTCCATATCTTTTATTTCTTCAATCTTTCTAAACCATTCGTCAACTGTGGGTAGATCTTTTTGTTTCCATTTTTTCACATAAGCCAATCTGGCAGCTGTAGTCAAATATGTAAATAGGATATCTTGATTTGAATCTAAATTCATCTCATCTGTTAAGCCTAACAGAAAATATTCTGGTTTCTTACTAATTTTTATTTCCAGTATTTTTTCACAAATTTCCTGTATTTTCCTCCAGAACATATTCGCCCTAGGGCAAGTCCACCACATATGGTAAAATGTCCCCACCTCTTTTCACATTTCCAGCAGTTGCTATTTGCTGTTTTATACATTAGTCCCAATTTGTGGGGTGTAATATACCATCTGTAGAACATTTTATACCAATTTTCTTTGAGATCCGTTGCGTATGTATATTTGATCTTTCTCTGCCATATTTCTTCCCATTCTTTCATTTTAATTGTCCTTAAAATATTTTTTGCCCATGTTATCATACTTTCTTTCACAGTCTCTTTTTCTGTTGCCCATTCTAATAATATGTTCTAAATATTTGTAATGTTCTTTTTTTTCCCCTTATTGACAATTTTTTCATAGAAATCATCCTTCTCGGCAAAACCTTTATCTTTGTCAATGAATTCTTTTTAAGCCCCACCAGGCAATCCCCAGAACTGAACCTGGATCTTTGCGTGAAAATCATATACTTTAGTACTAAGCCATTTACCTTCCCACAACACAATATATACTGGACAGATGCTTTCTCTAAGACATCCATAATCCATGACATGCTCAAAATCTTGGCCTAATATTTTTTTAAATAATTCATGCTGTTAAAAAGCATGCTATTACATTTTTTTAAATGTTCCGTTGTTGCACAGAATAGCAAAAGTTTGAAGAGTTAAATCTTTCCACGGGAAGAAATTGAATCTTTAATTGATGTCAAAGTTGATGTGTTAGAAAACTTTCACTGCTCTGAGGAGCTGACAAAAATACGATTGCCTTGAGTCACCGAACCACAGGAAAACGTGAACCTTGAGAGACACTCTGAGCACTTTGATCTAATAATTGACCTACTTTGAAGGTTGTCGCACATTAAAGTTCAATTTGCCGAATAACCCTGCGTAGATATATTGGAGCACTCAAGCTATGATAAAATTCTGCTAAGAACACGAGACGTGACTGCAAGTCTATGAGGAGACCAGTTGTGGAAGGGATATTACATATTCTAGGTATGCTTCGAGTTTCTGAAATATGCTTAACCTTGCATTAAACTTAGATTTAATAAGACAGATGTGTATTAAAGTACTGAATATACTTCAGGGAGCAATTTGGCATCAGCAAGGGATGGACTGGATGACCTCCTAATAGGTCTCTTCCATCTTTAATTTCTATTATACTAATTGATTATTAAAACTCTTTTTATTGAGGGCTGGTGTATAACTATTACATAGATATTAATCTTGCAGAGTAGCTGATATTTAATTTATAGACAGTTCTAAGCCATAATGTCCCTTTAATTTTTTGAGACAGGAAACTCTGAAAAATGTTACTTCTTATAAAGACTGGAAGATTTTAGCCTACTTTCATTTCTGTGATCAAAGCACCCTATGCAGTGCTGCAGATTAGCTGTTTAAATACATCTGTGCTATAATTTTTTTTAAAAAAACACCCCAAACTAGAGTTCCACTATTTTTGAAAAGCAGCAATTTAGCATCTTTTGCCTGCTAACTCAGAGGTTTTCCCTTTGGAATCATTAGGATTACTCCCAAAGCATATAGTTTGTGGTTGTTGCTTATTAGTAAACAAAATGCTTTGTCATCACACTAGCTGTCAAAAATTAGATTGTAAGCTCCTTGCAATAGTGATTTACCTTTTTGCTGTTCTCTGCTTCAGGTTCCATGCCATATAAACAATGGTTGAGGTAACATAACATAGAAAAGTTGGTGGCCTCAATGGAAGGCACATCTATATGTGCCCGCTCGCCCGACTGGTCCGCGATTTTGGCCTGGAGTGTCATCAGTACGCTGATGACACCCTGCTGGTGCTGAGAATGGATGGCAGGCCGGACACTGTACCCGATTGTTTCCATCAATGCCTCCAAGCGGTGACTGGATGGCTGTGTACCAGCCGGTTGAGAGTGAATCCATCGAAGACGGAGATCCTATGGCTGAGTCGTCCTGGTATTGGTGAGTGCCGGTTGCCTACCCTGGATGGTGAGTGGTTAAGCCCGTCATCTTTGGTAAAAAGCCTGGGGGTCCAATTGGACCCACTGCTATCGATGGAGACTCAGATCTCCACGGTTAGCAGGTCCGCATTCTTCCATCTCCGACAGGCTAGGCGACTGGCTCCTTACCTATCCAGGAACGACCTAGCTACAGTGATCCAGGCGACGGTCATCTCGAGGTTAGGCTACTGTAATGCCCTCTACATTGGCCTTCCCTTGTCGACAAACCTGAAACTCAAGCTGGTGCAAAATGGTGCTGCTCGGTTGCTGGTGGGAGCACCTGCTAGAGAGCACATCACACCAATCCTACAGCAATTGCATTAGCTGCCAATAGAGTACCGGATTATTTTCAAGGTGCTGGTTTTTACCTTCAAGGCCTTGTATGGTCTAGGCCGGGCCAGCGTACCTGAGGGACTGCCTCACCCCATATGTCCCCCCGAGATCACTGTGTTCAGAAAAACAAAATCTTCTGATGATTCCATCAGTCTGTTCCTTTCAGTAACAAGACAAAGAGTCCAAATCTTTGTAATGCAGGAATACACAATCAAAACACTCCCGACAGATGGCTATCCAATATCTGTTTTAAAACCTTCAGAGAACAAGACTCCACCACATTCAGAGGCTGCGTATTCCACTGCTAAACCGTTTTTACCATCAGGAAGGTCTTCCTAATATTCAGGTGGAATCACTTTTTCTGTGCAGTGCTTTGAATCCATTACTCTGTGTCCTAATCTCTGCAGCAGCAGAAAACAAGCCTACCCCATCTTCAATATGACAGCCATTAAATCCTGGTCCTGTCCTGTAGGGCAGTATTTTTCAACCTTTTTTTAGCCACGGCACATTTTTTACATTTACAAAATCCTGGGGCACACCACCAACCAAAATGACACAAAATGACACTCTAACACAGTAATACATATAGTTAATATGTTTTTAAATGTATTTATACATTCAGTGTGAAACCTGGGCCTGTTTCGATGAACACAACATAGATATCCTGGCAGGAATGGCAAAAAGACACAAACTTCCCACACAGAACTCCCATAACCAAGAGAAAATACTATAAGAGTTTGGTGGGCATTGACCTTGAGTTTTGGAGTTGTAGTTCACCTATATCCAGAGAGCACTGTGGACTCAAACAATGTTGGATCAGGACCAAACTTGGCATGAATAATCAATATGCCCAAATGTGAACACAAATGGAGTTTGGGGAAAATAGACCTTGACATTTGGGAGTTACAGTTTCTGGGATTTATAGTTAACACACAATCAAAGAGCATCCTGAACTCTTGCAGCAATGGAATTGAACCAAACTTGGCATATTGAACTCTCATTACCAACGGAAAGTACTGAAAGGGTTTGCTTGGGAATTGACCTTGAGTTTGGAAGCTGTAGTTCACCTACACCCAGAGAGCACTGTGGACTCAAACAGTATTATGTTATGTTGTTTGTTTTCTATCCAGAATCACAATGTTGGAAGGAGGCTCACCACTTTAATGTCCCTAAAACAGGCATGGGAAAACTTCGGCCCTCTGGGTGCTTTGGACTTCAACTCCCACCATTCCTAACAGCCTGAGGACCTTTTCCTGCTTAAATGGCTGAGGGGGGAAAAGGAAAAGAGCCTGAGGCTGCTAGGAATGGTGGGAGTTGGAGTCCACAACACCTGGAAGGTCCAAGTTTGCCCATGCCAGCTTTCGACAGAGACCTCTTCCTCCCACTTCCCCTTTGCACTCTTTCTTCCCCCTCCTGCCAAACACTTACTTTTTCTTCTGCACTGCCGCTTCTGCCGCCATTTTGATCTGAGGGGCAGCATGAGCGTGTTCAGGAGGGGAGGGGGAGGGAGGAAGACGTGACCCGTGCGGGCGCTACTGCGCAAACTCACCCCAGAGCAAAGCTAGGCAAAGCGAGCTGAGCGAGGCTGGGAAGAAGGGAGCCCGAGCGGAGAAGAAAAAGTGTTCGGCAGGAGAAGGGAGAAAGGGTATTGGAGGTTCCAATTTCCCACGGCACACCTGATCATCACTCTTAGCACACTAGTGTGCCACGGCACACTGGTTGGGAAACAACAACAACTTATGCCTGCAATTAAATCATATAAGCATCATGCATGAGGTATCAAAGTATAATTATCATCAATAGTAAGAAGAGGATGCTCCCTCTGAATGCATAATCATCACACACATAGCATTACATACATATATACAGCATAGCAAGCATAGATACTCCATAGGTACAGACTTTGGGAACCCTGCAGGGGCTTATTTCCATCCCATCTGGGCTTTATTTCCACCATATTTTGAACAATATACTCTACAGGCCTGTGAGTACTACTGTTGCTTTAGCCCTGATAGCTGGAGCCGCTACGAAAGGACAGTTTTGCATTGCCGCTTGTCTTGAGCAGCACATACGCGGGAGTACTGGTGTATTGGAGTATCTATGCTTGCTATGCTGTATATATGTATGTAATGCTATGTGTGTGATGATTATGCATTCAGAGGGAGCATCCTCTTCTTACTATTGATGATAATTATACTTTGATACCTCATGCATGATGCTTATATGATTTAATTGCAGGCATAAGTTGTTGTTGTTGTATTCCTACACAAGTTAGATTTATACTGATTGTTTTTGTTGTGTTTCCCAACACTGGTTGGGAAACACTGCTGTAGGCAGGGCCGTAGCCAGGGTTTTGTTTCAGAGGGGGCTGAGTTTGGTTCGGGGGGGCTGAGACTAGGTGGAAGAGGATCTACCCTAGCAAATCTTTTGTATTGTTATCCCAATAACCCCATTAATGTGGGATATAATGAGCATGGTGATCAGATCATGATATGAATAAACATAACAGTTTAAATAATGTACCAGTAAGGCCTTTTCGCGGACCACCCTGAGAATTTCGGGGGGGGGGGCTGAAGCCCCCTTAGGGCCCCCCCCCCTGGCTACATGCCTGGCTGTAGGGTATTAGCTACCCTTCCTAATTTGGTGGCATCACCAAATTTGAAAAGCGCACCTTTTATTCCTTCATCCAAGTCATTGAAAAAGAGTCATGTTGCACCTGACTAGTCTCCTATCTACAGAATGAAGAGTTGCAATCGATGAGAACCCTTTGTCTAGCCCGCATTTTACTTACTTATATGCAAGAATATTATACACTATGTTCCTATTGGTGTGCATGACACTACAAAATTAAATGAAGAAAACAGGCCTTTGGGATTTTCAGTACACTTCAGTTACATTATCTCAGTAATTCTTACAACAGCCCTACAAGATAAGGCAGTGTTGTTATTCCCACATTGTAAAGAAGGCTGAGGAAATAATGGCTTGCATAAGAGACCAGCTTGTGAGTTCATGGCAGGGGTGACATCTGAACTAGGGATTTCCTGGTTCACAGCCCAGTCTGTTACGCTACGCTAGCTCTATGCTTAGGGAAGCAGCTCCCCCCTCCCAAAGTATGCATGATTGCAGCCTGTAATGACATTTTAAATAGTGACCTCTAACAAAGACTTTGAAATCACTATGAAATATCTTTAAACTATCGGGACACAAAAATTATGCAAAGGCTGCAAAAACCTAGTGTAAAATTTAATTTGGTGAAAACCTTTGCCTTTTTTTCCTCCCTTTCCTGCAGACGCTTGTCTAAGCGAAAGGCAGACATTTCGCAGAGGCGCTGTTACATTAATTCATCTTCTCCCATGCCTAGGGCCATGGCTTATAATGGCATTTCCTTTCTTTCTAACAGACTGTCAGGACTTTCAAAGGACAATCCCAGACAACCATAAATGCCTGTTTGCGGGATGAATCTGTCTTTTCCTAAATGTGCTCTTTGATATAGACTAATCCTGTACGTTTAATTTACCTATACTTGGAAAAGGAAACGCTTTACTAATCGTAAAGTGGCCTCTGATAGTACCCACTTTTCCCCAGTAAGTCATAGTTTTTTTTAAAAAAAAAACAGCAGTTATAAATGAAGTAGATTTTGACAAAGATTTCAATTCAATAAATTATATTCAGAATAATCTTTCATAATAGAGCGCTACAACTATAGAGGGATGAAATTTGGAATCTGTAATGATCCCTAATCTTTATTTCTGTTGGATCTCAGAAGTCTCATGCATCTTTCACTCATGCACTTTATCCTTAAATTGAAAACCACCTGAATTTATGAATAATGTTTTTTTAAAGAAATGAATGATGAATGCTTCCTTATCTTGGAACAGAACTATGCATTATAAGAAACAGAGCTGTCATCCTAAATGTCAGTCCTGTGTCAAATTACCCTTCTCCCCTCTTTCCTTGCAGAATGTAGTCCTACTTATTCGGTGTCTCCTGATGTCATTCCACCGCTCAGTTACCTGTCCCCCATTCCATGTAACTCACTGACAGGGGCAAGCATAGTGCTCAACCTAACACAATCACACTACAGACAAAGTTGAGTTATATATTACAGAGAAGAATTTGAGTTGATCATTTGTTACAGCAGCTCCATGGTTCTTTGTTTTGCTTTAGTTAGCATCACAACATAGGTTTGTTATGCTGTTTTCTCCATCATGCTGCTGTTTAGACCAGGATCCGGTGAACTGACACTTGTTGGATCTGCCTTGTCTTTTCTTCCTAGAACCATAGTATCAATCAGTCAGAACATGATGCAAAAACATAGAGTGAAAGTATTCAGAATCTAGGAATTTGAGTAAGCAGAACAAGCACACAGTTCTTAGGGCCCTTCCAGACAGGTCTCAATCCCGGGAGGAGCTGGAATATTATATAATACTAGTTTGGGGACCCAGCGGTGCCCGGGTTATTTGAGAATGGCATTCTGTGCCAAGGTTGTTCTTTGGTACTTCAAGTCCCATCATCCATGGTCCATCCTCCTGTAAACTGTAGAAGGATGGAGACTGGCCAATTTTGGTCTTGCTCTGTCATTGTTGTGGACCTAGTCAGGAAAATGAAGTTGAGGAAGCCTTACTGTCAAATTTGGTTGTGGCCTAGTCAGGATAATCAAGTAGAGGAAGCCTTACTGCCAAATCATATTGTGGCTTAGTCTGGGAAATTAAGTAGAGGAAGGCTTACTGGCAAATTAGGTTGTGGCCTAGTTTGTTAAATCAGCTGAAGGAAGCCTTTTTTAAAAGTGCACTCTCTGGCACCTTTGAAATTTTGGATGTTGGAATGTTGGCCATGCAGAGTCTGTTATGCAAATTTTCCCTCAGTGGCAACCAATCTCCTCTGTCTGGTGCCTTAGAGGGTTGGAGTTCTGAGGCTGGCCAATCAGAGTCATTTATGCAAATAATCTGGTGCTGGCACCTTTGAGATTTTGGATGTTGGAATGTTGGCCATGCAGAGTCCGTTATGCAATTTTTCCCTCAGTGGCAACCAATCTCCTCTGTCTGGTGCCTTAGAGGGTTGGAGTTCTGAGGCTGGCCAATCAGAGTCATTTATGCAAATAATCTGGTGCCTTAGAGTGTCGGTGTTCTGAGGCTGGCCAATCAGTGTCGTTTATGCAAATAATCCCACAGTGCCAACCAATCGAAACGCTGGCACATATTCCTCCGCACGCACCACCGCTCGACCCACCGCCCAAAAATACTGACTTTTATTATATAGATAGATAGATAGATAGATTATATCCCAGGTCCCCTCAGGATTGAGACCCCATACCTCCTTGAAACCCCAAGCTTTCCCAGGAAGGGGATAGTGACATGCTCTTCCAGCTCAACAAGAGGTGCATGGAATGGAGCCCATCCCCAAAACGTACCTGAGGGGTCTGACTGCATGATGAAAACTCCTGGTGTGTCAAAATGACATGTAGGGCGTTTGGGGGGATTTCAAGTTTCAATCCACACAGTGCCTACACCTGGAAAGATCCAAACCTTACATTAAGGTCCGGATCTTTCTGGGTATTTAATTAATCTGGAGTAAACTGAAATGATTGGCTGAGCAAGGGAACATACATATTCAATCTCTCAGAAAGCACGACTACTTCCCTAACTATTATTTTTACACTGTTGCGATGCCTAACAGGATTTGGTCATTGTTTCTGAGTCCAGCTGGTTTTGGCATTATCACACTGATAATGCCCTTGTTTAGAAACATGATAGATATCTAAGAGTTTCCTTCCATCTCTTGTCTTTTTTCTTCATCCTCCAAAAATGGTAGAAGTTGAGACAGTATATGTATGTTTCATATTTCTGTAGTTAGGAAAGGTCTTGGTCCAAGGCGAGCCAAACTAGGCTCCGTGGTTCCTCCGGCTTTCACGCCCTTCAGATCAGACGTGGCCGGAGAACTGAGGATCAGTTCCCACGGGCCGTTCTTAATCCTTCGGCCGGGCCCCTCGACGATCTAGGGCCCGGCGTCTCAGTCTCTACTTTCCGAGCGGTGACGCTCGAGGGACAGATGCCAGCTCCCCCGGCCCTGCTCTATGTCCCTGCGTCTGGTATGGGAACGGCCCCGCTCTTCCAGTTCAGTATCGCTATCTCCTTGAGAAGCAGCTCCCCGAACTTTCCCATCCGCTGGCCTCCATCTGCTGCTCGGCCAGGTCCTGGGAACCTCGGCCGTTTGGGAATTCATAACTATCTCCGCTATCTGCTTCCGCTGCCTCCCATCTCCACCTGGTCCGCTCCTTCCCGGGGAAGGCTCCCACTCGAAATCCCAGGCTAAACTCTTTGCAGGTGAACTGGGCAAAGGCGCTGCTGACCAATCTTGCTCTGGGCCTTCCAACTCGTCCTCCGAGTCCCCTTCAGCCTGTGCGGGTCCCAATGGCATCGGGACCCCCGGCGCCTCACCCCTCCCAGTGGCACGAACGGACCCATGGGTGCTGGCACTATCCCCCCTCAGGGCCCCCTGGGCCGCCCCGGGCTTGGGCTTGTCAGGATAGTTGCGGTGGGAACCGGGCCACCAACTCCGGCGCGTGGACATCTCGAGCCTTGACCCAAGCACGCTCTTCCGGGCCAAAACCTTTCCAGTCAATGAAGTACTCCAACTTCCGGTACCGGATGCGGGCATCCAAAATGTCCTGCACCCGACCTCCCCCCCGCCCTCTCGCATCACAGGGGAGGAGGCGGCTGCGTCACATCAGGCCGCACCCCTTCGCGGGCGAACAGGAGCGATGAAACACCGGGTGGAGTTTCATGTCCGCAGGAAGCTGTAGCTTGAAGGAGACAGGCCCCACCCGCTCCAAAACTTTGTAGGGCCCCAAAACCGGGCATCCAACTTGCGGCTGGGGCGTTGCGTGGGCAGATTCTTGGTGGACAGCCAAACTTTATCCCCCACCAGAATCGGGACCCTCCTGGCGTCGCCCGATCAGCCATCCGCTTGTAGTCGGCCTTCGCCTGGTCCAATTGAGTACGTAGCAAGTCTTGAAGCGCAGTGAGCTCCTGGAGCCAATCCTTAGCCCCGAAACGTCCCCAGACGGGTCCACCGGAGGGTAGAACCGAGGGTGGTGTCCGTCGTTGGCAAAGAAAGGAGTCTCTTTGATGGATTCCTGCGTCGCATTGTTGTAGGCAAACTCTGCCAAAGACAACAAGGACGCCCAGTTGGTTTGCTGATAGTTGACATAGCAGCGCAGGTACTGCTCCAAAGTGGCATTAACCCGTTCGGTTTGCCCATCGGTCTGCGGGTGGTGTGCCGTGGACATCCGCACATCAATCCCCAGCAGCTTCTGGACAGCCTTCCAGAACTGGGAAGTGAATTGGGTGCCCCGGTCCGTCACCAGGCTCTGTGGAAGTCCATGCAGCCGAAACACATGTTGCACAAACATATCAGCAGTCTCTTTGGCAGAAGGCACCCCCACACAGGGGATGAAGTGTCCCATCTTGGTGAAACAGTCCACCACGACCAGTATCGGGGGGAAACTCTTGGACTTGGGAGGTCAGTGATGAAATCGGCGAAATCATCTTCCAGGGAGCGGAGGGAGTCGGAAGGGGGGAGCAAGCCGCCGGCTTGCCCCTGGTTCTTAGCCCGGTGACACACAGGGCAGGATCCCACATAGTCCCCTCCACGGACATACTCCGGCTTCCGGGACAAGGCATCAGCTTGCTTGGTCTGCTTGGGAGTCACATAGTGAATGCGGAAATTGAATCGCTCAAAGAACAGGGACCATCTCTGTTGCCTCTGGTTCAATTTGCGCTGGGACTTCAGATGCTCCAAGTTCCGGTGGTCGGTGTGAACCTCCACCGGGAACTTGGCCCCTTCCAGCAGGTGTCTCCAGACCTCGAACGCCACCTTGATGGCCAAAAGTTCCTTCTCCCAAATGGTATAGTTCTTTTCCGAGCCGTCAGCTGCCGGGAATAGTAGGCACAGGGCAACAAGTCCGTCCCCTGAGGCTGAAGCAGGATCGCTCCCACCGCCACATCCGAAGCATCGGCCTGGACGATGAAAGGTGCGCGGGGTTGGGGTGCTGCAAGAGCGGCTGAGTGGTGAACAGCTGCTTCAACTTGCGGAACCCCACATCCGCCTCCGGCGCCCACCGAACGGCACCTTTCCCCGCAAACACTGGGTGATCGGATCAGCCCACTTGGCAAAGTCAGGAATGAACTTTCTGTAGTAGTTGGCAAAGCCCAGGAATCTTTGAATGTCTTTTTTGCTAGCAGGAGGTGCCCAGTCGACCACGGCTTGGACCTTGGTGTCATCCATGGCAATGCCCGTAGGAGAGATCGGTCGCCCAGAAAGTCCACTTCACGCAAATCAAAGCACATTTCTCCAGCTTGGCATAGAGCCCGTGGGCCCTCAGTCGCAGGAGCACCTCTTTGACATGGCGATCATGGGTCGCCTGATCCGGAGAAAAATCAGCAGGTCGTCAAGGTAGACCGCCAGATAGCGGTCCAACAGGTCTCGGAAAATGTCATTCATGAAATGTTGGAAACATGCTGGGGCGTTGCACAAACCGAATCCCATCACCAGGTATTCGAAACTGCCCCACTTGGTCTGGAAGGCCGTCTTCCATTCATCACCCTGGCGAATCCGGACAAGGTTGTAAGCCCCCCTCAGGTCCAGTTTAGTGAACACCTTGGCTCCCCGCATCCGCTCCAAAAGCTCGGGGATCAAGGGCAGGGGATAGCGATTCCGGATCGTGATCTTGTTGAGTTCCCTGTAGTCATTGCAAAGCCGCAACTCCCCGATTTCTTCTTGACGAAAAAGAATCGGAGCCCGGCCGGGGATTGGGAGGGCCGAATGAACCCCTTCCGCAGGTTCTCATCCAGGAAGTCTCGGAGAGCCTGTTGCTCTGGGTCCGAGAGCGGTAGAGGCGCCCCTGCGGAAGGGGGGGCCCCCGGCTGCAAGTCAATGGCACAGTCATAGGGCCGGTGCGGAGGCAAGCGTTCCGCCTCCTTCTCACTGAAGACATCCCAAAATCCGGCATACTTCTTGGGCAGAGTGGCCACATTCTCCACCTCTTGAGCCTGGCACGCCCGGGCCGTCATGCAGTGGCCCTGGCAATGATCGGAAGAAAAAATCAGCTGTCTCTTGGCCCAGGAGATCTGGGGGTCATGGAGCGCAAGCCACACAATGCCCAGGACAATGGGGAAATCGGGGAGCTTGGTTACAAGAAAAGAAATGTCCTCTTTATGGGAGCTAGTCCACATCCTGGTAGGAGCTGTATACTGAGTCACAGCCCCGGTTTTCAACACTCTCCCATCGATGGTCTGGACACCCTTGGGCTCTTGGAGGTCAAGAAATTTTAATCCCGCAGACTTGGCATAGTCTGCATCAATGAAGTTGTTGGTCGCGCCCGAGTCGATCATGGCATGGACCATCATCGGCCCCTTCTCGGGCGACCACAAGCTGACCATGACAAGGAACAATTGTCCAGTCTTGGGTTCAGGGGAGGGGTGGCGGACGTCGGCCGAGTGAGCGAACCCTCTTACACTCGGCCGTACCCTTCCCCCGCCGCCTGGAGGGCTTCCTCAGGCTCCGGAGGGCTGGCCACCGCTGCGGACGCCCGAGGGGTCCTCCCACGCGGTTTCTGGGGACAATCACGAGAAAAATGACCCGGGCCCCCCGCAGTACCAACAAAGATTGAGTCTTTGCCGCCGAGCCTTCTCGGCAGCATCTACTTTTTGGGCCGCACCGTACCCAGTTGCATCGGTTCGGAGTCATCCACAACAGGAGTGGGGGCAGGGATCTGGCGGGGCACAAATTGGCGGTCCCGGCCTCCCGCCTGGTCGGAGGTTTCTCGGCCGAGCCGACCCCCACCTTCTCTTGTGTTGTATGGCCGCCTCCGCCCGCAAACTTGAGGCGATGGCCGCCTCCAGGTCGGCCGGCCGGGCAATTGTAACATCTGTTGCTGAATCTCGGGCGAGAGTCCCGCTAGATACGTATAGCGCAGGGGTGGACCTTCCCACTTGGTCCGGCTGGCCAACACTGAAACGGAAATATACTGAGACAAAGTCATGTCCTTCATGGTCAGCCGTGCTAAATCCCGTTCCGCCAGGTCCTCATTGACGGGGGTCCCCAGGTCGCCCGGATCGCATCTAGGAAAAGCGTTCAAAGTCGCCGCATGCGGGACGCGGCATTGATGAGGGAGTTGCCCACGTCGCTGCCATCCCTTCCATACAGTTGAACACGAAGCCCACCTGGGCCCGGGGGGGTAGCAAATTCATGGGGCCGCAACTCCAAGTATATTCGAACCTGGGCAAGGAAAACTTCCACCATCGCCGGATTTCCATTGAAACGAGCCGGGGCATTCACCGACGGGTGCCGCCCCGCTCGGGTTCGCAGCTCCACCACCTCCTCTTGCAACGCCACCACTTGCGGGCCCGTCAAGTTCGCCATGGCGGCCGTGGAGACAATGGGAGCCTTGGTACGCAGCCGGCGGTTTCTGGTACGTCCCGTGGTGCAAAAAAGGGGTTCGAGGAGTTCTCCGGCCAACTGTCACAATCACCGACTTAGTACTGCCCCTTTAACACACACACGGAGACGTAGCAAAGGCTAACTAATTTTATTGAATATAAAAAGGTCCAAAAGACAATTCTCTTGAAGAGATCAAAGAATCAAGCAAACAGCAAAGCTGTAGTCCAATTACGAAAGCAAAGTTCCAAAAGATAAATCCAAAAGCAAACGTGGCAAAAGGCTAGGCAAATTCCCGGATTGCCTCCGAACAAAGCAGGGTATCCGCAGCAATGCGAATCAAAAACAAGGCAAAGGTCTTGGTCCAAGGCGAGCCAAACTAGGCTCCGTGGTTCACTCCGCCACGCCCTTCAGATCAGACGTGGCCGGAGAACTGAGGATCAGTTCCCACGGGCCGTTCTTAATCCTTCGGCCGGGCCCCTCGACGATCTAGGGCCCGGCGTCTCCAGTCTCTACTTTCCGAACGGTGACGGTCTAGGGACAGATGCCAGCTCCTCCGGCCCTGCTCTATGTCCCTGCGTCTGTTATGGGAACGGCCCCGCTCTTCCAGTTCAGTATCGCTATCTCCTTGAGAAGCAGCCTCCCGAACTTTCCCATCCGCTGGCCTCCATCTGCTGCTCGGCCAGGTCCTGGGAACCTCGGCCGTTTGGGAATTCATAACTATCTCCGCTATCTGCTTCGCTGCCTCCCATCTCCACCTGGTCCGCTCCTTCCCCGGAGAAGGCTCCCACTCGAAATCCCAGGCTAAACTCTTTGCAGGTGAACTGGGCAAAGGCGCTGCTGACCAATCTTGCTCTGGGCCTTCCAACTCGTCCTCCGAGTCCCCTTCAGCCTGTGCGGGTCCCAATGGCATCGGGACCCCGGCGCTCACCCCTCCCAGTGGCACGAACGGACCCATGGGTGCTACAGTACCTCTCAAACGATATGTAACTTAGCTAAATAGCAATTGTAATGTTGTAAATGTTTCGCAAGCATGCCATGATAGATGGACAAGTCATGAGGCAATGGCAGTCAGTTTTAGAGCAATCTGCTGCTTGTCTCTACTACTGAGACTGGCCAGTCTTCTTTGCTTTAAGTCTCTTCTTGTTTTCTTTATCACTATGATCCTACTGCCTTCTCTCTTATATTTCTCTTCTTCATCAGCAATTTAGGGTGTGGAATGAGGGCAGAAGTGTTGTTGAACAAATTTTTTTTTAAAAAAAATATTTTTTTATTGTGAAGTTTTCAAATATGCAGTGGTACATAAACAAAACCGTGAAGTGAAAGGATGGGGAACAATGGGAGGAAAAGGGAAAACAAAAAGAAAACAAACAAACAGAAAAACAGCAACCCACAAACACTTAACAATATGTAAAATTGTACTTCCAAATTTATGTTAGCCGTCAAGAACATCTCATTACGCCTTTAACAAGTCAATCCGTGAAGACCTGGTATGTTTTACACAGATCTATCCCTTGTTGTTACAACCAAATATAGCTACTTTAGTATTCCCTCTGCCTTTAGTTTTTTTTATAATGGCCAGGAGTGGCTATCCTCCTGGCTGATGTTTCGCTGGGCCCGTTGACCGATAGTCCTCGTAGGGTGACCAGTCCGTTGATTTGATTGGTTTCCCATTGCTCTGTTTTAGGAGAAAGGTTAACCTGTCCATGTTTCTTATTTCCCACACTTTATCATGCCACACGTCCATGTCAGGTATTTTCTCCGTTTTCCAAAGGGCGGCATAGACTAGTCTAGCCGCCGTTGTTATGTATATAAAAAGTCTGTCTTCGTTTTCACTCCATACCTTCGCATTCTCCGTCAGGCCTAAGAGGAAGAGTTCTGGTAACAATGGTATTTGCTTTTTTAAGATTTTTTGTGCTGCCTCTTGAATGTTTTGCCAAAAAATTTTTGCTTTCTCGCAGGTCCACCATATATGGTAGAAACTGCCCTCGTGTGTTTTACACTTCCAGCATATGTTGGAGCTATTTTTATACATTTTACTGAGTTTCTTTGGGGTCAAATACCATCTATGGAAAATTTTAAGCCAGTTTTCTTTTAGATTTGCCGCATACGTGTATTTAAGTTTTTTGGTCCATATTCATTGCCAATCTTCTAACTTTATCTGGTGGCCCACATTCTTCGCCCAATTAATCATGCAGTTTTTAACCACCTCTGGTTCTGTTTGCCAATCCAATAGTTTATTATATAACACAGTAATAATCTTACGCTTCCGTACCATCAGTTTCTCCCAGAACTCCTCCTTCTCCACAAAGCCCTTCAGAGAGTCCTTTTTATAACTCTCCTTTATCTGGGTGTATTGTAGCCATGACATGTTTTTAAATTTCGATCTCAGTTCCTCTATGGTCCTTAATTCCAGACCCTCTTTGCTTTTCTTAAGGAGGTCCTTGTAGGTTGGCCATTCTTGCCATCCTAGGAGTCTCCTTTGTTTGGCTTCTAGCGGTGAGAGCCAGAGTGGTGTTTTTAAGTAGAAGAAGGATTTAAATTTACTCCAAACTTTAAGCAGTGCTGATCTTATAAAGTGGTTCCCGAAATTTTTTTCAATTTTTGCTTGCTCATACCATAAGTATGAGTGCCAACCCACCCTGAGATTGAAACCCTCCAGGGTGAGTAGTTTGCTGTTTTTTAATGTAATCCATTCTTTGACCCACGAAAGAGCACTGGCCTCGAAGTATGACTTAAGGTCCGGGAGACCAAAGCCCCCCCTGGTGGTCCTGTCGATCATAACTCCTAATTTTATCCTAGGTTTTCGTCCATTCCAAATAAAGTTTGTTAAGTCTTTGTTCCAGTTTTTAAATATTTTTGAATTTCTAATTATTGGGGTATTTTGAAATAGATATAAGAGTTTTGGGAGGACATTCATTTTAATAATCGCTATTCTCCCTAATAGTGAGAGGTTCAGTACTTTCCAATTCTTTAAGTCTTTTTTTATCTCCTTCCATTTCTCTTCATAGTTGTTTTGTAAGAGCTGTGAGTTTTTTGCCGTTATCCAAATCCCTAAGTATTTAATTTTCTTTTTGACCTGGAGTCCCGTTTGGGTTTCCAGTATGTCTTGATTTTTCCTTGACATATTTTTGGTAAGTAGAACAGTCTTTTTTTTATTGAGTTTAAACCCGGCTACTAGGCCGAATTCTTCCAGCTTCCTTAACCATTTTTGAATGTTTTTGATTGGATCTTCAATAACGCAAATGATATCGTCCGCAAAAGCTCTTGTTTTATAAGTGTAGTTAGCGACTTTTAGGCCGACTAACTCTTTATCCTTCCTTATCCCTCTTAATAGGATTTCGATCAACAGGACAAAGAGCAGGGGGGACAGAGGGCAGCCCTGTCTTGTACCCTTGCTAATCTGAAATTTCTCTGATAGCTCATTATTTATTTTTAGTCGGGCTTCTTGTTTCGAGTATATAGCGCGAAAGGCATTTCTAAACCCATAACCCAGGTCTACTTCGTTCATAATAGCATCTATAAACTCCCAATTGATATTATCAAAGGCCTTTTCCGCGTCCACCGACAGAAAGGCCATCTCCTCTTGTGAGTTTATGTCGTAAAATTCTATGATATCTAAGATTGTTCTTAGGTTATCTTTGGTACCTCTATTGGGTAGAAACCCTGCTTGTTCCTCTCCCACCCAATTCTGCAAGAAGCCTTTTAGTCTTTTTGCTAAAATGTTTGCAAAAATTTTGTAGTCGCAGTTCAGTAGGGAGATAGGTCGATAATTTTTAACATCCGCTCGATCCAGATTATCTTTAGTAGCAACACAATCTCTGCCTCTCTCCAAGTTCTCGGAACTGCATTATTTTCTAGAATTTGATTCATAATTTATTTTAAGGTATGGGATGAGTTCGCTCTGCATTGTTTTATAAAAATAGCGGTAAACCCATCTGGGCCAGGCGCTTTGTTATTGTCAAGCTTATTTATTGCTTCACCAATTTCCTCCTCTGATATTTCCTTATTCAGACTCTCTCTATCTTCGTTTGATATTTTATCTAACCCTTGTTTGGATATAAAAGTTGTAACCTCGTCCATGGATATATTGTCCTTAGTATATAAATGTTTATAGAATTCTAGAAATTGTGTTTGAATGTCTTTGTTCGTAGTAAATACCCTTTCCCCCCTTTTGATCTTAGTAATAGTTTGGGTTTGTTTTTTCTTCCTGACCTTTCTAGCCAACCACTTCCCCGATTTATTGGCATTCTCGAAATGGTACTGTTTGATAAATTTATACTTCTTTGCCAGGGTTTCCATATCTAAGTGTTGTTTTCTTTTAATCATCTCTTTCAATTTATTGCAAATTCCCTTTTTATTTGGGTATCTTTTTAATTCCCTTTCCAAGGATGCTATGTTATCCTCCAGATCCCTTAACTCCTTATTCCTTACTTTGCGCTTAAGAGCATTCTGTTGAATAAGGTTTCCTCTCATCACTGCCTTCATTGTGTCCCACACTACCTGCGGGCTTATCTCATCTGTATCATTGAATTTGAAGAACTCCCTTAACTGGTCTTTATTCTTTTTTAATATCCGTTTCCGATTTTAATAAATTTCCATCGAGTCTCCAGTGCCTTCTCTTTTGCTTATTGTTCAAATATAATTCAATAGGGCAGTGATCTGAGAGTATACGTGGCAGTATATTGACCTTATTAATTTTGGGTATTAAGGGAGAGGAGAGCCACACCACGTCTATCCTCGACCACGGTGTGGCACGAGGAATAGACGGTGTAGTCCCTCTCCTCTCCATGTGTCACTCTCCACGCGTCCTCCAGTGCCATCTCTTCCTTAAATGAGATAAAGGATCTAGGAAGGAGACCAGCATCCTTGTTCTTCACCTTTTTCCCCATTCTATTTTTATCCAGTTTATTATCCAAAATCCCATTGAAGTCCCCCAGTAGGATTATTTGGTCACATTCATTATTTTCTAGATTTTCTTTTAGGTATTTAATAAATTTCGTCTTAGGACCGTTTGGGACATACACATTACAAATCAATATTTTTTCATTATTTTGGGTTATTTGAACCGCTATTACTCTTCCCTCTTTGTCCTTAAATTTCAAATCTGAGGTTAAATCCTCACTCACATACAATGCCACCCCTCTTTTTTTTGTGTCAAAGGATGAATAGTATAGTTTGCCCATTTTCTTATTATTTAAATGGGAGACATGTCTGTGAGTGATATGAGTCTCCTGAAATGCTATAATTTGATACTTTATTTTATTGAAATGGTTAAAAATTCGGTTTCTCTTGGATGGCGAGTTCAGCCCATTCACGTTTAGCGTGCAGATACTCAAGGGTGTCTCAGTCATTGTCTATCTCCTCTCCCTCCTCTCCATCCTCGTCTTCTTCCTTTCCCAGGTTTTCTCCTCTTGGATCTATCTCCAGGGCGATTGCTTGGCTTTCTTTCAACTCCTTTTGTTGAACAAAAATTACAAAGGTACATAAACTTATGGGTTTGGGTAAAAATGTTGGTCTGACGTATACTCAACTATTTATTTATTTATTTATTTAAAACTTTTGTACCCCGACCTTCTCACCTCTATTGAGGGATTCAGACTGGCATTACAGCAAAAATTCAATGCTATACAGTTTAAAAACAACTACAACAAGATATTAAAATACATAAAAATCCCAGCATAAAACCACATCGCCACTAAAACAATTCCACTCAATCTGTATACGTGGTCATTCATTCAGATAATAGCCAATCTCAGGCTATTCTGGGAAGGCCTGGTTCCACATCCAAGTCTTCACCAGCCTCCTAAAGGACACCAGGGAGGGGGCAGACCTAGCATCACTTGGGAGAGAGTTCCACAGCCGAGGGGCGACCACAGAGAAGGCCCTGTCTCTCGTCCCCACCAGTCGCGCTTGTGAAGCTGGCGGGATCGAGAGCAGGGCCTCTCCGGAGGATCTTAATGTCCTTGATGGTTCATAGGGGAGAATTCGTTCAGACAAGTAAACTGGGCCGGAACCACATAGGGTTTTGTAGGTTAAAACCAGCACTTTGAATTGTGCTCGGAAACTAAGTGGCAGCCAATGGAGCTGGCGCAACAAGGGATTTGTATACTCCCTGTGCCCCACTCCTGTTAGTAACCTGGCTACCGAGCGTTGGACTAATTGCAGTTTCCGAGCAGTCTTCAGAGGCAACCCTACGTAGAGAGCGTTGCAGTAGTCTATTCGAGATGTAACCAGAGCATGGACTACCATGGCCAAGTCAGACTTCCCAAGGTATGGGCACAACTGGCGCACAAGCTTTAACTGTGCAAAAAACTATTTTTTTAAAGAATCTTTAAGAACTGTGGGTATTGCGGGACTGGCGGTTGAATCATGCACGGCCAACAACATACATACATCATTTCTAGGCATTTACTAGATCCTCCAGTGCAACCTAACTTAAAGGCCAGAATTCCTTCATTCCAATAGCCTTCTGTAATATCCACAGCTTTGCACATCCACTTGAAGTCTGTAGATATGGGTGTCATTCAGCACTGTGAATAAAATATATAGCATAGTACCAATAATTCTTTAGTTTAAGGAGAACAAGTTAATATTAAGGAATGATTTCCTTACAAAGCACCTGGATATCTTTGTCCTGTATATTTGACTGTGTTGTTTTTACATTCAATGTGTGTCTTTTTCCATGTCAAGAGTGTAATGATTGTTTTGTTTTTAATCAGGAGGCTGGGATGCAGATGGAAAAGGCCCCAGTGTTTGGGACACGTTCACCCATCAGGGAGGAGATCGGGTTTTCAAGAACCAGACTGGTGATGTAGCTTGTGGCAGCTATACTCTGTGGGAGGAAGATTTGAAATGTATCAAACAGCTTGGATTGACTCATTATCGCTTCTCTCTTTCCTGGTCACGTCTGTTACCTGATGGGACGACAGGTTTCATCAACCAGAAAGGCAATTGTTCCTTTAAAATAGAAAGTTGTGCTGCTTTAATTCAAGGTTATTGCTGCAGTCTGGCATAATTAATCCAGTGTGCTATTCTGCAGTGCAGTTTTGAAATTGCAACTTTGTTCAGAGTAATTATGGGATGATCTTGGGTTTTTTTTCCAAAAAAAAAAAAAGGGTTTGAAAACCTTGTCCTAATTAATATTCTGGAATACTCCTGGTAATGTGATCTTTTTAGATGAGATAAGTGTTAAGCTATATTGCTCTGTGATGGCTATTTTTAACATAGAGTCTCTTCTATTATTGTTCTTGTTGTTGCCGAATTCAGCATTATTAATATAAATGGCATTTTGCAGTGATGTGATAGCAAAAGAGAAAGAAAAAAGACGATTCCTTCAAGGAATTTACAGTTTAAGTTCTGAGATGGTGATGAGGAAGTGAAAAAAAGAAAAATGCAGAGATAACCGCAACAAAAAAAATGTTGAGTTGGATCCAAAGAGTCATGGGCAGGAACAAAATAGTCTCTAGTGAAAATCTACTCATAACTTATCAACTACATGTAGAAAGTGTTCTGTGACGTCAATTCTGAGCCATTACTTTACTTCTGCTTGGATAACATGTTGCACAGCCCATGGGAAAATGGTAGACCAGCACTGGTGGCCACTTTCCTCTTTCTTGAGAAATGCCTCCAAGCGATCTGTGAATCAGGATAAGCCTACACGGGTCAGTAAATCAAGAACCAGTGAGTAGCGAAGGAGGTCATACACATCCTGCCAAGTCCCCTATGGTGATGTGGTTGTGTCCACACAGTGTAGCCATACCAAGATCACACCAGCCCTGCTGGACCATTACTTCACCATCCATGTCACCATTGCTACTCCCAGGTAGCCATGCGAGCTCTTCGCCATCACAGATACCCTATTCTGACATGAGCAAAGGCACATATATGACCAGGAAGAAGATCTCCCCACCTTGTTCTTGGCCATGCAGGTATCTCTCTTGATGTCGAATGGGGCACCTGGAAGAGCTTGCAAAGAGCTATGCAGTTGGCTAAGAGCAGTGATGGATGACAAGTGCAAAGTGATGGCTGTTTCCTTGTTGATTGCAGATTGATTCAAATCAGACCTGATTCAAGTGTCCAAACTGTCCTGAAGCAATGGGATATTCTGGCATTTCCCCGACTGCCTGAAGTGGGAGAAAGCTAGCTTAATGCAGAATACCCCACAGTGCCAGAGCATTGTGAAGACAGGTCAGGGTCAGCTTAAGTTGAGTCCAGATTTTAATGCCTATGTCAGGGGTGCCCACACTTTTTCATCATGCGAGCTACTTATAATAAAACCAAGTCAGAAAGATCTACCTTCCGCGTGCGCGCCTCCCGCGCTGCGCACCGTCTATGTTTGCTTCCGGATGAGAGAGAAGCAGGGCGGAGCAGGGGGAGGGGGCAGGGCTTGGTGCAGCCTAGCTCCGCCCCCCTCTGGCTTTAGCTCTAGCAGCAGCTGCTCCAGCCTTGAGGAGTGCAGGGCCAAGCCAGTGATGGCATAGCTAGCACAAGGCTGGCTTGGCCCTGCCCTCCTCAAGGCTGGAGCAGCTGCTGAGAGTGCTGAAGCCGGGGAGGGGGTGGGTCTTGGTGCAGCCTGGCTCCGCCCCCTTTGGCTTCAGCCCTAGCAACAGCTGCCCCAACCTTAAGGAGGGCAGGGCCAAGCTTGTGGTGGCCTAGCTAGCACAAGGATGGCTTGGCCCTGCCCTCCTCAAGGCTGGAGCAGCTGCTGAGAGTGCTGAAGCCGGGGAGGGGGTGGGTCTTGGTGCAGCCTGGCTCCGCCCCCTTTGGCTTCAGCCCTAGCAACAGCTGCCCCAACCTTAAGGAGGGCAGGTCCAAGCCTGTGGTGGCATAGCTAGCACAAGGATGGCTTGGCCCTGCCCTCCTCAAGGCTGGAGCAGCTGCTGGGAGTGCCGAAGCTGGGGTGGGGCGGGGCTTGGCGCAGCCTGGCTCTGCCCCCTCTGAGAAGCGCCCCATCTGGCTGCGATCAACTGGTCGATTGCGATCGACTTCCTGGGCAGCCCTGGCCTATGTAAATTCGCCCTCAGAAGACTTCTTCCTCATCTATAAGGTCACCTCAGGATTCAACCCTCTGAGAAGCATTGAAACTATTGAGAAGTGAGGCAGGGGAATGAAAGATGATGCTGAGTTTTGGGAGACGATTCCACAGCAAAAAGAGAGAAAGAGGTTGGCATGAAAATATCTTCAAGATACAAATGAGTGGTGTGGAGAATGTGTGGAATCACTGACTAGAGTAGAAAAGTTCAAGGTGACATAATCCACTATGGCTGGAGTGAAACGAAATCTAAATTATGCTGTTTTAAGGAATTGTTAACCTAGCCATTTGAAAACATGCAAGTGTGAGTCGATCAATAGGTACTTTTTCTGCGGGAAGGTAATGGCACTCCATGCAGTCATGTTGGCCACATTACCTTGGAGGTGTCTACGGATAACATTGACTCTTTGGCCTAGAAATGGAAATGAGTGCCGCCTCCCAGAGTTGCACACGACTAGACTTCATGTCAAGGTAAACCTTTACCTTTACTAAGGAATTGTTTTATTTTTAAAACCTTGATAATACACAATTCTTGGTCATCGACACCATATGCATACATATACACTGGTTTTTTTTCAGCATTCAGTCTGAATGTCTATTGGGGTAATTCTGCTACTTTCCTGTGAGAAAAACTTGAGAAAAACGGGTTTTGAGCTGAGGCCAGGTAGGAAAAACAAATGACAGAGATGCTTGACCTATTGGGAATCTACCAGGAAAGCAAGAGAAAATGAATCTGTGCCTTTGTACAGATATATCCTTCTTTTCCTTCCCCTACCTGCAGTGGGTGAGTCTTCAGAGAGCAAAGGATATTGCTGCAGCTCGTTTCTAGTTTCACTGCCATGGCATCTTATGGCATCCTGAGTCTGATACTTTGGAGAGTGGAAATTTGAGTTATCAGCCAGAGAACTCTAGTACTTTACCAAACTACAAACTCTAGGCCTCCGTAGGATGTTGTAGTGGCATCGAAAACCGGAATCATAGCACTGTAATAGTGTAGTGTGAAAGAATCCTGGCTTTCATTTTACAAATCGTGTATTTTCCTTTCAGACGACTTTGGAAATAAACCAGTGCGAAATAATTATGTTAGTTGAGTTGAGCTGAGTTCAGCTTTATTTACTTAAAGCCAAAGATTATCACAAAAGAAAGGGAAAACTTAATCGTATTTGTAGTATATTACTTTGAGTGTAATGATGGCCAATGACATTATTGTCATATAAAATGCCACAAAATGGCCTTTCGGATAGAAAGTACAACAGTCTTTGCTGGTTGACAGCACTGAGGTCCAAAATAGGTTATATAATGTACATTTTAGAAGGAAAGGAGAAGAGAGCAGTAAGAGAAATCACCATGCCTACAAATTCATTTGTAATTTAAAGATTTTTCCCCTCCTGCTTGGTTCTTATTGTAAACACATTTCTGATTAATATTATGAACTTTAAATTTAACAAAAGGGCACTGGAAGCTCTCCTAGTAGGTTGGTTTTCATTAGGCAGGATCTCGTTTCTCCTGAGCAGTGATCTGTTGAAGCAATTCAAACTGCATAGCATGGAAAAGGCCACCATCCTCTGTATAAACATATTTTTTCAAGGAGCATGGAGAGAATTAGAAACCTGAGCAATGTCCTTTAAAAAAAAATCAAAAGAACATCTTCACTACCAATTTCACACTTAAAGTGTGGGACTTTGGTATAGATGGATTAATTTTTTTTCTGAACTGTCAGATATTTAAATATGTATGGGTTTAAATGTTATTTTAATTTAGAGCAACAATATGACAAGAAAGGCTGTCTTTAGCATTTCGGTCACAATGTTGTGAGACTTAGAAAACAGATTTTGAAATATCCTTTAAAAGCAGGAATGGGGAGGGGTTGTGTCCCTGAAGACTTTGGAGTGCAACTCTGTATTTATTTATTTATTTATTTAAAACATTTGTACCCCGACCTTCTCACCTCTATTGAGGGACTCAGACCAGCATAACAGCAAAAAATCAATGCTATACAATTTAAAAACAACTACAACAACATATTAAAATACATAAAAACCCAGCATAAAACCACATCGCCATTAAAACAATTCCACTCAATCTGCAAACGTGGTCATACATTCAGACAATAGCCAATCTCAGCCTATTCTGGGAAGGCCTGGTTCCACATCCAGGTCTTCACCAGCCTCCTAAAGGACAACAGAGAGGGGGCAGATCTAGCATCACTTGGTAGAGAGTTCCACAGCCGAGGGGCGACCACAGAGAAGGCCCTGTCTCTCGTCCCCACCAGCCACGCTTGCGAAGCCGGCGGGACCGAGAGCAGGGCCTCTCCGGAGGATCTTAATGTTCTTGATGGTTTGTAGGGGAGAATCCGTTCAGACAGGTAAACTGGGCCAGAACCGTATAGGGTTTTGTAGGTTAAAACCAGCACTTTGAATTGTGCCCGGAAGCTAATTGGCAGCCAGTGGAGCTGGCGCAACAAGGGAGTTGTATGCTCCCTGTACCCCGCTCCTGTTAGTAACCTGGCTGCCGAACGTTGGACTAAATTAACTGTGCAAAAGCTCTCCCGGCCACCACCGAGACCTGGGGCTCCAGGCTCAGCGATGAATCCAGGATCTCTCCCAGACTGCGAACCTGCGCCTTCAGGGGGAGTGTAACCCCATCAAGCACAGGCTGTAACCCTATGCCCTGTTCGGCCTTACGACTGACCAGGAGTACCTCTGTCTTGTCTGGATTTTGTTTCAATTTGTTAGCCCTCATCCAGTCCGTTACAGTGGCCAAGCACCGGTTCAGGACTTGAACAGCCTCCTTAGTAGCAGGTGGGAAGGAGTGACAGAGTTGGACATCATCTGCGTACAGATGACACCGCACCCCGAAACTCCGGATGATCTCCCCCAACGGCTTCATGTACTGTATATGTTAAATAACATAGGGGACAGTATTGAACCCCATCAATCCCAATTAGCAGTGCAGCCATTGGTATGAGAGTTGATGGGCGATGTAATTCAACATCTAGAAGGCCATACATTCCCTGTCTTTGTCTCAAAGGATGTAATTGTCATCTCTGTTTCATTATTTTTGCTGTTAGTGTTGCATCCTTTACTTCCCCAGATATCTTGAATTAAGTGTGATGATGTGCTTGATTCCCATTAAAATACCACCTCCATGATAAATACATAATAAGATCATTCCTGTTTTAAGACTAGTTAACTATAATGGTTAACTATTTTATTGGGCTTTCACATATGTTATGTACAATTGTTGCAGTGGTCCTACAAATTAGGCAAGCATTTTTATCTCCATATTGCGATAGTTACTGAGCCTTGCTGATTTGCCAATTTGAACCTAGGTTTTCCTGATTCTCATTGTTCTCTCTCTCTCTTTCTTTCTCTCCCCCCCCAACCACACAAATGGCATCTCAAGTTTGCCATGCATCTAATACCTGAGTGCTAAAATTAGACAGATTTTACTTTGAGCCAAACTGTGTACTTGTGTTTCCTGCCGCAAGGGCAAATAAAGCCAACGTGGGTATTATTAGACAGAAGGGAACTACGTGTGTGGCCACATTTTTGGCAGAATTCAGGATACAGAAATTTAGGGCAATTCGCTGGCTCTCTTCAGCTCAGACGTTCTGTGTGCTTGGCTACCAAGATCCATGCAAAGTCTGGTAACATCATGCTGCATCAGGTGCTCCATCAAAAACAGAATGGCTGGAAAGCTTTGAGGTAAGCCAGCCATATGGTACAGCTGTGAAAGCAGAATCATTTAATGCCCAACACTGTCTCTGTAAAGATAATGTAGAGCACAACATCTGGGCCTGGGCTGCTGTTTTGTGCTCATTTAACACTAGTTGAACAGAAAGCCAGAAAAAACAGAAAAATTGGGAACTTAGTCACTGGATATTGTCACTTCTGGTGTGAGAGAATTGGCTGCAAGGATGGTGCGCTGGGGACGCCCAAATGTGTTACCACCCTGTGGGAGGTTTCTCTCATGTCCCCATATGGGAAGCTGGAGGTGACAGATGGGAGCTCACCCCACTCCCTGGATTCGAACTGCCGGCCTTTTGGTTAGCAGTCCTGCCAGCACAAGGGTTTCTCAAGTCACTCCTAACATGAAAAAGAACTGGATACTGTCAGAAATTTCATCCCCAACTACTAGTAGAGTGTTAATGAATAGTCATTGTCTGAGATCAAGCCGATAGACCAACAAAGGTGCAATCTGGGTTGTTGTAGATTTTTCGGGCTATATGGCCATATTCTAGAAGCATTCTCTCCTGACATTTCGCCTGCATCTATGGCAATCATCCTCGCGACCTCTGAGGATGCTTGACATAGATGCAAGCGAAAAGTCAGAAAAGAATGCTTCTAGAACATGGCTATATAGCCCAAAACACCTACATCAACCCAGATATTCCAGCCATGAAAGCCTTCGATAATACAAGGTAGAGTCATTAGGAGGATAACACAAACAAAGGAGCCAAAAGTCGATTCCACGGTCATAATATGATTGCCGTAAGCTGATTTCCAGAGTGTCAGAGTACATGGTTGAATCAGAATCTGTAAACCAAGGTCCAAGGAACACAAGATAGCAAGAGTCCAAGGTCGTAGCTTCTAGAACTGACGTTGCAACCAGCAATAAGGGGCTACCCATGAGCTATTTCTCAGCCATTCTCAAGGACCTGCGGGGCTGAGAACTCTCTCTTCACAAGTCCATAAAAACTGGAACAGTTAACTCTTCCTCAGCTTGCTCAGAGAAACTCTTGCATTTGTTCAGAAAACTGAGTATTTTGTAGGCTTTTCTTAACATCTCCTTGAAAGCATGGCTGAGGGAGCTGCTAGGCTCCAGTTCAACTGCTGAGCCTTCCACCAGCATCTCTTTATCCTTGCTTTTCAAGCTATCCATAATACATACTTCACCACAGACAAGAGTTCCTGGTAATTCAGGTTGGGTATCTGTTATCCAGAAATCCAAAATTGTCCACAAAGAAAGTTAGTAATAACTTTGCTTTAAGAGGGTTCACTATGCACAAATTGTGTTTCATGTACAAAATTATTTAAAATATTGAGTATAAAATTACCTTCAAATGAATGAATTTTGTGTTCTGATGTAGATCCCATTCCCAAGATACCTCATTCTGTAAATGCAAATATTCCCAAACATTTTTGAAAATCACGATCTTCTATTTATTTTTTACTTTTTGTCTATTGACTGTTTTTCACCTTTTCCTGCCTTCCCTTTTTCTCTATATAGTAAAGGTAAAGGTTTCCCCTTGACATTAAGTCTGGGAGGTGGTGCTCATCTCCATTTCTAAGCCGAAGAGCTGGCGTTGTTTGTAGACACTTCCAAAGTCATGTGGCTGGCATGACTGCATGGAGCGCCGTTACCTTCCCGCTGGAGCGGTACCCATTCATCTATTCACATTTGCATGTTTTCAAGCTAGGTTGGCAGAAGCTGAGGCTAACCGTGGGTGCACACCCTACTCCCCGGATTTAAACCACCGACCTTTTGGTCAGCAAGTTCAGCATCTCAGAACTTTAACCCGCTGCACTACTGGGGGCTCCTTTTCTCTGTATAATGTGAGGATAATGGCCTTTGACTAATTGACAAGCTAATCCTGCCCTGAGGGGTTATGCCTGGAGTTTTTAGAAATCGAATTTTCTGATTTTAATGTATACCGATTTTATGTGTTATGTTTTTATGCTATGTTGGCTCTATATTTTTACTGTTTGTTGTGATCCGCCCCGAGCCTGCAGGGAGGAGCGGAATATAAGATTGAATAATAAATAAACAAATAAATAAATAAATAATGTTGGTGATAAATCACCAACAAGGGTTATGGGCCCAGCACGCTTCCGCTGCCCAACTCCGCTGTGTAACATATCTATATTGTTGACAATGTGGTGGGTTGCCCCCGAATCTAGAACCCACTTTACTTTGTTGTTTCTATTAGTCTCTACATCAGCAGATAATAATGCTGTCCTAATTTGTGATTCAGTTGTGTTCATATAATTATTAATTTTATGTGACATGACCATAATTTCAAAGAGAAAACTTTAAAAATATTTTATCTGAATCAATCCTGAAAAAAATCTTATGTTGTAGGTATATTAGAGGACTGACTAGTTCTAGGGGCAGGATGTAACCCCACACGTGGGGCTTGAATAGATACATTTTGTTATTGTCATGTGCTTTCAAATGAACTCTGAGGTATTGCAACCCTGTCATAGGGTATTTTTTAGCAAAATGTATTCATTCATTTGCCACTGGCATCCTCCAAGGGAGTCTTCATAATTGGGTGGGAATTCGAATCCCGGTCTCCCAGAGTCTTAGTCCAGCATTCAAACCACTGTACCATTGTGACTCTATAGATACCCTACAATGCAAGACATAATTGGAAAGAAAAAACAACAATAGATTCAGCTACACTGTAGAATTAATTCATTTTGAGACCACCTGCCATGGCTGAATTCTAAGAAATTGCAAGGTGTTCCATAGCAATGAGCCAAGGCAGGTAAAATGGTATCAACCTACATTACATCTACAGTGTAGATGCCCATGGGTCTGTTATTTGTCAATTTCATTGAATACAGGTGCCAGTCTCTTTCTTTTCTTTTTAGGAGTGGATTATTATGACACAGTGATTGATGACCTGCTAGCAAATGGGGTGACACCTGTGGCTACACTGTTCCACTTTGACCTACCTCAACATTTAGAGCATCAAGGTGGCTGGAGATCAGGGGCCATTGTGGCAGCCTTCGATGCATATGCACAGTTTTGCTTCCGAACATTTGGGGATAGGGTGAAGCTGTGGCTCACCATTAATGAGCCCTATGTTCTTGCCACTCTTGGTTATGAGGAGGGTCTTATGGCCCCAGGCGTTAAAGAGCTTGGTACTGGAGCATACCAGTCAGCTCATAATATGATCAAAGCTCATGCTGTAGCTTGGCACAGTTACGATCAACTTTTCCGAAAAAAGCAGGGTGGGCTTGTGTCTATAGCGCTGAATTCAGACTGGGCTGAACCTTTTGATCCGAATTCCCCTGCTGACCAGGAAGCTGCCAAGAGGCACATGGCATTTTGCCTTGACTGGTTTGCTACCCCCATCTTTCTTGAAGGCGATTACCCAGCCATAATGAAATCTAAGATCTCTGCTGTGTGTAAAAGGCAAGGCTTTCCATCATCAAGGCTTCCTGAATTTACCGATGCAGAGAAGATGATGATCAAGGGCACTGCTGATTTCTTCGCTCTAAATTACTATACAACTCGCAAAATGAAGCACCAAGAAAATACAAACACTCAGCCAAGTATGTCTGCAGACAAAGAAGCGGAAGAATTAAAGGATCCTTCTTGGCCGATTGCAAGTGGCAGTACTTGGCTGGCTGTTGTCCCATGGGGCTTACGTCATCTATTGAAATACATCAAGGTATGGCATTTCCCTTGACCTGTTCCATTTGTTGAACCAACAATGGTTAATTCTCATATATTTTATTATTTATGTGCATCTCAGTAATAGCATTATGTCACAACCTGCACTGCCTTGATGGTTCCTCATGTAAGGGTTGTCTTGAATCCAGTGTAAGGGATCATACCACTCCTCAGATTAGGATGAGACACATCTGGTCCTCTTGTAGTTGAATTTGAGTTCTTATTAGTCCCAATCATCATCACCATCATAAACAGATCATGGGAGTTGCAATTCAACAGCATTTAGAAGGTCCCAAATTGCCACCGTTGCCTTGGATGTTGAGTGCTGAAGATGTGCTGTGTTCAAATCTTGTATGTTCTCAGGTCTACCCAGTCAATTTCGAATTATGAATTTTAAACTCATGTCTTGTGTTTATTGTATTTTAATTTTTGTTCAGTGTATTTATTTATTTATTTTACGGTATTTATATCCCAACTTTCTTAGCCCGAAGTCGACTCAAGGCAGCTTACAGTTGGCAGCAATTCGATGCCCCGGCAGACATAAATTCGATGCCCACATTAACCTATTGTGCTGCATTTGCGTATATCTGTATTTCATACCAATACATTTTAATATATGTATTTTACATCAGTGTTTCCCAACCTTTTTTGAGCCGCGGCACACTTTTTACATTTGCAAAATCCTGGGGCACACCACCGACACAAAATGACACTCTAACACAGCAATACATATAGTTAATATGTTTTAAATGTATTTATACACTCACTAGTGTGAAACCTGGGTCTGTTTCGATGAACAGCTGTCAGTCTCTCTCTGTTTTTAGTTAAACTCCATCACCTAATTCTACTTGTGTAGATGCTTCCAAAGTCATACGTATTATCATAGAAGCATAACTGTACAAAAGCAATTATTAGCATGCTACAAAACGTTGCACTGCATGTACCCTGCATGGGAGTTATGGTTTGGCAAGGTCTTTATCCTTGTCTGCCAAATAAAGAGCTGGCGCCTCGCCAAACTACAACTCCCACGATTCCACAGCATTGAGCAATAGCAACTCAAAGTGGTGTCAAGCTGCACTCCTTCTACAGTGTAGATGCACCCTTCTTAGACACGAATGCATGGACTCTCCTGCAAGCAGATTCCCCTTCCTGCATTGCAAACGAGCCCTGTGCCTGCTTAAGAGAAGACCCCAAAGACAATGAGACAAACAATCACAACAAAGGAGGAGTTTCGCCCCATTGAATTAATGCCCTTCTACTTTCCTGGGGGAGGAGCAGTGCTTGGTGGAATGAGCATTGTGATGTCACAGATTCACCATAACAGCGGTACCCTACATTGTAGGGTGCATCTTCTACAATGTATGAATGAAGTTTGGAAAGAATTTCCCACGGCACACCTGATGATCTCTCACAACACACTAGTGTTCCACGGCGCACTGGTTGAAAATCACTGTTTTACATAATATTTTATAATTGTGTGTTTTAACTGTTGTGCCCTGCTTCAAGAAATAATCATCATCATCATCATCATCATTCACAGAAGAACTGTACTGAAGACAGTTTTCCCATAATGCAAAGCTAGGCAGCATTTTAGCACAGCCCTTTTGATGAATATTTCCTGAATGAGGAATAAGGATGCTTCTCCTTAGGTAGCAGACATCAAATAAATTTGTGAGGTCCTTTGTTCCCACACTGAAGATTTAAATCCATGAGATGCTTTTCTTGTTTGTTTGCTTTTAGGGATAGGAGAAACATAGACATAGACTCTGTTACTTGAGCTGCTTAAAAGGTGCAGCAACATTGTGCTGGTGGCTGGAACAGAACTCTCTTCCTTTCCCCTCTATATTGCCAGAAAATCCTTGCATGTTTGCCACCCTTCTAGAGTGTTGTAGCTTATAACTATCATGTCAGTGGGGCATCCATTTTAGTACAAATGTTTGGAAAAAGCTGTCCAAGGTGCTGGATCGATTGCAGGTATGATTCAGAATGTAGGACAGTTCAGGCTGAAACTTGGACCTCAGGTCCGTAATAAGTTCAAATAATAAGTTCCCCAATGGGGTTACCGTATATAGGAATTCAGAGTCCAATCTCAGTGTCCATAAATCAAATGTCTTTTATCATCCACGTGCCAGACAAATACAGTCCATACAGTCCAAATGAAAGTTCACAATGCTGGCAGTTCCATGTAAATCAGGTACAATATCATCCAATCATCATTCCAACAAGCCATGTTGGGGAACACACATTGTAACACTCCTGGCAGTCAATTTATCATTCCTCGCGGTATAGCAATACAAGGAGCAGGGGTGATGCAAATACACAGTTGGGTGTACACAGCCGACGAGGCACATTAGCAGAGAACTCCAATCTCTCGTTTCGACCCGGCAAATGGGTCTTTTTCAAGGCTCGGTGTCGTCCCACAACTGGTTCCCACAGTAACGTGCCCTATATACGGTAACTCCATTGGGGAACTTATTATTTGAACTTATTACGGACCTGTGGTCCTATTTGTGTTTGTTTATTGGCGCTCCCCTGTTTGTGTTACATTGAAACTTGGACCTGACTTACTGTTCCACTAACATGAAAGCCACCAGATGTTTCTCTAGAGCTGTTATGGTGGGTTTTCAAGGGAGAAGGGAAAGCCTCTCTCATGTTTCAACTCAATTCCACTGTTCTGCCAGTAGAAGTCGAGTGTTGAATATATCTTTAAAACAGTCCTACCCACATTCATATCTTCCATTCTGCACCCCATCCTCTGGCATTATGCATTTCACAAACACCTGAAGAGTGGGAGCTTTGGATTCTTGATTCAGAAGTCAGCGCTTTGGATTCTTGATTCGGTGATCTCTGGCGTGTCACCCCACTCTTCAGATACTCTGCTTGAACTGGTGTAGACTGAGTTATAGGATACTCCCAGCGCAGGTGAATCATATTTGGCATGATACATAATAAGCAGGAAACTTGGCCAGAGTTTGTTCTTTTTGTTTGTCGAGAGAAATGAGCCCTGGTGACGGCACTCTGAAAAATAATGAGTCCTAACAATTTCTTGAGGCAGCAAAATGCAACAACAAGCACTCTTTCTAAGAACTGCAAACTCAAAGGTCAATCTTCTTTGTTAGAAACATAGTCTGAATTGTGTTTATATGGATGAAGTCAGAGGAAGCAAAGGGTTCAAATGTGGAAGGGAAAATGGTCTGACGAGATTAAACCATTACAGAGAATAAAACTGTAGGGCAGGTTGAAAACTGGGAAACAGTTTTAGGACTGTAGATGAGAAGAAGGTTTGAGAGAAAGGATAGGGCAGGGGTGCCCACACTTTTTCAGCACGTGAGCTACTTATAATAAAACCAAGTCAGAAAGATCTACCTACCTCCTCAAGGCTGGAGAGGGGTGGGTGGGGCTTGGCGTGGCCTGGCTCCACCCCCCTCCGGCTTCCGCTCTACCAGCAGCTTCTCCAGGCTTGAGGATGGCAATGCCAAGCCAGTGGTGGCATAGCTAGCACAAGGCCGGCTTGGCATTGCCATCCTCAAGCCTAGAGAAGCTGCTGGTAGAGCAGAAGCCAGAGGGGGGCGGAGCCGTGCCAAGCCCCGCCCCCTCCCCTCTGGCTTTGGAGCTCCCAGCAGCTTCTCCAGGCTTGAGGATGGCAATGCCAAGCCAGTGGTGACATAGCTAGCACAAGGCTGGCTTGGCACTGTCATCCTCAAGCCTGGAGAAGCTTCTGGGAGTGCCAAAGCCGGGGGAGGGGGAGGGGCTAGGCACAGCCTGGCTCCGCCCCCTCTGAGAAGCGCCTCATCCGGCTGAGATCGACCTCCTTCGGTCCCGGGATTGACTGGTCGATCGCGATCGACTTCCTGGGCAGCCCTGGGATAGGGGTTTAAAGTGGAAGGTGGCTCTGAAGAAACCTGTTTCAGGACCTATTCCGATCAGTGGAAAGGATATTGCATGCAAAAAAGAGGCAACCTAGAGACAAGAGGTGATTAATAATAATAATAGTAATAATAATCTTTATTTATATCCCACCACCATCATACCAAAGGGGCTTGGGATGGCTTACAAGGCTCTCCAAGGTGCACATATAACATATAACAGGTAAAAACGGTACAAAGGTATAAAACAAGTCACATAGAATTATAACAACAAACCCCGTCAACACATGTAGCATAGGCAGGACCTTTTGCAATCTCTACCATTGGTCTTCAAGAATAGCTATGCTTAGCCACGCCCACCTCATTCATCTTTGCATCGCCACTCACCAGGGAAGGGAAACCATGGCTGTTTGTTTAGGCTTTACCAAAGTTACTTAATGATTCTGAAAATCAAAATAACCGTAGGAGACATCTGAACATTACAGAATAATTCCAAACAATGGGTAAGTGGTTCAAATTCAGATTTGCCCCTTCCACGTTTCCTGCATGGTTCGAAATTGGTTCAAAGTCCAAATTCAGTAGGTTTTTCCGAATTTTAGGTTGTTCCAAACCAAACCTAAACACGCCTGATGTAGCATAAAATCAAAATAATACAACAGTAGATAAAACTAACTGCTGTCAATTCACAATTCACAAGGTGCCAAGTGTCAGCTTCATATGGGCCCATTCACCCTATTCAAGATCAAAGGCCAGTCTGAACATCTAATCTCTTGGAAGGGCATTCCAGAGTGGAGGGGGGGGGCACCACAGAGAGGGCCCTCTCATCCCCACCAACTGTTCTTGAGACTA
Source organism: Anolis apletophallus (assembly GCA_030556195.1). Taxonomy (NCBI): domain Eukaryota; kingdom Metazoa; phylum Chordata; class Lepidosauria; order Squamata; family Anolidae; genus Anolis; species Anolis apletophallus. The sequence goes on along the minus strand of JARBWK010000009.1, from coordinate 21,596,110 downwards.
TCTCAGCGCCCATGCCGGTTCGTAGAAAGAGATGCAGTCTCGAAGATAGGTTGGACCCGAAGGACATACTCGTATTGTAGTATCTGTCCACTTGACTGTACTGGCTGGTGAATCTTTTATGTAAATGAGACTCCATTTCTGGAACTACTAAGTGTATGCCTCTGATTTATCTTATGGTCAGGCCCTTTGGTGTCTTATCCCAATGATTCAGTGAAAAATGAGATGATCCGTGGTTTCTCAAAATAAAAGGTGTTGCCTCTATTGAGTTGGCAAATTAGTACACAAGATGCAGCCATCGTTACACTGCCATATTTTGAGTTGCTTACCCAGATCTGCTAAATCCAATGCATTTTCCCATGATTATTATGTTCAGGTTTCATGATTTTTGGTAAGGCTGCCCTTGAAGTGAGACACTGATGAGAAATAGCTCATCATTTGCTCAGGTCCTAATTTGAATAAGCCAATAAGTTCCAATATGAGAAAAATGTCTCCATCACAGCTCTGATTTTTTTTTTAACCATAGGATCAGACATTTTGCTTCCATTGCCTGTGTGGGTAGGCTTAGATATTCAGATCATTTCTTCTCATGGGATTTGCCATGGCTTGCTAAGACCAAGGGTTAAAAAGCAGTGACAATAAAGCAGATGCTAATGCCGAAAAGATATTTTAGTATTCTCATTAAAATAAGTAATTTCTCTGTCTTCATGGATATTTGCACAGTTTTGCTTTTCCATTGTTAGTCATAAAAGGTCAGCTTGTGGAAAATTAAGTTAATAGGGTCAGTGCAATTTGATGAAAACTAGTTTTGGGTTGTAGCTTAAAACAGATAGAGGGTAATGCACCTGATTTTATGGGCTTTTCTTAACATCTGTTCTGAATAAAACTTCTGCTCTCTTGTTCTAGGATACATATAATCACCCTATAATTTACATCACAGAGAATGGGTTTTCCCAAAGTGACCCTGCTCCACTCGATGACACTCAGCGCTGGGAGTATTTCGAGCTGACTTTACAGGAGATTTTAAAAGGTACAATTTAAGGATGATAAAAGATCAATTGTGCAAACTTAATATAATTTTCTTATATGCCTATTTGCATTTAGCAATGGCCAGTGATTCTTGAAACTAATGTACATCAGACAAAAGCATTGTGATTAGAGGGGAAATGTTTTGCAGATAGGAGAGTAGTTTCAGTCTCCCTGTGCCCTCCTGGAATGGAAGGAAATGAAAAGATTTTACACATGTTAAGGGGGAAGAATTTTTTTTTTCCGGTCTGGGTTCATAATGCTGAAATGGTAGGCTAATCAAACTGACATATGTCTTGGCAGAAGAAAATGGAGTCGGGAGTAAGTAATATTTGTTTAATGCTGCTTTCCTATGATGAGCAAGGAATTAGGCTGAGGTCTATAGCTGTGGTAGGAAACTGCCAGAGGTTAAGCTGGAATGTGTCCAGAGGAGAGTGACTAAAACAATCAAGGGTCTGGAGAACAAGCCCTAAAAGGAACAGCTTAAAGAGCTGGGCATGTTTAGCCTGCTAAAGAGAAGGCTGAGAGGAGATATGATAGCCATGCATAAATATGTGAGGAAAAATCATAGGGATGAGGGAGCAGGCTTGTTTTCTGCTGTCCTGAAGACTAGGACACGGAACAATGCCTTCAAACTACAGGAAAGAAGATTCCACCTGAACAATAGAAAGAACGTCCTGACTTTGAGAGCTGTTCAACAGTGGAACTCTCTGCCCCAGAGTGTAATGGAGGCTCTTTCTTTGGATGTTTTTAAACAGAGGTTGGATGGACATCTGTCAGGGATGCTTTGAATGAGATGTTCATGCCTCATGGCAAGGGGTTGCACTGGATGGCTTACAAGGTCTCTTCCAACTCTGTGATTCTATGATTCTAGAGCAGTTTCCCAACCAGTGTGCTGTAGCACACTAGTGTGTCGTGAGCGATCATCAGTTGTGCCGTGGGAAATTGGAACCTCCAATACCCTTTCTTCCCCCTCCTGCCAAACACTTTTTCTTCTCCACTCGGGCTCCCTTCTTCCCAGCCTCGCTCTGCTCGCTTTGCCTCGCTTTGCTCTGAGGCGAGTCTGCGCAGTAGCGCCTGCACTGGTCACGTCTTCCTCCCTCCCCTCTCCCCTTCTGAACACGTTCATGCTGCCCCCTCAGATCAAAAGCGGCAGTGTAGAAGAAAAAGTAAGTGTTCGGCAGGAGGGGGAAGAAAGGGCACGAAGGGGAACAGGGGAGGAAGAGGTCTCTGTCGAAAGCTGGCATGGGCAAACTTGGACCTTCCAGGTGTTTTAGACTCCAACTCCCACCATTCCTAGCAGCCTCAGGCTCTTTTCCTTTTTTCCCCTCAGCCATTTAAGCAGGAAAGGGCCTCAGGCTGTTAGGAATGGTGGGGATTGAAGTCCAAAGCACCCAGAGGGCTGAAGTTTTCCCATGCCTGTTTTAGGGACCTTAAAGTGGTGAGCCTCCTTCCAACATTGTGATTCTGGATAGAAAACAAACAACAACATAACATAACATAGTTTGGGTCCACAGTGCTCTCTGGGTGTAGGTGAACTACAACTTCCAAACTCAAGGTCAATTCCCAAACAAACCCTTTCGGTAGTTTCTATTTGTAATGAGAGTTCAATATGCCAGGTTTGGTTCAATTCCATTGTTGCAAGAGTTCAGGATGCTCTTTGAGTGTGTGTTAACTATAAATCCCAGAAACTGTAACTCCCAAATGTCAAGGTCTATTTTCTCCAAACTCCATCTGTGTTCACATTTGGATATATTGAGTATGCATGCCAAGTTTGGTCCTGATCCATCATTGTTTGAGTCCACAGTGCTCTCTGGATATAGGTGAACTACAACTCCAAAACTCAAGGTCAGTGCCTACCAAACTCTTATAGTATTTTCTCTTGGTTATGGGAGTTCTGTGTGGGAAGTTTGTGTCTTTCTGCCATTCCTGCCAAGATATCTATGTTGTGTTCATCGAAGCAGGCTCCAACTCCCACCATTCCTAGCAGCCTCAGACCCTTTTCCTTTCCCCCCCTCAGCCACTTAAGCAGGAGAGGGCCTCAGGCTGTTAGGTATGGTAGAAGTTGAAGTCCAAAGCACCCAGAGGGCCGAAGTTTTCCCATGACTGACAGCTGTTGAGCAAGACCTTCGTGTGTGTCTTTCTGCCATTTCTGCCAGGATATCTATGTTGTGTTCATCGAAACAGGCCCAGGTTTCACACCAAGTGTATAAAACATATTTTAAAACATATTAACTATATGTATTACTGTGTTAGAGTGTCATTTTGTGTCATTTTGGTTGGTGGTGTGCCCCAGGATTTTGTAAATGTAAAAAATGTGCCGCGGCTCAAAAAAGGTTGAAAAACACTGCTCTTAACTGTTTCCCCATCCTATGGAGGCAGCGTTCTTGTTTTAAATGGTTTTTAGCCTTCTCTGCCAAAAAGTGCTGGTGCCTCCCAAACTACAAATCCCAGAATCCCATAGCCATGGCAGTTAAAGTGGTGTCAAACAGTATTATTTCTGCAGTGTAGATGCACCTTCAGACATTTGTGAGGCCACTCCCCCTCCCTTTTTTAAAGGCAGAAAATATTGAATTTCTCTGTACTGCTACATCTGGTATGGGAAGGGGCGGCCTCTTGAATGCTGTTTAGGTAAGACTCAAGTCAGTTATAATCCTGAAGAAAAGCCTTCATCTTTGCTGGAGATAGAAACCTCAAAGAGTTAAAGTAAGAGTCGTTTTATTGCTACCTAGCTATGTTTAAATTGTACTGCCTTCTTGTCTTGATCCTCACATGGCCACTCTGCCTTTTTAAACTGAACTTTAAAGGAACTATTCTCAGAATGGGTTCAAGCCTGGGACACCTCCTTTGAAGCTCAGATTAAAACACAGAGTGGATTCACCTCTGGACTCACATGGGAATCGCCAGTCGCCATGTCCAACTAAGCCAAATGGCTTTTATACATAAGTAAAAGAACAGAGGAGATTTATGTATTTGTCAAAGGAATCTCTTCCAATTGCAGCTGCAGCACAACCCATAGGAGGGAAACAAAATAGCAGAATGAATGGCGCAAAAGAGATTTATATTGAAGAGAAACGAAAATTAAAATATGGAAGCTTAGTATTGAGAGGGGAAACGAAGTGTACCACCATGGGATTGGTACTGGCTTTGAAAGAAAAAATTGCACAAAGGAACATCTTTCAATCTGTCTAGGGGAACTAGCCATTTTCATCTGTGCGGGAAAAGCAACCAAGAGTCTTGTGATGCCTTAAAGGCTAAGACATTTTATTTGGCACCAGCTTTTCAACAACCTGAGCTGAGATGTGTTGTTCCTGCCTCTTTCTTTAGGACCAGAACAACAGTGTGTATATACCAGATGGTATTAGACTATATATGCTAGTGCATGTAGGGAATAACACAACCCCCACAGATAAGAAAATAATATATCTATTAGTGCATCAATAAGTTCAAATCACAAAGTAACATGGATGGTACAGATACAATGCATAGGAAAGCAAGACGCATCCAAACCGCCCCCCAATGTACTTGCGAGTAGATATGAATGGTGCTGAGCTCCGTTCCCAGTGTGGTGGAAAGGCAGGCGTGAGCTGCTCGGGTTCGGCGTATGCCGGTCCGGCAAGGCGGGCGGCGCTTCCTGATGACGTGTGTGGGTGCCCGCTCTGGGTCGTCGGCGTGGTGGGTAATAAATTGGCGTCAGTACGTCAGGGCGTGGGGAGGCCTGGGAGAGTACGGTGACGTCAGAAATCCCCAATGGGAAATCCCAGGCGCTCCGTGGCGTCTTCACACAAGGAAACCCCAAAACTCTCTTCCCCTCTGGCAAGGTAGACCAGGCGTGTCAAAGGCGGCCCTCAGGTGGAAATCCCAGGACCAAGACACGGAAGGGGATGGTGGGATATCAATTCGGGTGGGTTGGATTCACAAACATACAAGTAGCAGTCTAATGAATGGCATCAATGCCCAATGAGGGGAAATTTCCCCAAGACTCGTGTGTGGGAGGAGGCGGTGTGGCTTCCTCTCAACACATGGGCTTGGTGTATAGCAGAGCCAAGGCTCTATGGCTAGGCCAAGCAGTAGTCACATATCAGGTGTACGGATACACATAACCCTGCTCTATGCTGAGTGGGGTGACCCAAAGGTGCATAGAGCGGGGTTATGTGTATCCGTACACCTGATATGTGACTACTGCTTGGCCTAGCCATAGAGCCTTGGCTCTGCTATACACCAAGCCCATGTGTTGAGAGGAAGCCACACCGCCTCCTCCCACACACGAGTCTTGGGGAAATTTCCTCATTGGGCATTGATGCCATTCATTAGACTGCTACTTGTATGTTTGTGAATCAACCCACCGAATTGATATCCCACCATCCCTTCCGTGTCTTGGTCCTGGGATTTCCACCTGAGGGCCGCTTGACACGCCTGGTCTACCTTGCCAGAGGGGAAGAGAGTTTTGGGGTTTCCTTGTGTGAAGACGCCACGGAGCGCCTGGGATTTCCCATTGGGGATTTCCCCCTTGACGTCACCGTACCCTCCCAGGCCTCCCCACGCCCCTGACGTACTGACGTCAATTTATTACCCACCACGTCGACGACGCCCAGAGCGGGCACCCACACACGTCATCAGGAAGCGCCGCCCGCCTTGCCGGACCGGCATACGCCGAACCCGAGCAGCTCACGCCTGCCTTTCCACCACACTGGGAACGGAGCTCAGCACCATTCATATCTACTCGCAAGTACATTGGGGGGCGGTTTGGATGCGTCTTGCTTTCCTATGCATTGTATCTGTACCATCCATGTTACTTTGTGATTTGAACTTATTGATGCACTAATAGATATATTATTTTCTTATCTGTGGGGGTTGTGTTATTCCCTACATGCACTAGCATATATAGTCTAATACCATCTGGTATATACACACTGTTGTTCTGTGCCTACTGTGACCAGCCTGCTCGTTTACTTTGTATCTTTCTTTAGGACCCCATCCGCACTGACCATGTAATGCAGTTCAAAGCTAGCTTCAAACTGCAACAGCTAGACCAGTGTTTCCCAACCAGTGTGCTGTGAGCGATCATCAGGTGTGCCGTGGGAAATTGGCACTCTCCCCCCTCCTAGCAGTTCTTTCTCCCTCTTTCCCTCCCCAAAGATCTTCCCCGAGGCAAAAGAAAGGCTCCATTGAATGCCAGGGCCAGACCCGCCTTGAGGAGCCTTTACTCATCATGGCTTCAGCTCCCACTCAGTGCTGCTTCAGCCTCCCGATGCTCCCAGGTTCACTCACTGCCCAACTCACCGACGTGGAGCTTCCGGCTTTGGCTGTTCTCACGAGAAATCCAAGCCAATGCGAAAACGCTGACTCAATCACTTCCGCCCAGTGCTCTGCTTTTGCGGAGGGAGGAGGGAGGTAGCGAAAGAGGCCACACAGATCTATGAAACTCTTGGATTTGGATTTCTCGCGAGAACAGCCAAAGCCTGAAGCTCCACGTCAGTGAATTGGGCAGTGAGTGAACCTGGGAGCATTGGGAGGCTGAGCATTCACAGGTTTCCAAGAAACAAATTGAGCCTCTCCGCTTGGAAATGTTTGGGTTTTTTTTACTATTTTACTGGATTTTTTGAAAGTTGCCTACCCACCCCCACCCCCGAAGGAACTGTTTATAACAACCCATAGTTAACTGGAAGCAAGTTTCACTCAGGGTGAAATTTCACAAAGGTCTGGAGAACAAGCCCTATGAGGAGCGGCTTGAAGAGCTGGCCATGTTTAGCCTGAAGAAGAGAAGGCTGAGAGAAGACATGATAGCCATGTATAAGTATGTGAGAGGAAGTCATATATATTTTGTGTTCATTGAAACAGGCCCAGGTTTCACATTGAGTGTATAAATAGATTTAAAAACACATTAACTATATGTATTTCTGTGTTAAGAGTGTCATTTTGTGTCATTTTGGTTGGTGGTGTGCCCCAGGATTTTGTAAATGTAAAAAATGTGCTGCGGCTCAAAAAAGGTTGAAAAACACTGAGCTAGACAACAAACATCCACAAAAACATGCAAAAGAAAGCCCTTAATGTGCACCAGTGCTCTGTAGTTTCAAACTCATTCCAGGATTTCCAGTGTAGTCAACGAAACCACTTTCTTCAGTACCAGTTTGAAACTGACTTAAGTGGTCAATGTAGATGTGCCCTTAGTCATATTCCTATTTACTCACACTTCCTAAGACCAAGACCTTTTCTATTTGTGACCTGTAGCCCATTCCATCAGATGCACTGTGTGGTTTCTTCATTGACAAATCCCAAATGTTTGGGTGGAAGGGTAAAATCAGTGGGTTGAAAAGTAATTGAAGCATAAAAAAATGGAAAGATTTTTCGAGGTTATGGCTGTTCATTTCTTTAGTCATCAACAAACAGTAATTGGTTAGCTGTTTATATCCTTCAGGGTGGAAGAACTAACATTTGTTGTAGTGAAGCTCAAAATGAGCCAAATATCTAGTTAAAATAAGATATTCACTTTGAGCCCTTGAAGGAAATCAAACACATAACATACTAATGGTAATTCCTGCTGTTTTCTCTCAAATGGTGTCAAGGCTAATATGTAGTGATGGAAAATCAATGGAATAATTAATATGTTTAATTTGAAGAATGTAAAAATGTGCCCAACAGATTTATTCTGTTTACATAATATGAAAGTTAAACTGCCTGGATTTTGGGAATTGTAACACGAAGTAAGAGGGTGACCAACTGAATTTTGGGGGTCATCAGTTTGTTAATTGCAAACACAGTTTTCAAACAACTGTATACAATAATATATTCTTATTATAATTATTATACATGGCCATCACCTGATGGCCAGTTGAAAAATCAAATAGACGAGATAATTGGAAGCAGAAGTTGGAGAAACTTCATTCCCTCTGCAAAAACAAGATCAGGAGCAGATGCCACCACTGGCTTCTGGAGAAGCTGCTGGGAGCTCCAAAGCCAGAGGGGAAGGGGAAGGGGAAGGGGCTTGGTGCGGCCTGGCTCCACCCTCCCTCTGGCTTTGGCACTCCCAGCAGCTTCTCCAGGCTTGGGGGATGGCAATGCCAAGCCAGTGGCTGCCCAGGAAGTAGATCACGATCGACCAGTCGATCCTGGGACCGAAGGAGGTTGATCCCTGCCGGATGGGGCTCTTTTCAGAGGGGGGCGGAGCCAGGCTAGCTATGCCACCACTGGTTTGGCAGAGTAAAGCTAATGTGCCAAAATAGATTTGACCTATTAAGTCTTCCACCTGGCCTTCGGATATTAAGCTCCCCAAATGCCCCCGTTTCTGTGAGACCTTTTCCCCCTATGTGACCCTTTGTGTCCGACACTACTCCAGTTCTCCCCCGAGTTTTAAAATATCCTATATGTCCATGCGGCCCGCCCTGTCGATTTTGTTTTTAGATTCACCTGTATTGTTGTGTTTTCACAGATGTATTTTATTGTGTTTATTGTTTTTATTATGTTTATTGTTCTTCTATGTTGTTATATTTTATGATGTGTTGTTCGGGCACGGCCCCATGTAAACCGCTCCGAGTCCCCTCTGGAGAGATGAATGCGGGTTAGAAATAAAGTTGTTATTATTATTATTATTATTGACCAGAACAAACAGAACTCTGGACTGAAACCGGGGACATTGATAGGGAGGAATGCAATAAGACAGTATCTGCAGCCAAAATTAAAGAGTAGTCACAATGAATGAAAGATGAAACTCTTCCAGTAGTTTGGGACAGATAAGAAGCAAAAGTAAAAAAAAAAAAGGGGGGGGGGTTCAGACCCCTGTTTGCAACTATTGTAACTGTTCAGTAATTATTCACGGGGACAAAAAAAACTGATTATAATGGCCAATTCTGAAAAATAAAAGATGCCAAGAAAAAAGGAAGAACGAGAAATATATTCTTGAGCTCTGAGAAATCAAAGAAAAATTCAAACCAATAGCAATGACTTGGAACAATTACTGCAGAAAGTAAAGGGAAAATTACAAAAGTAGGTTTATAGTTGAGCATTAAGAAAACAAAAAATAATAACCACAGATTTACATATTTTTAAATTGGACAATGAAGACACTGATAGGGTTCCATACCTTGGCGCAGTCATTAATCAGAATGGAGACAAGAAATCAGAAGAAGTCTAGGACTTGGAAGGGCAGCTATGAAGGAACTAAGCTAGATCATGAAATGTAAAGGTACAGTATATGAATGAAGGTTAGGATATGCCATAATAGTTCTAATATCTATATATGGTAGTGAAAACTGTTCAGTAAGGAAAGCTGGTAGGGAAAAAATGAATTTCAAATGTGTTGTTAGAAAAGGGTTCTCTTAATACAATAGACTGCTGAAAAGACAAATCAATGGGTTGTAGAACAAATCAAGACTGAACTGTCCCCGGCGAGGCAAGGTAACTAAAATGAAACTTTCAGACATTAGAATATCATGAAATAGGAATCACTAAAAATGACATTTTTAGTAAGGTAGAAGGCAGTAAGAAAAAGGGGCAGGCTCTATCAAGTCCTTAAGTCAGTGTTTCCCAACCAGTGTGCCATGGCACACTAGTGTGCCGTGAGCAATCATCAGGTGTGCCGTGGAAAATTGGAACCTCCAATACCCTTTCTTCCCTCTCCTGCTGCACACTTTTTCTTCTCCACTCGGGCTCCAAAACTCAAGGTCAATGCCCACCGAGCTCTTATAGTATTTTCTCTTCGTTATGGGATTTCTGTGTGGGAAGTTTGATTCGATTCCATCATTGGTGGAGTTCAGAGTGCTCTTTGATTGCGGGTGAACTATAACTCCCAGCAAGACCTTCGTGTGTGTCTTTCTGTCATTCCTGCCAGGATATCTATGTTGTGTTCATCGAAACAGGCCCAGGTTTCACACTGAGTGTATAAATACATTTAAAAACATATTAACTATATGTATTACTGTGTTAGAGTGTCATGTCATTTTGGTTGGTGGTTTGCCTCAGGATTTTGTAAATGTAAAAAATGTGCTGCGGCTCAAAAAAGGTTTAAAAACACTGCCTTAAGTGATAAGACCTGGCAGGGCTTTTTGATGATAGAATGGTTTGTTAGTCTCGTTCATAGAGTTGCCATAAATTGAAGTTGACTTTCTGGAACAACACAACTGACACCAAGTTCTTCATCACATGGGGAAAATCCCCCACTGTAGAAGACTTAGCCCACACAACTGGCACTGAGCCCACTGGATCTCATCACATGATGCACATCTTCTGGTGGGACTCCATGCCGGTTGCTTTGGTGAAGTGTGCTACAAGGGAGAAATCTGAACATGGGAGCCTATCTGTGTTCAGAAAGGAAATCATGGAGAAAGCGTGGGAGCTTGCTGGAAAAGTAGGCTTTCCAAAGTGTGATGGGCAACTGGACGATGCAGGGCGCTAGGCGAAAGATAAGCTCCGCCGCCACATGATTTGCCCTGCATCAAGGACCTCCATGTAATGAGGTCCCAAGTCAGGAGTCAAGTCAGTATTTAGGCCAAAAACAAAACAAGAACCACCCATTATCAGCCACCTCTATCTTTTACTATTTAATCTGTGCTGATAAGAATCTTATACCCATGTTTGTTTCAAGACTCTCCAAGATTTTGTGAATACAACTACAACAAATTCACTTGAGAAGCACATCTTTTGGTAATTTAATCTTTCATCTTTGTAAACCTGGGTGTGAATCCCTGTCAGGACTGCTGCTCAATCTTCCCTCCCACCAAAATGTGAAATGGCTCCCCAGGAACAAATGGCTACTTCTTTCAAGATGCCTGCCTTTAGTTGTGTAAAAGTTTTAACAGTTCTCACATTGGCTATTACCATACAGAAGTTAAAATGCTCAGCACTCATTCCTGTGGGAATAATATCAAAATCAAGCTGTATAAAGACAGATGCATTTTTTTTGCTCTCCCTTCCAATGACAGAAAATCAATTTAAAAGAGAAAGAAATAACTGGCCTCCTTCCCTTCACAGAAATAAGAGGCACATTCGAAGATTTCAGTGTATGTTTCTGTCAGGTTTTTTCCTAACAAAATCCCAACTTTTTAGGCACAGAAATATGCATCAGTTAGCACAGCAGTCTAGGACTGCTGAGAAGGTTTCTAATGGCCAGCTCTAGGCTCCTAATGACAGCTTACCCCCGGCAAGGTGCAATCGTAGTTATTGAAGACTTTAGAGAAAATAGTCAAGGCAGATACAGAAGAGCAATCTAATCTATGGTAACAAGATGACTGCATCTATCTTTTAATCTACAAGAACCCCACGTTTGAAAGATGGCTCTTTCTTCCAGTGCCAACACAACAAAAGAAAATGAATTACATGCCTCATTTCTGAAACAAGAAAAATCATGATTAAAAGGAGCAACATAAGAGCTTGGAAACATTATTTTGGGGGGCTGTAACTGCTAGACTCACCCAACCAGCATGGCTACCGACTATGGGAGAGTCTCAGAGTTGTAGTGCAACAACAACCACATCAACTATTATTATTATTATTCCAAGTTCCAAACAAAGGTGGGATCTTTTAGTTAAGCTTATTGTTGAGTGAAGCTTCCCTATTCAGAGGCAATATATGCCTGAATACCATTTGATGATAATGGGGGCAAAGGAACAGTGAGTTAATACTATTATAAACAGGTCCTGATTTTCCAGAAGAAGCTGCCTCCCCCAATCTGACAGGATAGGTAACTTGATGAATCATTACAATTGAGCAAACCAGGCGTTTTACTTTTGAACTTAACACTGAATCTTTGTGTCTTGGTAAAGAGGCAATAAAATAGGCCTACTGTATACACATGTATAATTGTAGATGCTTTCGTAAAAAATTGACCCAATAACTGATGTCAACTGTAAGTATTCTACTGAAAACTCTTACATAAATAAGAACCATCTCCTTCTCTGAGTAAAGTGGCAAAAGGTGAGAGCTTAGTCCATCCCAGGAGAACAAAAAAAGCATCAATTCCTTTGTATTCACTCCACCACAACATTGCTTTTGAACGCTTAGGCAGGAAAACGGAAGCAGCAGCTATTAACATCTCCTGGAAATGACTTCCCTTTTGCCATCATACTAAAATACAGTAGAATCTCACTTATCCAACATAAACGGGCCGGCAGAACATTGGATAAGCGAAAATGTTGGATAATAAGGTGGGATTAAGGAAAAACCTATTAAATGTCAAATTACGTTATGATTTTACAAATTAAGCACTAAAATATGTTTTACAACAAATTGACAGAAAAAGCAGTTCAATACATGGTAACGTTATGTACTTAGTAATTACTGTATTTATGAATTTAGCACCAAAACATTGCAATGTATTGAAACAGGTGGGGACCCAGGCAGGAGGCAAACTGCATTGGATAATACAGAATGTTGGATGAGCGAATGTTGGGAACTGAGGGTGGCTCCTTAAAAAAAGAATTATAACTGTGACTTTACTTTTATTCAAAAACAAATCTTCTCCTTCTATGGCCAGATGTTAAAATGGTGGTGGTAGCCAGGAGCTTCTGGTCTATGGAATGACAGTCAACTTTTCCACTGCTCATTTCAAAATCCAACATTCTGGCTCCAAAACCTGCCCTCAACTTATGCATGAAATTAACTTATGCAAGAGTATATATGGTAAATATCTTAAAGCCACCTGTCTGATCTTGGCAGGTAAGCACAGCCTTGGTTAGTAATTGAAAGGTAAACCATTAAGGCAGTGTTTCCCAACCAGTGTGCCATGAGCGATCATCAGGTGTGCCGTGGGAAATTGGAACCTCCAATACCCTTTCTTTCCCCTCCTGCCGAACACTTTTTCTTCTCCACTCGGGCTCCCTTCTTCCCAGCCTCGCTCTGCTCGCTTTGTCTCGCTTTGCTCTGGGGCGAGTCTGTGCAGTAGCGCCCGCACGGGTCACGTCTTCCTCCCTCCCCCCTCCCCTCCTCAACATGCTCACGCTATTTCCCCCAAACTCCATCTGTGTTCACATTTGGGCATATTGAGTATTCATGCCAAGTTTGGTCCTGATCCAACATTGTTTCAGTCCACAGTGCTCTCTGGATATAGGTGAACTATAACTCCAAAACCCAAGGTCAATGCCCACCAAACTCGTATAGCATTTTCTCTTGGTTATGGGAGTTCTGTGTGGGAAGTTTGTGTCTTTCTGCCATTCCTGCCAGGATATCTATGTTGTGTTCATCGAAACAGGCCCAGGTTTCACAATGAGTGTATAAATACATTTTAAAACGTATTAACTATATGTATTACTGTGTTAGAGTGTCATTTTGTGTCACTTTGGTTGGTGGTGTGCCTCAGGATTTTGTAAATGTAAAAAATGTGCCGCGGCTCAAAAAAGGTTGAAAAACACTGCATTAAGAAATACCAGGTGTCACACACTATATTTCATAGGAAGGAACTGGCAAAACCACTTCAGCCAGGCATGTAGCCGGGGGGGGGGGGGCTAAAGGGGCTTCAGCCCCCCCCGAAATTCTCAGGGTGGTCCGCGAGAAGGCCTTACTGGTACATTATTTAAACTGTTATGTTTATTCATATCATGATCTGATCACCATGCTCATTATATCCCATCTTCATGGGGTTATTGGGATAACAATACAAAAGGTTTGCTAGGGTAAACCCTCTTCCACCCAGTCTCAGCCCCCCCCGAACCAAAATCCTGGCTACGGCCCTGACTTCAGCATATGCTTTCCCTGAGAAAACAATGAGAACACTCCCCTGGGCAAGGCCTGTCCAGTTATAGACTGATATTTTAATTGATTTCTCTGATAGGCATTGGAAGAGGGGTAATTTCAGTCTGTGAGAGGGAAAAATCTGTGTTCTGGATAGACTGCTTTGGCTGATAAATTGCTTGCTACCCTTCTCCTGCAATCATTCCTTTTCATTATAGTTTTGAGTTAAGGCGTTTTTGTCAGTTCCTGTAAGGGGACGCCTTGTCATTCCAATGGTCTCCAGATAATGAAAATGCAAGTGTTTAGAAAGAATATTACAATGTCAAAATGAAGCCCTGGCACTGCACTTCTGTGTATTTGCCTTTACAATGTCAGTATAAAATGGAAACAAAAATATTGATCAATAGAACGGTGCATTAGAAGTGACTGGACAAAATGCACACAATGCATTATGTGTTATGAAGTCCTATTAATATTAAATGCAAATAACTTTACAGGGTTACAGTGGAGGATTTTTGCTCACAAACAGAAGATGGTTATAAATGTGAGCCCGCACACATTGTACATACATTGCATTTTTTTTCTGTAGCCCACTTGCAGTCTGAAGGCCATATCTAGTTTCTGCCATTCTTTTAAAAAAAACATTCAAAAATATTGGATAGTGATTATGATTTCTGCAAAGAATCCCCTCTTCTACCTTTTCGTGATACAGCTATCATTTCCTCTGCAACAAAAACATGCAGCTGGGATGATTAATAGGAGAAGCATTGCTATTTTACTAATTATATCATAGTAGGACCTCCCCCACCACCTTCTTTATGGGATTGCAACCTCTTTGATTGCATTTTAGAGAAAAATACCCAGAGGTATCAATCTCATCATTCTAGGTAGTTAGGTCCAGAGAAGGTGGAGAACATCCACCCATCTGTATCTCCATGCTTCATATTTATCAAAAACTAGCTTGGGGACCCAGCGGTGCCCGGGTTATTTGAGAAAGGCATTTTGTGCCAAGGTTGGTCTTTAGCAGTTGTTTTTGTGGCTTGCAGTGGTACCAAGTATGGTCTTTATCGGTCTTTGTTGGGGGCTGCTGCGGTTAGGGGGTACTTCAAGCCCCATCATCCATGGTCCGCTCTCCTCTAAACTGCAGTAGGATGGAGAGTGGGTCATTGTTGTGAAGGTGAAGGTACTGCAAATCCCATCATTCGTTGCCCATCCTGCCCTAAACCACACCAGGTTGTGAAGTGGGCCATTGGGCCTCCTTGTGTGTCAAGTTTGGTCCTGAATCGTCATTGGTGTGGGCCACAATGCTCTAAGGAAGTGAATTGAAGTACTGCATGTCTCATCATCCATGGTCCATCCTCCCTCAAACTGCACCAGGTTGTAGAGTGAATCTTTGGGGGTCTGTGTGCCAAGTTTGGTCTTGTTCTGTCATTGTTGGGGGCCTAGTCTGGAAAATCAAGTCAAGGAAGCCTTACTGTCAATTTTGGGCCTGGTCTGTGATTTATAGGGGCTACAGTGTTGTTTGGAAAGTGAATCAGGTGAAGGTACTGCAAATCCCATCATTTGTGGCCCATCCAGCCCTAAACCACACCAGATTGTGAAGTGAGCCAGTGGGCCTCTGTGTGCCAAGTTTGTTCCTGATCCGTCATTGCTGTGGGCCACAGTGACTGACTGCCTGAGGCCTTACCTTTTCCCTCTGCGTCACTTTAGAATGTTAGAATCTAGAAGCTGGCCAATCAGAGCCAGTTTTGCAAATTTTCCCTCAGTGGCAGCTAATCATGTTGTTTGTATGAAGAGGCTTAGAATCTTGGTTGCTGGCCAATCAGAGTCCTTTATGCAAATACTCCCTCAGTGACAACCAATCCCCTCTGCCTGGTGCCTTAGAATGTCGGAGTTCTGAGGCTGGCCAATCAGTGTCCTTTATGCAAATAATCCCACAGTGGCAACCAATCAAACTGCTGGCACATATTCCTCCCTCCGCACCGGCGCCCACAAACACTGACTTTTATTATATACATAGATAGATGAACTATTGGTAACATAAAAATAGATACAGTAAGACAACATAGGGAAGCTGCCATTTTGACATAAGGAGTTATGCAGGAGGGGAGTTGCTTAGCATCCTCCGCCAGTCATTTTTCATTCCAAGAAAATCCTTCATGTTGCTTTTCTCCATGTGGAATTGCAAATATGTGATCATAAAGATGCACACATTTATCTGGAATGCTGTATGGATATACTGTGTGTGTGCCTTCAACATCTGTCAACTTATTGTATCATGAATTTGATAGATTTCCAAGGAATGCTCAGTTTTGCCAGTTCTTTCCTCTTAACTATAGCCCACATCACCTAGAATTAATTGATTATTGAAATAAATAAATAAAAAAAAATTCTGGGTAGCCAAAATGCAGCAAGGAATTATTAAGAACCCCACTACTTTTGCATTCAAAATGGCAGCATTTTGAGAAAATACTTGTTTTTTATTCTAAAACAAACAATCTGCTAGGGCGTCATTACACACCTTTTTGTGTAGTATACATTTTTCCCTTCATCAGCTGTATGAATGATTCCACATTTATACAAAACTAAAGGACCCTGCATTATTTACCACATTTTAGCCAAACTATGGATTAAAAAACCCCCAAAAATGTGACAATAGTTTCATTTACGAATAACAAATGCACTTTATAATTCTAAGAAAGACTGACACCATCCAGTATATCATCTTTCTTTGGAGCAACCTATGGGCGGTCACGTCACCACACTGTATCAAGAGACGAGTGCCAGGGCCCGCCCACTAAAGCCTCATTGGCGGAAGAAGCCCTGCGCGGGCGAAAGAAGGCGGCAGGAGCACGCGCGTGGTGTCAGGTGCATGCACACAGTGTGCGCACGCGCAGGGCAGAACCACCCCATCCGGCTGAGATCTACCTCATATGGACTCGGGATCGACTCGTCGATCCCAATCGACTTCCTGGGCAGTCCTGAGTTAGAATAACCCACAATATCTGCTTTGAACTGGGTTATCTGAGTACACACTACCATATATTCCAGTTCAAAACAAGTATTGTGGGATTGTATTCAGCTGTGTGGAAAGGGCCTCTGTTCCGTGTGGCCAAAGAAGAACCTAGTTCCAAGTTCAGAGATCCAATTCCTGTACCTTCCTTTTAAAATGTTAAAGCTGATGTTAACCCAACTGGATATAACCAGGGTTTATCTTAAACTGTGAGTGAAATGCAAACACTGATTAACTTGGAAAATCCTAGTTAACCTTTAAAAAGCTTTATTCCTCAACTAATTAACAGCTTAACTGCAGTTAAGATAACAGTGTGGAATTGGCTTCTGGAAGGAAAAAGGCTGTGGGTAGAGGAGTTAATTCCTAGGTTCCTAACTATTGTTAGCACGGAATCAGGGTTAAGTCTGCCCCGACCTAAAACAGTCAGTCTATTTGGTTGGAGGAGGTTCTGCAGGAGCGTGATGTATTCTGAGCAGCAGGCATGTTTGTTTTCTGATTAGAGTCGGTGCTTGTAGCTGAAGAAATCCTGGAGTTTTCACTGAGTTCTCCAAAGAACTCATCTTTAGGAGAAATTAAAAAGCCTGTGGATTTTCAACCCAAAGGGTAATTTAATTCTTCATATCTGTGCCTGAAAAGAGCGCTTACTCCTTCATACAATTTTTCAACAACAATGTTACAATTAAATATGGTTCCTTCTGATTATCCCCTGCTGGGAGAAACTTTTTTTGTCATTGCTCTATTTTATATTGTGAAAGTGAAGAGTTTAAAGATCAGTTTTATAGTGATTTTATGGTTGACTCACAATTTATGCATCCCTGGTTGTTAGCTCGTACACAAAAAGTATAAAATTAGCTACAAGCATCAAAGAACTAATGAAGGCCTTCACTTTCTGTTGTTTTTATTTTGAGTGGGAAATGCATTACTAGTAAGAAATTTAAAACGAGCTCGAATATTTGAGAAGTTCTCTTGAATGCAATTTTGATACTTTTAGGAAGGTCGTAAGCAATAAAGGGAAATAAAGGGAACTGCAACAAATGTTACAAAATATTCCCAGTCCTACCTAACTGGAATGCTTCTGTTCAGAGTTTATGGGTCAAACTAGCCGAAGAAGTATGCATATACTATGCCGTCCTGACTCCCCCTTCCGGGGTTGAGAAGTGACGGGATATAAATACGGGAAATAAATACAAATAAATAAATAGTATGAACCCTTATATACAAAATCCACTCTGGACACATGAAATCATGGATAATAATAAACACTATCATTTGACTAAACCAGTGATTTTCAACCTTTTTTGAGCTGTGGCACATTTTTTACTTTTACAAAATCCTGGGGCACACCACCTACCAAAATGACACTCTGTCATTTTACAAACTCACTCTACCCCCTTGTGGCGCCGCTGCTTCCACCAAACCCCTGGGAGGCCCATGCACAGGAGGCCTGTCACCATCCCGTGAGGAGGGCTGCGCTGAGTGGCCGAAGTGCACACGGGCTCGGCTGAGTAGGACGAATAGGAATTGAGCACACAGGGTGGCTCCGAGCCTCGGAACAAACTGCAGTGGAGGCTCACAGCTGTCGCCACCCTCAGCTCTCCTTACTGAAGGGGTCAGTCCCCCCAGGAGTGCCTCCCCCCATGCGTCCCTTCGGCTTCCCTGCTGTCGCCTTGGGGCCAGATCAGGAAGGAACCAAGCTGGGCTGTGGAACAGAGCATCCTGGCCTCTGCTCTGTTCTGCAGCAAACCCAGAGCCCAGCTAGGAGAGGCCAGGAAATGAGGGGTTGCTCCCCTTCCCCGGCGCAGAGGGGCAAGAGGGCAGAAAGCCTCACCTCGAGCCTTCGGGAGCGGGGTCAGACGGGGGCAGCTCCCGCGGACTCCTCCTCCCTCTCCTCCTCCTTGCTGCTGGAGGGGAGGAGGGCAGAAGAGTGCCCAGGAAGCAGGAGGAGCCGCAGCCCGGCCGCAGCCCAGCGCAGAGGGAGGGAAGGAGGAAAGGGAAGGAGAGAGAGAGAGAGGCTCTCCCTGACTGCAGCCAGGCTGGCTGGCATTGCTGCTTCAGCCAGGAAAGCCTCATTTCCGCTGCTGGAAGTTTCCTGCTAGGCTCTCTCTCTCTCTCTCTCTCTCTCTCCACTATAATTTCCCACGGCACACCTGATGGTCGCTCATGGCACACTAGTGTTTCCCAGCACACCGGTTGGGAAACACTGGACTAAACCTTGGTCGGAGGCATACAATAGAATTGCACTGGAGGACTCAGAGAAACCCACAAACACAGAAGAGTGGGATTGTTTTTTGGAGTAAGAGTTGGGTTAATTTGTATTTGAGGGAGAGTCACTTTGTATTCTTTAAAATGGATTTTCCTTCCCACATTGGTGTTTCTTAGAGTTGCGTACCTTATCCCACATTTGTCTTCCGTTTATTAGTCACGAAACAAATATAGTGGAGAAGGAAAATTGGGTTCTTCAGCAAATAGACTTCTTTTGTCACTTGAAGGAACATCTTTAACTTATGCTGCTTCTTCGTCTTATTTTACTACCCCATGCTAGAATAGTCTTCTAAACCTGTTGCACTCCAGATGTTTTGTTCTAAAATTGCCAACAGTCATGCTTGATGGGAAAATTCATTATTCAAAAAAGCAGTGTTTCTAAATTGTGATTATCCTCAAGTTGGCTCAACACAGTTTCCACCTAAACATTAGGTAGAATTTCATAATGTTTGACAGTGGAATATGCTGCCTTGGGAGTGTGATGGAGTCTCCTTTTCTGGAGGTTTTTACGCAGAGGCTGGATGGCCATCTGTTGTGAGTGGGTGGCCCTTACGCAGGACTATAGCCGGTGGGTGCGTTAAAAGTTCAGAAAACCCTTGAAATGTGTCAGGTTAAAAAAACCCACCTGGTTTGGTCATAAATTGGTTAACCAGTTAAAATTCATGAATAAATTCATGAATTTTAACCTGACACATTTCGGAAGTTGAACCGTTAACACACACACACACACACAACTATGGCCTTGCCCTTATGGTCTTTTCCAACTCAATGATTCTGTGAAGCTTCAAGGAAGTGTGTTCCTTGGCAAAATGCAGCCCACCAAAGGTTGTTGAACTGCAATTCTTTGAAGCCCCTGTCAATGGTTAGTACTTTGTTCACCTCTGCTGTTGCATTATAGTTAGGTATAATTCTGTGTACATTCAAATTTCTTATTCTGGAATTTCACCCTCATGAATGAGGGGAAAACTATGTTTGAGATTTCTACACACATTTTGCTCTCAAATCTTATGGTGCATATACATGGGCTAAATACCCTAAGGCTGATATGGAGTGAAATATTTATATCAACCCTGGGAACTGCGCACTGGCTACTTCTGTTTCACCACAAAAGAGAGAAGGAATGCACACTATCCAGTGAGGCCAAACCCGATTCACAAACCCACTTTCCTTGATATTGTTGCCATTGTAGTAGCAACCAGAAAACTGCTTTTGTCCACCATTCATTGCCTTTGTCGACACTTGCAAAGATGGGAGTGTAAGTCAGAGAGTGGAGCAGGGAAAGGAAAGGTGTGATCCGAGTCATACTAATACTTTTGCAAGCATTGGCAAAGGTGATGAGTTCTTTGGAGATTTCACCACCACTACGATTGTGACAAGATAATCAAAGTAAGAGTCCTTCTCTGTCCCAGGTCATGGATTCCAGAATGGCCATGTGAACAGTGGCAACTGGCTCAAACTAGTTGTTCACACTGCCTCAAAGGGCAGAGGTGCTCCAAGGCATTTTCCAACATTGCCCAAATGTTGGAGGTGAATCAACTATGTGACATGTATTCAGGGATTTCTGACTAATATACTTATGTACTGGAGCTTGAAAAAAAGGCAAATAAATATGTTTTCATTGATTTATGGAAGGTAGATATTGCTGCATTAATTGTTTATTCACTACATACATTGATAGCTGAAATTACAGAGAATGTCATTGTAATGATGTCGATTATTTGTGTGTAAATGTTGTATAACATATGTTAAATGTATGTTGTTTTGTGTAGTTCAAAGGAATATCCTATGAATTGTTGATGTGGGTGAGACAGAAGGGAGGCTTGGCAGAAGCTCTGAAGAGCTGTCGCCATAGCAACCAGGGCCAGAGCCTTTTAGAATGTTCAAGGTATGAATTTTACAGTTGGTGAAGAGCGGTTGGAAGCCAACTGCCATGAGAGGGGGGAGGAGTTTGTTTTGAGTTAGTTGGTCTTAAGGACTGTAAGAGAAAAGTTCAGTCTTTAGTTAGTTTTAAGGTCTGCAAGAGAGCAGTCCAGTTTTATGGGTGTAGAGACCCTAGTTAAAGATGGAAGAGTCCAGAGGTCTATAGAGGGTTAGTGGGAACCCTACAGTATAACCCCATTTGTGTTTTGTGTAATAGAATAAGTTTGTGCCTCTGAGGAAGTATAAAACCAATCAAGATTTGTACCCATTTGTGTCATAATAAATTATTTACATCTTAAAAGAAAAACACCTCTGTTAGTTCTTTTATTGGTGGTGGCCCTCAAGGTCAGTGGTCAGACAGACAAATGGTGGCAGTGTGGTCAAGTGGTTACTGAGAAATTTAAAGTCTCTGCAATTCAATGGTTAGTGGGGGAGATAGTCTACCCTGCCATAAGACAGAAGTTGCTGAGGTAACTTCGAGGCCCCCTTGCATTTAGGGTTAGCGGTTTCGATTCCGAAAGATTGTCCAGTCTGGTGCCGGTCAACAAGGGGTTGTCACAGTCATGTTTCACCATCACCCGCTAGTTACAAGTTTTGTTATCAACTTCTTCAAAAGTGTTCTTTCTGTATTTTTGTTGCAGAGGCAGGAAGAAATATTGTTTTTCCTTAAGTTTCTTTTGATGGTGCTATCTTCAGTTCTTTGCTTTCTCCCTCCCAAAAATCAGCCAGACAGAGGCCCCTACCCCAATTTTTCAAGCACAGAAAGCCAGCACTGAACCATGAGGTCTTCCTCCCCTTCTGAAGATTCCTCCCTGCCCCAAAATGAATGAGTCAAAACTTCCGGAAGCAGCACTTATGGAAATGTCACTTTATTAGTTTAACTAGCCACTGGACGCCAATTAAATGTCTCCCTCCTTCCCCCCTTTTTCTGTAGCAATTGATTACAGATCATTCAGATTGTATTGAGGTGCAGATCACCTTATCAGAGAGGCCTTGCAAAATTCAAGGTCATAAATCAACATCTTTTTATCACATGCTTTCCATTATTATTCCAGGGTGCTTAACATAAGGACTGTCCCATTTCATGCTTTTAATTCTGTAAATAATGTATCTACTCATGTATAAGTCAACCTCGTGTATAATTTGAGTACAGGGTTTAGGGCCTAAGTTATAGATTTTATCATGACCAGTGGAAAAGTCAACCTGCAGAGAGCAGGAATTGCCAGTTCCATCTGCCACTATTTCCCACCAAGGTATTTTAAAAAGTCAAAAGCTGTGGTGGGGTAGAGAGAGTAGAGTGCTTTTTAAAAGTTCTCCCAGGATGGACTAAATCTTTATCTTTTACCACTCAGAGAAAGAGATGGTTCTTTTTCCAAATAAAAATTAAGATACAGTACAGGCAGTCCCCAAGTTATGAACAAGATAGATTATGTAGGTTTCTTTTTAAGTTGAATGTGTTTGTAAGTTGGAACAGGTACATTTTAAAGTGTAATTACAGAGAGAGAGAGAGAGAGAGAGAGAGAGAGAGAGTCAGTCAGACAGACAGACAGACAGACAGACAGACAGACAGACATAAGCTTTGTATAGTATAGGAAAAGGTTAATATCCCTGTGGTGTTCGTTTTGCTGTTTGTTCCTCTGTTCAGAAGATTTCACTTCACTTTCTGTCCCTGTGATCACTGGATTTTGAAAGAAAAAAACGAGCTTGTTGTGAAAACAAGGATTGGTGATAAAGCTTCAATGGAGACGTCTTTTCCCCATGATAACTCTTCCAGGAGTGAATTCCCCTTCCTGGGGGTAGATTTCTCTCACTTCCTGTTGTCTCAACCCCATTTGTGACTATAAGTTGTTTGTAAGTTGGATGTTTGTAACTCAGGGACTAACTGTACTTACATTGATTGATGGATAATTTGACCCAGCTTTTCGGTATCTGTTTTTGACTGAAATTTCTAGACTTGTACATATATGGTAACTCCTTAAACAAATCTGGAGAGGAAGTAACTTCACAAGGTTACCCTATGAGCTTAACACGAATGGCCAACTGAGGCATATGCCCCAAGAGCCATATGGACTTCAAATGGGTATTATTAAAAATACTAAAGAGTCTAGGACAGGGGTGCTCATTAGGTAGATCACGATCTACTGGTAGATCGCGTAGGGTGTCCTGGTAGACCGCAGGCAGGGCAGGAGGAAGGCTCAGTCCCACCCTGCAGGCTCCCGACGCCGCCCAGGTGCAGAAGGAGGTTGGACTGGATGGTCCTTGGAGGTCTCCTCCTATTCTAGGAACCCATTGTTGTTATTATTATTGTTATCAGAGGCTGAATGGCCATCTGTGAGGAAGGCTTTGATTGTGTTTTTCCCTTATGGCAGAAGGAGATTGGACTGGATGGCCCTTGGAGGTCTCCTTCTACTCTAGGAACCTATTGTTATTGTTGTTACTATTATTAGTAGTAGTAGTAGCAGAGGCTGAATGAATATTATCATCATTATTATTATGAATAAATTCAGGGGCTTATTATACTCACATTTAGTTGAATTCAGTCTTCAAATATATTATATGGCTCTCACTGAAATACATTTCCAAATATTTTGCTTTTATGGCTCTCTGAGTAGTGGGTAGGGAGATCATTTTGACTTGGTTGTTTTATAAGTAGCTCGCATGCTGAAAAAGTGTGAGCACCCCTGGTCTAGGAGTCTCATTTGAATTCTCCAAATGTGTATTTCTTATATTAAATAGCACAGGGACCTATTTTTAGGATTGCAATTGATTGCAACTTATTTGAAAGGTCAATTGTTCCAAATGGAGGCTTCACTGTTTTGAGAGGTGATGACAGGAAAAGGTAAACCTGGATTTTCTGGAAATGTTGAGGGCCACAAAAACATGCCTGGGGGAACGGAGGCTACAATCTCATGACTGGCTTAAGGATTGAGTAAGAAATTGAACCTCATCTGCCAGACCCACCCTTTGTGTTTCACTACATTTGAAGGGGGCTCTGTATATTGTTAACCTTAGCTAAGAATTAAAACCCCATTTTTTGATTATGGGAATTACACACAGCAGAGAAAATAATCAACATGTGATCAAAGAATTTCTCTGAGACCTCGCTGGCATTCAATTAGCCTTGGACACCTTGCCTGCCTCCAGAGTTCACATCTGCTTTATATGTATTCTTCATCTCTATGTGCATTGTACAAACTGTAGACGGTACAGTCTGTGAAACTGGAGGTGGCAGTGTTTTGCTGTATCCATTTCCTATTCCCTTTCAGTTGGGGAAAAGTCTCCTTTAATTCTTTCATCTCTAATCTATTGATCTTAAATAAGCTCTGGATGTGCACCTGTTGCTACCTTGTAATAGGAAAGAAAGATTAACATGATATGAAAAATGTCTTTTATTTAAACAAAAAGCTTTTCCAGAACTTCGGTTTTATTAATGTGCCCTGTATTTATAAATGTATTGTTGTTTTTTAAAAAAAATGCGAGCACACACACACATCTCAAAATCTCGCGTGACATCAGAACTGTGCGTGCAATGAGGTCTGCCTTTGATCTAATTCAAAAGGAATTCTTCTTCATCAGAAGATAGCAGAAAAATAGGATCAGAACACACAGTTGTTCATCGTGCATTGTTGCCATTGGCTTTGGAGCATTTGCAAATCTAAGTGCTTTGCAGAGAGACAGCACTGTGATGTGGCTGTTGCTGCTGTATCACTAATAACCTTAGTCCCAGACCCCAGGTGACCTTTTGATCCCTCCTGGAGTGAAGAAGTAGTTCACCGTCTGTATAGTGAATGGAGAATGCTGGTCTTGCAGAATTTGGCTAATCGGCAGAGATTTTTGCAGCGGCAGAAGATCAGTCCTAGCTGAGTTCAAAGAATAAATGTGCCTCGTAGTCCCATTCTACTTTGTTAGACCAGCAAGGACAGAAACGTTCCATGCAAATCAAATATTTGGAAAGTCGAGTCAAAATGTCATGTGATAGAGTGGAATATATAAATCCAGGTGTATGAGTGTGTGTGTGTGTTCTGAATGAGATTTCTAAAGGACCCTGTGCTGTGTGCCTGGTTGATTTTGGGAAGGGGTTGTGACTTAATGCTCTAGGATCTTCTTTGCATATAAAAACCTCCTTGTTAAAAAGAAAACATAAGACCAAGACAAGTCATGAGAGCAAAGACAAAGACCCATCTAGAGGGAAAGTGTGAGATTTCTACACACATTTTGCTCTCTCCATTTTTGGTATCCAAATTTTGTTGGGCACCCTGATCTGTTTTTTGGGAGCCTCCCAAAAATTGGCTAATGGAATTATCTCTTTTTGGCTAGGCAGCTGGAAGATCCAGCCAATGGGCAGCAATGGGGAACTTACAAGGCTCACCTTTTCATTCCTGGGATTCTTTCCTTTCTTCCTTTCAAGGGAGTCTGGGTTTCAGCAACTGAGTTAAGTAAGCACCCTTCCTGGGACCCTTTCCTTTCTTGCCTTCAAGAAAAGGTTAATGGAGTATGTGCTGTGTACTCCCAAATGGAAGGGAAGAAGCTGTGCCCAGCAGCCATGTGGACTGTTTCAGGTGAAAAAAAAACACATGGTGGCTGAGCCCTTGCCGTTACGACCATCTGAACAAGCCGAACATGCTGGATTGGCCGAAAGGAACCAACCTATCTGAATCTGTGCACCAGCCTAGTCAGCACCATCCTCCCATTATGTGGCCGGCCTATGAATATACTTTTCATTCCCAGAAGTGCCTGATATGGCAAAATCTAAAACCTGCCTCTTGAGCATAGACAGAGGGATAAACCGGATACGTTTTCCACATTTCTGGAAGATACGTTTAACCCTTCCACCACATAAATAAACAAACAATTTTGGTTGAGGGACTGACTACTTTCTCCACCCCCTCTGCTTCCTTCCCATTCCTCTTCCCCTCCTCCTGCTCTTTCTTTGTGCACAGTATATGTTTTATGGTTACAAGAACAGCTGAATGGCTGCATGATTTCCACCCTTGATTCAGGCCAAAGCATTTTCATTCTTATATATATTCATATATGTGTTCATATCTGACTAACTAGTACAGTCGAGCCTCTGTATCCATGCATTTTGCATCTATAGATTTAATCACCCACAGCTTGATAATATACCAAATTTTAAAAAATCCCAAAAGTAAACCTTCATTTTGTCATTTTATATAAGGAACATATTTTCCTGCATCACCGTACATTATGGCAGTGTTTTCAACCTTTTTTGAGCCGTGGCACATTTTTTACATTTACAAAATCCTGGGGCACACCACCAACCAAAATGACACAAAATGACACTCTAACACAGTAATACATATAGTGAATAAGTTTTAAATATATTTATACACTCAGTGTGAAACCTGGGCCTGTTTCGATGAACACAACATAGATACCCTGGCAGGAATGGCAGAAAGACACACAGGAAGGTCTTGCCCAACAGCTGGGAGTTATAGTTCACCCACAATCAAAGAGCATTCTGAACTCCACCAATGATGGAATGGAATCAAACTTCCCACACAGAACTACCATAACTAAGAGAAAATACGATAAGAGTTTGGTGGGCATTGACCTTGAGTTTTGGAGTTGTAGTTCACCTATATCCAGAGAGCACTGTGGAGGGAGAGGAGGAAGACATGGGGCGAGTCTGCGCAGTAGCGCCCGCACAGGTCACGTCTTCCTCCCTCCCCCCTCCCGCAGAAGCAGCAGCGTGAGCAAAGCGAGCAGAGCGAGGCTGGGAAGAAGGGAGCCCGAGTGGAGAAGAAAAAGTGTTCGGCAGGAGGGGGAAGAAAGGGTATTGGAGGTTCCAATTTCCCACAGCACACCTGATGATCGCTCACGGCCCACTAGTGGGCCACGGCACGCTGGTTGGGAAACACTGCATTATGGGGCTTAAACATCCATAGATTTTAGTATCCCACGTAGGAGCAGACGTTAGAACTAAACCCCAGCAGACACCAAGGTCCCACTGTATTTGCTCCCCCAAAATCATTTCTAAACATCCATACGGCTTGGATGTTGGAAGGGACCCTTCAAACAATGCAGGGTATAAAACATCTCGAGGTATATTTAATCTGGACGTGGAAGCTGCAGTTCTGCCAAGTGCAAAAAATGTAGCATCATGCAGAAGCCTTTGAGGGATCCAACCTTGGACATTTTGCTTCTTGCCTGCTTCATCTTCCCTTCTTGTCTCTAGCATAAAAACAGCACGATCTTAGGAAATACAACAAATCAAAAAATAACTGGAATGTGAAAGGGGGTGGAGAACTTTGTCTCAATCTGGGCAAACCTTTAGATTTTTAGCTGTCCATAAAGAAGATAAAAATGGAAGATCAAAAGAAGCAAAAACTGCTGATGGTCATAGCTCCGAAAAAGAGACTGATTAGAGTTTCATGTCCCAAAATTAGTATTCAGTGCGTCTCCCCCTCCCTTTCTTTCTCAGCTTAGAATGAAGGCTTTCTATCCCTGGAGGACACAGTGTTTTAAAAGTAACACCATTACTCTTCCTCTAGGTTGTAATTTCTTGAGGTCATGAAAACAAAATAATTGCTGTTTTATATAAATAACAGGTAATGTTGTTGTGTTTCTTGGAGTAATACGTAATGTTTATGCGATACTCAAAAATAATAGGATTGGAGAAGCATTGGGGCCTTTTTGTCTATTTTAAGTTTTTTTAAAATATTACTTAAGCAATATACAAGTAATGCATTACTAACAAACTAGTCATAGTGTAACTTTAGCACTGACTTTTAAAAATAACATTCTGAGCTATGACGGGGAAGATTCAATCAGAAAGTCTAATCACTTCACTTCTATATTGTTGATACTTCCTTCTGTTATATCTATCACCTTTGCCTACTCCTTATAAACCGTGAGGTGCAAAGTTTTCTACACTAGTACTGCTTCTGGCAAAAAATGAAAATATTTTAAAGTACTGTACATTCTCATGTATAAGTCGAGGGCTTACATTACAAATTTTGATGTGACTATAGATAAGTCAAAGGTCATTCTGTAGAGAGGGGAAAGTGCCAGCGCTGCCTCCAGGGGCCAACCACCTTTGGTCATTACTACCACCATTTCCCTGTCTGACGTTCAAAAAGGGCAGGCGTGGTGCCATTGGGGAAAGACTAGATGGAGTTGGTACTTTTCCTTAGATTTTCCTGGTATGGACTAAGGCAGGGGTGCCCACATTTATTCAGCATGCAAGCTACTTATATTAAAACCAAGTCAGAAAGATCTACCTACTTCCTCAAGGCTGGAGAGGGGAGAGAGCAGGGCTTGGCCAGAGGGGGCAGAGCCAGGCCGTGCCAAGCCCCGCCCCCATCCCTCTGGCTTTGGAGCTCCCAGCAGCTTCTCTAGGCTTGAGGATGGCAATGCCAAGCCAGTGGTGGCATAGCTAGCACAAGGCTGGCTTGGCACTGCCATCCTCAAGCCTAGAGAAGCTGCTGGTAGAGCGGAAGCCAGAGGGGGGCGGAGCCAGACCGTGCCAAGCCCCATCCCCTCCCCTCTAGCTTTGGAGCTCCCAGCAGCTTCTCCAGGCTTGAGGATGGCAGTGCCAAGCCAGTGGTGGCATAGCTAGCACAAGGCTGGCTTGGCCCTGCCCTCCACAAAACTGGAGCAGCTGCTGGGAGTGCCGAAGCTGGGGGAGGGGGCGAGGCTTGGCGCAGACTGACTCCGCTCCCTCTGAGAAGCGCCTCATCCGGCTGGGATCGACCTCCTTTAGTCCCGGGATCAACTGGTCAATCGCGATCAACTTCCTGGGCAGCCCTGGACTAAGGTCTCGCCTTTCACAATTCTACTGAGAGAAGGGACTGGTTCCTTAGTACTGCAGACTTGCCCATTTTGCCCCCTATCTTGTTTGTTTGTTTGATCGGAAATTAATGGCTGGACAATTTCCCCCAGGAATTTTACATCTCTAGATGTTACTGGGAGAATTCCATACAAATGATTTCCTCCTGAATTTCATTCTACTCCTAGGAGTAGGACCTTATATTTCAGCAAGTCCTGGTTACAAACTGTTTTAACTGTGTTCACTCCCTCAAATATATCTCATGACTTAAAGAGTTATGGATGGTCAAAAACCTTGGTTAAATGTCAGAGCCTATTTGCACACTCCTAAGCGTCTGTAGGCTGAATATGTGGTGAGGTATGCAGATCACTGTATCTGATTTGCTCCCAAGGGTGAGCCAAAGCCCAATTTTCCCTCCACACATTGATGTAGAAACTGCATACCAGGAAGATGAATCTCTGGAGAGTTTCCAGGAAGGACAGAAACAATTATGTGGCCAACGGGAGGCAAAAGTATAGTACGCTTCCCTACCACATGATCCCCCCTTCCCTACCTCAGATAGCTTTAGAAGCACTGATCTAAAACACTTCAATTTATTGCCAATGAAACCCTTAAGCAGATAAAGTGAGAGAAGTTTGATAAATTGAATCTCACCTGATATTTTCCCCTGCCTATTTTTCCTATTAAACATGCTGACTCTTTCACTGTACCTGCTTCCACACTCACAAATCTGCCTTTTGTCTCTTCCTAGACAGTAGGCACTATAAAGTTGTCAGTTTGTGAACAGTGCTTGCAAAATGCCACTCATAAGAAATCCCTAGTATTTATCCTTAATCCTCTTTATTGATGCTCATATGTTTAGTTTCTGTCTGTCTTCTACTATAGCTAAGATTACCAGCTGAAACACACACACATGAAATGTATATCATTGTTGACACATTAAACTGATAGCTCATATTTAGTTTTAGTTTACAGTCAATGAATTGCAAACAACCTTTAGCCCAAACACTGTAAATATGGCTCCAGTTCATATGTTTGGTTTCACCCAGATATTGCCTGTGTGAGCTTATAGACCTGCAAGTTGGCAGGAATTACGTGGAAATGTAGATCAGTGTTTTTCAACCTTTTTTGAGCCGTGGCACATTTTTTACATTTACAAAATCTTGGGGCACACCACCAACCAAAATGACACTCTAACCCAGTAATACATATAGTTAATATGTTTTTAAATGTATTTATGCAGTCAGTGTGAAACCTGGGTCTGTTTCGATGAACACAACATAGATATCCTGGAAGGAATGGCAGAAAGGCACACATGAAGGTCTTGCTCAATTTATAGTTAACACACAATCAAAGTGCATCCTGAACTCTTGAAACAATGAAATTGAACCAAACTTGGTTCAATTACTAACAGAAAGTTGGTAATTACCAACAGAAAGTACTGAAAGGGTTTGCTTGGGAATTTACCTTGAGTTTAAAAGTTGTAGTTCACCTACACCCAGAGAGCACTGTGGACTCAAACAATGTTATGTTATGTTGTTGTTTGTTTTCTATCCAGAATCACAATGTTGGAAGGAGGCTCATCACTTTAAGGTCCCTAAAACAGGCATGGGAAAACTTCGGCCCTCTGGGTGCTTTGGACTTCAGCTCCCACCATTCCTAACAGCCTGAGGCCCTTTCCTGCTAAAGTGGCTGAGGGGAAAAAAGGAAAAGGGCCCAAGGCTGCTAGGAATGGTGGGAGTTGGAGTCCAAAACACCTGGAAGGTCCAAGTTTGCCCATGCCAGCTTTCGACAGAGACCTCTTCCTCCCCCTTCACGCCCTTTCTTCCCCCTCCTGCCAAACACTTTTTCTTCTCGACTCAGGCTCCCTTCTTCCCAGCCTCGCTCTGCTTGCTTTGCCTCGCTTTGCTCATGCTGCCGCTTCTGCCGCCATTTTGATCAGAGGAGGCAGCGTGAGCGTCTTCAGAGGGGAGGAAAACGTGACCCGTGCGGGCGCTACTGCACAAACTCGCCCCACGTCTTCTTCCCCCCTCCCCTCCTGAACACGCTCACAGCAGCGTGAGCAAAGCGAGGCAAAGCGAGCAGAGCAAGGCTGGGAAGAAGGGAGCCCAAGTGGAAAAGAAAAAGTTTTCGACAGGAGGAGGAAGAAAAAGTATTGGAGGTTCCAATTTCCCACGGCACAC
The DNA here is from genome assembly GCA_030556195.1 of Anolis apletophallus. Taxonomy (NCBI): domain Eukaryota; kingdom Metazoa; phylum Chordata; class Lepidosauria; order Squamata; family Anolidae; genus Anolis; species Anolis apletophallus. The sequence continues at coordinate 21,565,257 of JARBWK010000009.1, read as the reverse complement.
TTGATGATTGCTTACAGCACATAGTGTGCCACGGCACACTGGTTGGAAAACACTGATGTAGATAGTATGAATTAATGTCATTATATGCCAATGCATTAATTAAAAATCAGGTTTAGGCACAAAAAAATTAAAAATCAGGTTTAGGCACAAAAAGGGACTGTGATTATCACAAATCACTACATTTTTCTTTTTGGAGCACCAAATGCAAGAAACAAAAATACAGCATGCCTCCGTTATCTAATTGAAGGAACTTAGCAGTTTCAGTCACTTGGCTTTTATCACAGTCTTCAGTGATCGAACAACCACAAGATATGTTAGAACTCAATTTCAGTTGTTACTAACTAGCATGGGTCATGCCATAGGAGCTGGAGGCCCAAACATCTGGCGGCACAGCCCCATATTGTACTATGAAAAGCTATTTTTCCCAGCTGCATGGAGATCTTTCAGTGAAGGGATTGAAGTAGTTGTCAGTGTGAAGAACCAGTAAATTGATGTCATAACACTTTAAGGATGGAAAGACCTTATGGAGACTGAGTGTCTCGTGGTATCAAAGCTAACACAAAGATCAAGGAAAGAAAGTGTGCAGAAGAAACCCTACAAGAAGAAGAGGGGCAAACACATAAGGCAAGACAAATGATGTACTCTGACATATACCTGAAATGGTTCTTTCAGCTGTTGTGACCACCCATGGTGATTAATTAATTAGCCAGCCTTCCTGATACAATGATTAATGGCACAATGGGTGTAAATAAATCTATGCTAATTAATAATGGGGCTGTCATCAGAGTACTTAGGCAGAGGAGTTGAGGTTCAGAATACAGTTTTTCGTCTGTAGGTATCTTGTCACGTCGAAACATCACACACATAGATGGCCAGTAGACTACACATGGGAGTGTTATCCATGCAGTAAACTCTATCTTATAAAGGGTTTTGGAATTCCATTTTGGAAGTCGCTCACCGCCTCGAGTTGCCTTCGGGCTGAGAGAGGCGGTATAGAAGCATGGCAAATAAATAAATTTCCGTATGACATACTGAGGATGGTGCCTGCACCACTGGTTTCCACGCAACCTGCTCTATCACTGGGATTCAGGTCTCTGGAAAAAGGTTGATTTTCATGCCAACAAATACTGAGGTTGTTGGCTGATCTTCTCTGCACAGAAACAGGTGCTGACCAGTACTCTCTGTTGTGGCACCCCACTTGTGGAGGCCCTTCCCAAAATAAATGTATCTAACATCTGTGGTTTAAAGCGCTGAACTTCTAATGGTTCAAGGGCCTGTTTGAAAGTAGGATATGTTCTTCAAAATGAAACTTGGAGGGTAGAAAATTCAAATAATTGCAGAGGTTTCTGGAATGGTGCCGCCAATTTTAAGGGGGCAGATATAAAAGTATGGTTTATTTATTTATTTATTTATTTATTTACTATTTTTATATGCCGCCCTTCTCAACCCCGAAGGGGACTCAGAGCAGCTTACAGCAAACAACAATACTGCCAGAGTGGCTTACAATGTACATATAACAATATTGCCGGAGTGGCTTACAGCAAACTGAAAAAACAACAAATAACATTACTGTCATAGCACAACTACAACATATCACAATATTGTTAGCAATATTGCATGTAATACAAATATACAAATTATAATATCACGATATAATTATTATATCACATTATCATTGGCAGTATTATACTGTGTTACATTACAACAACACCAATACCAAATGCATATACAACACACCATACCCTAATCATACTATTATTATTATTAGTATTACATTACAATTATCATACTATAACATAATACAATATATTGACATTGTAGACAAAGTGGTAGAGGATCTTGTTTGCTTCCATTTGCATTCCCTGGAGCCCAAGTGGAGACAAATTAAATTGTGAAGCTAACTGGGGGCGATTCTACGGACACATAATGCGGGCCGGAACTGTTATTGAAAACGCCAGTTCCAGCTCACATTGTGTCCTGATGATACATCCTGAGCTACCTCAGCAGTGAGAGAGTGTCCCTACTGTCCAACTGTGCTGAAGCCAGTTCATCACCACTACACAAGGGCCCAACGGCCACCCCTCTCTGACATAGGAAGAAAGGGCGGGAGAAGACAGCCAATCTCCATCCCCAGGCTGCCTGGGGCTGGGGATTAAGGAATGGCTGTCAATACATTGTGCACCAGGATTCAGCTGTCCCCTGGTTTAAAAAAACAACAACAAAAAACCAAAAACCTTAGGGTGCAGCCACATTGAATGGCCTTTACCTGGGTTGGCAGTGAAGAGACCCCACAACATTTGCCGGCAGCGTCTGCCCCATAAAAGGATTTCAGGACCCCGCTGTTTTGGATTATTTTGGATATTTACTCCTTCTTGGATACAAGAATTTTTGCTTTCTTTCTGGATAATATGTGCTTTCCAGAATACCGCTAATTTGCGGATATGGACATGAACTCTATAGTGGAATATATATCCAATTCATTGGGGATTGTGTAAACCGTGGACGCTTCTGACTGGTATCGTATATGCTGACTTTATCATTGTACTGCCCTATTTTGTGTGATCATTACACTTTTGATGAATGACTGTTCTTATTGTTGTGGGGTCTCTTCTCTGCTAACCCAGCATTTTGTTGTTGTTACTACAGCCCTTGTATTTGCTCTTTACCTGGGTTAATCTGGATTATCCTGCAGGCTGATCTAACCCCACATCAACCTTAAAAGTCAGTATATATGGAGCTAGGGCCACCCCGAGCCCCCTCAGCAGCTGAGTATGTGTGTGTTCATACGGCCCAGCCATGCTAAAGCTAATTCAGTGCCACTGGGTAGGAGCCGAACAGCCATTCTCTCCCCCTATCACTGCTAGCTACTGCAGTGACAGGGAATAATAATAATAATAATAGCAACAACAACAATAACTTTATTTTTGTATCCTGCCTCCATCTCCCCAAAGGGGCAACTTACACACAGCATAAGGTGTCTAAAACCAGAACATAAAATAAAACACAATATAAAATGCAATTGAATAAAACAAATAGACATAAAATCAACAACTTAAGCTATTGTAAACGTGACCAGGATGTAAACAATAGGACAAGAGAATAGGATAAGTGCATACCTGCTCCTCAGCAGGCTTTCCTGGGTTTGTGCCATGTCACCAGCAAACTTTCAGTATAAATGAGACATAGAGCACTTTCCATTATATGCAGATAGTTGTTATAGGCTGAGCACAATTGTGGTACAGGCAGTTCCCGGGTTTCAGGCATCCAACCTATAAATGACTCGTAGTAAAGAATAGGGATGAGACAAAAGAAAGTTAGAGATATCTACTCCATAAAGGGAAATTCACTCCTAAAAGTGTCATGGGAGAAAGCTGTCTGAACTGAAGCTTTGTCCCCAATCCTTGTTTCCACAACAAGCCTTTTGTTTTTAAAAATCCAATGATCACAGGGACCGAAAGTGAACTGAAATCTTCTGAACGGGGGCACGGACAGCAAAACAACCACCACAGGGGTATTAACGCTTCCCTGTGCTATGCAAAACTTTTATGTTAGTCTATGTCCTTTCTGTTTTAGATTCACCTATATTCTTGAATTTTTAAAGATGTATTTATTTCATTGTTTTATTGCTTTAATTGTGTTTATTGTTTTCTGATGTTTTTGATAATTTTTTTTGTAATGTGTTGTTCGGGCACGGCCCCATGTAAGCCGCTCCGAGTCCCCTTTGGGGAGATGGATGCGGGTTATAAATAAAGTTTTATTATTATTATTTATCTGTCTGTCTTTGATTAAAGTTACACTTACATACCATTTCAACTTAAGAACAGACCTACAGAACCTATCTTGTTTGTAACATGGGGATGGCCTGCATTCTATTTTGCTAAATTTAAGCCCCAGACCCAATGTAATAAATGTATTTGGAAAGCACAGAATGTAATACAAAGTGTAACAGAGGGAAAGCTAGCACCCTTACTTTTGTGTTCTTCATGGTGAATTCTGTCAAAGGCAGGGGCGTATAGACCTTCAAGAATCTCTGGGAAGTGAGCATTTTCTCTTCTAACTTCTGTTGGAATCCCACAAGTCATCTGGCTTGTTTGCGTCTCTCCCTTCGCTTGAAGATTATCTGGGCAGAGTGACACAGTTCCAGGTTTGTGCTCCACAGGCGAAGGGAAGTTTGAACTCGCCTCCTTCTTCCAAGATGAGAGACCTTTGTATTTCTAAATTAGATAGTCTGCTTCCAGGGCAAAATTTAGTTAAGAATCTTCTCCTTGCCCAGACAATGTTGGGAGAAAATGAATTGAATAACTGGTGCAGCCGTGTGCAATTTAGCTAAGAATATTGGGAAATCATGCCTCACGGCTTAGAAATAATGAGCTCCCAACATGTTTTCTAATCAAAGTATCGGCATGGAGTCGCCATGTTTAGCAAACGTCCTATCATCAAGGAGGCAGTACATCAAAAGTTCACCATGGATATTATTATTTTTTTACCTCACCTTTATATTACATTTGCCTTCTTTAGCACCCCATCTCCCTTTTTATAATAGTTTAAAGCCATCCCTCCCTCCCCACAAAACAGTAGATGTGTAAGAAGAGCAACCCTTATCACATTTGTTCCAGCTCCGGCGGACCAAGAACCATCCCTGTCGTCCTCAGTTATCTTTGTATGCAGTGCTGTTTTGAGCACAGGTTTAATACACAAAAGATTGTTTCCCCCAAGATTTAGGTACCTCATAAATCAAGCTGACATGTCACGTGGCAAGGTTTCCTCCTGTTTTGTCTATGGTATGCCAAGAGATTATACAGTAGAGTCCTCAGTGGCTTATTGTCTAATAATGTCAGAGGGTTATATTCTCCACAGGCTATATTAGACTCTACATAGGTGAGCTTTAGCTAAATAAGTGTCTATATCGGTGTGTATTTGTGTGTGTGTGTGTGTGTCAGAGAGAGAGGAACAGTAGATTTCTTCTGCTGCCCTTGTGCAGTCAATCTTACTCTGGAATCAGCAGTAGTTTCAACAATTATATTTAGGGACTTTTCCATACAATGCTTCATTTTCCACACAGTATTCTGTCTATATGAATATCTTCCTTATTAACACATTGTTTTAAAAAAAAATTGAGTTTTTAAGGATATATTGAGTTATGTTTTGAAGAACATAGGGAAGTAGTTCATTTTTTAAATTACATACTTCGAATGGAATATTGTTTGAATCAGGGCTTCTTAAACTTTTGCACTCAGTAAATAGTTATATGACCTCAGGTATATAGTTATATAAAATAGGTATACAAAATTAATGTTTACTGATCTCTCTCGGCATTACTTCACGAACAAAGATTCTTAGGAAGGACTCATCCCACACTTTCTACAAGCGCATTGATGACTAAAAAGGCCAATCTGAGATAGGCAAGTTCGGTTGCAGAAAGCACAGCAGAAAGTCTCCTTGGGTGATGTCGTTTCCAAGTTGCGGTTCTTTCTGCATTGTCGTTTCTCTTCGAGACCCATTCGGTGTGTCTTCTCGAAAGAAGCCGCAGCATTGTGGTTAGTGCGTCTCCATGCCTCCCGATGTGAGGCCAGGGTGGACCATTGTTGGTGTCCAATCTGGCCAAGTCTGAGGTGTTGTTTCAGGGAGTCCTTATATCTCTTTTTGGGGGCACCTCTCTTGCGCTGACCTGTGGCGAGTTCACCATAGAGTAGTATCTTTGGGAGGCGGTAGTCCTCCATCCTAGAGACATGCCCTGCCCAGCGCAGCTGTGTTCTCAATAGCATGGCCTTAATGCTGGTGATCCCTGCTTGCTCAAGGACAGCAACATTCATCACATAGCCGGTCCAGTGTATATTTAGGATTGTGCAAAGACAGCGCTGATGAAAGCGTTCGAGGAGTCGTAGGTGTTGGCGATAGGTGACCCATGTTTCAGACCCATAGAGGAGACTAGACAGTACGATAGTTCTGTACACACTGATTTTGGTGCTTTGCCTCAGGTGCTTGTTGCTCCAGACTCTTTTGTGAAGCCTTCCAAATGCACTATATGCCTTTGCTAATCTGTGTTCTATCTCTTTCTCAATCTTGGCATCTGAAGAGATGATGCTTCCCAGGTAGGTGAACTGCTGAACGGACTTTAGCACAGATTTGCCTATGCTGATGTGGGGATGATGGTGTTCTTCCTGTGGTGCGGGCTGGTAGAGGTATACAAAATAAATGTTTACTGATAATAGATTGGCATTTGCAAGACTTGCTAAACAGGCTGATTTCCCTTGTTGTGGTGTACAGCTAAAGTATTTTTGCAAAGTCCACTATAAACACTGCATGTTGTTGCTAACAGATCGGTGTAAACGGGTGGAGTTTGGAAATCTTTTATTGTTGCCAATTTTTGTGAGCTAAAGGGACCCCATTTGGGGTCAGGACCCACAGTTTAAGAAGCAGTGATCTAGATCAGGGTGGACAATTTGAAGACCCCAAATGTTTGTTTATTTATTTACTTACTTCACTTTTGTACTGCTTTTTTCACTCCGCGGGGGGGGGGGGGGATTTAAAGCGGTTTCCAACATATTTAAGGCAAAATTTAATGTCTCACATACATATAAAACCTAACAAAACAACAACATAAAACTATTGATTAGATCATAAAAATGTAACAACATTTAAACATTAAAACGTGGAGTTAAAAACATATTAATATAAACATTAAAATCACATAATCCAAAAATCCAAGGCTCGTTCCAAATATCAATTGCACATAATCCATGATCATTCCTCAGTATTGCTTATTGCCCAAAGGCTTGGTCATATAGCCAAGGGTTTTTTTTCCTGAAGGCCAGGAGGGAGGGTGCTGATGTAAATTTTGCTTCCTTCCAACTCTCAACATGCCTCACTATTGGCTGTGCTGAGCTAAGACTGGTGAGAGTTGCAGTTCAGCAATCTCTGGAAAATGCTGTTGCCCATACATTGAATAAAGAGGCTATAACTTGTTTTTTCCCACTAGAGAGCACTGGTATATCATGGTTACATGCATGGGCTGTGTATACAGAGGGCTGTTGATAATAAACTGATAAACCAAAGTATGTTTCAAACCAATATTCACTGTTCTTATAAGCATTTTTCATCTAGCATATATTTTCTGTCCAATTTGTAGGTGATGATTGCATCTAAATATGGAACAAATAGGCCTAGAACAGTGTTTCTCAACCTTCCTAATGCTGCGACCCCTTAATACAGTTCCTCATGTTGTGGTGACCCCTAACCATGACATTATTTTCATTGCTACTTCATAACTGTATTTTTTTGTTGGGTGGGGGGGGTTGATTTTGTCATTTGGAAGTTGTAGTTTCTGGGATTTATAGTTCACCTACAATCAGAGACCAAGAATGGAATTGAACCAAACTTGGAACACAAAACTCCCATGACCAACAGCAAATACTGGAAGGGTTTGGTGGGTATTGACCTTGAGTTTGGGAGTTGTAGTTCACCTACATCCAGAGAGCACTATAGACTCAACAATTATGGATATGGACCACACTTGTCACGAATCCTCAATATACCCAAATGTGAACACTGGTAGAGTTTGGGGAAAATAGATCTTAACATTTGGGAGTTGTAGTTGCTGGGATTTATAGTTCATCTACAATCAAAGAGCCCCTTGCACCCTACCAATGATAGAATTGGGTCAAACATCCTACACAGAACCCTCATGCCTTGAAGGAACTAGCTGGTGTGAGCCTCCATCCCACCTCACACACTCTCCCTCACCCACACATGCGCCAAGCACGCCTGCTCTCCCCTCCCCACTTGGAGTCTCAGAAATAGCCCTCCCCTTGGCTGGGAGGCCTGCCAATTACAGCAGATGAGAGCTTTAGGTGGGAGAATTCGCAATCTGTTTCCAAAAAGAAAGAGAAGGAAAACCAGAGAGAACTTCTACTTTCTCTGCCAAAGGGCTTCCTAAGACCATGTTTTCTGATGGTCTTTGGCGGCCCCTCTGAAACCCTCTCGCGACCCCCCTGGGGGTCCCGACCCCCAGGTTGAGAAACACTGGTAGCAGGTACAGCTAGCAGACTTGATCCCACTCCTCCATCGAATTTATCTAAGCAGGGCCAAATACAAAAAAAATCATCAAAACTAACAGAAATTTTTCACCCAAATGATGAAAGCTTCCTCCATTTAGCTGCACACATGTTAATAGACTTGTGCATGGATCCGTTTTAGCTGTTTTACTTTAGCTTCTTTAGCAGACAGCCGTAACAACAGGAGTTCAGTTGCCATGATTCGTTTGCCCGAAACAGCCCACGTAGCTGATGAGTGTGGCTTCTATTCAGGAGTATATGCCGTGAATGCTTTCTTAACTCCGTTCCTCAAACCCAGGCTCCCTTGAAAGGATGAAGGAAAATGAGCCCAGGAAGGATGCTCTTGAAAACGTATCTGGGTACCCAACGAAATTCGGATACCAAAACCAGGTTGCCCTCCAGCCGAATTGCACAAGCCTACATATTACTGCTCCCCAGTCTTTTCTCTTTTCCCCATTTGGGAGCTTCAACCTTCAGTTCTGATGGTGCTACATTTTTACTTTCCCTGTTCTGTTCATGGTTAAATCTTTCTCAAACTTTAAGAGCTTAACAGTGCAGTCATAACCCTGCTTATTAAGAAGTAAATTTCATTGAGCTCAATGAGTCTTATTTGCAAGTAAATGTGTTAAAATTGTGGACTAAGTAATAAAGGAATGCTTCGTATTTGCATGTAATAATTTGTATCCCACTGTTCCTAATCTGAAAACAAACCTTAAAAAATCTCACAAGCTAAAATCAATAAAAAATAGTATAACAGAGACACATATTTCAGAAGGATGGAATGGAAGTGTTTATAGACACTTCCTGAAAATGTCCATAAAATTTGAGAATGTATATTTAAAAATTAAATAATGTTAGTTAAACAAGTTCTCTCTCTCTCTCTCTCTCTCTCTCTCTCTCTCTCTCTCTCTCTCTCTCTCTCTCTCTCTCTCTCTGTATTATGAAGGGAAACTGGGAGCAGGTTCCCCCTAAGCAAAGGTTTGGAGATAATTCTGAAATTCTGCTAGCTGTTTGTACCATTTTTGATCGTGGATGAGCAAATGTGAACGATTTTTAGGTATAGCACGAAGCTAATGTCCCCTATGAACCATCTACATTAAGATCCTCCGGAGAGGCTCTGCTCTCGGTCCCGCCAGCTACGCAAGCGCGGCTGATGGAGACGAGAGACAGGGCCTTCTCTGTGGTCGCCCCTCGGCTGTGGAACTCTCTACCAAATGAAGCTAGATCTGCCCCCCCCTCTGTTGTCCTTTAGGAGGCTGGTGAAGACTTGGATATGGAACCAAGCCTTCCCAGAATAGGTTGAGATTGGCTATTATCTGAATGTATGACCACATTTACAGATTGAGTGGAATTGTTTTAATGGCGATGTGGTTTTATGCAGGGTTTTTATGTATTTTAGTATGTTCTTGTAGTTGTTTTTAAATTGTATAGCATTGAATCTTTGCTGTTATGCTGATCTGAGTCCCTCGATAGAGGTGAGAAGGTCGGGGTACAAAAGTTTTAAATAAATAAATAAATAATGTCTCTATCCCTCTGAAATATTTATGTGAAATATTTAGGTGTGTGTTACACTGGTGGAATACAATCATCTTTATAACAATTTTAACCAATGATAGACAAATGTTTTGTAAAATTAGCTGTTGGTTGATTTACAAGATCTATATCGGGATGGGGAAAATGTGGGTGCCTAGACATACAAATGTGGTTGATCCCTGAGCCAGCATTGGTGCTTCCCTCTCTCTGAAAAATGACTAGCATCTTATCTATGGAACATGTCAAAATCAATAATTTTGGATCCCCAATCTCCTCTCGACTTATACATGAGTACTGTGGTAATCCTGAAATTGGCTTTTATGTCACTTCCAGTTGTAAAAAAAGGTGGGGTTTCTTGGGCTGAGGGTGAAAACAGTAACATTGCCATATTTTTAGAGTTTGCTTGAGGGCATTTTCCCCAATAGAGTTGTTTTTCCTTGGATGTTTCCTATGAAGAAGATATGCCCCTCCCCCTAACCCTTGATCTCAGGGCCGTAGCCAGGATTTTGATTCAGGGCGGGGGGGCTGAGTTTGGTTCGGGGGGGCCTGAGAATGAGTGGAAGAGGGTCTACCCTAGCAAACCTTTTGTATTGTTATCCCAATAACCCCATTAATGTGGGATATAATGAGCATGGTGATCAGATCATGATATGAATAAACATAACAGTTTAAATAATGTACCAGTAAGGCCTTCTCGCGGACCACCTTGAGAATTTCGGGGGGGGCTGAAGCCCCCTTAGCCCCCCCCCCCGGCTACATGCCTGCTTGATCTATATTTTAATATACAGGATGGCAGCAAACAGACTTCCATTCCAGGACATGGTGCAGTTATGTGATATAATATCTTTTTCAAAATCCAAGATGTCCACGTCTGTGAATATTTGAATGAATGTGTTCTTATGAACGCTGTATGCATCCCTTTGAGTCCTAGGGAAAAAAGGCAAAATATGATGAAATTGAATCAAATAGGGTTTTCTTTTTGCTTCTTTCTTTCAGCAATTTACATTGATGGCGTCCAACTGAAAGGCTACTTTGTGTGGTCCCTTCTGGACAACTTTGAATGGACCTGTGGTTACCGCTCTCGTTTTGGACTCTTCCATGTCGACTTTGAAAATCCAGCTCTCCCTCGAGTTCCTTATAAATCAGCCATTGAATATGCCAAGGTGGTTGCCAACAATGGCCTGGTTAAATCACAAGAGTAACACATGCCTGTTAACAATGAGTTACTTATTAATTCCTTGCTTTAAGAAAACACCAAAATCTGGTTAATACTAATAAAAAATCATTGTCACTATAGTTTACTTGACAGCACCTCCGTTGCAGGAAGAGAAAGCTTCTGAAAAGGCCGCCAAGTAAGCTGGATTTATAATTAATTATTATCCCCTGTATTAAGTGTAATTAAGTGATTTCCCTTTTAAACATAGAGAAATGACTGCCTTTTTTGTGCATTGTTCACTCTACCGATTACTCCCCCTGTGAAGATTTCTGACTTGAGCTACTGTACATTCTCATCTGGGTTGGGCAGGACAATCACCTGCAAATGGCATGCTTGAGCAATCATGAAACCAAAATTCAGCCGTTCCATAGAGTTTGGAGGCATCTTGCAAATCCTCAAAAAATAGTTGAAGGTTGTTTGAGGAGGCCACAAGAGCTGCATGTTCCCACTCCTCGCTACCTAAAGGGGAAGGCACACATAGGACTTCATCACACAAGTCTTCACAAGTGTTTTAGGATGCTTGCAGCACACTTCATCTACAGAGCCGACAACACCCATCACATGACATACACTCACTTCTGGAGGGGCTCTGTAGATGAACTGTGGTACAAGTGTCCTATCTCACGTCACCCTCCCCATGTTTTGTAGGGAGAAATGGGCCAACGCGGGGAGAAGCCACATGGTGATGCTTCCCCACATGAGATGGGGAAGCGTAGCTGCAAACAAAACAGAGCGCAGATACTGGGATTGCCCCATGGAGGCTCTGGAATCCCCCCACTGCTCCTCATCAATGTGATGAGGTCCATAATAGAATGAGAACTGAATTTGAAAAATAAAAGTGCTACATTGCTGTACATCAGGGCTGCACACACTTTTTTAGCATGCGAGCTACTTATAATAAAACCAAGTCAGAAAGATCTACCTACCTCCTCAAGGCTGGGGAGGGGAGGGGGCGGGGCTTGGTGCAGCCTGGCTCCGCCCCCCTCTGGCTTCCGCTCTACCAGCAGCTTCTCCAGGCTTGAGGATGGCAATGCCAAGCCAGCCTTGTGCTAGCTATGCCACCACTGGCTTGGCATTGCCATCCTCAAGCCTGGAGAAGCTGCTGGAAGAGCAGAAGCCAAAGGGGGCGGAGCCAGGCCGCGCCAAGCCCTGCCTGGCTTTGGAGCTCCCAGCAGCTTCTCCAGGCTTGAGGATGGCAATGCCAAGCCAGTGGTGGCATAGCTAGCACAAGGCTGGCTTGGCACTGCCATCCTCAAGCCTGGAGAAGCTGCTGGGAGTGCCGAAGCTGGGGAGGGGGTGGGGCTTGGTCCAGCCTGGCTCCGCCCCCTTTGAGAAGCACCCCATCCGGTTGGGATCAACCTCCTTCAGTCCTGGGATATACTGGTCGATCGCGATCAACTTCCTGGGCAGCCCTGCTGTACATTTTAGAATACTTTCTCTTTGTAGATAGATAACAGTTCTGTATTTTAAACAGAAGTAATTCATGGGAGATTCCAGAAGCTGTACAAGATGCAGAATCCTCACCAGGCCATTGGAAAGCACTGGTACTCTGGCACCTGTAATTTCTGTGAGCTTCACTTAAAAGCACTTAAACTACAGGGAGTCTCTGAGTTGCAAACACCCAACTTACAAACAATTCATAGTTAATAACAGGATGAGGCAACAGGAAGTGAGAAATATCGACCCCTTGGAAGGGAAGTGTGGGGAAAAGTGTGTCCGCTGAAGCTTTACCTCCATCCAATTTTTGTTTCCACAACAAGGAAAATATTTCAATTATCACAGGGACAGAAAGTGAGGTGAAATCTTCTGAACAGGGGCACAGAGAGCAAAACAAACACCACAGAGTTTGCTATCCAAAGCATGCATACATATACATTGCTAAAGAAACATATAAAACCCATGAGATCACCATAAGGTACATACGTACACAGTATACAGTGCACTCTTCTCAACTCTCAGCATTACTTCGCAAACGAAGATTCTTAGGAAGGACTCATCCCACACTTTTTACAAGCGCGTTAATGACTAAAAAGGCCAATCTGAGATAGGCAAGTTTGGTTGCAGAAAGCACAGCAGAAAGTCTCCTTGGGTGATGTTGTTTCCAAGTTGTGGTTCTTTCTGTGTTGTCGTTTCTCTTCAAGACCCATTCAGCATGTCTTCTCGAAAGAGGCCGCAGCATTGTGGATACTGCGTCTCCATGTCTCCCGATGTGAGGCCAGGGTGGACCATTGTTGGTGATCAATCTGGCCGAGTCTCAGATGTTGTTTCAGGGAGTCCTTATATCTTTTTTTGGGGGGCACCTCTCTTGCGCTGACCCGTGGCGAGTCACCATAGAGTAGTATACAATGCACTCTTCTCAATACTGCTGCAGGAAAGCAGAATACACCCATTCACAATACACTAAGGAATACGTCACATTGGGCTCCTGTCATAATCACTCCTGCCCTAGCATGCTGCCAAAACGGAGCCCATCACATGACGTAGGGCTACGTCCAGCAGGGCTCCATCCTGGAACCATCCCAGGATGGAGCCCTCATTGCATAGAATGGAGACAATGCAGGGATGTGAGGAAGCCAGGCAGCAATGCTTTCTCCCATTAGATGGGGAAAGCGGCAATGCAGGGTGTGGGGCCACAGTTTACCCCACTGGCCATGAATTTGCCACACTGCCCAGCAAATCCCTCGCTGTTGCCTATGTAAGGGACCTCCCTGTGATGAGGTCCTTGTTCATATTAAACTTTTTAGAACTGGAAAGTCCAAATAGCCTATTTGAGCTTCCAAGGAATAAGTGTGGTGTTCCAGCCTGGTGGGCATCGAAAGACCCCAGGGGTGCCAAGACAGGTGCCAGCGGACCAGGGGCAAAGTGAGGATGTGCCAGCTGACTAGGGGCAGAGTGATGATGAAGATTGGCCAGATGGGTATGGGTCTCCAAATGAGAGTTTGCAATGGGACAATGAATGGCTGGAGGGATATAGGACTGAAGATGAGTTTAGTCAGGATTCCATGGAAGATGATTCCGGATCAGACTATGAGAGACCCGGTGGCCTTGGTTCCCAAGAGAGACTTTCTACTCCCTTTCCAGATGAGCATTCCGGAGAAAGGGAGTTTCCTGCTTCTCACTCTGATAGCAGTGCAGCTGGGCCTGCTAACGAGTGGGAATTCAACAGGAGGGACAGTATCAGATCTCCGAGGAGAGATTGGAGGAAGGGGGTGCGGTGGACGCACAAGAGTTAGATTCCTTTATTAGACTGGTCTGCGGGGTTTTGTCAGACCTGAAGCTACGTTCAGTTTGGAGAGGACTTGGGTCCGGAGCGGTTTGTCTTGGCTTTGCAACATTGCTTTCCATGGGAACTGTTTTGGAACTTTATCGAATTGCTTTTGGACTTTGATTTGAACTATTTTGCATTTATCTTTCTATCTTTGGACTATCGTTTATTCTGAATAAAAATAAATTTTTTGCATTGGCCTGGTGTGTGTGTTTGGGAAAGCTAACTACGGTCTGAGGCGCAACAGTAAGGCAGAGAAAGGAACAAACAGGATTTCAGAGGTGTGCCTCCTAAGGTTTTTTTTGTCTGTACAAATGGCTAGCAAATGAGTTCTGTTCCTGTTTCAGAGCTAATGCTTTGGTTAAGTACCTCAGTGTGAAGGAGTAACAAGGAGAGCAAGAATATTGTGCCTGGGAGCTATTTAAGTTTCTCTCGAGCAAATGTTATTTTGATCAGAGTGTGGTTCAGAGCAATCAGAGAATCACTGCAGGGCCACACACTCATGTTGGTTAGCTTAGGGGGGGAACCCAAGGCATTGGGCTGCCAGCGGAATAGTTAGGTTAGTGCAAAAAAGAGGTGTGTGTGTGTGTAGGGGGATGACTGTTTCCTAAAACAGGGCAGGCACTATGCTTAAGGCTGTACTTATAGTGATTAAGCCAAGCCTCCGCTAAGGGAAAGCCTTGTGTATTGAGAAATGACCTTTCCTTGCACTCTTTTCCACCTGTGTGCAGAGACAAAGAAAATTCAACAAAATCTAGTCATACTAATATAGGCAGACAACAAAAGAGCTCGCAACCAATAGCCACCTTGCCATGCTAACAATGGAAGAAAAGGTGTTTTTAAAAGACTATGTAAAGGAAGCTTTTACAATAGGAAATGTAATCTTACAAAGTGTTAAATCTTTTGTATACTTTAAAAAAAATACACACAGGTTTGATTACTTTGTTTTGAATATATATATATATATATATATATATATATATATATGTTTTAAAAATCACAGTGCTTACATTCTGCAGCTGTTCACAAAAGACTAGAAGTCAAAATTGTCTTAAGATTGCTCGACTTTGTTCTGTTGTTTTGTGTAAATCTCACATCTACTTTACCTGTGCAAATGGTACATCAAGGGACTATGTTGGGATTAAAGCATCCTTGTACTCCCTTTGACATGCTGTATCGGTGGAGGAATTCAAAAAGAAAGCGGGTTGTCCCAAGAGTCAGTCAGTGACTGTGTCTGCTTGTGTGCAATGTAGCTGTATCTTTATATATCTTTCCCCCTGTATTGCTATGACTAACAAATGGAAATATTTTAATATCATAGCAAAGTGTTGTCATTTCTACTTGCATTGACTGCTTTGAATAAAAGCGAGCTATGCCCAAGGCGGCAGTTGCGGAGTACAAAGGACAGAATATCCCAAAAAAGAAAAGTGTTATCTTCTAGGCTGAGGCTGTATGCTATTATATGTTAGCACTATATATCTAGAAATTGCCCATTTCCCCCTCTAATATCTTGATTTTGATGTCACCAGCAAATATTTCTATTTGTTATGTGCACTAATAAATACATGATCTAAGTGTTTAATTGTACGTTTCTGGTTTAAGTGCTATCTAAAAAGTCTCGCTCCCATACCCATACATGCATACAGATATCCTGACACAGACTATATATTTTTATTATTCCTTTTCCCAAAACAATATTCTCATTTTACAGAGGAAGATTTCAACTGTACAGTAGGTAAAGGTTTCCCCTGACATTAAGTTTAGTTGTGTTCGACTCTGGAGTGGGGAGAGAGGTGTTCATCTCAATTGCTAATCCAAAAAGCCAGTGTTGTCCATAGACACCTCCAATGTCATGTGGCTAGAATGACTACAAGGCACGCTGTTACTTTCCCACAGAAGCGGTACATATTGATCTACTCACATTTGTATGTTTTTGGACTGCTAGGTTGGCAGAAGCTGGACCTAACAGTGGGAGCTCATCCTGCTCCACAGATTCGAACCGCCAACCTTTTAGTCAGCAAGTTCAGCAACTCAGTAGTTTAACCCACTGCATCAGCAGGGAGCTTTAACTGTATAGTAAGCATCATATATTTATCCCACACATACGCATACAGCAGTGTTTCCCAACCTTTTTTGAGCCGCGACACATTTTTTACATTTACAGAATCCTGGGGCACACCACCAACCAAAATGACACAAAATGACACTCTAACACAGTAATACATATAGCCAACATGTTTTTGAATGTATTTATACACTCAGTATGAAACCTGGGCCTGTTTCGATGAACACAACATAGATATCCTGGCAGGAATGGCAGAAAGACACAAACTTCCCACACAGAACTCCCATAACCAAGAGAAAATGCTATAAGAGTTTGGTGGGCATTGACCTTGAGTTTTGGAGTTGTAGTTCACCTATATCCAGAGAGCACTGTGGACTCAAACAATGTTGGATCAGGACCAAACTTGGCATGAATACTCAATATGCCCAAATGTGAACACAGATGGAGTTTGGGAAAAATAGACCTTGATATTTGGGAGTTACAGTTTCTGGGATTTATAGTTAACACACAATCAAAGAGCATCCTGAACTCCACCAATGATGGAATGGAATCAAACTTCCCACACAGAACTCCCATAACCAAGAGAAAATACTATAAGAGTTTGGTGGGCATTGACCTTGAGTTTGGAAGTTGTAGTTCACCTACACCCAGAGAGCACTGTGGACTGAAATAATGATGGTTCAGGACCAAACTTGGCATGAATACCCAATATGCCCAAATATGAACGCAGATGGAGTTAAGGGGGAAATAGACCTTGTCATTTGGGAGTTGTAGTTGCTGGGATTTATAGTTCCCCTTCAATCAAAGAGCATTCTGAACCCCACCAATGATAGAACTGGGCCAAACTTGCCACACAGAACCCCCAGGTGGCTCCCTTCCTGAATGGCTCTCTCCCTCTTCCATACCAGAAGGGAAGGCACTCACTCGGTCCGCAGTTGCATTCCTTCCTTCTTTCCTGAAGTTCGAAAGAAGAAGCTGGTGGCCCTGCCTCGGACTGCGCTCCTCACTTCCGCTTCCTTTCCCTGCCTTCCCTCGATTGGAGGCTGGCTGGCTGGGGAAACGTCCGAAGGAGGCAGCGCCCCGGCCCCTTCTTCTTTTCCGCCGCCCAGCCCTTCCTCCTCCCCCCCAAGCAGCAGCAGCAGGAGTTTGGCAGGAGGGGAAAGAAAGGGGGGAAGAGAGGTTTTCCCGCGGCACACCAGGTGATCGCTCACGGCACACTAATGTGCTGTGGAACAGCAGTTGGGAAACACTGGCATACAGTACATACACAAAACACATCAACATAGGTTTATACTGTTGAGTGACCAAGAAAAAGAACCCAGGATGGGACTATGGATGCAGATAGAAGCAAAACTGGATCAAAAGTGGCTGAAATCAGAGGGCAAAGGCAAGATATAGCCATCAGTATCATGTCACTAGTGTTACCAGGCGTTCAAAATAGCAGCCACATTCAACATTCATAACCTGTAGGATTGACAATCAGGAAGTAGTTATAAACAAACAAGTTTGCGTTCTGCTTGAATAGCAAATTAAAAGGTTCATTTCAATTCACTTAGCATTGGTTTTCTCTGTAAAACTCACCTGCTGCACCCATTTCAACTTTTAAGAAGGATCTGCCCTCCAAAATGCAGGTTATTTTGCCACTCTGTTCCCTTTCACATAAAATGAAAAGCTTTCCAGCCCTCAAATTGGGAGGTGCCTACATAAGTGGCACTTGGCAATTCTAGCTGGTGTTGAGGATATACCTATTTTTGTGCAAAATTTAATACCTGGCATTCATGTTCATTCCTGTGGTGAAAACCAAGCAAAAAAACGTTTATCGTGTCAGAAGCAACTTGAGAAACTGCAAGTCACTTCTGGTGTGACAGAATTGGCCGTCTGCAGAGATGTTGCCCAGGAGACACGAGTGGGAGGCTTCTCTCAAGTCGTTGCATGGGAAGCTGGAGCTGACAGATGAGAGCTCACGCTGTCTCACAGATTCAAATCGCTAACTTTCAGGTCAGCAGTTCAGCTGGCACAAGGGTTTAACTGAGGAACAGATTGCTCCTGTATTTGGGATTATTTCTTCTCTGGTGTGAACAATACATGTGTAGACTTCAACATATGGAGTATAATAATAATAATAATAATAATAATACACTTTATTCATATTCTGCTCTTCTTACCCCGAAGGGGACTCAGAGCGGATTACAGGTACACATACTTAGCAGACAATCCCTGCCGTTTCCACATACACACATATAGACGAACAGAGGCAAACTCTGGACACCAGGGGGAGCTGACGCACTCCTCATCTCTCAGCATTCCCAGTGCCCCTTGTTCCTTCCGCATTCCTCAGCATTCCTGGAGTTCTTTAATGGCCTCATAATTCAGTCAAAATTTGCCTCTTCACTTAATGTGGTACCTTTATCTCCTACTTGACAGATGCAACTGTCTTTCAGACTGCAAAGGTCGACAGCAGGCTACACTTAAAGGTCGAGCACCCACCTTGACCCGGGCAGGCCTCGAACTCATGACCTACTGGTCAGAGAGATCTTATGCAGCTGACACTTAGCCAGCTGTGCCACATTCCCGGTGTAGAGCAGTGTTTCTCAACATGGGGGCCAGGACATCTGGGGGGCCACAAGGGGGTGTCAGCAGGGTCAGCAAAGACCATCAGAAAACACTGTATTTTCTGTTGGTCATGGGGATTCTGTGTGGGAAGTTTGGCCCAATTCTATCATCGGTGGGGTTCAGAATGCTCTTTGATTGTAGGTGAACTATAAATCCTAGCAAGTATAACTCCCAAATGTCAAAGACTATTTTCCCCAAACAAGAATGTTCACATTTGGGCATATTTGTGCCAAGTTTGGTCCAGATCCATCATTGTTTGAGACCACTGTGCTCTCTGGATGTAGGTGAACTACAACTTCAAAACTCAAGGTCAATGCCCACCAAACCCTTCCAGTATTTTTTGTTGGTCATGGGAGTTTTGTGTGACAAGTTTGGTTTAATTCCATTGTTGGTGGAATTCAGAATGCTCTTTGATTGTAGGTGAACTATAAATTCCAGCAATTACAACTCCCAAATGACAAAGCCTTGGAGTTCTCTTAGACCCCCTGCTGTCAATGGAGGCGCAAATCTCCGCTGTCAGCAGAGTGGTGTTTTTCCATCTTCGCCAGGTTAGGAGGCTGGCCCCTTACTTGTCTCGGCACGACTTGGACACAGTGATCCAAGCCACAGCCATCTCAAGGTTAGACTACTGTAATCCTCTCTACATTCGCCTGTCTCTGTCGGTGACCCGGAAACTCAAGCTGGTGCAGAACGCCGCAGCTCGGTTGCTCGCAGGAGCTCCTGCAAGCTGCCACATTACACCAATTCTGTGGGAACTGCACTGGCTTTCTATTGAGTACCAGCTCACCTTCAAAGTGTTAGTCTTGACTTTTAAGGCCTTGTATGGTCTGGGGCCAGTGTACCTAAGGGACTGCCTAACCCCATTTTGTCCCATGAGAACACTTAGATCTGAAGACTGGAATCTTCTAGCCATGCCCAATGTCAAACAATACCACCTAACTTCAACACGGAGAAGGGTGTTCTCCATCATCGCCCCAGTTATCTGGAACGCACTACCCCTGGAGGTTTGGGCCTTGTTGGCTTTTCGGAAGGCCTGCAAGTCGGCCCTATTCCGGCAGGCCTTTGAGTTATAATTGTGCTATCCCCTAGGACTTGTGTTATCTCTTAGGAATTGTTTTATCCTTGTGGTTTTATTGCTGTTATAGATTTGTTGTTTTATTGTGGTGCTTGATGTAAGCCGCCCCGAGCCGGCTGGGAGTGGCGGCCAATAAATCTAACAAATAAATAACAAATAAATGGAAGTTTTGAAAAATTTTACATGCATATGTGAACCGACCTGTATACATTACATTCAGACATACAAATATTATCACAGAATGTCTTAGTCATCAAATGATTAATATGCATATATGCAACGCCCTCCGGTAATAAAGGCATGAACAAAGTATAGGCTAATTAGACACTGCTTTCATTCAGTTTCGTGAAAGAGTAGAGGACATGATACCTCTCAGAAACAAACTCAACTTATGTTTTAAAGAAAAAGTCAAATTTCCTATTTGTTTAGGCAATAGGATAATCATTGTGCACTCTATCTTCCTATATCAAAGGCACCTTGATTCCTGGATGCCTTTCATGTTAGATTGCCGGTTAAAAAAAATTGGCATTGAAAATACTGTCACTTACTCTGGAGCAAAAGGGTAAAAGAACCGAGTTGCATCCCACTGTTATTGAAGTCAACTTACTTCACAAAAAGTGAATTAAAGTAAACATATGCAAGATTATAAATTCAGCTCTGTCTTCTTTTAGTCTGCTAATTGTTACTATCTAATTGCACAATAAACATTCTTAAATCACATAACTTTAAAATGAATTTATGTCTGCGGTTTATTTCATTTGTATTTTAAACAGTTCCTCCGCCTCAGATTTTACAGTGTATCTTTATTTACAATGCACTTTATCCTCTTATATTATTATCCAAGATAGAAGAGTTTCCCTTCCTTTAATTGGGACACTGGGTGGAATATTATTTATCCTAGTGGGCATATTTATTCATTTTACTATGAGACAAAAGGCTATATATTTTCTCAGCAAAGCAGTATTAATATTCTCTTTCTAAATAACATGCTCGGGCACATTTGGCCTATCAGGTGAAATAAATATTCCAAATGCTGGCATGCACCCCACCCCCCAAAAGTGCAGTGGCCATCTGCACTTCTCTGTTGGGCTTTAAAGGACATCTCTCTTTCCCAAAGTTTTATAATACAAAGGGCAATTCACTAATTAGTACAGTAAATTAGTGTTGCCATGAGGTTAAGTGGGGGGGGGGGGGGACTAGCCAGCCCCTGCAGTATTTCAATTAATGTTATTTTTAATTGCATGTATTAGCATTTGAGAACAAGATTGATTAGCTTTTGACCATCAAAGAAACAGTTGAAGCTGTTAAATACTGAATGCAAAGTTGTTAATTATACTTAAAATCCATAGATACCATACATATCAATCTAGAAGGTCATCACAGTACAGCCGAGTAGGTGTGGTTTTGGAGTCTGTTTATTCGAAAACTCTTGAACAAACATTACCTGTTACCTGATTATGTAGTCGATGATGGAAATTAGCTTCTCATTCCATTTTTACTTGATGTTTCTAAGAAGTCCCTCGGTTTAGGTTTGTTCATCTTTAGACCAAGATTAAAACAGCAAACATCAAAGTTGAAACCCAGACATAGTTAGCAAAGGCAGTGTTTTTCAACCTTTTTTGAGCCGCAGCACATTTTTACATTTACAAAATCCTGGGGCACACCACCACCAAAATGACAAAATGACACTCTAACACAGTAATACATATAGTTAATATGTTTTTAAATGTGTTTATACACTCAGTGTCAAACCTGGGCCTATTTCGATGAAAACAACATAGATATCCTGGCAGGAATG
Source organism: Anolis apletophallus (assembly GCA_030556195.1). Taxonomy (NCBI): domain Eukaryota; kingdom Metazoa; phylum Chordata; class Lepidosauria; order Squamata; family Anolidae; genus Anolis; species Anolis apletophallus. Next base: position 21,543,638 of record JARBWK010000009.1, on the reverse strand, counting down.
GCAGAAAGACAAAAACTTCCCACACAGAACTGCCATAACCACGAGAAAATACTATAAGAGTTTGGTGGGCATTGACCTTGAGTTTTGGAGCTGTAGTTCACCTATATCCAGAGACCACTGTGGACTCAAACAATGTTGGATCAGGACCAAACTTGGCATGAATACTCAATATGCCTAAATGTGAACACAGATGGATTTTGGGGAAAATAGACCTTGACATTTGGGAGTTACAGTTTCTGGGATTTATAGTTAACACACAATCAAAGAGCAGCCTGAACTCTTGCAACAATGGAACTGAACCAAACTTGGCATATTGAATTCTCACTACCAACAGAAAGTACTGAAAGGGTTTGCTTGGGAATTGACCTTGAGTTTGGAAGTTGTAGTTCACCTACACCCAGAGAGCACTGTGGACTCAAACAATGTTATGTTATGTTGTTGTTTGTTTTCTATCCAGAATCACAATGTTGGAAGGAGGCTCACCAGTTTAAGGTCCCTAAAACAGGCATGGGAAAACTTTGGCCCTCTGGGTGCTTTGGACTTCAATTCCCACCATTCCTAACAGCCTGAGGCCCTTTCCTGCTTAAATGGCTGAGGGGAAAAAAGGAAAAGGGCCCGAGGCTGCTAGGAATGGTGGGAGTTGGAGTCCAAAATACCTGGAAGGTCCAAGTTTGCCCATGCCATCTTTCGACAGAGACCTCTTCCTCCCCTTCCCCTTCGCGCCCTTTCTTCCCCCTCCTGCCGAACACTTACTTTTTCTTCTACACTGCCGCTTCTGCCGCCATTTTGATCCGAGGGGTCAGTGTGCAAAGCAAGGCAAAGCGAGCAGAGTGAGGCTGGGAAGAAGGGAGCCTGAGTGGAGAAGAAAAAGTGTTCGCAGGAGGGGGAAGAAAGGGTACTGGAGGTTCCAATTTCCCATGGCACTCCACGGCACACTGGTTGGGAAACACTGGGCAAAGGAAGCATCCCAAGTGTATCCAGTGGCCAGAAACTTCTCCATACTATGCTTTCAACAGGTGCTAGTGAAAGAATCACTGAGATCAGGGGTGTCAAACTCTCATGGAGGCTCACATCAGCCTTGTGGTTACCTTCAAAGGGCATTGTATCCATGAACAGAGAATCCCTGGGTAAAAAGGCCCAACTGTCCTTTCTTTACATAGTGGCCAGTGCTCTAATTTTTACCTAATTTGGGTCTCCCAAATGTTACTGAACAACAACTCCCATAACTTGGTATTATCCGTCATGTGGGCTGGGAATAATGAGAATGGCAACCCAAGGGCACTTGTGGCCTTGAGGTTGGGAAAAGGTTAAAGGACATTTTAAAGTCAGACATCCTATCTACAAAACTTCCATTTGCCCTAAGGAACTGGGAAATTGTTGTTTCTGTTCAATGTTTGATGTTTTGTTTATGTCTGTTGTAACAGGCTGTGTTTTTTTAAATTTAAGTTGTAAAGTCATAATTTTGTGTTTATATGTCGGATTGTTTAAATTTGTTAGTATGGATGTATTGTTGTTGTATTCGGGCATTGAATGGTTGCCTTTTATGTTTGGAATCCACCCTGAGTCCCTCCAGGGAGATAGAGCGGAATATAAATAAAGTATTATTATTATTTATTTCTAAATTCAAACCCTACTATTCTGACTAAACAGAACACACTGCAGCCTCCCAGAGGTTACAGTATCACAATTCCCATCAATTCTAGATATGATGTCTAATGAAGAGGAATACCTGCATTGTAGTCTAGCATCTTGAGGGCCACATAAAGTGACATGGCCAGCTGCATTTGGCCCGCAGACCTTGCATTTGACACATGTGACCTAGATGATTCTTGCAGGAATAACAGCAGAATCACGGTGTTTTTGCAGCTCTGGGAATTTCTACTGCTGCAAAAAGAATCCAGTTGATTCCAGAGAATGAATAAATGGGCAGATGGCAGCACCATGAGAAAGGGATAATATTGGTTTCCTCAATGGCTATTTGTTAAAATAATTTGATGGAGTTTTTTGACCATGTAGAGGATCTGTTCAGGCCTGCTGGGTGAATAAGGCCCAAGGCTTTCAGCACTTGATATTCTGAAGGGCAGCCAAATCCTTGCTCAGGTAAGCTCAGTACACAGGTTTAGCTGCATTCTTAATTATTGATTTGGTTCCGCTTTTCATTGCTACATCAGAACAAATAGAGACACCTTTGGACATTAGTGTTGATGCCTCAGAACAAAAATTCCTATGTTTAATATCAAGCTCCGTAAATGTCAGGAGACCACAATCATCACCTTGGAGGTTGTATTTCAGTGACAGCATAGATCTAAAAATCATGGAGCCAGGCTTTAGTAGTTGGTGGTTCCATCTGAGTGCAGTAGTGAATTTAATTTGGTGAAACTTTAAAGAGGTTATCCAGGATGCTGGACCTAGTTTGCAGATGAGAGTTCAGACTAAAATTGGAGTATCTGTTGTCGAACAACGACTATGGACTGGCCCCGCCAACCGCCAGCGGAGCCCAGTCCAGAGAGTTCGTGAATACCCTGGTGAGCCCGGAGCGACCTAGGTCTCCCCAAACCTTCCCGTCCCCGGAGGTCAGATTATGCTCACCACGATACAAGGTAGAAGCCACAAAATTTATTCTGCTCAGCTGAGAGGATGCGACCGCAATTCCCTGATTCATAAGTACGCATGCATTTACATTCAAGACATGAGTTTTTAAAGGTTACAGAGCTGTCAAACATTTGAATTTCCCGCTCCGCCCCCTCCCGGCCGGCTTGTCGACGATAGGCTGGAACGCTGGAATCAGCTGATGGGCGGGATGCAGGCTGGTTCCGAGGAACCTATCAGCGCCCCCCTCCATCTGCCTGACTGGCCAATCAGATGTTACACACCATATATGGGGTTCCAGGAGGAAAGAGGTTGGGCAAGCTGTCATCAGGAAGGATTATGGAGGGCAAACAAAGGAAGTCCTTTTCAGGTGTTGACCTGGGGCGAGAAGCCCGATGTTAGCTTTTGTTATCAGGAAGTGTATCTATCAAGTCCATATATCACTTCCTCATGTCTGAGTTGGGAAGAAAAGAGAATCTGATTAGGATGATCCAATCAGATGGCAGGAATGACAAAAGTCCTATGGAGGGCTTTGTCTGGTTTCCGAGGCCAAACAGGGAGCCCACTGTGTTCCATGATTATCTTTTGTCCAACACCCAAGGGCTGGCCTAGTTAGTCGAAACTCAGAGATCTAGGCAATCTTGGGGTTAGTCAGGTGTGGAGACAGGAAAGGACCGAATCTCCATAACAAGGGCCTGACCAATAGTCTATTGCTCCATGCAAACACGAAATGGTGAAACAAAGATTTGAGATGGCTCAGGGTATAGGTGAGACATATCCTCTCAGCAAACATGGCAAAACATAATTACAAAGGCAACTTTTCCGGCTATCCTAGGGAGTGGGGTGGGGGAGGTTTACACAGGGTCAAAGGGGAGACTTGTAGGGTTACATTCCTATAGTTAAAATGACAGTAATAAACAGGGGTGCATTTGTACAAAAATGAATCTTTTCGGATGCGGGCCTAGAACCCGGTGCCTCTAAGTTTGCAGCTGTCAGTTCAGAACACAGATGGGGGCCTCCAGCTTCTTAGGCCAAATTCATCTATCTTTCTTTTGACAGCTCAGTGGAGCTTTTATATGCCCTGAATGTCCTTATGAAAATATGTGAAAAATGGGAATCCCTTGCCAGCTGAGTGACGCAGGGCCGCCAAATTGCCAGGCCTGGGTACCCCCAGCTGAGGGGCAAAGAAAAGGGGGAAACTCCCTCCTCCCTTTCGTGGGCCTCGAACCCTCGGTTCCCCGTGGCCTCAACCTTGCTTGTTGAGCCACCGCGGTTCTCTTTGGAGTGCAGCTTCTCCGTATTTGAGGCGCCCGCAAAATGGAAAAAGTGTAAAACTCTGGGAGTACCGAGGGGTCCTCACTTGGGGGATGGTCCGGATCCATATTGTGTCTGGAAACAGGGTTGCGTGCAAGTGTCTGGGGCCATTCACTCTAGGAACGACCTGCTGCGGGAAACTGGTAAAGGTGTCTAGTTTTGCGATGTGAATTTTCAGGTTCGATTACATATCCAGGGCTCATCTTCACTGGCCACTTAGGGTAGTGTGTTCCTCAATCAGTCCTATGGTGGCTAAATTCTGCACAGGATCTAGTTTAACCAGAAGTGGCATTGCTTTGATGCAGCCTTGCCATGGATTAAGCTAAATTAGAGAAAAGCCCAAATCATGACTAGGGCCAGTGAAGACAGTTGAGCCAGTTTCTAATGGAACCAACCACAATTGTCTTCTGTCCCATCATGCATTCCCCAGGCTCAGCCCAGAGGCACGGGATAACAGTCCCCTCTTATCTTTGGCTGTGAAGACAACACAGCTATGAAGAAAACGATGCATCTTTTAATCTGCAGAAATTGGAAACCATTCTGCCTCACTCACTCAAAACATATATACACTGAATGAATAAACAACAACAACAACAACAGGAAAGAATGTAAGTAAAACTTCAGGACAGCAATGTAGAAGAATATTCCAGAGCATAATACCTTGGAATTCATATGAACACAAGAAATATGCATATTCCCAATGTCAACTTTAATGTTAATGGTGAGGAGTCAATGGCTAGAAAGTTTTGGGTGTCTATCAATAAAGGGATCACGGCATCTAAGCATTGTCTGGGGTTTCTGGGAAATGTAATCCAAAGGTTTAACTTTCTCAAGGTCCAACACACTTTGAAGTGATTTATTACTACACATTACTTGTTTCTCCATAAGATGGTTAACATTTTATGGTAGACAAACATCAGCATTCTGGAAGAAGCAAAGACCACCAGCACTGAGGCAATGATTCTCTGCCATCAACTTCACTGGACTAGTGGCCACCATCTCCCAAAGCAGTTACATCACTCTCAGCTCAAGGATGGAAACCAGATGTTCGTGGACAGCAAATAAGACTTAAAGATAGGTTTAAAGCTAAACTTTAAAAATGTAGCATAAACACCAGGACGTGGAAAGCCCTGGACCTTGAGCATTCTAACTGGAGGTCAGCTGTTACAAACAGCTCTGCGAATTTTGAATAGAGGGTGAAAGGAAGAAAACATGCCAATAGGAAGGTGTGAAAACAAACCATTGTTGTTACCCCCTTCCATCTGAAAATCTATGTCCTCACTGTAAAAGACCATGTAGATCCAAAATAGGTCTCTACAGTCACTTATGGACCCACTGCCAAGATTCTGTCCTTGGAAGACATACTCAGCCACAAGGGATCACCTGTTAACGATGGTTGTATACTCCTGCATGGCAGGAGCTTGAACTGAATTTCGCTTGTAGCCTCTTTCAGCTCTATGATTCTATGATTCAGAATCAAAATTATGTTTTCATTAACAAGAAGTAAAAATATTTGAATAGTTTGCTTCAAATTCCTCATCGGTCACCATTCCCAGATAGTCTTTGCAGGATTCTAGTTGAGAATTGAATGGGTTGGGCACTTGATCTTTAGCTGCCTTTATCGTTAAGCAGAACAACAATTACAATTGAATTGAACATTTGCACTGCATTGAAGTGTATAGCAATGTAATTTAGCTTATTCACATGGGTTAAATTGGAATACAAAGTCCACTCAGATGTTGAAAGCATTAAAAGTAATATAGCCAAATGAACCAGAAGAAATCCTGCAGTTAAGCGATGAAGGCATATCAGCAACAATATGCACCTGCTTCATTCAACTGAAACTGTCTGCTGGTTACTTTTAGATGTGGTAAGTTTTCATGTAAACATATTGGGGGAAAGGGAGAGATAGTCCATATGTGGTGAGCAACATTTTCCACATTAGGCAAAATTGGTTAACAGTGATTTAATTTATTAAAAACCTCACATGACATGAGAGATTAGGCAAATAAATAAGCATTTTGTTCACATTTCTCATCCAAAATATATAGACTGTATTTTTCCTAAAAGTCAAATTTAAGGTGAATCTGGAAGGTTGTTTTTGAACAAAATATCTGTAAAGACTCTCTATATTTCACTTTCAACTGTGGCCGGGTAGTTTTCTTATTCCACCCATACCACCAATTTATATAAAGACTTCTTTTATTTCCTCTTGCTGTCACCATATAATGTAATAAGTATTCACACAGGTCAGCTTTCCCACTGACCTTTCGATTACTGTGTCAGGGCAGGGTATCCCTCTAACCCAAACTCCCACTGACACTATTTGTTAACTTTTGCTGCCACCATTCACTATACTTGGCTACCCACTAGGAAGAAGTTGTTTTCGAGGCTACAACTTGGCATGAAAGTTTCCAAGACTTGGCAAGGCTCCGCTTAGCAAAAGCGAATCAGGAACAAAACAAGGTACAAGGTCCAAGGCTCCCTTGGCAGGCCACTAGCCCAAACTTAGCTCCGTGGTCTAGCCTCGCTAACACGTCTGCATAGAATAGACGTGGCCGAGGTACTGAGGATCCGTTCCCACGAATCCTCTACTTAATCTTCGTGGCGAGGACCCCGACGCTCTAGGCTTCTCCTTCTCCAATCTGTGGTGCGGGACCTCGGTCTGTCTAGGCTATGAAACCAACCCCTCCTGCTAGACTCGATGTTCCGTCTCCTATCAAAGGTTCGGCCTTGCCTCCCAGCACCTGGGTCTCTATCTCCGTGAGAGTCAAACTCCCTATCTACTTCCCAGCTATCCTCCTCCAGGTCTTCATGCATTCTTTCTTGCGATCCTCCCCCGGCCGTTCATACGTTTCACTATCACTGCTTTCAGTTTGCACCTGGCTTTCCATATCCTCGTAAGGATCAGGCCAGCCTTCATCCCAGGCTAGGCTCTCTGTGGGAGAAGAAGGCCCAGCTATGGCAAAATATCCTTCTTCCAGCCCCTCTAAATCCTCTTCAGAATCTATCTCAGCTGCTGCTGGCTCTAATGCAAGTGGGACCCCTGGCGCTGTCCCATGCCCCCCAGGCACGAACGAGAACTGGGTTGCTACACACGGGAAGATATCTTTGGTAAAGAACTGTAAAGTTTATTCAAACAATGTTCTAAGTGTGGAGGTTTCAGAGTTCAAAGCTTAGGTGGTTACAGTATCTTCTTAGAGGCATGTATCTTAAGGTTACAATACACTAACTATGGAGATACAACTTGATACTATATTGCTGCACTCCCAGAACCAATAGCTCAGCAGTCTTTACACTAACTACTTGTCCCTTAAACCCAATGCTTTCCTAGCAGTTCAAACACAGCTTTTCTTTTACTCTCTCACAGAGTAGAGTCAGAGTCTTTTTTAAAACCGGCTGACAGCTGGCTAAAACATGCTCTCTAACTCTCCACACACCCTCTCTCCTTCGACTTTCACTGCCAACTGCCAACTGCTAAAGTTTGAATTTGAAGATTCTAAGGCCAGTTGCAGGCTCCGTCTCCTGTTTCCACAGTAACGGAAACCCCTTGGAGGTTCTGCATGCTAATCTCTCTGTTAACAGTAGGATTTGCTAAATTTTTACCCCTTCATATATATAGTTTTTGATGGCATGCACCAGTTCCTCAATAATTTTATGACAGAGCCCACCGGTTCCCATCCCATTACGTAAAACTACTTCCAGTGGGACTCTGCCATAAAACTATCAAGGAACTGGCACATGCCTCCACAGCAGCAACATGGGAGGCTTCTCGTGTTCAACAGGTGTCAATGAAGGGAAGCCAGGCAGCATATGTTTCCCCCTATGGGATGAGGTAGGGGATAAGCCAGGCGATGTGGGTCATGAGGTGATGGATTCCCCACGCCAGGCACCACTGGATTTGCCATGATGTGTGGCAATTCCTGTGGTAAGTCTAATGAGGTCACAAGCATGTATCACATAGATACAGTAAAACCACTTCTGTAGCAACTTTACTTTAAAAAGAAAGAAAAACAAAAGAACCTAGCCCAATCCTCTCAGACAATGACTTGTGAGGTTCACAAGTTATTGCAAAGGAGTCCTCAGGGTTTTCAGAGGGGTTATAAATGTGAAAAGTTGGCAAACCCCAAAATACTCCTTTCCTTGAGCAGATCAGTAATTTTCTCCATTAAGGCTTTTCTAACTATAAAAGAGCAAACACATTGTGTATGCATAATTAATCCATTCTTCAAACTAATTTTTGACATATTGGTCAGTAAGTACAGTGAAAATCTGTTTCCTCAAAGCTGTTGTTTAAAGTCATGTGTTAAAATCACACAGCAAACAGAAACCTGTGCTTAATTACTAGAAGTTCAGATGATAAATCTAACAAACCAAAATTAATAGTCTGTAATTATCAGGTATATACTTCACCTGGAGTACCAGATTCAGTCACAATTGCCAATATGTTAACATGTAATTGCCCTTGGAGCATGATAATTCATAGTGCAAACTATGATAAACGTCATCGGAAGCTAAAATGTGAGAAAATAATAATGAAGGTGAAATTTAATTATTTCAAACCTAAATGTATGTGATAATCGTAGAGGAGTTGAAATGAAGCTTCAGAGTGAAATTTCAATAAATAAAATCCTTATATTTTATGCTGCTTATTAACATACTACAAGTAAATGAAACTAATTCTATTAAAAGAGATGGGAAAGAAAATAATCTGGGAAATATTTTGAATGCCCCACATGAGACATGGTATTTCCATAAAATTAGCTTAGGGAGTACCTTGGAAAATAGTCTTCCTGCTATCTTCTGCTGTACAAGACTTTTTGTCTGCATGTAATTATATTTTGTCAGGTGGAGAGCAAAATATATGTGAATTTTACAAAGAGGGTTAGAGAGGAAGTCCTTTCTCATCTACAGCACGATGATGGGTTTACACATTCCACCTGCTCCACACTCCTTGGACTAACAGTGTCACAGAAGCTATTTCAAGAAGAAATGTGGAATTAAAAGAATCTGCAAAGAAATGCTAAAAGACCGGAGAAAGGGGAGGGTGGGCAGAAGTCAGTCTAATATGGTAATACTTCAGCAGAAAGTTTTAAAAAAATTCCTTTCACCCACTTTACATCAGGAACTCAAGGAAGCAAATGCAATTCTAAAGTAATTTCATCTGGTTTGTCGGATTACCAAATTGTCATCAAATTGCAGCAAAAGCGTGTTTTATATATATATATATATATATATATATATATATATATATAATCCGTTGTACATACATTTGCCTAAGGAAAAGCAAGAAACAGAGGGGGAAGGGCAATCCACACTTTAAAGCCTTGGTGTTACCTTAGATCCTCAGCTGTCGATGGAGTCTCACATCTCCACCGTCAGCAGAGTGGCGTTCTTCCATCACCGTCAGGCTACGAAGCTGGCCCCCTATCGTGCCGGGGCACGATCTGGCCACAGTGGTCCAAGCTACGGTCATCTCAAGGCTGGACTACTGTAATGCTCTCTACATTGGCTTTCCTTTGTCGATGATCTGGAAACTTAAGCTGGTGCAGAATGCCACAGCCCAGCTGCTCGCGGGAGTCTCGACAAGCTGCCGTATCACACTGATCCTGCGGGAACTGCACTGGCTTCCTGTTGAATTCTGGATTACCTTCAAAGTGTTAGTTTTGACTTTTAAGGCCTTGAATGGTCTGGGGCCAGTGTACCTAAGGGACCGCCTTATCCCATACTGTCCCACCAGATCCTTAGGCTCTGAGGAATAAAATCTCCTTGCTGTACCAAGTATTAAAGCATATCACCTGACAGCAACACGGAGAAGGGCATTCTCAATCATAGACCCGGTTCTTTGGAACGCATTGCCCTCCGAAACCCGTGCCCTTCAGAGCCTTCCAGCATTCCAGAAAACCTGCAAGACGCTATTGTTCCGGCAAGCTTTTGGGTCCTGAACAATTGCTGGATTCCCCTTCTGTTGCTAACATTGTTTTATCCATGATGCTGTTTAATGTGCTTGATGTTGTTTTTAGTGTGATGTTTTTATTGTGATTGGTATGTGAGCCGCCCCGAAACGGCTGGGAGTGGCGGCGAACAAGTTCGAATAAATAAATAAATAAATAGTAATAATAGTATTTTATCTCTTTGTCAATATTGTTATGCTTGTGATGCTACATGAAGACCCATGAGAGATCAAGTTGTGTAACAAAAGATATTTCTATCCCCCAGAGATCAGTTGAGAGAACTGGTGTGATGTGTAGTTATGAGAAAACAGAAGAACTTGAGGTACCTCTGGTATACCTCATACATTTTGAAAGGTAGCATCATGAATTCCCTCGGCTCCTTTGTTTTTCAAGGTTTATGGAGAGCCCAAAATAACATGAAATAGCCCCTGTTAGATCCTACCAAAAGTCTTTCTCATAACAACTGTCCCAGTTTAGTGGGAAGAACCTCTGCTGTTCCACTTTCTCAACTGTTTTTTTTAAAATATCCTGGTTTCTCTCATTTCCTCCTTTGTCCTCTACTTCTGTAAGTTCAGCCGAAGGTAGAAAAGAACAGAAGAGAAGATGGATCAGAGCCTTATTACCAAAGAGAAGCTACAATATGCTCAAGGTGAACTCATGAGTGTTTTGTCATGGGGAAACTGGGATCTGACCAATCTCCATTGGATAGAGTGGGTAAGTAGTACATATACAAAATATGTAGCGTGGGTGCAATATCATAATTACTGTTATGATGTGCACATTCACGCACACATATTTATTTATTTATTTACTTCATTTATATTCCGCTCTTCTCACCCCAAAGGGGACTCAGAGCGGATTACAGTACATATACTTGCAGACAATCCCTGCAGTTCAACATATATAGGCATATTTTTAGACATATATGGACGAACATAGACGAACAAAGAGGCAAACTTCTGGCAAACTTCTGGCCACCAGGGGGAGCTGACACACTCCTCTCTCAGCGTTTTTTCCAGCATCCCTTGTTGTTCTTCCGCAATCTTCAGCGACTCCTGGAATTCTTATGGCTTCATAAATCAGTCAGAATTTGCCTCCCCACTTAATTTGGTACCTTTATCTCCTACTTGACAAATGAGGCTTTCAGGCTGCAAAGATCAACAGCAGGCTACACTTAAGGTCGGTCACCAACCCCTACCTGGGCAGGCCTCGAACCCATGACCTACAGGTCAGAGAGATCTCATGCAGCTGACACTTAGCCAGCTGCACCACTTCCCAGTGTACATAGAGTACAATTATGCCTCAGTGAGGTTTATGTGTTCCTGGATGTTGCCTCTTTAACAGAAAATGTAATAGAAGAAACAAATAACACTGAAAGGGTAGAGTTAACTTATACCCTGTGTGTGTGTATGCCTTCAAGTCACCTGTCAACTTATGGTGACCCCATGAATTTCATAGGTTTTTTTCTAGGCAAGGCATACTCAGAGGTGGTTCTTTCAGATCCATTCTCTGAAATGTCGTCTACAGATTTTGGTGACTCAGCCTGAGTCCTTTAACAGAAGCCTCTGAGAATTCATTTAAATTGCTACAGCAAGATGCTGTGTGATAAAATAAAAAAGATAAGACTACTGACATATTTGCATTGTGGAAGACGGTTTCCAGTGGTCTGTGGAAGATTCAAAATACTTTGTTTACTTATGTCCTATCGAGTTAAAAATCCCCAATAGCCACTTCTTCTCTCTGTGGGTCTCTCTCTCCACTGAGAGAGTTAATCTTCTCTACTTGTAAACAGGTATGTTTTAGTTCCAGTAAACTTGCGATAGCAATTTATAGATTACTCTCTGTCCAAACCGCACAAGGAGGGAGATGATTCACCACTGTAGCTTCAAGCCTGCTTGTGGGCTTTTCTCTTCTACCAAGTCAGGAGAGTGGGAAATAATATGCGCCTAAAAGCCATGTGTGCCCAAATCCTTCATAAAAAGAAGCTTAGTAGACATGTCTGTTTACTATTTTGGATTTCTTTAAAACTTTTCTAAACTCAGTAAAAATGTTTCAGAGTTTCACTACAAGACTTGCCTTCTCATTGCCTGGCCACATTATTTAGACCACACTCAGATGTGGCTGGGCCACATGTCTCACAGTTTGCATTTGTGAAATGTTGGCGATATGGCATCTAGTCCAACATTCTGTTCAAAGAGTGAGCAGACAGTTACTCATGGGAAACCTGCCTGCAGGGTTACAAACTATGCTATATCAATATGACTTTCAGGCAAGAGAGAATATTCCCTCCTGGATCCTTAACCAACTTGGCAAAGGACAAAGTTAATTTCCTATGAAACCCTCTTCCCACTTCTGACAAGGAAGGACCTCATCACAAAGGCCTATTGGTTGCCATACATTGTCACTCCACACCCTACCTTGTGCAACTTGCCTTTATTCCTATCCCACAGGAAGAAGCGTTGCTGCTCACTTTCCCCCACTGTTAGTAAGGCAACATGGGAAGGCTTCCATGCTGCCACATTGGCACCATACACTGCTTCTTCTCCCTTTCTGGATGGAGCCTGGCTGGAAGTAGTATGATGGGCTCTGTCCTGAAAGGAGAGACAAGCAGTGTACAAAGGGCCAAGAAGACCATCTGATGTGGTTGTAATATACACCTCCCCTCCATTTAAACATCTTTAAAAGTGAGTTGCATCTTATGCCCTTTCTACACTGCCATATAATCCAGAATATCAAAATATAATCCACATTATCTGCTTTCAACTGGATTATATGAGTCTTCACTGCCATATAATCCAATTCAAAACAGATAATCCGGTTTTTATATAATAGTGTAGAAGGGGAATCACAGGGTTTTTTTCCCCTATTTTACATGCTTTGCAGATGGCACCACATGTTTAAATATTTGAAGCGATGTCACACTGAGGAGAGGGCAAGCTTGTTTTCTGCTGCTCTAGAGATTAGGGCAAAGAGTAATGGATTCAAATAGTAGGGAAACACATTCAACCTAAATATTGGGAAAAACTTCCTAATTGTAAGAACTGTTCAGCAGTTGGAAATGCTGTCTCGAGATATAGTGAAATCTCCTTCTCTGGATATTTTAAAGCAGAGGCCAATTACAAATGAGTAACTATGTGTAATGAATTCATTTCCCACTAACTAAGAAATAACTGCATGGCATTACAATTGAAATGAGAAGAGATATTTCATTCTTTTTGAGTTGTCACTTTAACTTTTGGTTACTTTTATAATTAGGAGTATTTGGTCCTCATAAATGTTCATTGCTGTGGTTGTAATTGTGGTTCATGTGATGTTTCACACTTGTGACTCTCGACCTGCTGTGGATGTTCCGGCCACTATAACATAGACAGGGAGAGAGTGCACTTTGTACCTCAGGCCAGTGACTTATAGCATTTCTATTTTACGTAACTAAAAACAGCTAATGTAGTTATTTTTGAGAAATGATCATCAACGTTGTGTCTGTGATACCAACTAATTTTTGACTCTTTAAACTATTAGTAATTAAGCTTTAATTCTACATTGCCAAATAATAGGCAAATATTTTTCTAACAATTTCAATATACATGTACATACATATAGACATTATTTTGTTGTTTATTCATTCAGTTGCTTCCGACTCTTCGTGACCTCATGGACCAGCCCACACCAGGGCTCCTTGTTGGCCGTCACCACCCCCAGCTCCTTCAGAGTCAATCTAGTCACTTCAAGGATACCATCTATCCATCTTGCCCTTGGTTGGCCCCTCTTCCCTTTTCCTTCTATTTTCCCCAGCATCATTGTCTTCTCTAAGCTTTCTTTTCTTCTCATGATGTGGCCAAAGTATTTCATCTTTGCCTCTAATATCCTTCTCTCCAATGAGCAGTTGGGCTTTATTTTCTGAAGTATGGACTGGTTGGATCTTCTCATGGTCCAAGGCACTCTCCTCCCAAGAAGTAAACCTCTTTTGATTTCCTGGCTGCTGTTCATGTCTGCAGTAATTTTTGTACCTAGAAATACAAAGTATGTCACTGCCTCCATGTTTTCTCCCTCTATTTGCCAGTTATCAATCAGTCCGGTTGCCAGAATCTTGGTTTGTTTGTTTTTTTGTTTAACTGCAACCCAGCTTTTGCACTTTCTACTTTCACTTTGATTAGAAGGCTCCTCGGCTCCTCCTCGCTTTCAGCCCTCAAAGTGGTATCATCTGCATATCTAAGGTTGTTAATGTTTCTTCCAGCAATTTTAACCCCAGCCCTGCACATCACATGGTGTGTTTTGCATACAAGTTGAATAGGTTGGGTGAGAGTATACAACCCTGCCGTATTCCTTTCTCAATCTTGAACCAGTCTGTTGTTCCATGGTCAGTTCTTCCTGTTGGTACTTGGTCATTATACAGCTTCCTCAGGAGACAGACAAGGTGATTTGGTATGCCCATACCACCAAGAACTTGCCACAATTTATTATGATCCACACAGTCAAAGGCTTTAGAATATAGTCAATAAAACAGAAATAGATTTTTTCTGAAAGTCCCTTATTTATACTTATTATACATACACACACACACACACACACATATGCACACATACATATAGAACCTGTGGGTATGTATACATATGTAGTAACTATGCATTCATATATATATGGCTCTGTGTGTGTGTGTGTTTGTGAAAAATTGAATTCTTGCCCATTGCAAAGAAATCAATCTAATCAATTTCTCAATGTTAGCTTTACTTGCCCAATCTATAGTATGTGGTAAGTCAATAGATTTCCCAGTGTTATCAGTCAAAATCTTTCATGTCACTAACAGATTTTCTTTATGAACTTTATGTTTATATCTATTTGATTGGGTAGACGATTTATCAGGATTGAGAAGTAACAGAATGCCAATATTTTCTAACACTTCTCTTTTCCTCTTCCAATTCTTTCCCCATTACATAATGCAAAAGTTGTGTATGAGAGAAATGTCTTTTGAACCACAACTTATGGAATCTCTGAACAGCTCCAAAATGTTTTTGAAGTTACTTAACAAAGTTTAATAGGAAATATACACAAATAGTCCATGATCTAGTATTTCTGATTTCTCTTGTGGGGAATGAAGAGAATTTGCAAGACGAAAACCAACACATTTAAAAGCTGATACTAGCGGTGACTTCTACAAATTCAGTGCTAAAAAGACAAATGAAGGTGCCCTAGAAGAAATCACACCGGACTTTCTTTAAAAGCCTAGATAACCAAACTGAAGCCATTGTACTTTGGTCATATCATAACACAGTGTGACTTACTAGGAAATCTGATGACACCTGTTAAAGTGGAAGGAAACCATATCAATTTGGAAGACTTAAACCGGGCAGATGATAATTCTAGGAGACCTCTCTTTCATTTGAGTCAAAGTCAGAAAATAACATCAACAACTTTGAATGTTGCCCAAAGCAGTTTGACCAAAAGAATTCTAGAGCCACTAGTATGGATTAAAAATAATAATTTATGTACAACATTGATTTATTCATTGATTTATTTGTTAATTAGGCCATATTCTGACTGGTAAACCCCTCTCAAAGTCCTAGGTTTTGTATTGGTGCATTCCAGTATTATTTTGGAGATCCACAAGGCATTGAATTCATCCCGACATATTTTCAAAATGAAATGAAACTGTATTTTGTTGTTGTTGCCTTCAGGTTGTTTCCAGCTAAGTAGCAAAGTCTGGAAAAGTGGTGGTGGTGACAACCACAAATAGCTGGTGTGTATTGATTGCAGGCGTCACCACTCCAGAGTTGGTGCACTGCTACAAATAGCACACTGTTGTTCTCAACAGGAAGACAAACTCCTTCTTAGGAATCTCCGATTTTAAGGCCCTGGAAAACATTTTCAGTTTTTCCCCAATTACCTTCCATCTGGTAACTGATGTCCTCGCTGCAAAAGAACACGCGGATCAAGAATAGGTCTCCACAGTCACCCTCAGACCCGTTGCCAAGACCCTACACTTGGAAGGCAATCATACTCGGACACAAGGGATCGCTTATGATGATGATGATGATAACTGAAGCTGGAGCCCAGTCTCTCTTGTACCAATTTGTTTCTAATGTCTTTAGCCAATTTTAGCCAAACAGTCTGGTATTTCTCTGCTTAGAAGCAGTCCCTCTTCAATGAATTCCCTCAGTGGTAGGAAGAAATATTTTATTAAGATGGCCTTTTCAAGATGCATTAATTGAAATACTGAAATGGTTCTTTGAAAGTTGGAAGTTACCACAGGCTATATGCCATTCTGGGGACCCAGCCTTAACTTTTTTTTCATGCTGGTGGTTTTTACAAGTAGTTGAGAATTAAAATCACTGTGAAGGAAAATGAAGGACCTCTGTAGCAACAACCCTTTCTGATAGGAAACTGCCCAACCATATTGTAATAAAACATATTATCATAACTTTACGAAGGGGCTGCAGTTAGCACAGCGGGTTAAACCACCAGCTACAGAAAATCTTGCCAACCGAAAGGTTGACAGTTCAAGCCGGGAGTGAGGTGAGCTCCTGCCATCAGCCCTAGCTTCTGCTTACCAAGCAGTTTGAAAACAGTAATGTGAATAGATAAATAGGCACCACTGTGGTGGGAAAGTAAAAGGCGCCCCTGAAGACATACTGGCAATTTGATCAGAAAGGCATGCATGGACAACAAGCTCCTTGGTGTGGAAAAATGGAACAACAGCACCTTCCCATGGCTGAGCCGAGCACAGCCTACAAATGCTGGAAATGAAAAAGTGGGAAAGCCTTGCCCTATGTATTGTCTGTCTTTGCTAATTGTATAATGACATTGAATGTTTGTCACATATGTATTGTGCAATCTGCTCTGAGTTCCCTTGTGGAAATAGAGCAGAATATAAATAAAGTATATTATTGTATTAATCTTGAACCAACATGCTTACATTGACAAAAGTACAGAGAGTGATTCTAGGAATCTCCCTCCCTCCCCCACTTGCTTTTTATTTTCTCTTTTTCTTTGCCTGTGTTGGGGGGAAGGCTCTGACCCTTCCAAACTGTCATATATCCCAGGATCTGATCTCAGATTATCTGGAAGTGGTGACTCCTATAATTCAGTTTAAATCAGATAATCTAGAATCAGATCCTGGTATATAGGGCAGTGTAGAAGGAGCCTCTGTATAGCTTCCAAATGCTATAGAATCAAATCCTATATAACCATTTTCTTATAGGACCTGCTACTATTTTTTAAAATATTTTTTATTTCAGAAAATCAAGGGATGGGAAGTAGGATAGGGATAACAGATTAATATATACAAAAATTAAAATAAAATATAAGATATAATCTAAACATAAACTTAAGATAAGTGGAAAAAAGAGGGGGGAGGGAGAAAAAATAGCAAAAAAGTATTTTAAAAGAAATTGTTTGACTTCCAGTTTTTCCCCTCTGGGTATCTTGTTTTTATTCATTCATCTTAGTTTTTATTTTTTAGCTGCTCCTTTATTGACTCTCAATTGCATTTAATTCTCTTCAGATCAGCTTTACTGAAACAGAAAAGGTACTTTGTGATAATGCTGGGAAGGTTCAGGAGCAGAAGATAAAGGAAAAAGGAAAGGCAGGGTTATTGACACTTATCTGTGATTGCGGTGGCCATAGCTGTACTGTGCCACCACAGTGTTGAAACATTGCCATTTAGAGTAAGATCTAAAATGTGTGGGTCTCATTAGGAGAGCAAAGTGAGCATCATACTTGAAGTGAAAGCAGGAAGGTTAGCTTCGACTGCACAGTGACATGTTGCAGTTGCCAAAACTGGTTAGCCTGCTGACATTGAGGAGTAATTTATGAGGCCAAAAAGAACAGCAGCAACCGCTATAAGAAGAGGAAACTGATACATGGGCAGGAACCATTCATGCTAAGTTGTACTGAGTGAGGAAAAACTGCTATTTAGGCTTTCTTTTGATTAAGTTGAGTTTTTTAAAACTGTAGAATCATAGAGTTCGAAGAGACCTCATGGGCCATCCAGTCCAACCCGCTACCAAGAAGCAGGAAAATCACATTCAAAGCACCCCTGACAGATGGCCATCCGGCCTCTGTTTAAAAGCCTCCAAAGAAGGAGCCTCCATCACACTCCAGGGCAGAGAGTTCCACTGCTGAACAGCTCTCACAGTCAGGAAGTTCTTCCTAATGTTCAGATGGAATTGCAATGAATGAACGAAAGAAAGAAGAAAAATCAATATGGGCCAGATTAGATATAAGAATAAATAAATTTGTTAGAATAATATTTCAGCCAAGTTTGGCCATGGACGGTCTCTTTCATTACTTATTCCTCTGCTTAAATATAATACAGGAACAACTATGATACAGGATGAAAGGGAAGAAACGTCCGTAAGACTGAGAAACTTTTTGGAAGACGACCGGATTTTATGCTTAATGTAGAATAGATATTGACTAACTCGCTAAGATTTGTGGAAAGTAGTAAACTTTTATTATTATGAATCAGTCAATTAGAGCAAAGTTTAAGAGGAAGAAATACTTAATACCAGCAGGTGAAGGGTTCAAGGCGAGTTAGTCAGAATAAAATATTTAAATGTTAGTTAGTCAGTGCTTGTTTGTTTGTTTGTTTGCTTATGAGTTTGGTTATGTTACAATTATGTCGTTTTTTCTTGTATGTCTTTTTTTGTAGGACCTTTTGAAAAATTTCAATAAAAACTATTTTATAAAAAAAAATGGGCCAGGCCTAGCCTATGCATTAATATAAAATGAATATATATTCTGAAGCTGACATTTGTAAAATGCACGTTAATGCATGATTTATACAGCAAGATCTTTTGACGTACAGATATTTAGACTAAAGAGAATCATTGTTGGGGAATGTAGCTTTTTATTAAAAAATTAACTTCATTTTTTAATTGCCATCTGCAACTTTGTTAATGCCAGCAATAGCTCAATACCACATGACTGCTATATTCCATCAATAATGTTGACTAGGGATTACTGTACGTGACCTGCTAACTTGCAGTGTTCCTGTGACTCAGGATAGCACCTGTCATGATGATGACAGCTGCTAGCATTACACAGTTGCAATACCTTAGCTGTGCAAAGTCACACTTCTGGGTGGGCAGTGCAAATTATTCACAGTTTAAACCAGAGCTGAGCATCTTGTTGCACTGCAGATGTTACTGGATGCAAGTTACATCACCTCTCAGCAATTGTTTTGCTGCCTGGAGCTGACCAGAATTGCATAGTTACAACTTGCCCACCGTGGTAGAAGAACACAACTATATTAAGCAGTTTATAGCAACTATCCTGGGTTTATAGCAACCCACACAGTTTTTATTACCTTGTATTAAATAAATTTGGAAGCCAGTTTCCCATCTGTCAACTTTGTCTTAAAGTGCAATGAACACCTGATGATAATTACTACACTATATTGACCGGTCAGATGGAGATTGAATTAATTTCTTACAAAAGCGATACTAGTAGTTTGATGACCACAGCTAAACCTCTTGTAAACCATTCAGAAGACAGCTGTGTTTAGTTCACAGTCTGCCCAATTCAGTTTCAGTCTGCAACCAAACTTGTATCTAAATCCAGATACCAATTTTAAAGTCCGTTTTAGCGTGTCCCAGCTCTATCAGTTAGACACCAACAAATATCTACAACCCTTCCTCAATTTGTCTAAATTGGATTGAGTTTGTGAGAACAGTAGTCCCTCATGTATAAACTATGTGTGTCAAAGTTTATTTCGAAGTGAGAGGTTTTTGCTCTTTTCAGGGCCGTAGCCAGGATTTTGATTCGGAAGGGGGGTGAGTCTGAGTGTGAGAGAGTCTACCCTAGCAAACCTTTTCTATCATTATCCCAATACCCCCATGCATATGGGATATATTGAGCATGGTGAACAGATCATGATATGAATAAACATAACCGTTTAAATAAAGCCTTCTCGCGGACCACCCTGAGAATTTTGGGGGCGGGCTGAAGCCCCTCAAGCCCCCCCCCCCAAGCTATATGCCTGGCTCTTCTGTATTCCTTCGACTCACTAACAAAGTTTTGGAAATTGCTCAGATTCAGATATGGTTTATTGCAAAGGAATCCTTTTTCAATTCAGATAGCTCTCCGATCACTGGATACATTCACATTCATTCAGGTTTTCATTGAATTTGAATCAGTCTTAAAGAATATAACATGTGAGCTGGACGGAGGGGGCTCGGCAGTCCTGGTCCTTTTAGATCTAACCGCGGCTTTCGACACCGTCGACCATGATCTGCTACTCCGCCGCCTGGCTGCTTCCGGGATCCAAGATAAGGTTCTGACCTGGCTAGGATCGTTCCTGCGGGACCGCTCGCAGCGGGTCGAGTGGCAGGCCAAGTCTCCAGGAAATGCGGGTTGGAGTGCGGGGTCCCTCAGGTGCTATCTTGTCCCCCACCCTCTTTAACATCTATGTCCAGCCCCTGGCCAGTATTGCTAGGAGTCATGGTTTCAGCTGCTACCAATACGCCGATGACACACAGCTGTTGTTGAAGCTTGATCCAGGGATGTCGTCGGTGCCTGAAAGCTTCAGTCAGGGACTAAGGGCGGTGACAAACTGGCTTAGAGCACACAGACTAAAAATCAATCCGGCAAAAACGGAGATCCTCTGGCCCGGTCGACCCGACCCTCACTCACCATTACCACTCTTTGAAGGCGAGCCCCTGTCCCCGGCTCCGGCGGTGAAGAGCCTGGGAGTGATCCTGGACGAGAGGCTGACGATGGAAGTCCAGATCCAGGCTGCAGCCAAGGACGCCTTTTTTCATCTCTGCAGGGCCCGACGGTTGGCCCCCTACCTACCATCAGAGGCGCTGAAGACCGTGATACATGCCACCGTAGTCTCCCGTCTTGACTACTGCAATGCCCTGTATGCGGGTCTACCGCTGTCCACGACTCGGAGGCTGAGACTTGTCCAGAATGCAGCAGCCAGACTCATCTCCGGGGCTTCGGCTAGGAACCATATCTCGCCAATCCTAAAAGCTCTTCACTGGCTCCTACAGAGTTCAGAGTGGTCTATAAACTCATGGCGATAACTTTCAAAGCACGACAAAGAACCGGACCAGCCTATCTGGGCGACCGGTTAATAGACCAACACAGTGAAAGACCATCGCGTGAAATAAATGGTGACTGTATAGTTATCCCAGGGGTGAGAGAGGCCCGGCTGACAAAGACCCGACGGAGAGCTTTTTCTGTGGTGGCTCCTGTAATCTGGAATACACTTCCGCCTGCTCTTAGGGCCATATCGGCCCCAGCCAGATTCCTGTCCGAGCTGAAAACTTGGCTCTTCCGCCAGGCGTTTGGGGATTGACTAATCTTGGGGATTGGGCCCTTTGTGATTATTTGAACCCGTGTTTTTAATTAGATGTATTTTTTAAATGATGTAAGTCGCCCGGAGCACCATCGGTGGAGGGCGACTCACAAGAAATAAAGTTATTATTATTATTATTATGTATGTGGCATTTGCTATTTTCCATTATGATTGCATAATGGAACAATTCCATGATACAAAGGGTAAGTGGACTCTATTGCTCTTTCCTACACCAAGGACTTTCCAGGAAATTCCCACTGGCATGTCTTGTCAAAAGACTCTAAATTCAAACTCTTGCATGCATCTTAGTTTTATAGGTCTTCTAGGTACGCGGTTTTCCATACATATGGTTAGGGACTTTCCCTCCTGCTCACCCATGTGGCATAATGTAAAATAAACCACATGCACTTCACATTTGATCAGCCCACATACTGCCTTGTCAGAGAATTTTGACAGCAGAAAAACAGTCAAATTCCAAGTGCAATCAGTTAACTTCTTCT
Organism: Anolis apletophallus; assembly: GCA_030556195.1. Lineage (NCBI taxonomy): Eukaryota > Metazoa > Chordata > Lepidosauria > Squamata > Anolidae > Anolis > Anolis apletophallus. Next base: position 21,521,982 of record JARBWK010000009.1, on the reverse strand, counting down.
AATAAATGGTACTTCCAAAATATGAACAGGAAAAAAGTCAGAAATACTGAAATACATGAATGCAATACCAGGTATAAATAAAGTCCTGTGCATGCTCATGTATAAGTCAACCTCATGTGTAAATTGAGGGCAGATTTGAGGGGTCAAATAGACAAATCATGAGTGGTCTCAGCTGCGGGGGGGAGGGTGGGGGGGGGGTCAAGCTGAATGGTGAGTGAAATAATATCAGTGATGCTGAGAAATATTTGGCTCAGGAGCCTGATGAGATCACCTCTTTTGTCTGCCTGCTCTGGATCAACTTTGCATACAGTCACACCTTGGCTCCTCCTCAACTCTCCAAGTAAGCAAGAACACTGACTGTGACCAGGGAAGACAGGCAAACTGTGAGCCCTCACCAGCTTCTTGAACCAAATGTTTCTAAGCTACACTGGTGTTTCTTAACTCATCATTCTAACTCAGTGTTTCCCAACCTTTTTTGAGCTGCGGCACACTTTTTACATTTGCAAAATCCTGGGGCACACCACCAACCAAAATGACACAAAATGACACTCTAAAACAGTAACACATATCGTTAATATGTTTTTTTAATGTATTTGTACACTCAGTGTGAAACCTGGGCCTCTTTCGATGAACTCAACATAGATATCCTGGCAGGAATGGCAGAAAGACACAAACTTCCCACACAGAACTCCCATAACCAAGAGAAAATGCTATAAGAGTTTGGTGGGCATTGACCTTGAGTTTTGGAGTTGTAGTTCACCTATATCCAGAGAGCACTGTGGACTCAAACAATGTTGGATCAGGACCAAACTTGGCATGAATACTCAATATGCCCAAATATGAACACAGATGGAGTTCAGGGGAAATAGACCTTGACATTTGGGAGTTGTAGTTGCTGGGATTTATAGTTCCCCTACAATCAAAGAGCATTCTGAACCCCACCAATGATAGAACTGGGCTAAACTTCCCACACAGAACCCCCAGGAGAGAAGAGGAGGTCTCTACTTGGGGAAAGGGAGGCGGGCCTTCCCAATGCATGGAGAGGGAGAGACCACGTAGACCTCGGGGGGGGAGGGGGGTGTTTGTAATTTTGTGCCTTTATCGAGGTAGGTTTCTTGGGGTTTTTATACTTCAACACACTAGACTCTCCCCCCCCCCTTTCCTGGAGGTTATAATTTCCCACAGCACACCTGATGATCGCTCACGGCACACTAGTGTGCCCCGGCACACTGGTTGAGAAACACTGTTCTAACTGACTCCACACAAACACTGTCCATCACAACAGCAGCTCAAGGGACTACTGATTTATTTTGCCTATCCTCTTTGGGTAGCCAGTCTGCTGGCCTCCTAAGAGAGGTTACAAGGGGGGGGGGGGAGAGAAATAACTGGCTACAGACAACTGTGGAAAGATGAGTGGCTACCAAAAAAACCCCCACTGACCCCTCAGCTCTTCCCACCAAGGAAGGTTATTGCCAAACAGCGGAAGCCATTTTCCTGCCTAGGCATTCAAAAAGGCCAGAAGTGGCAGTGAAGTACACAGAGGTAGTTTTGATCAGAGTATAGGTCAACTCCTGTTTTGGGTATGAAATTTTCGACTTACGGCCCATCAGATGCCGCTTTTGTTCTCCCCGTTTTGAGATGGAGCCCATTACATGACGCACATGTACTTCCAACTGTGATCTGTTGAGAAAGGGGCGAGCAAATGACATATGCCTCCATGACAACATGGGAGGCTTTCCGTGTTGGCTTTGGGACAATGTGGGAAGGTGGGATGGGGGCAGAGGTAAGTTGTGCAATGCGGGGCATGGAGTGATAGGTTGTCCATACCCCCTGACAGGACCCCATGGATTTATCTTGATATGTGGTGAATCCCAAAGATAATGTGATGAGGTCCCTACACATGAGTATACAGATAGTCCCCGAGTTACAAACACCCAACTTACAAATAACTCATAGTTACAAATGGGGGTAATACATTTCAGGGAAATTCACTCCTGAAAGACTTATCATGGGGAAAAGGTGTCTCCATGGATAATTTCTCATGGAAACCAATCCTTGTTTCCATAACAAGCCATTTTTTTTCAAAATCCTATTATGACAGGGACAGAAAGGAAGGTGAATCTTTCAACTCCAGCCATTTATGCCTCCCTCAGGCCCTTCCCTTTCCTCTCTGTGCTGTGTTGGAATGTTGGGAGGCTGGCCAGTCACAGCCATTTATGCAAATAATCCGACAGTTGCAGCCAATCGAAACACTGGCACATATTCGCTCGGTCGCACCACCCACCCACCGCCCGCAAACACTGACTTTTATTATATACATAGATAGATAGATGTACTTCTTCTGACTTATGTACAATTTCAACTCAAGAACAAACCTATATAACCTATCTTGTTCATAACTTGGGAAGTGCCTGTATATAGTGGTAAATTTTGTAAGAGAAATATCAAAGTGATCAAATACATCAATTTTTAAAGTACCATAAAGTGATACCGTGAAATGCCATAATCACCCTTTAAATGTATGGTTACAAGATTTGGTTTATAAGAGCTTGAGTTTCATGCACATCAAGCATTGATTTTAATTTATTGTAAACTTTTAGAAATAAAGAAAAATGCCTGCAAAAAGTGAATGGCTGACACATTGAAGGGCATCTCATTAATTACCTTTTAGATGTTTGTGAGGCCATGAGTGGAATTGTCCATGTTCTCCTCTTGATTTGTGTCATGAGCTATAAAAGGGGAATTGGGCCATGCTGCAGGTATCAACCATTCTCACTACTTTGCTATTATCCGGTAATATGTGATATGCCCTGTAAGCTACAGGGCAGTCTTTTTTGGCAATTGACTCTATTTTATTAATGAAGACATCTTTCAGGAAAGAAAATTTCATTGCTCAAGCCAGCCTGCAAATTAAACAACATGGCTGAAGGAAAAATAGCTATGGTGAGGAGAGTGCATAATCATAGTCATGTCGGATTGGGCATCTTGGGATCCAGAGATATAGGGCCCTTTTATTACAGTTTACAGGCCCTGCTTTCCTAAGCTATTGCATTAGCAATAAATTCTGGTTTGGATACTAATTCGATGCATTTGAAAGCCACGCCAAGGAACACGTTTTGTTCCTGTCATCGAAATATGGAGAAGACAGTCTACATATCATTCCTTGGCATGTTGACGTCTTCCAAGATTTATGTTCTTCCAAAAGCCCCATTCTTGTTAAATGTACTGCATATGTAAGTTCCCTGTAATTTACTCAGAACTTTGCTGTTGCAAATAATGTTAATATGACTGTTTTGATACAGCACATAAAATTTATTTAATCGACTACCTCATTTTCAAATATATTCATTAGAAGCAAATGAATCAAAATGCAGCTAGTGAGGGAAAAACATGTCAGGGCACAAGACTGTGTTCCTTTTGAGGGAGTTGGCATTTGTAAGTCACAAGGAATGAGCCAGTTGAATAGATTTTGGTCAAATATCATGGCATTATTCGGATGGTAGGATCTTCTTATTGATTGGACACTGGTTGAAGATTTAAAGCTTATGCTACATTTCACTAACACTGTGACAATGAAAAGCATGAGCAATGGTCTGTCAAATGTGAGAAAATTGCACTCTCCGAGTAAATAAAGGCACTGTTCATAACTCTATAAAAGAGTGACGGCAACATTTATTCTTGAATTAAGCAGTAATGAAATAGAGGCCATGTTCTGTGCTCTGAAGGAGTGTGCTAGGGTTACAGTCTCAAGCAACATGTTCATTACCAGCTTTCTACAAGATGACATGATCAGAAAACCTACATGAAAGAACAATCAAAGGTTTCCTTTTTTACTCAGCCATTGAACTATTAAAGCTGATATATTAGGTTTAGCAGTTATTTCATAAGAAGATGACGGACATTTCCTTATGTGAAATGGCTTCAGTTTTTTAGAACCTATAAGTATGAAAGAATATAACAAATGTGTCTGATTCGGTCAATAAATTGGAGAGCTTATATGTTAATTCATTCATTAGTTGTGCAACTACTGATATATAATTGATCTTGAATTTTAAACTCAGGATGCAGGATGCCACCTAGTCAATAGGGTTGGTTGATCCGTGAAAAATTTGATTCTAAACTCGGTTGGGGGGGGGGGGGTGTGTGTCATTTTTTGGTTAGTTATAGAAATTAATACAAAATTTTTAAAATAAATTTCATGATTAAAACGTTATTAATAACGAATTTTCATTTTTATTCATTATGCCAGCTGGGAGGCTAGAAGGCTTCCCCACCTCCCCTGGAGTGCTTCCCCACCTCCCTGGATGGGAAAAACCCGCGTTTTTCCCATCCAGGGAAGGAGGAGGGCAGACGAACCTGCCCCCCTCCTCCCCTGGATGGGAAAAACGCGGGTTATTCCCATCCAGGGAAGGAGGAGGGCAGACGAACCTGCCCCCATTCTCCCCTGGATGGGAAAAACGTGAGTTATCCCCAACCAGGGGAGGAGGAGGGCAAGCTCATCTCAGCTCTCAGCTCGCGAGAGGAGAAAGGGTGCTACTGCCCTCCAGTCTCTTCTCGCGAGAGGAGAACTGAAAGGGAAAAATATGATCTAATTACAAAAATTAAGAAAAATGGCGACCCCCAGGTTCGGTATAGAAATTACAATTCTGGGTTGGATCAGATGGGTCAAAAAACTATGAAATTAATTTTATATATGAAATTAAACTGATTTCAAAGAATTTAAAACCGGAGATATCCAACCCTACTAGTCAATATTGAAGATTATCACACAAGGCTCCTCAAACAGGTTCTGCTGTCACAAACTCATCTTATGGCGTATGCATACCTTGCTCCTCTTCTCATTGCACCAAGCAAGGCTTTTGGGGTTGGATGAAATGCAGTCTCCCTCTGCATACCGCCATCTTGTATTATCTTATGTTGTCACAGTGCTTAATGTGCGACCTAGTGTGCCTTTTTATCTGTGGTTTTATTGTGGTTTTAACTTTTGCTGTATTGGCTGTTTTTATAACATGGTGTGAGTCACCCCGAACCATTGGGAAGGGCGGCAGACAAATACGAATAAATAAATAAATAATTAAAAGTGCTTTGAGAGGCTCACAGTCACATAGATGCTACTCCTCCCAATTTATGCACATTATTTGTGAGAATTGTGGAGCTCCAAGAGTTCAGAGGTTTTGAGTTGTACATCTGTACTTCAAGGTTTTCAATGTACTGAACCATAAGAACATTTAAAATATTACTTTAAAAATAAGCATTTTGCAATCAAAAGGTTTTCCCCCCTGTTGTGTTTATTCTGCAAGGGGGAAATGCAGTTTTGACTTTGAAAGCTTATATAGGAAGCCAAACCCATGCACGAGTGGGAAGTTCTGCAAACAGTCTTGCCTTGCAAGAAAAGGAAACATTTAATTAAGGGGGGAATTCATATCAGTAACTTGCTGCAGCCTTTGAGCTGCAAAGTTTCTTGATTTAATTTTTATTTAGAAAAAGGAGTGATCAGAGAGAAAGGGAGAAGGAACACACACAACATGCCTTTGCAGTCACGCCTGGGCCTAAAGGGAGTGACCGGGTGAATTGCTGTAAAGATCCTATGCCCAGGGGACGCGGATGCCTTCCTCTATGGGAGAGGGTCCCCAAAACTCCACAGACCAAAGTTTCTACAAGGCACAAAGCTGTAGGTGCCTGGCTCTAGAATAGTTACAAAGTCCAAAGATTTGCAGAACTCAAAAACAGGCTTACAGTATCTTTCTTCAGTCTGTGGACGATGGATGGTGATTGCCTCTCCTTCTCTTTGTCTCTGGTCAGCAGCCACAGATGGTAAACAGACCTCAGCCACTGGATTCCTATGAGGTGAAGGGTGAGTCCTTCCTATTTTGAGTCCAGGGCTGTCGAAGGCAGCCAAAGTCCCACATGCTTCATCCAGGCCAGGGCTGTCCAACTTCTACGGGCCCAAGGGCCGGAATTCCGGTCACTGATCACCTGGGGGCCCAAAGGGTCTTCCTCCGCCCCTGGCTCCGCCCCCTCCCCAGCTCCGCCCCCTCCCCAGCTCCAATTTACTTACAATTGACCTTGAGTTGTGGAGTTGTAGTTCACCTCCATCCAGAGAGCACTGTGGACTCAAATAATGATGGATCTGGACCAAACTTGGCATGAATACTCAATATACCCAAATGGGAACACTGGTGGATTTGGGGGAATGTTTCCTAATACCTTTGAGTTATTTGAGTCCACACTCAAATTGGGACACACCAAAAAAACCCAAACACCTCAATGCCGTCGCAGGGCTTGATGGGGCCTCCTTTCCCAGAGGCAGGTGGAGGAGGCCCAAAGAGCTCCCTCCCTCCCTGAAGGGAAAACAAGCCACGGGGGCAGGCGCAAAGAAAGCCACGCTGCGCCCTGCACGTGGGGAAGGCAGCACAACAAGGGGGGGGGCGCGGAGGAGGGGCAGGCAGCATTGCCAAGGAAACCGCCGCTGAGGGACCCCTCACCCAACGTCCCACTGTTTTTAGATTGATTGATTCGAGCCATGCCCTTCCTTACCCATACTGCGGGAGCCCCGCCACAGGGATGAAGCACCAACACCGCCGCCGTCCCCGAAGAGCCCCACTGGAGCCGAGGCCAAGCTCAGGTCGGGCACGGCGGCTCTCTCATCCATGGGGCGGGAAGCGAGGGCCCTCCACAGGGAGAGGACGGAGCCAGGAGGGGCTTTCCCTGCCTCACTCCTCCCTCTCTCTGAGAGAATGGGGGCTGGCCTGGAAGCAGCCGCGAGGGAGGAGGAGGCGCGCACCCAGGCCGGCCGCAAATCCCGTGAGACCCGAGATTTCGCAGCCACAGACGGGATTTCGACCTCCCTCGAAATCCCGTCTGTGGCTGACATAGTCTCGCGATACTTGCCTAAACCCAAAAGTAGATATTTTTTTAAAAAAATATTTTATTTTTTATTTTTTATTTGTATTTTATTAAAACAAGTTAGGGGGCCGGAGGGAAGGGGCTCGGGGGCCGTGTACGGCCCCAGGGCCGCCTGTTGGACAGCCCTGATCCAGGCCATCCGATATGCCCAGTATGGATGGATGGACTCTGGCAGGATTTATATATTAAAAGAAGGTGGCAGGCCGGAGCTGACTGCCCCACAAAACTGACTGTCCCTGGCAGTCACTGAGGCAAACACAGTAGTCTCCCCCTTTTATAACCTTTAAAATTGGATGGAAATCCTGAGACACTGATTGGATGGGACTCTGGGATGATTTTTGGAGGGAAAATCCAAGGTGGTGATTGGGGAAGGCAATGAGGTGATTTCTGGAAGGAAAACTAAGAGGATGAGCCACTCCCATCCAGGAAGAAACAACAATGCAGCCCAAAAACTGCAAAGAGGCCTGTTAACAGTGACAAGCCTAGCAAACATACACAAGATGTAATCCTACACTTTCAATATGAATAGGCCAAGCTTTGTGCAGGCCGCAACAATGCCTACAATACATGTCACTAGCCCCAAAGCCCCTGTGGAGGCAGCTTCAGGTTACCAAATGGCTGGAATTGCTTTGGAAGTCTTTACATATGCAATCAACAGCCCTAAAACAAGAGTTAACCATTTTCATAAACTGTTGCTTCAGTAGGACGACAAGATTAGTTTGCAGTGACTTTACAATGATATCATGAAATGTTAAGTTTTTTCATTGAGGGCTAGGAAATTTTCAGAGCGGCTTACAAGCTTATAATGCATATGCTGTAGAATAGTGGTTCTCAACCTGTGGGTCCCCAGGTGTTTTGGCCTTCAACTCCCAGAAATCCTAACTGCAGGTTGAGAATCACTGCTGTAGAGGATTGTCTCAGAGACATGTGGCTTCCAACTCTCTACAGATAATAAAGAGGATCTATGGACTTTATCAGACATAGAGAAGACTCTTCTTGTTTATCGACATTTCTGAAACAGAGTCCCAACAGTGCCCATTCCATGATGCAGGGCAACTTCTGGTGGGACTCCATCTCAGTAACATAGAGAAATAGAGCCCAGAGTGGCTTTAGAGCAGTGTTTCCCAACCTTTTTTTGAGCCGCGGCACACTTTTTACATTTGCAAAATCCTAGGGCACACCACCAACCAAAATGACACTCTAACACAGTAATACATATAGTTAATATGTTTTTAAAATGTATTTATATACTCAGTGTGAAACCTGGACCTGTTTCGATAAACTCAACATAGATATCCTGGCAGGAATGGCAGAAAGACACAAACTTCCCACACAGAACTCCCATAACAACGAGAAAATGCTATAAGAGTTTGGTGGGCATTGACCTTGAGTTTTGGAGTTGTAGTTCACCTATATCCAGAGAGCACTGTGGACTGAAACAATGTTGGATCAGGACCAAACTTGGCATGAATACTCAATATCCCCAAATATGAACACAGGTGGAGTTCAGGGGAAATAGACCTTGACATTTGGGAGTTAGATAGATAGATAGATATTTATTTACGGTCAAGGACCAACGTCACATTGTACAGAAAATAAAACAATATAAATGTTAAAACTCCGTTCAACTCTACAGTTTAACACCAACAGTATCTAGCCTATTGTGTTTCCGCGTTCAATTTAATATGCTGGTTCCTCGTAGCTAGAACGGCCATGAGATATTTGGCCACCAGGTTGGTTGTCTCCTTGTGTTTGTCATCGAGCAGCCAGTATAGGTAGAATTCCTCAGATCTGCCAGGTAAGCGGGACAGTATTGGCGAGATTAAGGAGAGGCGGGCATCCACATACAGAGGGCAGTAAAAGAACACATGCTCTATAGATTCAACCACCCCTGCAACGCAGGGGCATATACGTTCATGATAGGGTGTTTTTGTGTACCTGCCCAGTAGCACAGCTGTTGGCAGAGCATTAACTCGGGCCAGAGTGAACACTTTCCTGTGTTTCGGGTTTGTTAGATTTGTTAAATAATTTTGTGTAGCAAAGGGTACGTTAGTACTGCATTTAAATAGTGGCTGGTATCTGGCACAGGCTAGGTGTTTTTGGTAATCTATATCCATTGTTCTGTGCCTTACTGCTACTCTAGCATTCGTATATCCCAGGAGGTCTAGTTCTTCTTCCTGTAACCCTGATAGTTTGAGGTTTCTGAGAATCGTGTTTTTCCATGTGGACCTAAAAGAGTCTGGGAGTTGTAGTTGCTGGGATTTATAGTTCCCCTACAATCAAAGAGCATTCTGAACCCCACCAATGATAGAACTAGGCCAAACTTCCCACACAGAACCCCCAGGAGGCAAGAGGATGTCTTTACTTGGGAAAAGGGAGGCATGGAGAGGGGAGAGGGAGAGACCAAGTAGACAACGGGTGGGGAGGGGGGTGTTTATCGAGGTAGAATTTTTATACTTCAACACACTAGACTCCCCCCCCCTTTCCTGGAGGTTCCAATTTCCCACGGCACACCTGATGATCGCTCACGGCACACTAGTGTGCCCCGGCACACTGGTTGGGAAACACTGCTTTAGAGGAATCAGGTGTGACCCGACTCCTCACTGAAGAACATGAAGCGGGAAAAAGATGGGGAAAGGACGGGAACCCACATGGAATGGGAGGCCATCCCAGAAGACAGCCTGTCTGTTGAGGTCATAAGAGTGGGATATATCAGGAAATGGAAGGCATCTGAATACGAAATAATGCAGTGATGAATGGAACGGCTTTGGATTATGATTTTGGACTGCATGGTTTATAATTATTGGTTTTAATGTTTGATGTTTTTAACTTATTGGTTTTTAATGTGTTTATTTTATTGTATGTATTCAATGCCTACTTCCAAGTAGGCGTCTGATTGTTGCCTACTTGTAAGGCTCCTCTGAGTCTAAAAATAAATAAATAAAAATAAAGAAATCTGAGCTGAGTCAGTGGAGAATGGTGCCATTGCCCTTGTTCTGCCATCATTAAAGAAGATCCCCCGCTACACTCTGCCCTTCATTTTCCTAATGTTTCCTGAACCTAGGCTTTATGCAAGCAAGCACATAAATGGGGTTTGTGTTTTATCTCTAGATCCATATCTATCCTTATTAGTTCACATTCTGGTGTGGAGGGTGCATCTCTTCCCATCTCATCCTTGCATGAAGGGAAGTGCTAAGAGTAGGAAGAAATGCCACAAAGCTCTAGAAATTCTTCATCCTTTCATGTATAATTTATTGTGCTGTACCTCTTTCCCAGGCGATAAAATGTTGAATAAAGAAAACAGCTGTGGCTAGACAAGTTATATGGCCTACATTTGCAGCGTACGGAAAACCCAAATAAGCAATTTAAGCCAATTAGGTATGTACCACAAGTCATTCCGCTGGGCGTTGGGTGATATTTTCACATTCCTGACATAGCCTATATATTTCACCGGCTATGTTCATTCAGCCTTTCTTGCATTAGTCTTTCATAAAAAGGCCAAATAATAATGGTTATGCTTGTCTTTCCTATACCAATCAAATAAGAATATCTCTATTTGGAACTGGAGCTGTTTGTTCACGTCAGTTAGCCCCTGAGATTTGTCCCTTGCTGCTATTATGTCACCCATGCTGTGCAACGACTGTGTGAGAAATAGAGGGTTCTCAGCCTAAGCCCAAAATGTTTAGGTTGTGTGTACCCTAGAGCCACATCTGTAGCATGTGCTGGGAAAAGCAACAGCACATTGTATCTTCTCAGTAGGGTATTGGGGAGTCTTTTATTCTGCTATGGCTGCTTGAAGGCCTTATCACTTTCAGGAGGTGACAGAAAATCATTAAAAACTCAAGTCACCGCTGTCCAGTAATGATAAAGAAAACATTACAGCATATCAATTCCTGCACAGAACCCCAGCGGCAGGCAAAACTGACTCTATCACACTTATGGAGTGTGTAGTGCCTTTGTTAGGACAGGGAGTTAGTTGCTCAGAAAAATTAAAAATTGGGTAAAATGGGTTTGTTTGTTTTTTTAAATAAAAAAAAACTGGCTAAAATAACAATAGCAACAAGGCGGAAAATCCTGGCCATTCTTCTTAAAGTTGGAATGTATAACATACGAACTATAAGACAACTCTAATTTATAGTAATTTAAAGGGGGAAAGTGTGGACAGGACATAACTTTCCTGAAATGTACTCCCATAGGGCAGTGTTTCCCAACCAGTGTGCCGTGAGTGATCATCAGGTGTGCCGCGGGAAATTGGAACCTCCAATACCCTTTCTCCCCCCTCCTGCTGAACACTTTTTCTTCTCCACTCGGGCTCCCTTCTTCCCAGCCTCGCTCTGCTGCTTCTGCCGCCATTTTGATCCAAGGGGGTAGCGTGAGTGTGTTCAGGAGGGGAGGGGGGAAGGAGGAAGACGTGACCCGTGTGGGCGCTACTGCGCAGACTCGCCCCACGTCTTCCTCCCTCCCCCTCCACTCCTGTACATGCGGCAGCATGAGCAAAGCAAGGCAAAGCGAGCAGAGCGAGGCTGGGAAGAAGGGAGCCCTAGTGGAGTAGAAAAAGTAAGTGTTCGGCAAGAGGGGGAAGAAAGGGCACGAAGGGGGAGGAAGAGGTCTCTGTCGAAAGCTGGCATGGGCAAACTTGGATCTTCCAGGTGTTTTGGACTCCAACTCCCACCATTCGTAAGCAGCCTCAGGCCATTTTCCTTTTTCCTCCTCAGCCACTTAGGTAGGAAAGGGCCTCAGGCTGTTAGGAATGGTGGGAGTTGAAGTCCAAAGCACCCAGAGGGCCAAAGTTTTCCCATGCCTGTTTTAGGGACCTTAAACTGGTGAGCCTCCTTCCAACTTTGTGATTCTGGATAGAAAACAAACAACATAACATAACATTGTTTGAATCCACAGTGCTCTCTGAGTGTAGGTGAACTACAACTTCCAAACTCAAGGTCAATTACCAAGCAAACCCTTTCAGTACTTTCTGCTGGTGATGAGAGTTTAATATGCCAAGTTTGGTTCAATTCCATTGTTGCAAGAGTTCAGAATGCTCTTTGATTGTGTGTTAACTATAAATCCCAGAAACTATAACTCCCAAATGTCAAGGTCTATTTTCCCCAAACTCCATCTGTGTTCACATTTGGACATATTGAGTATTCATGCCAAGTTTGGTCCTGATCCAACATTGTTTGAGTCCACAAGTGCTCTCTGGATATAGGTGAACTACAACTCCAAACTCAAGGTCAATACCCACCAAACTCTTATAGTATTTTCTCTTTGTTATGGGAGTTCTGTGTGGGAAGTTTGATTCCATTCCAGCATTGGTGGAGTTCAGAGTGCTCTTTAATTGCGGGTGAACTATAACTCCCAGCAAGACCTTTGTGTGTGTCTTTCTGCCATTCCTGCCAGGATATCTATGTTGTGTTCATCGAAACAGGCCCAAGTTTCACACTGAGTGTATAAATACATTTAAAAACATATTAACTATATGTATTACTGTGTTAGAGTGTCATTTTGTGTCATTTTGGTTGGTGGTGTGCCCCAGGATTTTGTTAATGTAAAAAATGTGCCGCGGCTCAAAAAAGGTTGAAAAATACTGCCATAGGGGACAAAATGGGTGGGGAAAGAGTGGGTTCCCAGGACATGAGTGCAAGCAACTGCAGCTACTCACCAACCGTATTCAGGCATTGCAAACATAGAGAAAATGAACACAAGGCAGTGTGTGCATCCCCTTTAGCCACAGCTTTTGCCATGTGATGTTTTGGTGTGCTTTTGGTGTGTAGGAGATCACCATGAGATTTGCATGGCTGGCCCAAGACGTTTCACTGATTGAAGCACAGAGTAAAGTAGAACCTGCCAACAAGGGGAGGCAAAACAAGAAGTGGAATATAAAGAAGCAAGTGTCCTTCAGGATGTGAAAAGGGGAGAAACTGCAAACAGAGAATACTGGGGACTGCCATGTCGCCCATGCCTTCCTCTGCTGTTTCTCCAAACTGAGAAAGGATGAATGATCAAGAGAAGGCATATAGCAGTGATGGAGAGCAATTAACAAGCACCAGCGAGACAGTAAGACCTAAACTTCTAAAGACACCATATCCTCGGCAATCTCTGAACCTCAGACTTGAATATTATTATTATTATTATTTCAAGTATTTGTACCCCACCCTTCTCCACCCCCGAAGAGGAACTCAGAGCAGCTTACAGCTGGCAGCGATTCGATGCCCCACATATGCAATCCATAAAACAACAGTTACAAATAAATAACACATTAATCAGATTAAAAACCATTTTAAAAAGTACAAATAGTCTGAGTTCTACAATCACAGCTAATCCGAAGCCAGTCCACAGTCCGTTTTCAATATCATTGTCATCATTTTATTGTCCGCCTGCTATCCGAATGTCTAACCAAATGCCTGGTCCCATAGCCATGTCTTTAACTTTTTCCTAAAGGAAAGGAGGGAAGAGGTTGACCTAATTTCGTGGGGGAACGAGTTCCACAGGTGAGGGGCCACCACCGAAAAGGCCCTGTCCCTCGCCCCCACCAAATGTATTTGCAACGAAGGTGAATTGAGAGCAGGGTCTCCCTGGAAGATCGTAAATTTCATGGTGGGGCATAAGGGGAGAAACGTTCAGGCAGGTAAACTGAGTCGGAACCGTATAGGGCTTTATAAGTTAAAACCAGCACTTTGAATTGTGCTCAGAATTGGACAGGCAACCAGTGGAGCTGACACAACAAAGGAGTGCTTCCTGTATGTCGCTCCAGTAAGTAACTTGGCTGCCACCCATTGGACTAGTTGGATAGTATTTGAATGGGAAACCACCAACAAATACCAGGTGCTGTAGACTATATTTCAGAGGAAGGAACTGGCAAAACAATATTTGAGCATTCCTTGCCTAAGAAACCCTATAAAACCCACAGAGTCACCAAACACCATATACGTATGTTCTTGGACTGATACAAAATATGAGCAGGGTCATGAGGATTTCTATTTTACCCAGTTGGCTGTAGTCTGGGGGCCCTTCCACACAGCTGAATAAAACCCCACATTTTCTGCTTTGAACTAGAATATATGGCTGTGTGGACTCAGATAGCCCAGTTCAAACAGATACTGTGGGATTTTCTGCCTTGATATTCTGGGTTACATGGCTGTGCGGAAGGGCCCTAAGTGTTCCCCCAAGTGCCTGTTTCTCACAGACCATTGCAAAGTTTTTTGTCTTCACAAGAGCCAAGATATGGAGCAAAATGTCTAGCTATATTCGGTCGAATAACGATGCAAGAGCATACAAACGGCAAGTGTGCCCCCTGCTCCTGCTATGCCCTGCTCCAACTAGTTCAAGAAGAAAGCAAGGGTCCTTCCATATCGCCATATAACATAGTACAGTGTTTCCCAACCGCTGTGACATGGCACACTAGTGTGCCGTGAAAGATCTACTGCTGTGCCACGAGAAAAGCTCTCTGCCCCCCTTCCTTAACCCCTCCTCCTGCCGAATTCCTGCTGCTTGGGGGAAGAGGAGTAAGGGCCGGGCAGCGGTGAAGAAAAAGAAGAAGGGGCCGGGGCGCCGCCTCCTTCAGCCGTTTCCTCAGCCAGCCTCCAATCCGCCATGACTCCCGCCATGACTTTCGTCCCTCGCTCGCTGAAGCCGCGTGGAGGAGCCCCGCCCACTGAAGCCCGTCCACTGCTCATGCTCCTCCTCTGTGGGAGAGCTGAAGCTGGGGGAGGGGGTGGGGCATGGCGAGGCCTGGCTCCACCCCCTCCCTCGGCTTCAGCACTCCCAGCAGCTGCTCCAGCCTTGAGGGGGCAGTGCCAAACCAGCATTGTGCTGGCTCTGCCACCGCTGGCTTGGCACTGTCCCCTCAAGGCTGGAGCAGCTGCTGGGAGAGCTGAAGCCAGGGGAGGGGCGGGGGATGTCGTGGCCTGGCTCCTCCCCCCTTCCCCCAGCTTTGGCATTCCCAGCAGCTGCTCCAACCTTGAGGGGACAGTGCCAAACCAGCATTGTGCTGGCTCTGCCACCGCTGGTTTGGCACTGCCCCCTCAAGGCTTGAGCAGCTGCTGGGAGAGCTGAAGCCGGGGAGAGGGGTGGGGCATGGCACAGCCTGGCTCCGTCCCCTCCCCCGGCTTTGGCACTCCCAGCAGCTGCTCTCAGCAGGTCACCAACCCCCAACCGTTCTTTACTGTGTTAGAGTGTCATTTTGTGTCATTTTGGTTGGTGGTGTTCCCCTGTATTTTTTAATGTTAAAAGTGTGCTCAAAAAAGGTTGGGAAACATTGACCTCGTATATCATGGCAGAAAATCCCACAACTGGGTTATCTGAGTCCATACTGCCACTTAATTCAGTTCAAAGCACATAAAGTGAGATTTTATTCAGCTGTGTGGAAGGACTCCAGAGTGGAAAGGAAAATAAAGCCAAGGGGCCTGGAGAAAGATGACTTGGAGAAGCAGGGTCAAAAACAGGAGCTAGCGAAGTGCCAGCAGAAAAATCCAGCACAGCCAGTAGAAACGCCAGGAACATGTCAGCCATGCAGTCTTTGTGCAAATCTTGCATTGTGGAAGGGAAAATAAGTCAAGGAGGTGGAGATAAGATATGCTCTTGATGCAAGAAGTTATAATTCACTTTTCGTTTTTCATCACACATATTTAAGACAAGTCAAGAGAACTGACCTAATTGAGCTCACTTTCAATATCGTCATTTTATGATGTGTTCATTGGAGCTTTTGTACTTTTGCTTCTTAAATTTATTGTTTATTGTTGTTTTTTGCCCTTAGACAACTGCAAGAGAAATGTAGTGAGCAGAACAAAGGACTCTATGTAACATTTGTCGACCTCACCAAAGGCTTTGACACTGTGAGCAGAAAAGGTCTGTGGCATATCCTGGAACGACTAGGATGTCCCCCCAAATTCCTCAAAATGATTATCCTGTTACATGAGGGACAGCGAGGTCAACTCAGATACGGCATTGCTCTCTCAGAGCTCTTTCTAATAACTAATGGAGTGAAACAAGGTTGTGTTCTTGCACCAACCCTATTTACAATCTTCTTCAGCATGATGCTCCAAAGGGCTATGGCAGACCTCTCAAAAGAAGACGACATATATATACGCTATCATACTGATGGTAGCTTGTTGAACTTAAGCCGTCTGAGGGCTCGCACTAAGACTCTAAACTATCTAGTCTGTGAGCTGCTTTTTGCTGATGCTGCTGCCCTTGTTGCCCATTCAGAAGCAGCCGTGCAGCACCTAACATCTTGCTTTGTAACAGCTGCAGAGCTGTTTGGGTTGGAAGTCAGCCTGAAGAAAACGGAAGTCCTCTACCAGCCCGCACCACAGGAAGAACACCATCATCCCCACGTCAGCATAGGCAAATCTGTGCTTAAGTCCGTTCAGCAGTTAACCTACCTGGGAAGCATCATCTCTTCAGACGCCAAGATTGACAAAGAGATAGATCACAGATTAGCAAAGGCATATAGTGCATTCGGAAGGCTTCACAAAAGAGTCTGCAGCAAGAAGCACCTGAGGCAAAGCACCAAAATCAGTGTGTACAGAGCTATCGTACTGTCTATTCTCCTATATGGGTCTGAAACATGGGTCACCTATCAGCAACACCTACGACTCCTCGAATGCTTTAATCAGCGCTGTCTTCGCACAATCCTAAATATACACTGGACCGACTATGTGACAAATGTTGCTGTCCTTGAGCAAGCAGGGATCACCAGCATTGAGGCCATGCTATTGAGAACACAGCTGCGCTGGGCAGGGCACATCTCTAGGATGGAGGACCACTGCCTCCCAAAGATACTAATGCTGAATGGGTCAGCGCAAGAGAGGCGCCCCCAAAAAGAGATATAAGGACTCCCTGAAACAACATCTTAGGCTCGGCCAGATTGATCACCAACAATGGTCCACCCTGGCCTCACATCGGGAGGCATGGAGACGCACTATCCACAATGCTGTGGCCTCTTTCGAGAAGACACGCCAAATGGGTCTTGAAGGGAAATGACAACGCAAAAAGAACTGCAACTTGGAAACAAACAACATCACCCAAGGAGACTTTCTGCTGTGCTTTCTGCAACCGAACTTGCCTACCTCAGATTGACTTTTTTAGTCATCAGCGCGCTTGTAAAAAATGTGGGATGAGTCCTTCCTAAAGAATCTTCATTCGCGAAGTAATGCCGAGACAGACATAAGCACATTATTGTTTTATTTTGCAGTATTTCGAATCTTTAGTAGAATCCACCTTGCTGATTATTGGAACAGAAGTAATACAAATCTTAAATTAATTGAAACTAGAGGCTGTGTGCTGAGCAACTGGAATAGTTGGGGGCCTCAGTACTCCATTGTACTATTTGGAAGAATAAAAGACAAATACATTAAAAATGCTTCTGAAGTGGGATATGATAAACTGAATTCTGTTGATGAGTAAAGGACAACCCCCGCCCTCCACTATTCCCATTAGGAAAGTTTTCACAGAATGTTTTAAAAAATGAGAACGAGAGGAAAGCAAATGCACTGGTTATTTTTTTTTCTAAAAAAAAAAATCAATATTATCAAAGCTTGGTGTTACGGTTTGATTCAGTTCTTTTTTCTACCCTTTCTGTGATGAAATGTTTCATGTTGTAATGTAATAGAATTAATAAGATCTGATATGCTGACTTTTAATGGAATTTCATTCTTTAAAAATAGGCACATAAAATGCCTTCCTAATAAAGTTAATTAGAGAAAATAGGAGATTGTATTATTTCATCATTAATATAAAGAGATGGATAATTAGGGTTATGTGATATGCGCAGACAGTGAAATTTACCCCTTCCTATACAAAGTGAATTTGAGGTGACAAGCCCTTGGTGGGAATTTTGGCAGAGAAAATGATAAAGTACTTCCCGTACTAACGCAACATTGAAATGGTGGTTTGGATCTGAAGTCTCCCAGCATAGACAATATGTTGCTTAGTAAAAAAAATTCCTGGACTATACCATTTTTGAATGCATATAGATTGAACACAAGATTAAAGGTTTCTATTTTTTAAATGAAGTACTTTGGCCACATAATGAGAAGATGGGAAAGCTTGGAGAAGATAATAATGCTGGGGAAAATGGAAGGAAAAAGGAAGAGGGGCTGACCAAGGACAAGGTGCGTAGCTTTGGGCTTGGGTGTCATCAGTACGCTGATGACACCCAGCTCATTCTGAGGATAGATGGTCGGTCCGAATCCGTACCCAATAATTTCCATCGCTGCCTTGAGGCCGTTACTGGATGGCTGCGAGCCAGTAGGTTGAAGGTGAATCCGGCTAAGACGGAGATCCTGTGGCTTGGTCGCCCGGGCGGTGGGGATGTTCAGCTTCCGACCCTGGACGGCGTGACATTATGTCCGTTATCATCTGTTAAGAGCCTTGGGGTAACCCTGGACCCTCTGTTGTTGATGGAGGCCCATGTCTCCACCGTCAACAGAGTGGCGTTTTTCCACCTTCACCAGGCAAGGAAGCTGGCCCCCTACCTGTCCCGCTGCGACCTGGCCACCGTGGTCCAAGGTACGGTCATCTCGAGACTAGACTACTGTAACGCTCTGTACATTGGCCTTCCTCTGTCGGTGATCTGGAAACTCAAGCTGGTGTAGAACGCTGCAGCCCGACTCCTTGCGGGGAGCTCGGCAAGCTCTCACATCATGCCCATTCTGCGCGAACTGCACTGGCTACCTGTAGAATGCCGGATCACCTTCAAAGTGTTAGTTCTAACCTTTAAGGCCTTAACATGGCCTGGGGCCAGTGTAACTGCAGGACCGCCTCATCCCGTATTATCCCACCAGATCTTTGCACTCCGAAGAACATAACCTCCTGGTCGTTCCTTGCCCTAAGACGTTTCGCTTGACCGCAACCCATCGGCGGGCTTTTTCGATCGTGGCTCCAACACTTTGGAACCCGTTGCCCACCGACATTCATACCATCCAGAACATCCTCCCATTTAGGAAAGCCTGCAAGACTTTGTTGTTCCAGCAGGCTTTCAGAGCCGGACAAATTGTAGTCTCTGTTGGGTGTCGCCATCCTGTTTTACCTTTTGCCGCATTGTTTCAATGTATAGCCTACTGTACCTTTCTATCTGTTGTTTTAATTGTGGTTTTAATTTTGCTGTGTTCGGCTGTTTTATGAATATGTTGTGAGCCGCCCCGAGCCATTAGGAGGGGCGGCAAACAAGTATGAATAAATAAATAATAAATTAATAAGATGGGTGGATTGTATCCTTAAAGTGACTGGCTTAACCTTGAATGAGCTGGGGGTGCCCTTGCTGACAGGGATCTCTGGCATGGGCTGGTCCATGAAGTCACAAAGAGTCAGAAGCACCTGACTGAATACACAACAACATTTTTTAAAAAACATGTGGACCTCCAATATCCTAAATTGCAACTCTCATCCCATCTTGTAGAGTAGTGATGATGAAAGATGGGAGCTACAATTTGGTAGCATTTGAGGACCATGAATTCCTTATTGCTATACTAACCATAAATCTATATCTTAGCCCAAATGTACATACACTTTGTAATGTGATAATGATAAGAGGACTACTGGGTGTGTTCAAGAGTCAATCCTGCTTGCAGGAAGCCTACCAATGAAGCCAATAGCTGCCAACTAATGCCAATCCTTAGAAATATGCGCTTATAGCAGGACACAAAACTTCAGTGTGAAATGTGAAGTATACCTGCACTACACTTCTATAACAGTGTGAACACTTTTATTTCCCATTGTTCTATTTGTGGGACTTCTATTTTGTGGGCTAGTTGGTATTGTCTGTTAGGATCCATTTACACTGTAAAATTAACAACCATGGCTCAGTATTGTGGAATTGTTAGAGTTGGAGTTTTATAAAGGTATCTAGTCATCTCTGCAAAAGAGTGCTGCATCCTCATCAAACTACAAATCCCAGGATTCTATAGCCTCGAACCATAAGAATTCAAGTGGTTTTAAACTGCATTAATTTTACAGTGTTGATGCACTCTTAGCGAACTCCTGAGATGTAGTTTGAAAGATGGAAGTTGAGCTTTCTAGCAGGGAATGCTAAGTACTTCAACAATCTACAAATCCCAGAGTTCCAAGGAATGAAGCCACTGACCTCTTTGCATGTGCCACCGGAATCACAACAGATCATAGCGTTTCCAGCTGTGCATGTCTGGGTGCATGGGGAACCCGTTGCCCCATGCCCCACATCACCTAACTCATCTATGCTCCCACGGGGGGATGCATCCACTGCCTAACTTCCTGCAATTGATCCAAGACAACATGGGAAGCCTTCCATGTTGCTACGGTGGCGGCATGCTGCAGGTTGCCTTCTCCTTTACGATGGAGCCCCAGCAGAAGTTGAGGTGAATAGTATAATGGGAGCTGGCAGGATCCGTCTTAAAGGAGAAGGTGAACTGGGGGATGCCACAGATTTCGCTGCCATGCTCTTTATGTATCTTCACTAGGAGAATGTCATCTAAAGACAGAGGGGGTTTACTCTCATGAAATGCTGACTTTATTGCCCCTCCTCCCAGTAGCCTATACAAGTTTTAAAATAAATAAAGAATTAGTTCTCTCTTTTGCCTTATATTTGATACAGAGAGAGACAAGAGAGATATTCCACCCAGTTCAAAGGATTTTAGGAGTCAGTTGCAGTTCTGGATTATTTTTATTTGCATTTATAATGTGGCTTACTTTGATTGGAACAACAGTGTTGCGGCCTATCCTTGCTACCACTCTGTGTCCCATGGGCTCTACTTTTGTGAAGCCCCACACAAAAATTATAGTAGTAGGGGAAAGGGAAGACAATCTTTCACATGGCTCCTCAGACCTACTTGCAGCTCATTTAAGCGTATCTCCTAGACATGTGCATTTGGGTTAAACCCTGCCCGGTTTCATGTCCCAGCTTTCATTGGGGGGCGACCAATCCATTTTTGTGAGCTCACCAAAATCAGAAAGGTTGTTTTTGGTTCTTTTGGTTCAGGGCCCCAAAATTGGACCATTGGGAGAGGGCCTCCCACCCATTGGCTCCCCTTCCTGGCGTGCATTCTTCTTTCCTGGCATCTGCTGTTTCTGCCTCTGGCTAACCCCTTCATCATTGGCGTATACCACTCTCCTTATTGTCCTATCGCTCTTTGGCTATTGCCTGGTCAGGGCCGTAGCCCGGATTTTGTTTCGGGGCTGAGTTTGGTTCGGGGAGGGGGCTGAGACTGGGTGGAAGAGGGTCTACCTAGCAAATCTTTTGTATTGTTATCCCAATAACCCCATTAATGTGGGATATAATGAGCATAGTGATCAGATCATGATATGAATAAACATAACAGTTTAAATAATGTACCAGTAAGGCCTTTTCGCGGACCACCCTGAGAATTTCGGGGCTGAAGCCCCTTAGCCCCCCCCCGGCTACATGCCTGTGCCTGGTGGTACTGGGGACTTGTATTATCTACACCTTATCCTTCGACATTTTGGGACCCTTTGCAGACTTTTTTTGCGTGACTTTGGATTGATTGATAATTGCTCCAGATTATCCGGTTATTGAACATTCATGGTTTGAGACTGTCGTGCAAGCCTATCCCGTCTATTATGGACACAGTATGTGCATTTGGTCCTAAATGTGAATTGTGTTGTCCTCAATACCTATATTATATATATATATATATATATATATATATATGATATTGAAATATTGCCTTTGTGTAATAATTGTGCGTTTACACAACCCATGCTCTGTTTTTGTGCCTGCCAGTGCCTGCAGCCAACTGCCTCTTACATTAAAGTAAGAGGCGCTCAGCTGCAATTTTTCTCCTGGCCTGCCTGCATGCTCAACCACACATGCCCCACCACACTCTCTGGGAGTGCATGTGTGGTGGGGTGTGTAGGCAGGCCTGGAGCGCACCTGCAATCAAGCTCCGAGCCTGCCTGCCTGCCTGCCTGCTTACCTCATCATACACGCACGCTCTTTCCAAGTCAAGGAGGCAAGTTCAGATGCACACAGAAGCAGGCTTTTGTGTCGAGCAGATTTTCATATGTGTGTGTGTGTGTGTGGGGGGGGGGGGGGCACTTCCCATTTTGTGCTTCCAAGGAGAAGGAAGACACAAAAGAAATGGTAGAAATGGTAATAACAAATTCTGCACATATCTCTAGTATCACCATGTGTTTATTGCCAAAAACTGCTACTCTTACCAGATTTATTTATTTATTTACTTACTTACTTACTTACTTACTTACTTTATATTCCACTCTTCTCACCCCAAAGGGGACGCAAAGCGGATTGCAGGTACACATATACATATATAGACGAACATATAGACGAACAGAGGCAAACTCTGGCCACCAGGGGGAGCTGACGTACTCCTCATCTCTCAGCGTCCCAGTGTCCCTTGTTGTTCCTTCCGCATTCTTGGAGTTCTTTTAATGGCCTCATAATTCAGTCAAAATTTGTCTCCTCGCTTAATGTGGTACCTTTATCTCCTACTTGACAGATGCAACTGTCTTTCGGGCTGCAAAGGTCGACAGCAGGCTACACTTAAAGGTCGAGCACCCACCTCGACCCGGGCAGGCCTTGAACTCATGACCTACTGGTCAGAGAGATCTTATGCAGCTGACACTTAGCCAGCTGCACCACATTCCCGGTGCTATCACACCGGAAATGTGTATCAGAGATTGCTCTGTATCAAAAGTGAACAAAATGGGAATGACTCGGGGAGGTAAAGCGGAGAGTGTTTAGGGATACTTTAAAGGTCTTAATCTTAAAATTAGTCTTCCATCTTCTGTTTTATTATGTGAAGGGGGCAGACAAATAAATAACATATTTCCAGATGCATTGGTTTCCCCCACAGGAAGTGGCCAAATAGGTCTTTGTAGTTTCTTGATATTTGTAATTACATTGATCGCAATCCTTCATTTACTTAAAGATAACTTTCTCTTGGCTGCCAGTGTTGACAACCACAGTGTCTTCTGCAACCATTCCAACTTTGAAGAATAATTTTAGAGGACTGTTTCTTTTAGCAGCAGTTATTTTTGTAACATTAGTTTTCACTTTGTTTTGGTTTGATTGTTTGCTTTAGCTTATTTGGTTTTTTTTAATACACTGGAGGAATTTAAAAAAATATTTCTTCCTGCATGTTATTGTTGATGCTGTTTCTTTATGCTTTATAATTTCCAATTCTGGCAATTGAAATATGGTTCATGTCATTGTCTTGACTGACTAACCATTTTTTACTGATAAAAATAATCAGAAAAGAAACTTGCTTGTCAATCTGGAGCTAGTTTGTTCATGAATAATACCATAAACAGTATTGTATTAAGCGGCACATTTATAGATGAGCCAGCAACTGAAGCACAGAACAAATTAATTTTCTGATACAATCAAAATG
The DNA here is from genome assembly GCA_030556195.1 of Anolis apletophallus. NCBI lineage: Eukaryota > Metazoa > Chordata > Lepidosauria > Squamata > Anolidae > Anolis > Anolis apletophallus. The sequence continues at coordinate 21,498,736 of JARBWK010000009.1, read as the reverse complement.
AAATTTGAGGAGAGGAGGAGGTTCCAACTCAAACGGTGAGATTCAGTGCTGAATGAGGTGGGTGAATTTTGCAAGCTAGGTGAGCCAACATTGGTCTGATGGCCACCATGGCCATGGGTAATTAGGCAAGTGATGATTTCCACCACAACAGTCCACTTGGGACAAAATCACAGAAGCTCCAGATAATGGTGGAAAATATCTAGTGTTGATTTCACTTTCTCAGACAGATCTTTTTAATCTCAAGTTGCTTCATCTAATTTTGTGAAAATATTTGTACATTTTAGACAGATTAAAGAATGCTTCCTTTGGTATTGGGTTTTATCCATTTAGATCTTAAAGGGGAAAATCAATACTTTGAACTAGGTCCCACAATAGACAAGGAACCAGTATAATAGCTTAAGAATTTTAATGGTTCTGTAGTGAATCAACCTGAATCCAGTCTTCTGAATTTTGCACATAGTGAAGTTCCTGAACTACATATTATCAGTGGCAGTGCCATCTTTCACATAGTTGTATCTGCGAAACATTGCTTAGTTTTCAAAGTGTAAAATGAAGCAAATCTTTATCAATAGACATCTAATTCTGGGGATGGAGGCCCGAATCCGTACCCGATAATTTCCATGGCTGCCTTGAAGACGTTACTGGATCACTGGGAGCCAGTAGGTTGAAGGTGAATCCGGCTAAGACAGAGATCCTGTGGCTGGGTCGTCCGGGCACTGGAGAGGTTCAACTTCCAACCCTGGACGGTGTGACGCTATGTCCGTCGTCATCTGTTAAGAGCCTTGGTGTCACACTGGACTCTCAACTGTCGATGGAGACACATATCTCCACCGTCAGTAGAATAGCGTTTTTTCATCTTCGCCAGGCAAGGAAGCTGGCCCCCTACTTGTTCCGACACAACCTGGCCACAGTGGTCCAAGCCACGGTCATCTCAAGGTTGGGCTACTGTAACGGTCTCTACATTGGCCTTCCTCTGTCAGTGATCCGGAAACTTAAGCTGGTGCAGAACGCCGCAGCCCAGCTGCTGGCAGGTGTTCCAACATGCTGCCATATTACTCTCATCTTACACGAACTGCACTGGCTCCCTTCAAAGTGTTATTGTACTTCAAGGCCTTGAATGGTCTGGGGCCAGTGTACCTAAGGGACCGCCTCATCCCATACTGTCCCACCAGACCCCTGCACTGTAAGACCTTCCATTTTACTACAACACGGAGGAGAACTTTTCGTATTATTGCTCCAACACTCTGGAATGCGATACCTTCTGAAATCCGCGCTCTCCCGAGTTTGCTGGCTTTCCGGAAGGCCTGCAAGACCTTATTGTTTCAACAGGCATTCGGCCCTTAAAACTGCAGGCTTCTCTGACATTATATTGACCTTGCCTGATACTATACGTATTCGGGTTGTTGTGTTAATCTTATGATCTCTTTTAATGTATTTGTATATGCTGTTTAATTGTGTTTTATTGTGTTTTATTGTGTGTAAGTCACCCCGAGCCGGATGGGAGTGGCGACAGACAAATTTGAATAAATAAATAAATAAATATTGATTCTGTTGGAAATCTTAATAATAATAATATAATGCATCTTTATTTACATTGTGCTTTTCTCCCACGAAGGGACCCACAGTGGCTTCTAACATATTAATATCATATAAACTACAATCCAAACACACACACAAAACAAATAAAACAATCTTAAAAATAACACAGTTTAAAATATATATATATTAATGTCTTATCTTGTTGGGCTATACTGCACTTCTTTCCAGTTGATGCTTTTTTTGGCATTTCCTGACACTTTAGTCTAAAGTTCTTCACTGAAGACCTGCCTAAATAAAAAGTTTTAAGTTGTTTTTTGAAGGAGGAAATTGAGGGAGTTGTTTTAATATCCCTGGGGAGGGTATTCCAAAAGCTTAGGGTGACCACCGAGAAAGCCATCTCCCTTATTGTCGCAACCAGCCGCATTTGGGATGGTGGTGGAAGCGAGAGCAGGGCCTTCTCTGATTATCTTAGGAATCAGGCAGGTTGATTTGAGGAGGTGTGGTCATATAAGTAAGTAAGTGGGATATGAACCTTAAGCTTTTTTTAAAAATGGCATTAAGGATTGCTTGTTATTTTGTAGACTATCTATAATAGGCCATTGATGCTGCTTGGTTGGGACAAGAGAAAGGGCCTTGTCCGTGGCCATCCCCCATTTCTGAAGCTCCTTATTAAAGGAATTAAATATGGCCCCCTCCCTCCCTGCCTTCCAGAAACAGCTGAAGACATACCTTTGCTTACTGGCTTACAAGGAGGAGGAGGAGGAGGAGGAGGAGGAGGAGGAATAGATGGCAATACTACCATTTTACCTCTGATTAATAGCTGCCATCCGTATCTGTGCCCTGTCCGCCCCACCAGCTCAATAGACATCTTGAACAATGATCAATCTAGTTGCCTCCAAGGAACTGGGAAATTGACGCTTCTGTTTGATGTTTTGTTTCATGTCTGATATAACAGGTTGCATTTTTCATTTAATTTTTAGTTGATAAGTCATAATTTGCTTTTATATGTTGGGTTGGCAATTTTTGTTACTATGGGTGTGTTGTTATTATGTTCAGGCACTGAATGTCTTTTATGTTTGGAATCTGCCCTGAGTCCCTCCAGGGAGATAGGATGGAATAGAAATAAAGTATTATTATTATTATTTATGTTTTTCTGTTTTATCAAAGGCTTTCATGACTAGAATCACTGGAGTACTGTATGTTTTCCAGACTGTATGGCTGTGTTCTAACAGCATTTTCTCCTGATGTTTTGCCTGCATCTGTGGCTGGTATCTTCAGAGGATCTTCAGATTATCCTCTGAAGATGCCAGCCGCAGATGTAGGTGAAACATTAGTTTCATACAGTCTGGAAACCACACAACAGTAAAGTTTTTGTTCTGTTTTGCTATGATCTACCTTTGTTCACAGACAACACAAACTCATAGTAAATGCTTTTTGGATGACTACTTTTCTATGACCCAAATAAGGAATCTGAACACAATGATTTCAAAGTATTATCAATATATATTCTATAACTTCAACGACAAGTCATTAGGCAAAATAAACATATAACCCCCTGTCGGGTGCCTAACCCCCGCTGCTAAACCCAAAGTAAAGTTCGGATATACTGTAGTCCACTGCAGTGTAGATGGTGAGCGGTTTAGCGAGTGAGGTGAGTTGTCGGAGAGTAGCCGCTACAAAGGTTTTATATTCCAAACCCCGATGGGTATTTGTAATCCATTAAAAGAAACTCAAATAACCCAAAATAAAGTAAAATAAAATATTATATATTACTATTTGCCTGCGCAGTTGCGCCTGTCTCTCCTTGATGCTCCCGGCCAGCGTGCGCGCGGGGAGGTGGGCGGATGTGGTAGGGTTCACACGTGATTGGGCCTGGCGAGGGGTCTGCCTCAGAGCGCAGCGGCTACTTCCGGTGGCAGCTGTCAGGAGGCAATACGTCGCCAATACCCCTTTGGCTCCACTCCCCTCTCCCTTTGTCTCTGCCCCCTGCCTGCCCAATTGGGTCACCATATTCGGCGGCAGAGTGGAGACAAAGGGAGAGGGGAAGCACTCCCTGCCTGCCCGATAGGGAGTGCTTTGCTTACAGGCTTCTGCGCACAGGAGCTACTGGTCATGCACAGAGGTTTTTGCGCATGCGCAGTTGCTCTTGCGCTCAACTTCAGCTCCGGAACAACTGCGGCTGCGCGAAAACCTCCGCGCATGCCCAGAAGTGGTGTCGGAGCGCACAAGACTGGGGCCCAAAACCAGGCAGCCGCGGCGCTGCCTGAGGAACATCAGCAGGGCAAGGACGCTGTCTGGTGCCGGCGCCCGGTGGGTGGGGGAATTCGCCCCTTCCCAGATGGCGCCCCATGCGTCCGCTTCCTTGGCCTACCTGTAGGACCACCCCTGGTTGTGCAGATACCTGCAGACAATGCCCATGCAGAACCAAATGAGGTGTTCCATAACCATCCTACACTCCCCAAGATCAGGTGGCCTGGAGACGGGGGATATCTGTCCCTTCCCACCCTTTCTGTTCATTTTGCTGACAGCTGCTACTAAGGAGACTGTTCAAGTCCTGAACCGGTGCTTGGCCGCTGTAACAGACTGGATGAGGGCTAACAGATTGAAACTAAATCCAGACAAGACAGAGGTACTACTGGTCAGTTGTAAGGCTGAACAGGGTATAGAGTTACAGCCTGTGCTTGATGGGGTTACACTCCCCCTGAAGGCGCAAGTTCGCAGTCTGGGAGTGATCCTGGACTCATCACTGAGCCTGGAACCCCAGGTCTCGGCGGTGGCCAGGGGAGCTTTTGCACAGCTCAGGCTTGTGCACCAGCTGCGCCCGTATCTTGGGAAGTCAGACTTGGCCACAGTGGTCCACGCTCTGGTTACATCCCGTATAGACTACTGCAATGCTCTCTATGTGGGGCTGCCTATGAAGACTGCCCGTAAGCTGCAATTAGTCCAGCACACAGCAGCCAGACTACTAACGGGAGTGGGGTACAGGGAGCACACAACTCCCCTGTTGCGCCAGCTCCACTGGCTGCCAATTAGCTTCTGAGCACAATTCAAAGTGCTGGTTTTAGCCTACAAAACCCTATATGGTCCCGGCCCAGTTTACCTGTCCAAACATATTCTCCCCTATGAACTGTCAAGAGTGCTAAGATCGTCTGGAGAGGCCCTGCTGTCGGTCCCATCTGGTGGGGACGAGGGACAGGGCCTTTTCTGTGGTGGCCCCCCGGCTGTGGAATTCCCTCCCAAATGAAATTAGATCCGTCCCCTCCCTCCTGACTTTTAGGAAGTGGGTGAAAACGTGGCTGTGCAATGAGGCCTTTGCAGAATGAAGGAGGAGATCGCAAAGCGACTAAAGTCGCTAACCACTTGATACGGACCGAATATATGGATTAAGTTGGACTTGATTTTACTTTGATGAAAGGCTTTTAAAATGTATTTATGTATTGTATTTGATAATTTTATTGTAAATGTATGATGTTTTTAGATTTTAAATGTTAGCATTGAATACTTGCTGTTTGCCGGTCTGAGTCCCTCTTCGGAGGCGAGAAGGCCGGGGTATAAAAGTTTTAAATAAATAAATAAATAATACTATAGCAGTGACAGGAACCTATACGTAGCTGGGCAATCTTCCTTTCTCTTTCCATGCCATAAGACTGGCAAAGTAGCCTGGGAGAAGTGAGTAAAGAGGTGTCTTTTGGGCCTCTGTCCAGCAATAGCTTCGGAACAGTTGGGCAATAAGGATACCCTCCTCCCACCAATTTGGTTCAGGATGTTCCTGTCAAACCATAATGTGGGCCAAAACTGGCATTTGCATGCCAATTTATTTGACAGTATAGAACTGCCCTATGTCCTAACAGGAAAGGCCATATTAAACCAATCTTATACTGGTGTCAGTTTTTTCTCCTTTGCCTTATTCTGCTAAGTGTCATTCATCTTAAAAGTTCTCACCTTTAAGGCCATCTATGGTTTGGGGCCAGTGTACCTGAGGGAGCGACTTACCCCTTATGTGCCCGCGAGATCACTGCGCTCTGAGGAGCTTAACCTCCTTGAGGTGCCTTCCCTTGGAACCTGCAGACTGGCCACTACACGGCGGAGGGCATTCTCTGTAGCTGCCCCAAGTCTCTGGAACGGCCTCCCGGAGGAGATCCGCGCCATCCGCGCTCTTCTGCCATTCCGCAAGGCCTTGAAGACTTGGCTCTTTAGGAAGGCGTTTGGCCCTTAACTCAACCACACTGTGTGCCATGCCGCCTATCCCCCCCAGATTCTTATCTCGTCCCCCAGCCTTCGCTGAGGGCTAGTGTTTTTAATATGTTTTAACTGCTTTGATGTTTAATGTGTTTTAACTGTTTAATCTGTTTTATTACTCACGGTGTTTATGCTTCTTCTGTAAACCGCTCTGAGCTCCGGAGTGAGCGGTATACTAAATCGAAGTTAATAAATAAATAAATAAATAAATAAATAATCTACGTTGTCTTAAATTGCCTGATGTTTTCAAAGTGAACGAGCTTTCAGAGAAGCACAGGCTTTTTGAAGCATAGGTGGTGGCAGTATGAAAAAGAAGGCATGTTGGTGTGGCTTTCCTTCAATAAATAGGTGATACAGTAATTAGCACCATTGTTTTAAAATGTTATGCCTAGAAGACATCTTTGTAATGCTAAACAGATGGGTCCTTTTTGCTCCACTCACTAATGTTTTACTAGTAACTAATTTGCAGGTTTACAGCCAAAATTAGCAATAAAAAGTGTTCAGGAGCTTCGACCAAAGCTGTCTTTTTGCAATTACAGCCACACAAAACAAGCTGCAGTATGGTTTGGGGCAAAATATTGTTCAGATCAAAACTTCACCTGCTGGTTTCAAATAAAAATTGACAAACGGGAGTCTGAACCCTGCCGCTTCTTTTAGCGTTTCAAGCTTTAAAAACCTCAGGTTTGATTAATATTAATTACAAGTAACCAAATTAATGTTACATTTGTGAGCCCTGGATATTTTAGTTATACGAAGGATATCTACTTTTTAAAATGATAGAAGACCTCGTTCATCAAGAAATTAGGGTCACACTTGGTGCCACCAGGTTTTCAAAATAGCATAAGGGACAATTGAATTTCATGACATGCAAGGTTCACGCTCAGAAAGCAGCTATTAAGTTTGTATTCTACAGAATTAACAAATGCAAGTATTGATTTCAATTAATTTCCCCACAAATTTATCTGTATTTTCCACCTCCATAAATTAAAGTGTAGTCATTAGGCATGAGAAAAAAGTTATGAAAATTAAATGATTCGTAAGAAATTCGTAAGAAATGCTACTTTTGAGTATTTCCGCATCTGGAACGCCAACCAGGAAGTGGACTTTCTTTATAGAACTTCGGGGGCCAGGATTTTCTTAAGTGTCGGTATTAGGTCGTAAGGGGGCACCCTCCTTCTCTCTCACCACCCTCCCGCCTCCCTTGCCAATAAGTATTGGCAAGGCAAGCCCTAAACTCGCTCCTTCTTTCAGCTGGAAGCCTGGAAAAATGTAAACAGAGAGGTTTACTCAGAAGTAAATCTGCAAAGGAAGTAAACAGAGAGGTTTACTCATGAGTAAATCCGCAAAGGAGGGCACTTTGGATGAAGTGCCCTCCTTTGTGGATTTACTTCTGAGTAAACCTCTCTGTTTACATTTTTCCAGGCTTCCCTGCCCCTCCTGCCTGCCAGGATCTAAAGCATCAAAGAGTATTGGGGTAGTTGCACACAACATGTATAAGTAATCCAACTGGTCATATACCTACATTCCATGCACATGCAATAATACAGCAGTAATAACAATGGGTATAAGAAGAGGTAAAATTCAAACCAGTATTCTGACTGTGGTCCCTCCTCAAGCGGTGCAAACGGCTCTTCTCTATGAGCCGGGAGGCAGCCTTTCCGGAAAAGCCAAAAGCCCTGGCACAGCGTATGCTTGCTGCAGAATCCCGGGTTAAGGGAGAAGAGCCCGTTTGCACCGCTTGAGGAGGGACCAGTCAGAATACTTTCGGTTTGAATTTTACCTCTTCTTATACCCATTGTTATTACTGCTGTATTATTGCATGTGCATGGAATGTAGGTATATGACCAGTTGGATTACTTATAATATTTAGGCACTTACTCTATAAGTTAGCATTCATTCTATTATACATTAGTTTGGTTTCTCACAGGATCTAAAGCGTGCCAAGCCTTGATGCGCTTTAGATCCTGGCAGGAGGAGGAGGAGTGGACGGGCCCTCCCTGCCCCTTCTGCCTGCCAGGATCTAAAGCCTTGAAGAGGCTTCATGACAGGCCAACTTCAGCCCTCCAGGTGTTTTGGACTTCAACTCCCACCATTCCTCACAGCCTCAGGCCTCTTCCTTTTCCTCTCAGCCTGGGCAAACTTGGGCCCTCGCTCCCTCAGGATCGGGGTGAGAGAGAGGCAGCGAGGAGTGAGGGGGGCTCCTCCTTTTTTGCTGCTTCCAAGAATAGAATACCCCTCCCTCCTTCCCTCCCTCCTTCCTATTTGGAGAGTCCCATCTAGAATTCAGTGTGATTTATTCAAGTTTTGGCCTACAACTCCCAGAAATCTCAGCCAATTTACCAGCTGTTAGGATTTCTGGGAGTTGTAGGCCAAAACCATCTGGAATGCGCATGCGCTGGCATACGAACTACTAACGAATTTCGTTAGTAATTACGTTACATTTAGAAATTTTTGGAAATTTTTTTGTAAGTCTTTCTATTACTAATCAAAAATCCCCCATTAGATTTTTCGATTCCCTATTTTTGGGTTCTAAACCATGCCTGGTAGTCATGAATGGGTGGCACCCTTAGATACAAGATTTTGGACATCCTGTTTGTAGGAAGTGGGTTGTTGTGAGCTTTCCGGGCTGTATGGCCATGTTCCAGAAGCATTCTCTCCTGATGTTTCGCCTGCATCTGTGGCAGGCATCCTCAGAGGTTGTGAGGTCTGTTGAAAACTAGGAAAATTAGGTTTATGTATCTGTGGTATGTCCAGGGTGGTTTGAGGTAGGTGTGGATGTTTCAGTTGGCCATCTTGATTAGCATTAATGGCATAGCAGTTGGAAGGTCTGGCTTCTTACTGCCTGGGGGAATCCTTTGTTGGGAAATGATTACATGGTCCTGCTTGTTTCCTTGTCTGGAATTCCCCCTTTTTGAGTGTTGTTCTTTATTTAATGTTATGATTTTAGAGTGCACCGGGAATTTGGTGCAGCTGGCTGGGTGTCAGCTGCATAAGATCTCTACTGACCAGAAGGTCATGAGTTCGAGGCCTGCCCGGGTCGAGATGGGTGCTCGACCTATTGTGTAGCCTGTTGTTGACCTTTGCAACCCGAAAGACAGTTGCATCTGTCAAGTAGGAAATTAAGGTACCACTTAGTGGGGAGGCTAAGTTGAACTGATTTATGAGGCCATAAAAAGATATCCAGGAAACACGCTGAGGAATAAAGGAGTGCGACAGCTCCCCCTGGTGGCCAGATGTTAAATTGCTTCTGTCTGTCTTGTGTGTCTAAATGTAATGTGTACATTGTAATCCGCCCTGAGTCCCCTGCGGGGTGAGAAGGGCGGAATATAAATGAAGTAAATAAATAAATAAATAAAATACTGGTAGCCACATTTTGTTCATTTTCATGGTTTCTTCCTTTCTGTTGAAATTGTTCACATGCTTGTGGATTTCAATGGCTTCTCTGTGTAGTCAGACATGGTAGTTGTTAGAGCAGTCCAGCATTTCTTGTTCTCAAATAATATTCTGTGTCCAGGTTGGTTCATCAAGTGCTCTGCTATGGCGGACTTCTCTGGTTGAAGTAGTCTGCAGTGCCTTTTATATTCCTTGATTCATGTTTGGGCATCACTACGTTTAGTGGTCCCTATGTAGACTTGTCCACAGCTGCACACTTGTTCTGCAGAGGTGAGAGGATCCCTCTTAACCTTTGCTGAATGTAACATTTGTACACAGAAAACCTCACTTTCCTAGTTTCCAATAGACGCCACAATCTCTGAGGATGCTTGCCATAGATTCAAGCGAAATGTCAGCCATGGCCTAGGGGCGCAAACTGAGGGGGGGGGCGCAGATCACGGACCAAAAAACCCCCTGGTCCACGCTCCTCTTTCCCCCTTTCTCATGCCCCTCCTCGCTCCTTCTCCCGCCAAAGTCTCTGTTCCATCCCCCCCGTCTCTCGCTCTCTGGCCTACGGCGGGCCCCTCACATTGATCCATTGATTTGCCCACGGGTCTCTGGCTGGCCTGACCTCCTGGCTCCCGGGGAAGCTGTCTCCATGGCGACTCGCCTGGCTCCCCCGGCAACAGACTGTAAATTCCTGAGCCGAGCGGCAGAGTCTGGGAGAGGGCGGTGGGAGGGAGCGGAGAAGGAGGCAACTAGGAAGAAAGAAAGCAAGTAAAGAAGGAAGAGGGGGGGAGGGAGAGGGGAGAGAAAGGGCGTTGCTTGGGTGAACCTCCCCCAGGTCCCCAGCACGAGACCACACCAACCCAGGCTTGCTCCTGTGCTCTCGGACCAAACCAGGGCAGGCTGCTTGGCCAAAGGGAGCCGCGGGAAGGAAGGGAAGCATCAAGGCCAGGGTTTGGCTCTCCTGCCTTCGGGAGCAGCTGAACAAAAGTTGCACAAACCCCAACCTGAATCCTCCCTCGGTCTGCGGGAGCGCACGCCAAGCAGACATCTCTCTCTCTCTGTCTTGCTCTCTCTCTGTCTCTCTCTCTCTCTCTCTCTCTCTCTCTCTCTCTCTCTCTCTCTCGTGCACGCCTTTGGAGCGAGCTTGCACCCCCTGCGCTTTCCCCAAGTCTCCAGAAAAGACCTTCAGAGCACAGCAAAGCTTTCCAGCCTTTGGGAATGGGGACCTTGGAGGTGGCGGGATGGTGCCTATTTGCCTTTCTCTTCTGCTCCGGAGGCACCATGGCGAAAGCCAGCCAAGTGTGGGTCTGAGTGCTGTGTGTGTTTGGGGGGGGGGCGTAGAGGTTGGTTTAAAGGGGGCGTAATTCCCAAGTGTGGCCTAGGGCGCAAAAAGGTGTTAATCCGGGCCTGCATACAGCCCAGAAAACTCACAACAACCCAGTGATTCCAGACATGAAAGCCTTCAACAATACATTGTAGGAAATGCTTCTCTATGCTCAAATAGGGCATCTCTTATCATAAGGGACACTTATCCAACCTATAAGGAACAATCTTTCTAATATGAAAAGGGAGAGCCCTTATTATAAAGAACACTTGGCAATGCTAGCTGCATTATTGTACACAGTCTAACCTGGTAGTACAGTAAGTCTTCATTTAATAGGGCCTCAATCTAAACAAATATGATGTACAAAATGATGTTGCATGGCCTAGTGTAGGTTGGAAAGAAAATAATAGTTATAGCTTTGAGCTTTTCTAAAATACAAGCAGAGAATCCTTACCCAGAAATCCGAAATGCTCCAAAATCCAAAATCATAGGGGATGAGATAGTGATATCTTTGCTTTCAATATATCCAAACTTTGTTTAATGCACAAAAATATTAGTATGAAACAAACTTCAAGCTGTCTATATAAGGTGTATATGAAACAAAAATTATTATTTTTTCTGAAGATCTCTCAATATAGCCCATTGTTTGCAAAATAGGCCTCAAAACACAGAGTTGTGTATCCTTCCAAAGGTTGTTGAGCATCAACTCACAGCATTCCTTACCATTGGCTGTGGAGGCTAGGACTGCTGGAAGATGTAGCTGAAAAGCTGGAAGACTACCCAATTCCCACCTCTGTGCTAAAGGATTTTATTGTTGAGCTGGTACAATGTACGTAAGGCAAGAATATGTTGTATCTAAAGCAACAATAATAAAGCCGCACAAAACCTAAAAATAAAGGCAATAAATAGAATATCTCCCTGCCCAATTTTACAGATGATATTTGGCAACATATGGTTTCCTGCATCATTGTGACCAAAGATTGCTCAGGAGGCTAGTTGATTGTGGTACTGGAGGGCGATTGATAGTTGGCCAGTTTCCATTTCTTACAATTGAGTGCCTTTATTATTTTGCTTCTTTAATTTAGACATAAATATCAGAGAACAGATGTGTTAATGCACAGGACTGGGCTGTAGGGTTTAAGACTGAAGAGAGACAGCTGGCCAAATTGAAAAAGCATGCATGAAAAATAAGGGATATATATTGTTGTCATTAAAAAAGCAGAGGAGTGAAGCTAATTTTTGGAATTGCAAAAGATTTTTAGGGATTCGAACCATGTAATTCAATGACATGGGAAATGCAGTCCCCCAGATGTTGCTGAATTACAACTCCCTGCATTTGATTGGCTCTCCTTTTTAAGGCTGATGGGAACTTCAGGTCAAAAATGGTCTGAAGCTTCCAATGTTCCTCATCATTGGCTATAGCAGTCTGGGGGTTTGGGACTTAAGTGTTGTATTTTGCTATCTTAGATTTACCGTATTTTCTGACATATAAGGCTACTTTTTAACCCAAGAAAATCTTCTCAAAAGTCAGGGGTCATCTTATACTGTGGTGTTTCAGCCTGGTGCTCATGTGCATGCTAGGGATGATGGGATTGTTCCTGCAAATGCTGATGATGGGATGCTTAGTGAGAATTCTGAGATGCAAAGTGACCTTTCAGATGAGGCTTGCTTTCCTGGGAACAGTTCTCTTCCCAGGGCTTCATTAGATGAGAATTCTTGTGTTCAGGACTCTGAAGGTTTTGATGTTGATAACGGGACACCTGGGAATCTTAACGAGCTTCCATTCAACCACTGAGATAGCATTCGAGAATCTAGGCAGGCTGCCAGCCTCCGACGCAGCAGTCGGTTTGCAAACCAAAACTGATTTGTCTTTATATTAGATTGCTAGGGAAATTGTCTTCAGTTTCCAGGCTTCGTTCAGAATACCATGCCAAGCTTTATCTTGTCTCCAAACTCCTGATTTTGTCTAGGCCTTTGCGCATGTTTTGCTTCTATAGCTGCCTTGTATTATTCTTGGGATTTTGCATCAAGCTTTGCCTTTGGATTTTGGGACTAATTGATCTGTGTGATTTTACCTTGGATATATTCTATAATTGATCTTCTTTTAACCCTTTTGTTGGACACCATGTTTGTTTCAATAAAAGCCTATTATTCAGACTGTCTGTTGTGTGTGTGAACTAGGGGGGTGCTCCTTGTCTGAAGTGCAACATATACGCAGGAGTCGACTTCTACGCGGGAGTTGACTTATTCAACAGGAGTTGTCTTATACGCTGGGAGTCGTCTTATAGAGCGGGTGCTGAAACTTCCAATCTGGATTGGAGAATCTGTGGTTGCCACATATGGTGGGGGGAGCTAAAAATGGCAGTGGCCGCGTCCCTGCCGTTTGCAGCGACTGTATGAAAGCATTAAGAGTAATGATGTACAAGTACGGTAGAAGAAAATCCATTCATCAGGATTAGTGGTCAGGTGAAGGGGCACCTCACCGGGAAGGTGTAAGTGAAGGGCGGAGCAAGCTGCAGGTATCTTGGGTGACCGGAGTATGGGAAAAAGAGATAGAGTGGCTCTGGGCCCAGAAAAACACAACTCTTTTACCTGTCTGGCCCGCCCCTTGTATCCTATTACCGTACCTCCTTCTCTGCCTCTCAGATCTCGCTCCTGAAGAATGCAGTGAAGCGGTGCAGGTGCACATGTGCGAGATCTGAGAGGCAGAGGAGGAGGTACAGTAATAGGAAAATTACAATATTGAAATCAAATCTGATATTTTTTTAAAAAAATATTTGGTGTGCATTGGAAGAGGGGTAGTCTTATACAGTGAGTATATCCCAAACTCTATATTTTAACTGGAAAAGTTGGGAGTTGTCTTATATGCCCAGTTGTCTTATACGCCAGGGAATATGGGTAGTCAAAGTGGGAATATGTTGATGGGAATTTTCATGTCACGATGCCCAGAATTCCCAGCTAATAGGCTGTGTAGTTTCAGAGATGCAGTAGCTTTTCTAGAATCTGATATTTTCAATCTGATCATCAACAAATTGGAAGACAGGTAATGAAGGCTCCTTCCTTGGAGGCTTTTAAACAGAGGCTGGATGGCCATTTGTTGGGGGTGCTTTGAATGCAATTTTCCTGCTTCTTGGCAGGGAGTTGGACACTTATATAGTCAAATATATGGCCCACAAGGTCTCTTCCAACTCCATGACTCTATGCTTCTATAATAATGAATAGATAAGGAAGTACTGTGTAGCGAGTCTTATCCATGCAGGTGTCTCAGACCCCTTCCAGACAGGCTCAATGTCCCAGAATTTGATCCCAGGTTTGCTGCTTTAAACTGGATTATATGAGTCTGCACTGCCACATAATCTGGGATAAACAGAAAACCTGGGATCAGATCCTGGGATATAGGGCCTGTCTGGAAGAGCCCTCAGAAAAAAACAGTCCCAAAGAAGTACCAGGAAATATTCAAAGGAATCCTTTTGTAATTTCTCCTGTCTTATGCTTCTCTCTCAGTGGCATTTCTCCAGATCTTTTCCAGAAATAATTAAGATGTTTGAACATAAAACAGAGGTGGAACCTGCACAGTTCTCCAGGTATTGTTGCACCTCAAGTCCTAGAGATATTAGCAGGAATAGCCAATGGTGAAGAATGCTGAGAACTTCAAATCATCAACACACGTGTAAGTGGTCTCGGCATTACTTCGCGAACGAAGATTCTTAGGAAGGACTCATCCCACGCTTTTTACAAGCACGTTGATGACTAAAAAGGCCAATCTGAGATAGGCAAGGTAGGTTGCAGAAAGCACAGCAAATAGTCTCCTTGGGTGACGTTGTTTCCAAGTTGCGGTTCTTTCTGCGTTGTCGTTTCTCTTCGAGACCCATTCAACGTGTCTTCTCGAAAGAGGCCACAGCATTGTGGATAGTGCATCTCCATGCCTCCCGATGTGAGGCCAGGGTGGACCATTGTTGGTGATTAATCTGGCCGAGCCTGAGATGTTGTTTCAGGGAGTCCTTATATCTCTTTTTGGGGGTGCCTCTCTTGCGCTGACCCGTGGCGAGTTCACCATAGAGTAGTATCTTTGGGAGGTGGTGGTCCTCCATCCTAGAGATGTGCCCTGCCCAGCACAGCTGTGTTCTCAATAGCATGGCCTCAATGCTGGTGATCCCTGCTTGCTCAAGGACAGCAACATTAGTCACATAGTCGGTCCAGTGTATATTTAGGATTGTGTGAAGACAGCGCTGATGAAAGCGTTCAAGGAGTCGTAGGTGTTGGTGATAGGTGACCCATGTTTCAGACCCATATAGGAGAATACACAGTACGATAGCTCTGTACACACTGATGGAGATGAGCTTTCGTTAGGCCACCTTTTCTAGGCCCCTCTCCATATGGAGCAAGCAGTGCTCTCCTTTAAAAAGGCTGCTTTGTCGTTCAGGATGCTGCCGAACAAGACTGTCATCTCCCGGGTCAGTCTCAAGCGACCAAAGTCCTCAACCGCCTGCATGCAGGGTTGGGTCTGCGGCTTCCAGTGCATCTTTACACCTGTTGTTTCTTCCCTCACCTATCGCTACAGGGCTTTTTCGGAAGTTGGATGTCTCCTTCGAGCCTGTGCAATAGATTTTTCTGGTGAAGCGCAGCGTGCACAGAACTGGCCTCACCCTTTAAACCAAAGGTTCGACTGCTGGGGCCTAGAAAGCTTGGACGGTGGCAGCGAGGTCCTCGGGTCATAGGTTTGATTAGAGTTTCCTTCTCTTAGATGGCTGACCTTACAGGGTTAGATGAACACCATCTGCCCGGGTTTGAAATTAGAGTTTTCCTTCTCCTAGGATGGTTGTCAAAAGGCTAGAGAGCCCATCCTGTCCATTGACGCTCTTTGTCAGACCCTTTGTTTGTGACCTGTCTGGCATGGGAGGCCCTACTAGTGACTATTATGCCACCGCCAGCATAGCTCACAACTTCATTAGGGTGAGCAAGCCTCTCCCCCACTGTAAGGGGGCGCCAACGGAGAGGTGTGTAAGTGGTAACACACGCTGAAAACAGAAAATAATATATTGAAAATAAGATCCTGATATTCAGTCAAAAGACAAGGTTATATCATCTTACAAGTATTGTGTCATATTTTACTCGGACTCTGCCATACAAAAAATATATTAATAGACCCTTCCATCCAGCAAAGCTAGTGGGCATCACTTTAAGAGAATTTATTCTATTTTATACTCGTTAACAAGGTCAGTGATCCATGAAGATGATTCTTCTTTCTGTTTTGGTGTCCCAGAGTTTAAATTAATGGTTTGGGAGTAAGAGTGTATTACTGTGTGCGGAATAGATAGCAATCGTTTAGATTTAACAAAAACCACATGGCGAGGCTGGGCCTCTCAAGGTGCCCAGCTGCCGCTATGATTGGCAACCAATCATTCCACTCTCTCACTTCTGTTGAAATGAATCATTGGGACCATTTGTAGGATGTTGCCATTGCTTATCGTGGGGCTGAGATTAAAGACTCCAACTGAACCCCCTCCTCAGTCCCAAACTATAATATTATGAAATTACTATCTCTTTACCTGTGCAATAAGCAGATACATTAGATTTCAGTCTAGCTGACCTTTAAAGACTAGTAAAGGAGAAAGACACATCAGCATGTTGCATCCGAACCTTTAGGGACAGTAGATGCTATCCAATACCTCTGAGGACTACACAGTAATATAGTGTTTCTCCAGAATAATACAGATATTATGTCAGCGAAATAGAATTCACAGATTGATGATCTCAGGATCGGCAAGAAAGTAAAGCTTCGACCTTGACGGGAGTTTAAGAATTCCTTACCAACAGCCGTCTGGAACATAATTAAAGACATTTTACCATCGTAAGTCTGGCAGAATGCAAACCATCATTTCCGTACATTGAAGAGACAGAGATATTGCTTTTATAGCTGCAGAGCTTATGGTCAGGAGCGATATGAAATATTAGAAATGTGACAGTTTTATAATAATTTTATACTTATTGGAATAATTTTCATTGGAGTCTTTTCTCTCTTTTTCTTTTCTTTTTCGCCTCTCTCTCTCTCTATCCAAAGTTGCTTTAAGGAATTCTTGCTGTTCTGCAGCATTAGAAGCTTGCTGTGTTTTTCTATTTTAGTGTAATAGGTAGTGGAGCAGTTGCGAAAAAGAAGTTAATGATGTTAATAGTGGAGAATATTCACCCCCCCCCCCCCATAAAAGAGAAAAGCAGAACTCACACAGTTTTGTGCTGTAGTGGAAAGCTAGGTTTCTACATAATAAATGTCACATTACAACATAAAGCATGCCATTTCCCCCATATTTATTTGGATTGCACATCAGCAAACGTTTGTATATTTTTGCATAACTGCCAGTTGAATTATCTGGCAAACTGCTGGTGAAGAATACTACTCAACTTGCTGTGGCTTCTACATTTCCCAATGACTTTTCTGAATACATTTTAACATTATTTCAGGGCTGCTTCTCTTAGTACAATCCCCTCTCTTCTTATTTTTCCACATTGCTTCCTAATAATGTTGCTATAATAATATCTGGGATTTGGTCAATAGCATAAGAACAATATACAAAAGAATACTGGGCCAACGAAAAAGTTCAAAATACATCAAGCAAGCTTGGAAGCTTTACTGGCCTCTTGAACAGGAAAATAGTGACCGTGTTAGAATTACAGGCTCTACATTCTGTCTCAGATGTAACTTTTATTTTATTTATTAAGATGGTTGAGGAAGGGATCTCAAGGCAGATAGAGATCACACCCCTTTTTGGCCATGTGGGGAGCAGGCAGTCAATCACAAGCAATAAAATTTCAAATCATTAATAGCAACAAAGTAACTTCCATTGAGATCCAAAATATGTCATATAATATGAACTGCCCTTTTCTTAGGCAGAGAACATTGAATTTCTCAAGACATCTCTGACCTGTTACATCTGGAAAAACATGCAGGTGCTATGTAGGTAAAACTTGCCATATGGCCAAGAAGGGTGGTGAGCCTCTGCCTGCATTGAGTTCCTTTTAGAATCTAGACCAGTGTTTTTCAACCTTTTTTGAGCCGCGGCACATTTTTTACATTTACAAAATCCTGGGGCACACCACCAACCAAAATGTCACAAAGTTACACTCTAACACAGTAATACATATAGTTAATGTGTTTTAAATGTATTTATACACTCAGTGTGAAACCTGGCCTTGTTTCGATGAACACAATGTATATATATATATGACTTCCTCTCACATGGCTATCATGTCTTCTCTCAGCCTTCACTTCTTCAGGCTAAACATACCCAGCTCTTCAATCCACTCCTCATAGAGCTTGTTCTCAAGACCTTTGAGAAATTTCACCCTGAGTGAAACTTGCTTCCAGTTAACTATGGATGTCATGAAGCTGTTATAAACAGTTCCTTGGGAAGGGGGGGGGGGTGGAGGCAACTCTCGAAAAATCCAGTAAAATAGTTCTAAAAAACATTTCCAAACAGAGAGGCTCAATTTGTTTCTTGGAAACCTGTGAGGGGGCTGCTAGGAGGGGGGAGAGTGCCAATTTCCCACAGCACACCTGATGATCACTCACGGCACACTGGTTGGGAAACACTGATCTAGACCATCTGACAACAGCTTTTGTTCAGAACTGACCGTTTTCTAGCTTATCATAATCAAGAGAGCTAGTGTCAAACAATGACTTAGAGTAGTTGGTTTGCATTACTATGAATTTAAGTTCAAATATGAGTGCAGCCATAGAGTTCATTGCACGATTATATACAAATCAATGTGTGTTTGAAGCATGTTTACAAGATCTCTTCCACAGGAATGGGAGCCCAGATTGATCAAGGCTTCCATCTCTATCGAGGAAAATCTACATATGTAGAAGTTGTCACATCAAACAGACACTGAAGATGGGTTTGCTGGATAGCATAGCTGGCACATGGTATAGTGTCAAGGGGATGGATCTAGCCTTGTATTTTCCCATTGCTCTCTTCATTTATTCAGTGCTACAGATACAAAAAGGAGGAATAGAGTTCATGTTTGTTGAAGAATGGGATGTGTGTGTTTGTGTTGCACTTCAGACAGAAGTATCCCCCTAGTTCACACACACACCAGACAGTCTTTGAATAATAGTCTTTTATTGAAACAAAGTATAGTGTCCAACAAAAGGTAAAAGGACAAAATATAAGTCCAAGGTAAGCATTCAGTTCAAAATTCAAAGATCCAAAAGGTAATGGTTAAAAGCTTGATACTAGATTCTAGAACAGTTCAATGCAGCAGTAGAACAATCCATGAAAAACAAGGCCAAGGCAGACAGGAACTAGAGACAAGAGAATCAGACGTGACACCTTTTCTAAACGAAGCCTGGAAATTGAGGTGTGAATCTTTCTTACAAACTCAAGTAAGGGAAAAATACTTTCACTTTGTACCCCTGTGTTGCAATCTGCAGCTGCGCCTAACATCCTGAGAAGCTCGCCTTCGCTCTCTAATGCTGGCCCTACGATCAAACGGCACTCCTGTTTCACTTTGGTCATTAAAATTCTCGGCTGCAGTATTATCTCTATCAGAGCTTTCTGCATCCTTAACGAAGGACTGTTTATCTAACAATGCCCTGGGAACTAAACTGTTCTCAGGAACAGGGGCCTCATCTGAAACTGCACTTTGCACATCAGTATGCTCATTGTCAATCTCATCATCCCCATCAGGCACAGGAACACCAATCTCATCATGCCCATCATGCACATGAACACCAGGCTGAAACACCACAGTGTGATGAATATATTTCCTGGTTTAGACTGTGCTTTAGAGGAGCTTTCCAAAGTTCTGAATCATAACTTGCCAGTATGTTCAGAACCCTGGATAGTGTCTTTAAAATTCAATCTAATTCCCATAATGCATTTACCACCTCACTAATGTGAGAATTACATACTACTATGAAAGCTAGGGAGCAGTGAGTTTTTCATTTGTTTTTATTATATTTTGGCGTTACTTCTGACATTTTGAAATAATATATGTCAGTCTGTTGTACATAGTCATATGGACCACTTGATTACTCAGCTTAAAGTAGCTTGGAGCTGCTTGTGCAACATGGCTGAAATGAGAAACATTGTGTTTGAGGTCACAGAACACAATAGGAATTTTAGCTTTTTGCGTTGATCAAGAAGTGAGTGATTCACATATGGAAACCATTGCTTGTTGCTACAGACATCAGCTAATGAATATGTATATTAAACTGCTTCACAACTAAACATTTTCTGGCAAGAGGGTTGGTGAAGAAGTCAGTGAGTTTAGTAGAGGTCTTTCCCAATAAAGTAATAGTGGCACTTAGTACCACAATCTCCCAAAACCTTTTATACCACATGGAGGTTCTTCTTCAGCCTTTTTTTGTGATCTCAGCCTCTGTTCTTTCAACTGTGGACCTCTCCTGATCAAATCTGAATTTGATAGATTCTTCTAAGGTGTTTGTGTCTTCCTGTATGGAAGAGGACATCTTTCAATGGCCACTAACCATTGAGATGGGCCACCAGAAGTCATAGATGTCTTGAGAATTACCTGGTTGAGAAAAATAGAAAAAGACAATAGTCTTCTCCTGAAAAAGCCTTCTAGTTGGCTGGACTTGTTGGTCTGCTTGTGAAGGGCTCTCCTTAAAATGTCATATTCTTTACTGACCTGGGTGATTGTTGCTTGCAAAGATACAATGCATGGTTCCATTTTGGAAAGGCTGTAGAAACTTGTAAGAAGATAAGTTGAAACAAGAATAATGTAACAACTCCATCCATACCCCTGAGACTATGAGGATTATTTCTCTTCATCAGTTACTTGCCTTCTTCCTTGCTGATAAGCTCCTCCGCCCACAGGGTATGTCTCTTCTGTTTAATAGATAATCACTGAACAATATGTAGTGCTTTATGTGAATGATCTTTCATTCCTTTTTACTTTTCTTTAATGCTTTGACTTTTATGCCTTGAAGGTATCCAGAACATTGCAGGTGTTTTTGGTCTTTCCATCCATGGGTCATGACGGTCTTTGCAAAGTTATTTTCTTTATATATAAATATCTCATTTTCCATTTTGTGCCACCCATATCTTCAACATATGTCTCTGGTAGCCTCGGCAGCAATATCTTTTTAAAAAAAAGTTTGACACTCAGCAAGACAGCCAGTGTGACACAGACAATGGCTGGCATGCAGATCTTGGACAAAAGAAGAGGTTTAGTATGGTGAAACACATTGGCTAGCCTAGGGATGGGGGTCATCAATATGCTACAGCTTCTTGAAGACTCAGCATTGAGGTTAGGGTTGGCAAATGTTGTTATCTGCCATCTAGACATATTTGACTCATGGCAACCCAATACAATGGGAGACCTCCAAGAGCTGCAGTCATCAACAGCCTGGCTCAAGTCCTGTAAACTGAAGGCTGTGGAATCCATGTTGCAATCAAACCATGTGTCACGTGGTCTCCCTCTTTTCTACCGCTTTTTACTTTATGAGGTATTGCCTCTTTTTCAATTATTAATTTTTTCTTGTGATGAGTCCAAAATTTATTCTGGGATTACATCTTTTTTCATTCATACTTCTTTCTGGGGTTAATAACCTGAGCTAGCAATTAAGTATATCGTGCATAACCCAAAATTACTGATCTTATATTCTGGTAAAGTCAGGAGGCTTCTGGTGTGAGATTCCAGACCAAATCGGATAACTTCACACTGCTTGTTAGTTGTAGTAGACAATGTATTGTCAAAGGCTTTCATGGCTGGAATCATTGGGTGTTGTGGGGTTTTCTGGCTGTATGGCCATGTTCTAGAAACATTATCTCTTGACGTTTCGCCAGCATCTATAGCAGCCATCATCAGAGGTTGTGAGGTCTGTTGGAAACTAGGAAAAATGGGTTTATATATCTGTGGAAAGTCAGCCATAGCAGAGCACCTGATGAACTAACCTAGACATAGCATATTATTTGAGAACACAGAAATGCTGGACTGCTCTAACAACTACCATGTCAGGCTACACAGGGAAATCATTGAAATCTACAAGCATGTGGACAATTTCAACAGAAAGGAAGAAACCATGAAAATGAACAAAATCTGGCTGCCAGTATTAAAAATCTTTAAAACTATAACAGTAAATAAAGAACAAAACTTAAACATGGGGGAACTACAGACAAGAAACAATCCAGAACCGCTAATCACCTCTCAACAAAGGATTCCCCCAGGCAGGAACAAGCCACACCTAAAAACTGTCAGGCCATCAAATGCTAATCAAGGTGGCCAATTGAAACATTCACATCTTGCTCCAACAGACAAGAGTTCTTTCTCCCACCCTGGACTTTCCACAGATATATAAAACCAATTTTCCTAGTTTCCAACAGACCTCAAAACCTCTGAGGATGCCTGCCACAGATCCAGGTGAAATATCAGGAGAGAATGCATCTAGAACATGGCCCTACAACCCGAAAAATCTACAACAACCTTGCAGTAGACTATGTTTTGCATCTGCTTTCCTGCTCTGTCCTCATCCACAAATATATTATTCAAATAGAAATTCAAGAATAATAGAGTCACAAAGTTAAAAGAGACTGCAAGGGCCATCTAATCCAACCTTCAGCTATTGCAGGTATCTACCACTAAAATACCCTCAGAGATGGGTATTCAGTCTCCAGTGAAATAAAGTATGTGATTTTCCGAGGGAATCTAGTCCATGGCTGAACAGGTCTTATTACCATAATTTCCCCATAATATGTAGTCATAGTTGTTGTTGTTGTAATCTGAATCCATTAATCCAGGTCTTACCCTCTGGAGCAGCAGAACACAAGCTCGCTCTGTCTTCCATCTGATAGATTCCAAATTTTTGAAATGAGGCTTTCTCTGAAATGGATGTTTCTGTTTCAAGTCTGGAAGCACTGCTCAATTTATCTGAGGATTGTTGCTGAGGATTAAATGACATAGCTCTTTGTGTTCCTTTAAGGAAAGGCAGTATACCGATACCAATGGTAAAACAAATTATAGTATGGTTTTAAGATTAGGGCCAGATTAAGGGTGTTAAAGTATGTTGCTTAAAACAGGGCTGGGTGTGCATGGATTTTGCCCTTTTATCTGACAAGGGAGACCTGTCCCTAGAATAGGTTTGCCCTGCACAGAACTGCATTTAGATCCTGGTCTTCATTTATATGATACCTGCCTTTCTGAAGAGAACATGGTTCTCCATCCGAGGCAGCTAATTATAACTGGAAGTCAGGGCCGTAGCCAGGATTTTGATTCGGGGGGGAGGCTGAGTTTGATTCGGAGGGGGGCTGAGTCTGAGTGAGAGAGGGTCTACCCTAGCAAACCTTTTGTATTGTTGTCCCAATACCCCCATGAATATGGGATATATTGAGCATGGTGATCAGATCATGATATCAATATACATAACAGTTTAAATAATGTACCGGTAAGGCCTTCTCGCGGACCACCATGAGAATGGGGGGGGGGGGCTGAAGCCCCCAAGCCCCCCCCCCTTGCTACATGCCTGCAGGAAGTTATAAGGATTTTGTAGCAAAGCCTTATGTGCAACATTAATTCCCAAGATGACGCTTCGTTTTCTAGATTCAGAGTGTAACAATATTTTAAACATTTCATTTTCTTGCCTATTTGTCCATCTCTTCTGTTTCATAGTATTCCTCTATTCTTTAACTCATGTCCCAACATATGTCTATAGAACTCTAGGCAGTACAGAGACTCCTGTCTAAGCAATTGTCAGATTTAAGCCTCTTCTACACTGTCATATAAAATCCAGATTATATGCTTTGAACTGAATTATATAGCAGTGTAGACTTCCCTTCCTCCTCCTCTCACCTTCCTTTCAGTCGCGGGAGGAGGAGGCGACGGAAGCCGCACAGCATCGGCCGTGGGGCTTCCATCTGCCTCCTCCTCCCACGACCGAAAGGAGGGCACGAGGAGGTGGAAGGAAGCCCCGGGGCCATGCGGCTTCCGTTGCCTCCTCCTCCCGTGACCAACTTCTGGTCGCGCGAAGAGGTGGACGGAAGCCCCACGCTCGGGGCTGCTGCCGCACATGCGCAGCAGCCCCCTGGGGGCGGGGCTTTCCGTGCCATGGGGCGGGGCTTTCTGCACCCTGGGGGTGAAGCTTTCCGTGCCCTGGGGGTGGGGCTTCTGCACCCTGGGGCACCCTGGGGGTGGGGCTATCTGTGCACTGGGGTGGGGCTTTCCATGCACTTGGGGGCAGGGCTTTCCACGCACTGGGGGCGCCGGGCGTCTTTTGGCCTAGGGCGCCAAAAGACGCTAATCTGAGCCTGCTCTCGAGTGCCTTTATTGTTGTATTTCCCACCTAGAAGGCAGTATTTCCTTTAGACTTGAGCTTTTGCATGAGCAACCGATCTTTAGGTCTCCGAGATAACATACCAAATATAAAATGGCATGTTATCTCCCTAGGTTTTAGCCTTCCCTTAATAGGCTGGTTTGAAAATAGTGGTTTTCAACCAAAACACAAGTTTAGTACCCTATCCACTGCATTATACTGCACCTCCTGCTATAGGTTTGGTATTTTGGAGACAAATAAAAGTGAACTAAAATGATTTAACTTTCTTAAGAAATGTTGTTTCTTTGATGGACATTTCTTAGCTGTCAAGGTAACAACAGTAACAACAATGCAAGACAATTATGACATTTTGTGGCATGTGTGTTGTGGTTTTACTTTTAGTTTTGCATGTCCCTATTATGAAACAAAACAGTAAGACTAGGTTGTTTCCTAAAATTATCCAGTGCTTGCCTTTAAGTTCTCTCTCTTCCTCCAAAATATAATGGGGTCAGATTTTCTCCTGACACTTGGTAATAGGATCAAGTGATTGCCTACTGAAGTCTATTTAAAAGTTGCATGAACTGTTCCAAAGCATTTGACACAGCTAGAGAAATATCTCTCTTGTCTGCATACTACTGCTTACATAAGCAGAACACTATTTTTCAAGTCAATATCTGGGAGGTATGGTTTCTCTTTTAAATGTTCCAGACAAAGATCAATCAATGAGTTCAACTGCTTTTACCCCATTTGTCTTTGAAGTCCCCATTATCCGGAAGAAAGAGGGTGGCATGTACTGTATAGGATGAACTGAATCTCAGTATTGCTGTGCCCCCCCCAAAAAAAATATCTGCAGTAAATTGCTTTGATGCTTTTGCTCCTGAAGCTGTCAAATCTTGTTAAAGATGGGGGGGGAGGCCGTCCCAAGCTTTATCACATACAATAGCTTGATCTCAAATAAACAAACATTCTGTCCCTTTGCGAGAGATTTGAAAATATGAGCAACAAAATTCTGGCAGCAAAGAGCATGCATTCCTAATAGAACTTGGAAAAGTTATATAGTTTTTGGATTATAGCCCCTAAAATCCTCCAACCAGAATAGCCATTGGCCATGCTACATGAGAGTTTATGGGAACTATAGTCCAAAGCTGCTCAGGCTTTGTATTTACACAACAGCTTATACTTGGAAATTCTGCTGCTCTGGAAAAGGAAACGGGGAAGTCTAAAAGGAGCTTTAAAAAGTTCCCCAGCCAGCCAGCCTCTAATCGAGAGAGGGCGGGAAACACAAGCGGAAGTGAGGAGCGCAGTCCGAGGCAGGCCTCACCTGGGTTGTATCAATGATGTGCCAAAAGAAGGGGGACAGGAGCTTCCCCCCCCCCCGCTTTTCCTGGTGCATCATTAATACAACTTGGGAGAACTCCCGAGAAGGGAAAATGACAGCTGCGTCAGTTTTTTTATTTTTTTTTAAAGGGGGTTTGGATGGGGGTGGGGGCTGTGTTGGTTTTCTTGGGCTCCAGGAGCACAAGAAACCTGAGAAAGCTATATAGATGGGGAGGGAAGTCATGTGGCTTGATCCCTGGCCCCATTTACACAGCCCCCACACTGGGTCTTTCCAGCAGACAAATTACCTCAACACAAAGCAGGGTTTTCCTGGTTTGTGCCCAAAAAGAGCATTCATTTTTCTCTGAAGCATCATATGGACACCCCAAGGGATTGCAGCCCGGGAGATAACTCACAAGAGCGATCTGTATTGAAACGCGGAAACGCGAAATCTCTCGTTTCGACTTTGAGTCTAAATTGGTCTACTACAATACTGGGGAGGAGCGGTCAGAAGTGATCAGCGCCCTGAGGAAGCGGTTACGCGAAACGGCCATCTTGGCGTCGTCAGCTTACCTCCAGCTGTTGGCGCCTGCCCACCATAGCAGCCACCAGCCCTGCCACCTACCAAGGTTCCCCTATTGACTCAGTCGCAGGTCCATGGGTCATCATACCCATGACTTCACTAAGGGTTACTCAGTGCCAAGTGGAATACTCCTTCGCCCAACCATGTATATGGGCTTGTGATTTATGCTCATACTGTGTATTACCGTATTTTTCGCACCATAAGACGCAGTTTTTTTCCTCCCAAAGTAGGAAGAAAAATTAGCTGCGTCTTATGGGCAATCTAACATGGATGGAGGCGCTGGAGCAGAGGGTGGGGGCGCGTGTACTTACGCTATATTCGCGCCCCTCGGCGGCTCCCGCGGCTCCTGCCCATGCCCATACTCGCCGCCGTGTCGCTGCATCCAGCCGGCGGCGCGAGGCGGAGGAAGGGGCGGAAGACGGGACTCGTGGGGCGGCCTCGCCACTCCACGAACCCGAGGAGGGAGGGGAGGCCACGAGGGCGGCACGGCGGCGCAGCGGCAGCGTAGCAGCAGCAGCAGCAGCAGCGGAAGGGCCCGAAGCCAGAGGTGCTTCTTCCTGACGTCAGGAAGAAGCGCCTCTGCTGAGGAGGAAGGAGGAGGTCGCGCGCTGTAAGAACGCCCGAAAGAGAGGCCGCAGGGAGGGGAGGGAAGGAGGAAGAGTTCCCTCCCTCCCTCCGGCGCTCTTTAGGGCCTCCTTACAGTCTTGTGACCGCTTTCTTCCCCTCGTCAGAGGCGCGCGACGAACTGGCGTCAGTTCGTCGCGCCTCTGGAGGAGGAAGCCCTCGCCTGCTGCGCTAAGACAGCTACAAGCGTGCGGCCGGCGAGGGCTTCCCCTCGTCAGAGGCGCGAACTGGCGTCGCCGTCGCGCCTGTGCCGAGGAAAGGGAAGCGACCGCGCGCTGTAAGGAGGCCCTAAAGAGAGGCCGGAGGGAGGGAGGGAACTCTTCCTCCTTCCTCCCTCCCCTGCGGCCTCTCTTTTTGGCGTTCTTCAGCGCAGCGGCCTCCCCTTTCCTCCTCGGCAGAGGCGCTTCTTCCTGACGTCAGGAAGAAGCGCCTCTGGCTTCGAGCCCCTCCGCTGCTGCTGCTGCGGCTGCTGCTACGGCTGCCGCTGTGTCGCCGTGGGGCCGCCCCGTGGCCTCCCCTCCTCCTCGGGTTCGTGGTGGCGAGGCCGCCCCGAGTCCGTCTTCGCCCCCGTTCCTCAGCGCCACTGGCTGGATGCAGCGACATGGCGGCGAGGGCATGGGCAGGAGCCGCCCGGGAGCCGCGGAGGCGCGAATATAGCGTAAGTACATCGCGGCCCCCCTCTGCTCCAGCTCCCCCCTCCATGTTAGTGTAGCCAGTTAATTTTTTTTTTCCAATTTTGTCCCTCAAAAATCAAGGTGCGTCGTATCAGCAGGTGCGCCTTATGGTGCGAAAAATACGGTAATCACATGATTGATTATTTGCATTACATTGTACTGTTTGTAATATTGTTCTGCTATTGAGCACATTCCAGAGAGCACAGGGACATAGCAAGATGGAATCTAAGCCATGCTGGGACAAAGCATCTTAGTTCACTGCTACAAAGCCAACCTACGCTTTCAGCCATAATGTACAGGGACAAAGGAAGGTCAGCCTTCGCGCATAGCCTGTAGATTTTGGGGATCTGGAGAACTTCGCGAGTCAAAGGAACCATTGAAGGCAACAGGACCCTGGAATCAAAGAAAGGCACCATCACGCTGCAAAACTAAGAGGCAAGTGATAGCTTCCTTTTTCAAGGACCCCTTTTGCAACCTACTTCAAGCATTTTGGGCCACCAGCATTTTTACTGGTTGTTTTTCAATAAACCTTGTTTGGTTCACTATTTTGAGTCTAGCACTCATTCTTAAAGATATTCCAGGTTTCCCTGCATGCGGGACGGCTTGTCTCTACCTTTCAGGGCCATAGCTTGCAATGTCCATCCTTTCAAAGCCCATTTTCTAGGTCCTGAAGGCAGAAGATGCACCTTCTTCAGATGTTACAAATAAACACAGTGGAGATTCCTATCCCCTCACCCCAGCGCGCGTGCAAGTGTGTGTGTGTGTGTGTGTGTGTGTGTGTGTATGTATATATATATATATATATATATATATATATATATATATATATATATGATTTTGTGCTGCCTTCCTTTCGGTAGAACCTGTCAGATCCTATCCAGGCCTGGGAGGTCTTCCTTGATAAAAGGCAGGTAAAAAAAAAGGGAGGGAGGGAGGATAAGAGTATTTATTTGTATTTAGTCCTTGGTAACTTTTGTGTGAAATAAAATGCATGATGGACAGATCACCAGAATGAATGATAAAAGCACTTATTTTATAATAGGCTGTAGAGTCACTTTATATAATTATTTCACCCTGTTGCTCCCCTCAACTCCTCACCCCCAGCATCTTCTAAAAACAATTTAGACTGCATCTGTCCTGAAGTTCGGAAATCATTTTGAATGTTTGCTACTCAGACTTACTGCTGTGTCAAGATGGTGGATGTCTTGCTTGTGTTCTCTCTCTTTTTCCCCTCCTATTCCTTCTTTCCTTCCTTTCTCCTTGCTTCCCTTTTATAAACAGCTGTTAATATAGCTTCATCATGAATTTGGTAGCAAGACTAAAGGAACTTGATTATTACCAAAGTGTTAGGGGTATGCTTCCTGGTTCTAGAATTGAAAACAATCAGGTTTATTCTGAAAGCAAAGTTAATTACATTTCTAAAACAACCCCGGTTGCACTCCAACTGAGTTATTCCGCACTTAGCTGTCCCATTTATGGTCTGTAAGCAATGCTATTAGTTATTGCAGGCATTCAGGGCTCTGCACTAGTTAGTTGATCAATTTAATCTTAATTGTTCCCTTATTAGGGAAAGAAGTATGGAATGAAGGAGAAGCATAAGAAGTAACCTCCTCGGGATGCATTACGGAGTTATGGTTGTTTCACACTCTCTCAGCAATCATGTGAAAAGTGGGATTTTCCTAACTAGTATTATAGTGTAAAAGGTGCCCAGAAGTTTCCCAAAGAAAACAAGAGGTAATTGTGAGTCACACTAGATCGGGAATAGAAAAAGAGTAATCCTAATGATTGTTTGTTGAGGTCTCTAACCTCATCCCAGCATCCTCTTCATTTTTTGACACTAAATATTTTAGGGGATCCTGCTTCCCTGGTGATAACAATTTTACTATATTTATGGAGGGGCTTTTTAAAAAAACGTGAGAGAGGTTGTCATCCTCCAACCGCATCCAGTCAGGAAATAAAATGGAAGTTGATACTTGGTTTTCTTGACCTGTTTCTAAAAAGACCAACTGTGATCTTAGACAAGTTTGACTGTCGCGCAAACATGGTGAAATTCCATGAATGCTCAAGGACGATTTTATACAATGGTACAGTAAAATGTATCCCTTATATAAAATGGCAAGGTTTGCTTTTTGAATTCTTTTGATATGTTTTTACTGAACAGAATTTGGGTTGGCTCTGCCCATAAGAGGTGAGAGCCCTAGTGCCCAAAAAGAGGGATCGATACCCTTGGTGAGCAAAGGCAGGACACATAAAAACCCACCCCAAGATTTCCTAATAAGTCTCACCAAGTTGAAGAAAAACCACCGAGGTCTTTATTTCTCATCAGCTGAAGAGGATGACAACTGCAATATCTTTGTCGCAAAGCAGTCATAAAGTTACATTCGAAATACATGCCATTTTATAAGGTTACAGATTCAAATTTCCCACTTCCCATCCCCAGACCAGCTTTGTATTGGATGGAATCTTGCTGGCTGGCTGCATCTTCTTTCGGTTTCCAACCAATGGGGGTGAAGAGGTGAGTGATGAGTAAAACAATGAAGGCAGAAAAACATTTTGATGGGATTAAATATGTAGATCAAGTGGCCAAGTGTTCAGCAAGAACCCTCCTGTTCTCAGGCTGAGCAATTCTATTGTCTTTTGGTTGATGGTCAAATGTCCTCATCTGTGTTTTTCTCTGTTTGATAGACACAGATTAATATATTGCTGCAGGGTCTCAGTTCTTTGGATGGTAAACAAATGAAGAAGCTGTAGCCATGTACCAGTTTCTGAGGCTGATAGAGGTGGCCGTGTATGAAATATAGAAATAGTTTTGTCTATTAATCAATAGCCCAAGGTAGGTGAAACTCAGAGGCCTTTGTCTATTGATTAGCAAAAAACAGTTTTGGCCCAAGGGGGAAAGACCCTTTTGGAAGAGCTGACTCCTGCCATTGTCATGCAAATGAGGCTAGTTGTTGCACCCTAGACACTTGGAACCTCCCTTGATAAACCACAGAGTCCAGCTGAGGTACAAAAGGTTTATTTAGAATAACTGGTTATAGGAAAGAGGCTAGAAGTCAGTCTAAGATACCTTTAAGTAGCACCAGCAAAATAGCAGCAATATTCCAAGAAGGCAGCAATTGAATATAGTCCTTGGCAATCAGGATTCAAAGCAAGCAAATATCTCTTTGGCAACAATGGAGTATAATTCTTTAGCAATCAGGAATGAGGCAACGTGAAGCAAAGTCTTGTGCCCAAGCGGGCCAGATCCAAGCAGGGCAGCCAGCAAGATGGGCAGGTAAAGTTCTTAAGCAGGAAGGCCCAAAAGGCCTATTCAGGAATCCATGGTCTTGAAAGGCAAAGTTGGCTTGAGATAGAGAGCCCTTCTAACACCAAACGGTTTTAGTTCTGTCACCCTTTGATCTTACGACGTAGTCTAAGTGTCATGGACTGCAGCTGCTGTTTAGCTAACCTCAGTAGCAAGGTATGTGAGTCCAATTAGTGCTCACATCTGTGGAAAGGAGTCAACACATCTCCAGGTCTCCAGCGTCTCTGCTTATCACCTGGAATAACAGTCGTGGCCTTGAATGTTTCACCCTGCTTGCCTCGCAATAGATTCACAGGAGAAAGGCAGACAGGCCTGGAGGGCAACTTATTGCCATCATGGCTGAGATGTATCTTAGTGCCAACATGGCTGGAGGGTGGTTCTAGGGAAACTAAGGCCTGGGGCCTGACACTAGTGGAGGGGTGATTGAATCACAAGTCTGCAGTTGGCAAGGATTGCTCAAGGTAGCTGGCTAAAGGTAAACAGTGGCATTTTCATATTTTTAATATTACATACATGAGGGAAAACATGAGGGGAGATACATTGGGGTTTATGGGGAAAATATACCATCCTGATCACCCCTGCCTACCCACCAGAAAGATACACAGTTTATTAGATTCATAAAAGGTAGCCCAAGGAGTCCTAGACAGAAAGGAAAAAAAGTCTTTGGGAATGAGCAAAAGTCCATAAGAGTAATGCAAAAGGAAAATAACTGGGTGTATTCATAAAGTGTGAGTTACAGATGCATTGTCATGTGGGACCATGGGGAGAGTTAGGGGATTATGGGATCACTTCTAGCCTGGTGTTAAGAACATAAGAACATAAGAAGAGCCATGCTGAATCGGACCTCAGCCCATCTAGTCCAGCATTCTGTATCACACAGTGGCCCCCAGTTGTACACGGGGATCTCGAGCAGAAGGGAGGGCAAAACCCTAACCTGCTCCCGACCCCCCACAACCAGTACCCAGGGAAATCCTGCCTACCTCAACCAACTCCGAGGTGGCACTTGAATGTCCTTTTCAGTAACTACCGATACACTTGGTATCCATGAATCTGTCTAATCCTGCCTTGAAGTTGTTCAGGCTGACAGCTGTCACAACCTCTTCTGGAAGTAAATTCCATAACCCAATGACCCTCTGGGTGAAGAAATATTTCCCTTTATTAGTCCTAATTTTCCTACCTTGGAGCTTCAGGGAGTGCCCTCTAGTCCTAGTGTTTTGTGACAAAGAAAATAATTTTTCTTTATTCACCTTTTCTATCCCATGCATGATTTTATACACTTCGATCAAGTCACCTCTTAGACGCCGTCTTTCAAGGCTGAAAAGACCAAGGCGTTGCAACCTGATTTCATAAGGGAGCCCCTCCATCCCTTGGATCATTCTTGTTGCCCTTTTCTGTACCTTTTCCAGTTCCGTTATATCCTTCTTAAGGTGCGGAGACCAGAATTGTACACAGTACTCCAAATGTGGCCTTACCATAGATTTGTAGAGAGGTAATACAACATTTGCTGACCTATTTTCGATTCCCTTTCTGATCATGCCTAGCATAGAATTTGCTTTTTCACTGCTGCTGCGCACTGGGTTGACATCTTCATTGAGCTGTCCACCAATACCCCAAGCTCCCTTTCCTGGTTTGTCTCGGAAAGCTTTGACCCCATCAATTGGTAGGTGTAGTTGGGGTTCTTTGCCCTGATGTGCATGACTTTACACTTGTTTAGGTTAAAATGCATTTGCCACTTTGTTGCCCATTCACTCAATTTCGAGAGATCTTTCTGGAGCTCTTTACAATCAGTTTCATTTTTAACTACTCTGGGAAAACTATGAATCCCTTGGTTTTAAACTGTACAGAGCCTAAGGAAAAAGGAAAAAGGGGGTCACCTCCGGTATCACGTTCAAGCCATGGATGGTTGAATCTGTGGATGAGGTATCTGTGGATACAGAGGGCTGACCGTACTCCAGTCCACCGTTATGTTTCCAACAGAGTCACTAAAATGTTCTGGAGACTAAGTGGGTATACCTCCAGTGGGTATTCAAGGGCAATTTTCAGTACCACAAAACAGTCCTGAGGCTTGTGGCTTGAATTTTGCCCACCCTTAATAGCATGGTTTAATTTGTTGCTTCAGTTTGTTGAGTTGTTTATATGTTTTTATCTTATCTTTTAAATTATTCATTGATTTTAATGTGGACTTGTTTAAATTGGTTATATTGTTTAACTACTGCTCTGAGATCTCTTGATAAAAATACAAATATTTTATAAACAAGCCAATGCTATAGCATTCTCCCACTTGTGTTACTCCTAAATCATTTGTCCCTGTTGTGAGCCATAAACATTTCAGGTTGGATGCTGAACAGAAGCACTTTTCTTGTGATGGGAAATAATCACATTGCAGCAAACAGGTTGTTCTAGCTGTAATGCAATTTATTTTCAGATGGGGGAGTGCATTTTCAGAATATGTCACTTTTAATGCAGAATTCTTATGCTGAATGAATTCATGTAAATCAAGCTTGGTGTTTGTACATAAAAATTTGAATATCATGGTAAGTTCGAGCATGGATATTCTGACCGAGAAACGTGTGATGACAGTATCAAATAATTTTACACACAAAAGGAAATGCTTTATAGAGACATGGTCTGACAGCTTTTCTGTGTTGCGTGTTCTCCAGCTGTCAGCATCCACTTGTACTGTAATTTTATATAATCTGCTTAGATATTCATGGGAAAATGCAAGATTTACATTCCATAGCCTTGTCACATTTATTTATATTGCATGAGTTAGGTCATCTGAGCATTTAAACACTAAGTGACTGCATTTAAAAAAAACTGGTTGAGAAACAGGTACATTCATTTGGTTAGAAGGGAAAATATTATTTCTTGAATAACTAAATCCTTGAATAAAGATATAACAATGTTTTCTATGGAACTGGAAGGATGTTTTTGGAGATCAGGATCAGCTTCAATGAAAAATATTTGCTTGGATTCTTGTATCTTGTTTCTAATTATCAGGGGCATTCTGGGATATTTGAAAGTACTGTACATGGAAAAATAGCAATATACCTTCTGGCAAACCATTCCGTTGACATCACTGACTTTAAAATACTTGAAAAAATAATTAAAGCTGCAATCTTGTACACATTAGCCTGGTATTTATTTCCAGCATTTATATGTGACTTTCCTTTTTAAAAAGTGGTTCACTTCACAATAAGAACAGATCCAACAAAACACTATCTAGAAAAATGGTAAAATCTGTAAACCACACAGGGGCAACAGAGTTTACAATTAGTAAAATCGTCATCAAAAATGCCTGAGCAAATGGATAGGTCTTCATTTGGTAGTGTAAAGATGTTGGAGAACTACCAAATTTCAATTCAGAGACTATTAAGAAATAATGGGTGTCAAAAGTGTGAAAAAACCTCCAGAGAAGGAGACTCCACCACACTCTAAGGCAGTTGAATATGCTGTCTGGTGGTTGTTAGAGTCTCCTCTTCCATTTTGTAAACAATAACTGGGTGGCCAACTGTCGGTACTGCTTTGACTGTGCCTTCCTACATGGCGCAAGGGGGTTGGGCTGGATGGCCTTTGGGGTCTCTTCCAATTCTAGGATTCTGTGATTCAATGAACCATAATCAAACACGACCCACTCTCCAACTCTCCCGATTTGGATGGGACAGCTCAGATTGAGACGGACCACAGGAGACAAAGAGAATATGAACTAGTATGATAATTTAATCAGTGGTCCCCAACCTTTGGTTCTTCAGTTGTTTTTGATATATTAATAAGACTGATAAGAGTATATGTTATGAGCAATGAAAAAGAGAGGTTGTCAGGAAAAATGACATTTATTCACTAAAATTTTACAAAACAATGGTTAACGAAATGTGAACGTTTGTATCATTTGTAATTCATTATATCAGGGGTCAGGAACCTTTTTGACTCAGAGAGCCATAAAAGCAAAATATTTGAAAATTTATTTCAGGGAGAGCCATATAATATATTTTAAGACTGAATTCAACTAAATGTGAGTATAATAAGCCCCTGAATTTATTGATAATAATAATGATGATAATATCCATTCAGCCTCTGCTAATAATAATAATAATAATAACAACAACAGGTTCCTAGAGTAGGAGGAGACCTCCAAGGGCCATCCAGTCCAACCTCCTTCTGCCATAAGGGAAAAACACAATCAAAGCATTCCTCACAGATGGCCATTCAGCCATCTTGAACCAAACTTGGCACTGAACTCTCATGAGACCAACAGGAAGTACTGAAAGGGTTTGCTGGGCATTTACCTTGAGTTTGGAAGTTGTAGTTCACCTACATCCAGAGAGCACTGTGGACTCAAATAATGATGGACCAAACTTGGCACGAATCCTCAATATGCCCAAAGAGGCAGAAGAGAAGAGGAGGAAGACGAGGAGGGCGAAGTAAATGGAGGAAGCTAGGGAGGGAATGGAAGCAGCCCTCCCCTGTGCTCCAGCATCGTCCCCGCCCCTTTCCCGCTCTGGCCCCACCCCTCTCCCTCGCTGCACTCCCCCTCCTTCCCTCTTGCGTTCATGTGGTGGAAGGGGGAAGGAATGAAACAGGGAAAGGGGGAAGGAAAGGGAGAGGGAGGGAGGGAGGGGGAAACAAGGAGGAAAGACAGGAAACAGAAGAAGAAGGGAAAGAGCATGAGGCAAGAGGGAGGGAGGAGCGCGCAAGGAGGAAGGGAAAGGAGGAGGAGGGCAAAGGCATGCTCTGCGATGCCGCTTGCTCCTGGCCGCCTCCTCTTCTCCCCCCTTCCCCTCCGCTCTGCTTGCCTGCCTGCCTGCTCCTTCACATTTGCTTTTTCAACATGTAGCCGCCTCAGTGGGAGTTCGCCTCCCTCTCTTCAGGACAAAGCCTTGAGGGAACTGTGGGCCGGTCAGCATCGGCCAACGGGCTGCAAGATGCCCAGGTCTGGATTAGCCAAAATAGACCCCGAATTGGCATGCCTTTTGGCCAAATTGCACAAGTCTACTGTATACAAACCAGTATCGATGCTAACTTGTATTCTTCTTTCATTAGAGTGATGGCTTGTCACTATTAAAATGGTTGAATTTATCTTTTGATACATTTCCACCCAGAGCCACAAGGCAATGTGCTGTGGAATGGTCACATCTTGATCTGGATTGAAGCCCATCTTTAAGGATTCTAGAAAGATTAACTATCTAAGAATGTTTGTCTTGATAAAAAAGAAAAACATCCCCAATCAATTACAAGAAGTCATTGCTTTACATCTCGGTTTTAAGCCACCATTTCTCTTTTCAATGCTTTGTGCCTGTAACATATATTCTTGATATGAATCATGCTTCTGTTTTACTACCATCCTTTTTTTACTTGGGAGAAATATTTTGTAATTACAGTCTCTTGAAACACACCAGCACAAAGTGGAGAGAAACATCCCCAATTCTATCAGCGCCGGTGTTAATTATTTTAGGCAGGCTGTCATTTATGTTTTCTAAAGTGGATTTTGTTCGTGCAGTCAGGAACATTGCTTAGCGCAGAATTAATTAATCATTATAAATACAAAACCTGCAGTATCAGCTCCTGCATTCAGGAAGGTTTCAAGAGGCAAGGTTGAAGGAGTCAATAGGCTGCTGTGGGGAATCATTTTTTTCTCCATCAGATACAAGGACAATTAAATTATGCACTTAATCTTTGCAGGGACACTTATTTCAAGTATCATTGGCAAAAAAAATATGTATTGGAAAAGGATGCCTCACTTGAAATGAATGTTTCTAACAACACATTGCCACAAAGAAAAATGTGACATTAAACATGAGTAGTAGTAGAAATACTGGAAGAATTAAATATTCCAGAATGTTAGAAAAAGCGAATGAAAATTCACTTAACTCTTAGCAATAGTTTCGAACAACAGTCTTCTGACTTTTCAGACATAGCCTTCAATCCTGATCTGCAGTTTGGGATCCAAATTACTTCTACATGAGCCATTTGGCTGGAATTGCCATCCACTCCCATTATTAAAGCTTATCATTCAGATTATGTTTTTGCCCGCACGTGTGTGTATGCATATTATGTATAGAGACATAAAATGCAACAGTGTAACCGACCTGTCTAACATAGATAAGTAAAGTGCTACTTTGGCTTTTAAAGTCTCCTGTTCTTTTAATTAAACACTTCCTGTTTGCAGCGTCAGCCTGTTGTTAGTGTTCCCTATTAAGCCTGTATTAGGAAATGGTGATGGCTTGCTTGTTAATTGCTCTTTGAATAGCTTCTCCTAATTGCCCCTGTTAAGATACACATGGAGTGAAATTTCGGTTTCCTGATTTCCTCTTTCTGTTTTCTTGTATTATTGTGGAATAACATTATATTGTTATAAAAACAACAGCAGAAAGCCAGTAATTAGATGCCTCCAACAGGAGAGGAAAAAGAAAGACCCACTGGTACAACTAAGGCTGCTCAAGGGGCTGTTTGTGAGTTATTCATCACCCGCTTCACCTGCACTCAGCAAAAAGCAATGAAATCAGCTGAACTTTTCAAATAGGAAACTTTCTAACAATGTTGTTGGAAATCTGTATTGAGTATGATCTCTGAGGATTCCTGCCATGCGAAAGGGCCTGATCTGATATCATTTGACTAATCTTCACTGGACCTTCTTTTCAAAATACAATCTGCTATTTCCAGAATAGATGGGCCTGTTTCTGATATCATTTGCCATACGGATCTCCTTTCACAATGGACTTATTACTGCCCCTTTAACACACACACAGAGACGTAGTAAATGCAAAATAGTTTTATTGAATATTTCCAGGCAATGAAGAGATCAAAGGCAAACAGCAAAGCTGTAGTCCAATTAAGAAAGCAAAGTGATAGTTCCAAAAGCAAACGTGGCAATAAACTTGGCAAGTTGATTGCCGAACACAGTATCCGTGTGCCAAGGCAAGGTCTTGGTCCAAGGCGAGCCAGACTAGGCCCGTGGTTCACTCCGCCACGCCCTTCAGATCAGACGTGGCCGGAGAACTGAGGATCAGTTCCCCCACGGGGCCGTTCTTAATCCTTCGGCCGGGCCCTCGACGATCTAGGGCCCGGCGTCTCCAGTCTCTACTTTCCGAACGGCGACGGTCTAGGGACAGATGCCAGCTCCTCCTGCCCTGCTCTATGTCCCTGCGTCTGTTATGGGAACGGCCCCGCTCTTCCAGTTCAGAATCGCTATCTCCTTGAGAAGCAGCCTCCCCCGAACTTTCCCAGCCGCTGGCCTCCATCTGCTGCTCGGCCAGGTCCTGGGAACCTCGGCCGTTTGGGAATTCATAACTATCTCCGCTATCTGCTTCGCTGCCTCCCATCTCCACCTGGTCCGCTCCTTCCCCGGGAGAATGCTCCCACTCGAGATCCCATGCTAAACTCTCTACAGGTGAACTGGGCAAAGGCACTGCTGACCAATCTTGCTCTGGGCCTTCCAACTCGTCCTCCGAGTCCCCTTCAGCCTGTGCGGGTCCCAATGGCATCGGGACCCCCGGCGCCTCACCCCCTCCCAGTGGCACGAACGAACCCATGGGTGCTACACTCCTGCTGTGCCACAAGAAAAGCTCTCTGCCCCCCTTCCTTCCCCCCCTCCTGCCGAACTCCTGCTGCTTGGGGGAGGATGTAGGTTCCAGCCTGGTAGACTTGGGCAGACCCTGGGGGCTCCGGGCCAGGCATCAGTTGACCCGGGGGAGATAGAGGATGATGCATATGACTCTACAGAAGAGAGCCTGCAATGGGATAACACATGGCTGGAGGGATATGGGACCGCAGATGAGTTTAGTGAAGGTTCCATGGAAATGGATTCGGATGAATATGAAAGGTCAGGCGGCCTTGGGTCTCAAGAGAGAGTGACTACTCCCTTTCCAGATGGTGAGATGGGAGAAAGGGAGTTTCCTGTTTCTCACTCTGATAGCGATGCAGCTGGGCCCGCTAACAAGCTGGAATTCAACAGGAGGGACAGTATCTCGGCTTCTAGGAGAGATTGGAGGAAGGGGGTGCATTGGACGCACAAGAGTTAGATTCCTATATCAATCTGGGCTGGGAGAGCTCTCGTCAGACCTGAAGCCACGTTCAGCTTGATTACATCTCCCGTTCAAGTCTCCAAGTTCATGTTGACCGCTGGGGAGGTTCGAATTTTGTTCCAGTGACTGCAGTTGTGGCCTGCCTCAAGTGCCACGTTTGACCACCAGAGCGGTTGCCTTGCTTAGGAACTTTGTTTTCTTTGGGATTTATTCCACTTGGACTTTAACTACAGGTCTAAGTTGAACTCTATTTGGATTGCTTTATTTTGACCTCTTTGGACTATTCTTAACCTTTATTTTAAATAAAAGAATGTTTATTGCATCTGCCTGTGTGTGTGTGATCTGGGGGGGGGGGCTGTCTGAGTTCTGAGGTGCAACAGAGGAGGAGGAAGGGCTGGGTGGCGACGAAGAAAAAGAAGAAGGGGCTGGGGCGCCACCTCCTTCGGCCGTTTCCCCAGCCAGCCTCCAATCTGCCATGACTCCCGCCATGACTCCCACCCCTTGTTCGCTGAAGCCACACGGAGGAGGAAGCCAGAGGAGGGGGTGGGGCATGGCATGGCCTGGCTCTGCCCCTCCCCAGCTTTGGCTCTCCACAGCTTCTCCAGCCTTGAGGGGATGGTGCCAAGCCAAAATTGTGCTGGCTCTGCCACCGCTGGCTTGGCATTGCCCCCTCAAGGCTGGAGAAGCTGTGGGAGAGCTGAAGCCAGGGGGAGGGGGCGGGGCATGGTGCGGCCTGGCTCCTCCCCTGGCTTCGGCACTCCCAGCAGCTGCTCCCAGCAGGCCACCATCCCCCAGCCGTTCTTTACTGTGTTAGAGTGTCATTTTGTGTCATTATGGTTGGTGGTGTGTCCCCGGATTTTTTTAATGTTAAAAGTGTGCCATGGCTCAAAAAAGGTTGGGAAACACTGGGTTAACCCAGGATCCTTCTACACATGCCCTAAAACCCATTAGAAACCAGGATAAAAGGGGGTGTGTGTGGTTAAATGGTGATTCACAAAAATGCATGTTTAAATTGGGTCAACGGGGGTTAAAAGATGCGCTTAAAACTCTATTCCAGACCGAAAAATGTGCACATTTGCATGACTGTATGTTTCTGCAGTCATGGAAAACACGTGACTTTGTATACCCTGGTGAGGACTGCTCTAGTGCATGTTTTAAAGTTCCAAACAGCTGATTAAAAATGGAGCCACAGACACACAGGTGGCTAAATAAAAGCACAATTAGAAAACAATTACAATGAGAACTCTCTGCAACCATTCTTTTGTTCTGATATTTACAATATTAAACAGAGCTTGAATTTACGAGGGCGGGTCAATAAGTCCGTGACTTTTTGAATGAAAGACAGGTTTTTGGATAAAAAATCATTTTATTTTTCTACGTAGTCTCCTTTGAGCTCTATACACTTTGTCCAACGTTTCAATTTTTTTATCCCTTCCAAAAAAAACTTTGTTGAGGTCATCAAAATAGGTATTTGTTTGTGATATGATTTCATTGTTGGAGTCAAATCTCTCTCTGCTGAGCCATTTCTTCAGGTTTGGAAACAAGAAATAGCCACTCGGGGCTATATCCAGAGAATAGGGTGGATGAAGGAGCAATTCGTATCCCAATTAATGGATTGTTGCCATGGCAACTGCACATGTGTGCACCCTTGCATTGTCCTGGTGCAAAAGAACTTTTTTTCTTGGCCAAATTTGGTCGGTTTTTTTTAAAAAATCCTCATTAAATCAACCCAATAAGTTGGCATAAGATTCACCATCGATTGTTGTATCCTTTTGAAGGTAGTCAATGTGGATTATACCGCGTGCATCCCAAAAAACGGTCGCCATGACTTTATTGGCTTACAAACCCACCTTGGCCTTCTTTGGTGCCGATTCACCCCAAGAAACCCATTGTTTTGACTGCTGTTTGGTCTCTGGTGTGTTGTGGTGGATCCACGTTTTGTCGACGGTTATGAATTGGCACAAAAACTCATCCATATTGCGATTGAACAATGCCAAACACTCCTGCGAAATTGTCACACGATCGTGTTTGTGGTCGATTGTGAGCAAACGCGGCACCCATCTTGCGGAAAGCTTTCTCATACTCAAATGATCATTTAAAATTGAAACCACTGAGCCATGTGAGATCCCTATGGCTTCCACAATCTCTCGCACTTTCAATCTCCGATCGTCCAACACCATATCGTGATTTTTTTCAATTGTTTCGGGTGTAGAGACCTCAACTGGGCATCCAGAACGTTTGGCATCTTCCGTGCTTGTATGGCCACAACAAAATTTAGTAAACCACTTTTTATCATTGAAATTGATGGTGCAGAGTCCCCATAGTATTTATCAAGCTTAGCCTTGGTTTGAGTGATGGTTTTTTTCTGCAAAAAAAAAAAAAGCTTAATGAGCACACAAAATTCACTTTTTTCCATTTTCTCCTCCAATTACACAGTAGTCTGCTATTACTGGCTGTCAAACACAAACTAAATGACACAACTTGTTCAGATTTTGACAGGAGTCAACTGACAGGTGCCTCTTGACAGGAGCAGTGATGCCCTTTCAGTTAAGAAGCGGGAAATTCAAAAAGTCACAGACTTATTGACCCGCCCTCGTATATTGGGTGAGGAGAGAGAATAAGATATCTGTGGTGTGTACATTTAGATAGCAGCATGAGCGCATATACAGTCCAGCGCATCTCAGCGAGAATTTTTAAAAATAATATAAGTAACCTTCTGCCTGACTTCCTCCGTCCATCTTGCGGATTTCTAAAATCTGCTATAAAGAAAGGCGTCCAGATGGCACGGGACCATTTACTGGGACTGACAGTTCTGTCTTTGGACTTGATGTTAGCCCCCTGCAAATTTTTTTGTCCCACTTATTTGACCTGCATTTGATGCTGTCTGGAAGCACCCTCAGATGCAGTGTCAACTCCACTGTGGAATCATCGCCAGATATCATTTGCAATACCTTCATTTTCCTCCCTACCTTTCTCTTTCTCAAAGCATGCCTGCTGAAAAGATATACTGCCCTGCCAATATGATTCCTTCACACAAACATAAAGGAATAACTGTGGGATCATGTCATAAAGAAATGGCTTTCACACAGGAGCAGGAAAGCCTTACTTAATTGCAAATGACTGGTAAAAGTATTTCTTGAATTTCCTACAATTAGAAATTTCAGTTGAAAAGCTACAAAACAATTCTTAAAAACATGGATTTGTCCATGATATGAGGAATTATGTACCATCCACAGTGTCTGTCGATTTATGGTGACCCCATGAATTTCATATGTCTCTCTTAGTGATGCACTTTTGCTATTACTTTTGGAGTGAATATATACAATTTATAAGATCTTATTGCCCCAGTTCTTTATTGTAATAAGTAGATGCTGTTGTTTGGTGAATGTATCTTTTGCACTTAGCCAGAAGAGATGAACAATTCTCCAAGTGGTTACACAAACATTGTGCTAAGTTTCATAGTATATGTATTCAACAATACAGGCACTGGATCATATGATGATGCACAAAGTGTCATATATCACAGGGCTGTCAACTGGCGGCCCGGGGGCCGGATCCGGCCCCGTAGCCTGTTGGACACGGCCCCACTATGCCCTCAGCCGCCATTTTTAAATTTTAAAAAATCAATTTTTTTAAAAAGAAATGGCGGCCGGGGGAGGGGGCAGCGAGGGAGGAGGAAGAGAGCTAGCTCCTCTTTTCGGTGCCCCCTCCCTACCTAGGTGGGGGAGCCACCAAAAAGGGCAGAAGGCGGCGCCAAGAGCAGCGCGTCACAGGCCTGGCGTGATGCGCTGCTCTTACGCCTACTCCTCCTTTCGGCGGCTCCCCCGGCCTAGGAAGGGAGGGGCGCTGAAAGGAGTAGGCGTGCCAAGGGGCAGCGCTTCACGCCAGGCCTGTGACGCGCTGCCGTTGGCGCTGCGTTCTGCCCTTTTCGGCGCCCCTCTTTTCCTAGGGCAGGGCCGCCGAAAAAGGGCAGAAGGCGGCGCCAAGAGCAGCGCGTCACAGGCCTGGCGTGGCGCTGCTCTTGGCATCCGCCTACTCCTCCTTCGGCGGCTCCCCCAGCCTAGGAAGGGAGGGGCGCGAAAAAGGAGGTGAGGCGTGCCAAGGGGCAGCGCGTCACGGCAGGCCTGTGACGCGCTGCCGTTGGCGCCGCCTTCTGCCCCCGGCGGCTCCCGGCCAGGGAAGGGAGGGGCGCGGGAGGAGTAGGCGGTGCCAAGAGCAGCGCGTCACGCCAGGCCTACTCCTCCTTTTCGGCGGCTTTAGGAGGGGGGGGGCTGGGGGAGCGGGGCCTGGGCGGGGCCGAGTGGCCCGCAGGTCATCAGTGACCTCTTATCCAGCCCTGGACCCGCCAGAAGTTGGACAGCACTGATATATCACATGTATCACAGTCCTTTATATAACAGAAAAAAAATCTAAAACTATTGTTTTGGGCATCGTCTATCTGCTTAGCAGTCTATGAAAGCCATACAAGAACATTCATTGATATTTTTTTGGCCTTAATTTAAATATCTAAGCTATTTCTCTTAAGTAGAAACCACCAAATTAGTCTCAGTTCTTTTCTTTAGAGGAAATATAATGGAAACTCTAACCTGGGTGTGTGACACTAGTTTCTTCATCAACAGAACACCAGTATTGATGAGAGACCAGGGATGACCACAACACAGCTTGCCTAACTGTTGCATTAATGTTGTATTTGCTCCAACTTAGGAATGTATAGAATTCTTTGGTCTCATAACTATATTTGACATTCAAGCAGTGTTTTCCTCCTGTACGAAACTTTCCTGAACCTTAACAGTCCCCAGGAGAAAGTATTCAGTTGTGATTGTGCATCTGAACTTCTTCACCCTTTTGTCAACAGTTGACAATTGCCTTGCTGGACACTGAATATAGAAAGCATGGTTCTTTGCTGTGTTTCTCATGTTGAAAGGTATAGTTCGGTTCATCTCATATACAATATTAATTATTCAAGCTTCCCCAGTTTAATAGTTTATTGTAAAAGAGATTATTTTATGATTTGTATTACTACAATTATGTTCCTAATGGGGTTTTAATTGATTTTGAATCCAATTAGAAATCCCTGTTTTAAAGCACACCTCATCTGTTGCCACTTGAAACAGTGCCAGATTGACAGACGGTTAACTCAAAATGTCACCATTTCTCTATGCTGGCTGTTGGGATTTGCAAATAGTCAATGTTCAGATATTTGCCCCAGTTATTCTGATGGGTTTTATTGAATGTGCTGGTGATACAATTTTAAATATTCCCAATAAAGGCAGAACTGGCAAATATACCGGGAATGTGGCGCAGTTGGCTAAGTGTCAGCTGCATAAGATGTCTCTGACCAGTAGGTCATGAGTTCAAGGCCTGCCTGGGTCGAGGTGGGTGCTCTACCTTTAAGTGTAGCCTGCTGTTGACCTTTGCAGCTCAAAAGACAGTTGCATCTGTCAAGTAGGAGATAAAGGTACCACATTAAGTGGGGAGGCAAATTTTGACTGAATTATAAGGCCATTAAAGAACTCCAAGAATGCAGAAGGAACAACAAGGGACGCTGGAACGCTGAGAAATGAGGAGTGCGTCAGCTCTCCCTGGTGGCCACAGTTTGCCTCTGTTCGTCTATATTTTCGTCTATATCTGTATATGTGTCCTGTAATCCGCTCTGAGTCCGTGAGAAGAGCAGAATATAAAATAAATAAATAAATAAATATAGTAACACATTTTCAGGATCACCAAAATTGCACAGAAATTTGTTTAAAAAATAATTTCTTGGAACTTTGCTCATTTTTCATATTGGGCTCTCAGTCTTGCTGGATGTGACATGTAATTT
This sequence comes from Anolis apletophallus, assembly GCA_030556195.1. Taxonomy (NCBI): domain Eukaryota; kingdom Metazoa; phylum Chordata; class Lepidosauria; order Squamata; family Anolidae; genus Anolis; species Anolis apletophallus. The sequence continues at coordinate 21,454,642 of JARBWK010000009.1, read as the reverse complement.
CAAATCCAACACATCTGGACATCAACCAAGTTGAGGATAGTTATATTACAATTTCAGAGATACCTTACTGATTAGGGATGTAAAACTTCAGCTTCTTTCTTGCATGATTTCTGTCATTTCCTCCATGTTAAGGGGGAAAACAATTTTTTTTCACTGCAAAATCAATGGAGAGATTATTTTGTTCTGAGGAAAATTCTCTTTTTGCACAAAAACATGCTTTCTGCACAGTTTCTGCACTGTTTTCTGCACAAAGTACAATTTCTTGAACAAGAAACATGTTTTTGGACAAAATTATGGGTGAAACTCTATAAGTATTTCTATGCAAACAAATGCACAAAGATTTCACAAAACGTGAAGAATGTTGTACCTAAATTATTCTTTTTGACTATTAATTTGAGATCTAGTTTTTTTTACAATGTTCTTGTTGTGGAATTCTTTTCCCTTTGACAATATTTTCAGTGCCAGATGAACACTTGATTTTACCAGACCAGTTTTTATTTGTTCATTCTAAACACCTATAGCAATTTAATACTACTTTAACTATAACGGTCCCATACTAAGGAATCCTGGGATTTGGAATATGCTTCTTAGAGTTCACTGCTAGACATTTATACTGCACTCTCCCAAACCTTAACCTTAATGCTGTCTGCGAGAGAATTCTAAATACATAACCAAAATTCCAAGAATTTAAAATATTTCACCAGAATTTGACAGGACATAGTAAATATTTAAATTGGTTGCAATCCATTGTTTTTGATTTAAGGACTTTACTGCATGAGTCTGCTATTCTGCTACAATTGTACTATCATTAAGAGTGGATACATAATGAGTTGAGTACCTTTGATATCACATCTCTTTTCAATTGTGCCGATTTGCCAATTTGTGGTCCCATGATCATACCTCTACTCCCTTTAATCCTGTACTATTGCTGTTCCATAATTTATTAATTTTAATTTTAAAACATGTTTTTAATTTCAGCTTTGACAAAAAAAGGGATATCTGTAAAATAAACATAAAAGTGATAGCTTAGAAATAGTGAGAAAGAGGAAGAGGGGAGAGAAGAAGAATCTTGCCCCTACATCACTTTACTTCCAGCACAGCACAGAAGCACAGCACAGACCTCTTGCACCATGATAGATGGTGGGAACATTACGGGATTGGGAGATACTGATAGATTTTACCTTTTAATAGCTAGGAATGAGAGGATCATGGTGAGGAAGCAGATTGGCAGCAGGGCATGCATGGTTTCCTAGTTTGCCTTCTTAATGCAATGAAGTCCAAAGAGAGCATTTCCTTTTGCTTGGCAAGAAGCCACACTGACTGTTTTTGATCTGCTTTCTTTTCCACCCTTTCAGATTAAGAACCGCATCACATTTGCCACAGTTCATGGTGAAGCTTGTGGTGCCTGGCGTGGGGTGTGGGTAATTTGTTGCCCTATGCCCCTCAATGGCCTGTCTTTCCCTTCCCCCACTCCACTAGGGCAGTGTTTCCCAACCAGTGTGCCGTGGCAGTGGCACACTAGTGTGCCGTGAGCGATCATCAGGTGTGCCATGGGAAATTGGCACCCCCCTAGCAGTTCCCTCACAGGTTTCCAAGAAACAAATTGAGCCTCTCCGCTTGGAAATGTTTTTTTATTACTATTTTACTGATTTTTCGAGAGTTCCCCCAGGAACTGTTTATAACAGCTTCATGACATCCATAGTTAGCTGGAAGCAAGTTTCACTCAGGGTGAAATTTCACAAAGGTCTGGAGAACAAGCTCTATGAGGAGCGGCTTGAAGAGCTGGGCCTGAAGAAGAGAAGGCTGAGAAAAGACATGATAGCCATGTATAAATATGTGAGAGGAAGTCATATATATGTTGTGTTCATCGAAACAAGCCCAGGTTTCACACTGAGTGTATAAATACATTTAAAAACATATTAACTATATGTATTACTGTGTTAGAGTGTCATTTTGTGTCATTTTGGTTGATGGTGTGCCCCAGGATTTTGTAAATGTAAAAACTGTGCCGCGGCTCAAAAAAGGTTGAAAAACACTGCACTAGGGGAAGCATCTGCTCCCTGACTTTCCCATTTTGATTCTAATTCAACATGGGAAGCCTCCCTTGTTGCCGCAGTGGTGGTCTACACTGGTTCTTTTTCACTTTTGCCACAGAGACCTGCAATAAGTAGAAATACATCATGGGATGAGAGCCGGTGGGCTTCATGAAAAAACTGATGAGGAACTGGCATAAGCTGCCTAATTTAAAGTTCTATCTCCTCATCTAATTTTTCCAAATGTGTGATAACCTTGGGTGAGTCCTGGGGCTACTATTCCACAGGTTGAACTAGAAGATTGTACTCCTCAGGGTCTGAGTCCTCAACCATGTCATTCTGTTTATTTTAAACACAACTGCCCTCAGTGGGAAGAAGTTGTCAAATTGGAAAAATTGTGCTTTCCCATGAAATGTGATTGGTTTTTTTGAAAAAGGTAACAACTTGCTCAGCTTCTAACAGAACATGGCTTTTGGGCTGTTTGGTGTGTCTTCACTGTCAAGTACTTTGCCCATGCAAACTTTCAAAGAAATGTTACTTCAATATTTCTGGACTGTTTTTCAAGATAAGTTGTATCACTCAAAAGCCATTAAAGACCATTCTTAAATGCATTTGAGGCAATTTCTTATAATCTGACAAATGCCTTGGGTTCATTATCTGTCTGAAAATACGTTTATTTGTGTGGAAGGTTATGGGAGACTATCTCTCTAATTATCCACATTTTTTCTATTTATAGCAGTTTTGACATATAAATAGGTATCTCATTCAGCCTGTGCAATGTGCATATGACTCAACTAGAAGCTGAATTACTGTTGTAACCTCCAATCATTCCAAACCCAATCCCTTCCATTCTGTTTTGCCCCCATTCATATTTGATCTAAAATTAGACTGTGAGTTATTTTGAGCAGAAGCTATTTATTTTTACATGCACTGTGAAAAGAGCAGCACACCGTCGGCTTCAGATTTCCACCAGCTCCGCAGAATGCTGAGTATTGCTCATCCAGCACATCCTGCATTCTGCATTAACAGGTGCAGAAAAGCATTTGGGATTACATGACGTGAAAATACAGACACAAAGGCAAAAGCATACTTTTAAATATGTGAGGTTTCTATTTTTCTCGTACTTATCTATAATAAAATTATGATATTTTCAACGTTTGATCACTTTATTATTATAGCCGAGATGTTGTGTAAGCTGTATTGACTCATATTTATCGTTTGACCCTCATCTTTACTATATCCATCCAACTTCTGAGCACATTTTTTCAGGGCCTTTTCACAGATGACATTGTAGATGTAGCTGCAGGTGCATTTTTCTAGGAAAAGTAATTGACTGTCTTTGTCTAATGAATGTTCACAATACGGGAACCTGCATTATATCAAGCCAGACATTTACCCATTGGAGTTTCAAGTCTAAGTCTTCCCTTACGCTATCTCCAAATGGCATGTATTAGATGTAGGAGTTTCTGCACACAAAGCATGCACTCTTCCACTGTTACAGTTCTTCCAAAACTGTGCTTTCATTTCAATGAATGAAAGGTATGTGATAGGGTTGTCTTAATTTTTCAGTAACATAAAACATGCTTCATCTTCCATGAATAGTCCAGATATCATGGGCACTGTAATCTTCTTGCAGTGGTAACACAGCTGTGCTTGCAACCTGAAGGTTGCTGGTTCAATTCCCCGAGCTGGCTTGGATGACCAGCTAATAACAATATATGAGCCTAGTCCACTGCCCACCCAAGCAGTTCAAACACCAATGGGGACCATTATATAAAATAATGGGGAAGGGCTTTTTATAGACCAACAACGTCTGAAAGTTTCGGCTGGCCTGCGAAGTGAATTGCGGAAGAGGGAGAGAAAAAACCAGAAGGCTCCCGTCATGAGGATGGAACAGCACCCCCTGGTGATGCAAAGACGCATAACAACAACAATGACGTAATTGGAGCAGTGACATCCTGGATGACCCTGTATGACGCACACCTGCATGTCCCATTACCCTGTGACGCAGCCAAGAAAGAACCCTTCTATAAACTGCACTGTACTGTCTATGTGTAACCTGTACTGTCTATGTGTAAAACTGTACGTCTCCGACAGGGATTGTCTGTCGTATATGTATTGTAATCCGCACTGAGTCCCCTTCGGGGTGAGAAGAGCGGAATAAAAATAAACAGTATTATTATTATTATTATTATTACCTTCTGTGCCATCTTCCATAAAAAATATTCATGATGGGATGTATGGCTTGATACTATTTCACTTTTTCATAACCTTGTTAAAAGTAGGTATACAAATCCGGACTTGGCTCATCCTCAGATGGTAAACAAGAAAATATATTTGTTATACAGTTGGTCAGGAATTCTGGAACTTATTTATTTTATTTACATCATGTTAGAGGTCCAACATCTGGAAGGCCACAGACTGAAGAGGTCTGAGCTAACTGGTTTGCCCCAGTAAAAAGCATCCCATCAAAGGGCTCGCTGAAATGATAGCAGGCAGCTTCAGGAGGATATTCATTACTGTACACAAAAAAATCCAGATTGGTCCTAGCCCCAACCAAGAAGAACTGTATAGTGACTTCCAGATGGGTTGGGAAAAGCACCCTGCCCGAGTTTCCATAGCAGTGTCTCTCTCCCTTTGTCGCTCTCAGGAGGGTGCTCTCTGGTGCTGCTTCTGGTGCTGCAGGATCTCAGTGGGCATGAGAAGTAGGTCTTGCTGGCAGATGGTACAGTGGTACAGTTGCTGCAAAACAGAGGAAGCACCAGGAGTAGGTGCCACTGCTGCATCATCAGAAGGGTCTCGAGGGCTAGTCTCGGTTCCTGGGCCTGGAACTTGACAAGTGTCTTCATGGGCCACCCGCTCTAGGGGAGTAAAGGGCATGTAGAGGCCACAACGTGGACATGTCCAGAAACTGCATAGGCACTCACTGTAGAGGTCCCCCTCGCCTGCCAAGCAATTGAACGTGAGAAAGTCGCCAACTCTGTAGCCCCCTTTGACCTCATCCAGGATCATCTCCACCCCTTGGAAGAGCTGAGATAGACCTTCTCCTCCTGCAGCCACCATCTGAGGCTCCACATAGAGGTTCTGCTGCTCCAAGGGAGTCAAGTGCCGAAGGCTGTACTGCACCTCCGTCTTCAGGAATGCTAGCAGCTCCTGCGTGAGCCGGTGCATCTCTTGGGCACTAGGCCGCCTCTCCTCACCCTCCTCTTCATCTCAGCCTCGACATGCCCTGCTCTCCAACTGCCGGTCCAGGGCTTTCTCCCAGGAGGCACGGAGCCGCAAGGATTTGCTGAGCAGCCGTAGGGCCATTTCTGCCGCAGGGACCAGCAGATCCAGCCACGAATCAGCCATGATGCGCGTGCAGTCGGCGCTGGTATCAAGGGAGCGAGCCAAGAGCAGCAGGGTAGCCGGAGGCAATTCACCAAGTAGGGCTTATTGGCAGTTCACATGACAATTTGTTTTTGTCTTTCTGGATGGCATTCCAGATTTTTCCCATTTATATTTATTTATTTATTATTTTGATTTATATACCACCCTTACCAAAGAGGCTCAGGGTGGTTCACACTAGTGAACAACGTAATCACAACATAGTAAAAACATAATAAAACAGATTGAGGCAAGAGTGGAATTTAACAGCCTTAAAAGGTTAAATGCCTGTCTGAAGAGATTGGTCTTGCAGGCCCTCTAGAAGGCCTGTAGGTCAGTTATTGCTCAAGCCTCCTCTGGGAGGGCGTTCCAAAAGGTAGGCCCTACTACAGAGAAAGTACGCTGCCGCATCGAGGACAGGCGGCAGATCTTAAGTGATGGAACCTCCAATAGGTTTTGATCCACAGACCGTAGTGGTCTCTGGGGAATGTGCAGGGATAGGCGGTCCTTCAGGTACACTGGCCCCAGGCCATGCAAGGCCTTAAAGGTTAACACCAGCACTTTGAAGGCAATCCGGTACTCGATGGGGGAGCAATCGCTGTAGGACTGGAGTTGAGGACAGTAGTTGAGCTGCAGCGTTTTGCACCAGCTTAAGTTTCCAGATTACTGACAAAGGAAGGCCAATGTAAAGGGCGTTACAGAAGTCCAGTCTTGAGATGACCATGGCCTGGATTACCATGGCTAGGTCGCCACCGGAAAGGTAGGGTGCCAGCCGCCTTGCCTGACGCAGATGGAAAAACAACACTCTGCTCACAGTGAAGACCTGAGCCTCCATCGTCAGCAGAGGGTCCAGTTGGACCCCCAGGCTTTTAACCAGGGCCTTTTTGAGATGTCTTTTTGCGATGTCTTTCTGAAACTCTGATAACTTCTCCTGCATTGTAAAGTCTGGATAGAATAGCACCATTTTTACCAACCAGCGTGTCCATTTGTGCTTCTTCACTCTGTGGTGAGTGAGTGTTGGTGTTGGTGCATGGGAGTGCATGTACATGCTAGCTACAGAAAATGAAAGATGTTACTTTTGTTCAGAGGCTTTTTGAACATGTTGTGGAAAATAATACCTAAAACGTAATTGTCTTGAACTGGAGGTGAGTGGCAGAGGTTGAAGGATTCTCAACAAACCATTTTGTAATGATAAGATGTCCTGTCTTAACTCTAATACCCCAATTCTAAGTTTTATTCATTTGCTTTAGTGAAAGCACATTCATATAGTTACAGAATTTCACATGGTTCCTTGGGCAAAATAAGAAGGGACATGACACAACAGCTTCAAATGAAACTTCTCATTTTGCTAAAGTGTTAACCATGTTATCAATCTCTCTCTCTTGGCATTACTTCGCAAATGAAGATTCTTAGGAAGGACTCATCCCATGCTTTTTACAAGTGCGTTGATGACAAAAAAGGCCAATCTGAGATAGGCAAGTTCAGTTGCAGAAAGCACAGCAGAAAGTTTGAGGAGTCGTAGGTGTTGGCGATAGGTGACCCATGTTTCAGCCCCATAGAGGAGAATAGACAGTATGATAGCTCTGTACACACTAATTTTGGTGCTTTGCCTCAGGTGCTTGTTGCTCCAGACTCTTTTGTGAAGCCTTCCAAATGCACTATATGCCTTTGCTAATCTGTGAGCTATCTCTTTGTCAATCTTGGTGTCTGAAGAGATGATGCTTCCCAGGTAGGTGAACTGCTGAACGGACTTAAGCACAGATTTGCCTATGCTGACCTGGGGATGATGGTGTTCTTCCTGTGGTGCAGGCTGGTAGAGGACTTCCGTTTTCTTCAGGCTGACTTCCAGCCCAAACAGCAAAGCAAAGCATGTTATCAATACATTCCTGGATTCCCCTTTCTTTGTGGGGTTGCAACCAATACTGTGTGGGCAAATTTAATGATCTGAAAGGGAGAGGGAAAGAAGAAGGCTGAACATTTCTAGCAATAAAAAAGCAATTTGCCATTTTTGTGGCCTGGTCAGCGTCAGAGACAGATGTTACAATACAGGGAGAAGGTAAAGAAATGTCTATGGTATGCTAAATGATGCAACATAAATTAATACCATGCATGGTATCTTCTAAAACTGGGGGGAAATACATTCACAATATTTACAGGCTTGATTTATCAGCTAGCAAAGCTCCCAGAACTGCTACAGTAATCTGTCAATTGAATTTATTTTAGCAAAATGAATTTTCCTTCATATGGGGGCACTCTATTGTGTAATGAATTCTACAGAGCTTTCGCACTTGTTAGTGACACATTAGAAGTTCACTGATAAAGGTATTTCCCAAGTTCTAAATAATTTTTTTTTACTAAAGTGAATAAAGGTTGATTGCGAATTTGAGAGAGACCAAGAGACAGACAGACAGACAGACAGAGGGAGAAGAATTATTAACCAGCTAATCCATCAGTATCCAGAGAGGGGAAATAACTATTCATGTACTGGAAAGGAAATAACTCCTCAAAAGGAAGGTTGTGTATATTTTGCAACTTCTCAGCCCTCAAGGCTCCTTTTTTAAGGAAGTTGCTGCCAGTGGGATTCTCACCTCTATTCCCCAAAGCCTGGGACACTGGGCCTCCCTGCTCTTGACTTCATTTTGACCACCATCTTGTATTTCCCGTTGGGGTCCTCTTGCAGAATGGGATATTCCTTCACTACCACAATCCCATTCTTCTCCTCAAATTGGTCTCTATGTTGTTGAAAGATTTGTACTCCTTGCTGGATCTCCAAAACATTATTGTCTCATAAATCGGGTCTTCGGGGTTCTCTATGTCTGGCAACTCTTGAAGGAGCATTACCTGATGCTTTTCCAGGTAAAGATAATCCTGTTTCCATTTGATTATCTTGTTGGAGTAGATATATCAGTGGACAAAACTAAGCAATTCTTTCTGGACACATTCTCACATAACCCCCAAGAGTTCCCAGAAGGGTAGAGTCATCCCTAGTCAAAATGGGGGAAATGCCAAAGTGGTGTTCTTTAATGAGTTCCAACATTTATTGTTCAAAATCATAACTATTTCTGGCTGAGTAAAAGGAAAAGTTGTTTTTCATGCAGTACCAGTTCCTGAATGTAACAAGTCCCTCCAAAGATTGCTTTGAAAGGAGTAGGAAATATTTGCTCATAAAGGTTGAGAACAATTTTGGATTCCTTCCTTGATGCCACTCCATCAAAATGACATTCTACTACTCACATTGTATGAGCCCTGAAATAGCTGAGATCACCCCTGTGATAGAAAGGAGAAAAGATGGTGTTAACTGTTTTCAGATTATATCAGAAGAGCAACAACGTATCATCCAACATATCATAGATGAAAAATGGGACACATGTGGCAAAACTATGTCATACTGTGGTCAAAAGGATGTGGTCAGGTAATAAGAAGATAACATTTATTAAGAGGAAGAACACACAAAATTATTATTTCAAGTTGGAATGTATGTACAGTTGGTCCTACATAGCCTTGGGTTCTGAATCTATGGAATCAAGCATTCCCATGCAAATTTTGATGTTGACATTTTATATAAAGGACCGTTTTACTACCCCATTGTATATAATTGAACTTGAGCATCCGTGGATTTCGGTATCTCTGTTTTTGGTCCCTAAAATAGTCAAAATCCTGACATTGCCCTGGTTAAAGTTGCTTCATGCAATTTCTGACTTATAACATCCCTTATGGTGATGTATCACAAGGTTTTCATTGCAACATTTTTAGAGGAGATTTGTGTTTGCATTCTTCTGAGACTGAGAACGTGGTATCCCAGCCTAGTGTGGTGTTCCAGCCTAGTGGTCAGAGTCAGACCCAGCTGCCCCGGATCAAGGGGAAGATGGGTGGCCGGATGGAGATGGGTCTGGAGAGGAAGACTTAGAATGGGATGATGGTTGGCTATAGGCAGGGCCGTAGCCAGGATTTTGATTTGGGGGGGCTGAGTTTGGTTTCGGGGCTGAGACTGGGTGGAAGAGGGTCTACCCTAGCAAACCTTTTGTATTGTTATTCCAATAACCTCATTAATGTGGGATATAATGAGCATGGTGATCAGATCATGATATGAATAAACATAACAGTTTAAATAATGTACCAGTAAGGCCTTTTCGTGGACCACCCTGAGAATTTCGGGGGGGGGGCCTGAAGCCCCCTTAGCCCCCCCTGGCTACATGCCTGGCTATAGGGATATGATACTGCACGTGAGAATTTTGATGACTCCATGGAAGTCAGTTCTGAAGTAGACAGTGAGAGGGCCAGTGACCTTGATTCCCACAGGAGCTTCTTTACTCCCTTGCCAGATGAGCATTCCGAAGATTGGGCAGCAAGGGAGGATCAGCTTTCTCAGGATGAGAGCTCTGCACCTGGGGCTGCTAATGAGGAGGAATTTGACAGGAGAGCCAGTATCAGAGCCTCCCGTAGAGATTGGAGTTTGAGAAAGAGGGTACGTTGGTCACATAGAAGTAATTTCCTTTATTAGTTTGTGCCTGGGCTATTCTAGCCAGACCTGAAGCTATGTTCAGCTTAGGAGGTTTTCATGCTCAAGATTCTAAGTTCCTGTGACCGCTGGAGCGGTTTGCCTTGTTACTCCTGTTTGCTTTCCATGGGACTTAAGCCGAGTTGGCTTGCCAGCTCGTGAACTCTTTGGACTATCTTTGGATTTACTTCAGTGAACTCTTGGGACTATTTTTGGACTTACCTTTATTATTTTATCCTTCTATTTTTGGGACTATTCATTATTCTTTATTCTAAATAAAAGTACAATTATTGCATCCGCTTAGTGTGTGTGATCTAGGGGGGACTGGCTACGTTCTGAGGTGCAACAAAGAAAGTGTGACATGCCCAATGTCATTCAGTGGATTTCCTTTTTTAAAAATAAATAAATAAATGTTTATTGATTAAAATGACATTAACATTGACAAACACAGTAACAAATAACACGAGTACACTTGGCTACAGAATTAGGGAGGTCGGGGCAGCGTAGGGGGGAGAGGAACAGGGGAAGGAGAGGATAGATACAACACAATAGGGAGTCACACTAGGCCATTCAGTGGATTTCCATGGCCAAACTGAGATTTGAACCCTTCTCCTGGAGTCTTAGTCTATGTTGGTTTCTAAAAGGTTAGGGAGCCCCTGGTGGCATAGTGGGTTAAAGCGCTGAGGTGCTGAGCTTGTTGACAGAAAGGTCACAGTTTCGAATCGGGGAGCGACGTGAGCTTCCGCTGTTAGCCCTGTCTTCTGCCAACCTAGAAGTTCAAAAATATGCAAATGTGAGTAGATCAATAAGTACCGGCGGGAAGGTAACGGCGCTCCATGCAGTCATGATGGCCACATGATCTTGGAGGTGTCTATGGACAGCACCGGCTCTTTGGCTTAGAAATTGAGATGAACATCACACCCCAGAGTTGGACACGACTGGACTTCATGTTAGGGAAAAACCTTTACCGTTACCTATACTAGATTAGTTTTGGATCTTATTCTGATTTTAGAATACTGAGATAAGACATTTTCTCCTTCTTGCCCTCATTTCACTCTGCACTGTGATAAATTTATTAATCTTAGAACCTTGGAACTGACGAACGCCCCTGTCTGATATAGTTGGGCTTCTTATCTGTTTTCAAAGTATTGGAACCTGTTCACAGTTTCAGTTTCTAATCATTGCGCAAACATACAACTTTATAAAAAAATGAATGTGAAAAGAAGAGGATTAAGAAAAAAGATCTGAAGAAAAAAAAGAGTAGATGAAAGAGAAGAGAAATGGGAAGTACATGAGAATCAAGACTCAGATATGGGAAAACATGCTTTTTAGACTATATTTCACAGTATGCACCAGCCTGCACAGCAGTGGCCCTATTATTCAGGGTATTGTGGTAATTGGCCTGTACAACCTCATTAACCATGGTTTCAAATTCATTGGTTTCATTTATCCACACTAAAAAAAATCCCCAAACATTTCTTGCAATTCTATTGTTTGCTTCTAAGAACATAGAACATAAGAACATAAGAAGAGCCATGCTGAATCAGGCCTCAGCCCATCTAGTCCAGCATTCTGTGTCACACAGTGGCCCACTAGTTGTACACAGGGATCTCTAGCAGAAAGGAGGGCAAAACCCTCGCCTGCTCCCAACCCCCACAACCAGTACCCGGGGAAATCCTGCCTGCCTCCATCAACACAGAGGTGGCACTTGGATGTCCATTTCAGTAACTACTGATTCCCTTGGTATCCATGAATCTGTCTAATCCTGCCTTGAAGCTGTCCAGGCTGACAGCTGTCACAACCTCCTCTGGAAGTGAGTTCCATAACCCAATGACCCTCTGGGTGAAGAAATATTTCCCTTTATTAGTCCTAACTTTCCTACCTTGGAGCTTTAGGGAGTGCCCCCTAGTCCTAGTGTTGTGTGACAGAGAAAATATTTTTTCTCTATTCACCTTTTCTATCTGGTTCAAGGAAACTCACAATTTGATAGGATTCACTGTTATCCATGGTTTCAGGTATCCATGGGTTGTGTCTCTGTGTTGGAACATATCCCCTGCATATCCTCTCTTTCAAAACGTAACTTTTCATATGTGGTTGTCTTATAAGGACATACAGTACATGTCCTTATATTTCTATCTATATAGATGATTGAGTGGCATGCCTTCTTTCATAAGCCTTGGAGTTCACCTATCTGTCTACTCTTAAGACATTTATGAATAAACCATACACCTCTTGGAAGAGATAGAATTGTACTTCTCAATGGGAAAATAGAGGTGTAATTTGTCTATAAACACAACCTCTTCCCCTAGAAGCTTTGGCCTATCATGCAATAAAAATAGGGCACATAACCCACTGCGAAATAACAAAACTAAAAATAACTTCTCTTAGATAAAGTAGGGAATGAGGAAAGGATGAAATGGTCCAAGCCAAACTGACATGCCATTTGCCTGGCAAGTGTGGGGAAAATGTGACCTGAGCAGTTTCACTGACGGCATCTCTTGGAAGTCATACAGAACAAAGTTTGAATTAGTTGGTTACTCATACCATCTGGCTAGCAGAATTTGTCCTAGAGGTCTCTGCTTGTTAACATACCTGCAGTACTCTCTCTAATTGTCCTGGTGTCAAAAAGAAACAGGTGCCGAATGCTCTGAATTCCCAGGATGAGCCCTCCAGAACATGACATTACTGCTAGCAGCTCTCTTGTATGTTCTAATGAACACTGGAAAACCACCTCTGGCTGCTGTATCTTCACAATACATCTCATCATGTCTAGTTTTTCATTTTCCTGTCAAAATCTCATGGAGAAACTGGTGGCTTCATTTTTAACCCTAATGACGTTATCAGATGGGCCAATAAAATCACCACATATCATGGCAAAACCAGTGGTGCCCATGTGGGTGTGTGGTGAACCAGTCACCCCACATCCTGCATCTCCCGACTCACAAGAGAGAGTGTCAGCCACACAGCTTCTCCCCATTGATCCTTGTCTGTCTCCAGGGGCAAACCAAGAATGGGCAACTTGGAAGTCCCTGAACAGACTCGGAAGTGGAGTGGGCAGATCAAAATGCAACCTGGCAAAATGGCTCTACCTAAAAGAATCCTCCACCTTGTGTGACTGTGGAGCAGAACAGACAACTCTGCATCTATATGTTTCTCTGCAATGTCCTGCCTCATGTGAGGAAGAATTATTGGAGGCTACAGACAATATGATTGCTGTTACTCGTTTTTGGTCAAAATATATTTAGCCGATTGTGCTCCTTCTATTTTTATCAGCTTGATATGATATATATAAATCCTTGTTAACTTCTATTGAGAAGCCTCCTGTATTGTCACTGTGAGCTAAACTGCAGCCGCTCCCAAATCATCACGCAGGAGACACTCCGAGAATCATTGGTAACTTTACTGAGTAATACAAACAGGATCCAAGCCAGAAGTGGCGAGCACCTCTGGAATGCACACATATATACCCTCCCACGGATTCAAACTCTGTGTTCCCGCTTCACCCTTTCCCGCTGGAACTTTCGCGCCTGAGCCTCGGGCTGTTGGCATTCTCAAGGCAGCTCCTTATCTTTTGTTATGGCTAAGTCAGAAACCCGGGTTTTGGGTGCCAACATCTTGGCCCGGAATCCCAGTTCCTGACAGGATGCTCCCCTCTTCTTCCTGCGAGGAAACAGAATGGAAAGGGTTTTTGTCACTCCCTGAGTCTAGGGTACCCAGATATTTCTTTAGCAGGCTGCAATGGAACACCGGGTGTACTTTGCCTAGTGACCTCGGGAGGTGCAGCTCGTGGGACACAGTGTTCACGTTACGTCTCACACAGAAAGGCCCTATGAACTTGGGCCCCAGTTTCCTAAAGGGCAGGTCTAATTTCAGGTGCTTGGTGGACAACCATACTAAATCCCCTTCCCGGATCGTCTTGCCCTCCCTGCGTTTGTTATCTGCGAATTGTTTGCAACGTTTCTGCGCTTTCTTCAATGCCTTTACTACTTTGGGCCATGCCAACCGTACCCTCTCCTGCCAGGCGCCCTGGTTCCCCTTCTCCTTCTCCCGTTCAGGCAGCTTGGGCAAAAGGACCACAGCTCAACCATATACTTTCACGCCTGAGCCTCGGGCCGTTGGCATTCTCAAGGCAGCTCCTTATCTTTTGTTATGGCTAAGTCAGAAACCTGGGTTTTGGGCTCCAATATCTTGGCCCGGAATCCCGGTTCCTGACAGTCACCATGGCCGCATGCGCCGGTTTGGCTATACTTTTGTGATGGAGCTCTGCCGGAAGCTGCTCTATGTTGTGGGATGGGAGCCAGTGGATTCCATTATAAAAATATAGACAAACGGGAGCATATCGCTGAAAAATACGTTATGTGATGAGGTTGTGAGTTTTATAGATAGGCTTCAATTCCCTCAATCATCTCTACCCTGGTTAAGGGTTGGCACTTACTGTATATCTTCATGTATAAGTCCAGAAATTCTAGTCACCAAATCAATCCTAAAAGCCGGAGTTAATCTCTCCATGGGTCAATGAAAGTACTTAACCTTAACTGTTATTAAAATGGATCCATGAGTATATTGGGTAGTTTCCAACTGCAAAAGTGTTTTTCCTCACCTAAACATTGACTGTCTCTTAATGTAGATTTAGGCTAGCATTTACCAGCCATGAAAGTCCACCCCCCACCCCCACCCTTCTGCTATTTTACTGTGAAAAACATTAGATACTATTTTTATCCATTTAGTGTAACACAGTGCAGTTCCTGTAATGTTATAATGAGAACATTTTAAAAACTCCAATAGTTTAACTCTCCCAACTTAATGTTTGACCTTTCTAGTGAAAAAATAAGAATAATTGGAGAAATAGAAAACTTGAAAAATTAGATTCATGATTAATATTTGTCTTTGATGCTTGAAAGGGTCATTAGAGCAATGGATATGCTGACATAAGGAATGTTGATCTGAAGGCAGGAAGGGAAGGAAGATCTGAAACAAATAAAAAAATGTTAAGTAGCATTATTGAATTGCAAATATCAATTATTATGCTTGTATGGATGAATAAATATTATATTAAAATCATTTTGGCAGACAGCCTGAATGGATGAAAGTAATGGAATCTATATCACAGTCCCTTTTTTTTAAAAAAAATGCTTCTTTAACAACATTGACAACAAACCCTTCAAAGTTTGTGTCAAATTTTTGTGTGTATGTTAAAATCATATTAAAAAATCAGACCACCTGTATCCTTTTTTCTCCAGGGGCTGTTTATTTGTTTTGTTTTTGTTTTCAAAGGGCATATATTAAAGATGCTTCGACCACAGAGGTGGCAACTTTATTCCACAATATGCTTTGGTGTTAGGAAGAAGGAGTTTAAAAGTTTTCCCACAAAAAACTCTGGAAAAAAAACCCCAAACAGCCCCAGTGTGTATATTCTTCAACTATATATTTATTATTGTTCAACAATATAAGTGCTATATAATTTGTAAAGACAGTATCTTTCCCATGTATGACATATAACTGTATATGCACCAATTGAAACTAAGTACCCCCACCCTTCCCACTAAAACCAATAATCAAAATAATAACATTAAAATGTTTGAATGGACTTCCCACCTCTCACTTAAAAGATGCACAGTGAAAGTATTATTGTAATCTTACTTAATCACTTATTCTACCACTTCATCTCATGATGAAAGGGAAGCATCCTAGTAGCCTTACATCCTCTGATGGCATCCAGCGGGCTCTGTCAAGAAAGCATCCTGGAAGCATCCTAGGATGCTTCCAGGATGCTTTCTTGACAGAGCCTGCTGGATGCCATCAGAGGATGTAAGGCTACTTCCAGAAGGGCTCCTTAGAGGAAGTGCCCTGGCAGCAGGGGCGGATCTTAGCGGAAGCAAATTAAGTGGTCGCCTCAGGGCGCCACGTGGCAAAGGGCGTATCCAGGGCCGGGCGCTACGCCCCTAGGGGTGCCGGCAAAGTGGGAGGAAGGCTCGCACAGGGCGAGAGAGGAGGGGGCAGAGGCGTCCACCTTTCTCGTCTCCCTTGCCCTCCGCGCGTCTCCTCCCTCTGTTGCCGGCGCTGCTGCTGCCACCAACGCACGTGGAGCTGCGGTCCGATAAACCCTGACTTGGCGGCTCCCTCCTTCCATGCACTCACTCTCTCCCCCTCACACTGCTCTTTCCCCCTCTCTTCTGCCTCGTGCGCTCACCCTCCCTCGTGCTCTTTCCCCTCTCTCTTTTCTTCTGCCTTCCACTCGCTCGCTCGGGCTCTCTCCCAAAACATCACGGAGGAGGGGAAAGGGAAAGCTCCCTTCTTGGAGCTGCTCTCCTTCAGAAGCCCAGGCACTGGCCCTGCCCTCCAGGCAGCACTCATATGGCAGGATGCCAATCAACACCAAGCCCCACCTCAGTTTCACAACACTTTCGCCTTCTCTAAGGTAGCCATCCCCACCCCCACCCCTCCTAGAGGGCCAATGGACGCTGCTGCTTGCAGGGAAAGGGGGAGGAGGCTGAGGTGAGCGGAGGGAGGGTCGGAAAGGTAAGGGGTGGAGTGCCTCTTTCCCCATGAGGAAGAGGCCCACCCATCATCATTTGAGTCCACAGTGCTCTTTGGGTGTAAGTGAACTACAACTTCCAAACTCAAGGTAATGCCCAGCAAACTCTTTCAGTACTTTCTGTTGGTCATGGGAGTTCAATATGCCAAGTTTGGTTCAATTCCATTGTTACAAGAGTTCAGGATGCTCTTTGATTGTGTGTTAACTATAAATCCCAGAAACTACAACTCCCAAATGACAAAATCAGTTTTTTGACTGATGGTCCCTCCTTGGGTTAGTATTAGTATGTTTTGTGGCCAAATTTGGCAGCAGTTTGTCCAGTGGTTTTTGAGTTATGTTAATCCCAGAATTGAACATTGCATTTACATGTATATGTATATGTATATTTAGAGAGAGAGAGAGAGAGCACATCACAGGGAAGCATGTCTGTGTAGGAGGGTGGGTCAAAAGAAGGGTGACTGAAATGATCAAGGGTCTGGAGAACAAGCCCTATGGGGTGCGGCTTAAAGAGCTGGGCATGTTTAGCCTGAAGAAGATAAGGATGAGAGGAGACATGATAGCCATGTATAAATATGTGAGAACAAGTCATAGGGAGGAGGAAGCAAGCTTGTTTTCTGCTGCCCTGGAGACTTGGACGCAGAACAATGGTTTAAAACTACAACAAAGGAGATTCCCCTTGAACTTTAGGAAGAACTTCCTGACTATGAGAACTGTTCAGCAGTGGAACTCTCTGCCTCAGAGTGTAGTAGAAGCTCCTTCTTTGGAGGCTTTTAAACAGAGGCTGGATGGCCATCTGTCTGGGGTGCTTTGATTGTGATTTTGCTGTATGAAGGCAGAAGGTCCTTGGACTAGATGAGTGATGGGCAACCTTTTGAGCATGGTGTGTCAAAATTTGCCAAAAAACCAAGCATAATTTGGGTGGTATGTCACTTCAAGAAAAAAACCCATAATTTTGCAATATTTTGTTTAAATAATGTTAGTATGGACTGAGATAACCCAGTTCAAAGCAGATATTGTGGGATCTCCTGCCTTGATATTCTGGGGTATAGGGCTGTGCGGAAGGGCCCCCAGAACACCAAGGCAGGAAATCCCACATTATCTGCTTTGAACTGGGATGTATGGCAGTGTGGACTCAGATAACCCAGTTCAAAGCAGATATTGTGGGATTTCCTGCCTTGATATTCTGGGGTATAGGGCTGTGTGGAAGGGCCCTGAGAAGGAAAGAAGGTGAATAGATACAGATATAGACACACACACACACACACACACACACACACACAAAGAGAATAGGAAGAGGCCAGGGGAAAGGGTGAGAAGGAAGGGGTGTGTGTGTGTGTGTGTGTGTGTGGCATGGGCGAACATTGGCCCTCCGTGTGTTTTGGACTTCAACTCCCACAATTCCAAACAGCCAGTAGGAAGTCTAAAATACCTGGAGGGCCAAAATTTGACTATGCCTCCCCTTCCCACACATTTTATACACACACACACACACACACGTGTGTGTGATTGGTTGTGGGGGGGGGGGCGCCAAAATACTGTTCGCTTACCATTTAAAATTACCTAGATCCAGCCCTGCCTGGCAACATGATAGGATACTTCCTAGAGAACAAAAGAGGCTTCCCATATTTTCATTTAGAAGACCACAGGGAGCCCCATGTAATCCATAACACAGTGCAGTGGGTGATGCAGAGCACAGAACAGTTTTCCCACCACAACCTGCCGGATTTGCCACATGCGTAGTGAATACCCCCGCTGCCATTCTAGCTTGTTTTCATAATGTTTTATTCAATCTTCAAAACTCAGAAGAATTTTGTTGTTTTATAATATTTTATGTGATACTGTTTAATACTCATTTATCATTTATGTTATATTTTGCCCTGCAGTGTCTTGTAAGCTGCCCCGAGTTCTTTTTGGGAGATGGTAGCAGGATATTAATATATATATTTTTCCTATATAATTGATATAAATGATTTTCCTTCATTTAAAAAGTTAAAAAGGTAACATGTCCATTTTTGCCAGTTCTAGAACTTTTTAAATCCAATTTGCTTTTGGGTGTAGTTCTTTAGTTTTCCATTTTTGTATATAAAGCAATATTCCTGCAATAATCATATAATGTAATAACTCAGCAATCATTTGCTCCTGACACCTGTTTCTAAGTGACATGGCTATTAGAGAAATAATACAACTTTTGGCTGCCATTAACAATTCATTACCGAAGAAATGTTTCCATTCTTTCTTAATACACCCCATTATTTGGAGGTTTCCTGAGCTTTCATACTTTCTTGAACTTGAGTGACTTTCTATTGGACATTTTTTTTACTTTCAGGTCCAGGAAACATGCTCAGGGTAGCCATATTTTTCTTGCAGCAATATATAACAACATCTAAAATCCACAAAATAATTATATCTTTATTGGCCAGCCACAATGCAGGAAATACACCTTGACAACTTTTGCAGTGTTAGGGCCAATGTAACCTCAGCTCAGCTCACCATCTGGATGCCAAAACAGTTGCAGAGATGCTCCTGGGCTACCTCAGGACAGCTCCAGAGCAGTTTATCTTGGAATAGTCCAAATCACAGAACTAGTTTGTTATTTCTTTGGAAGTTAAAGTCCTTTCCGTTGGCACCCCCTTGTTGTGGGGGAGAGGCTTGCGAACTCTAATGAAGTTGTGAGCTATGCTGGCGGTGGCATAATAGCCACCGGTAGGGCCTCCCATGCCAGACAAGTCACAACCGAAGGGTCTGACAAAGAGCGTCAAAGGGCGGGATGGGCTCTCTAGCCTTTTGGCAACCATCCTAGGAGAAGGTAAACTTTGATTTCAAACCTGGGCAGATGGTGCTCGTTTAACCCTGTAAGGTCAACCATCTAAGAGAAGGAAACTCGAACCAAACCTACAACCTGAGGACCTCGCTGCCACTGTCCTAAGCTTGCTAGGCCCTGGCAGACGAACCTTTGGTTTAAATATAATAATAATAATAACTGTTTATTTATATTCTGCTCTTCTCACCCCGAAGGGGACTCAGTGCGGATTACATTACACATATGACAGACAGTCCCTGTCGGAAGACATACAAATGACAGTACACAGTACACAGTGCAATTTTAGAAGATTCCTTCTTCCTGGCTGCCTCGTAGGGTGTGTGTCGCTGGATGTGAATTGCTCCATTACGTCATTGTTGTTATGTCATTGCGTCATTACGTCACAAGGGGGTGCTGTTGTTCCATCCTCATGACGGGAACTTCTGTTCCGCATTCCACCTTCCGGGCAACCAAATTTCAGGCATTGTAAAGTCCCTCTGTAAAAATCTTTCCCGCTTTGCGGTTCCTGGTTTTATCTACTCATAGCTGTGCTGCTTTCGAACTGCTGGGTGAGCAGAAGGACAGGGTTGCAATAGCTGGTTGTCCAAGCCAGCTCGGGGAATCAAACTAGCAACCTTCAGGTTGCAAGCGCAGCTGTGTTACCACTGTGCTATCTCCCCGGCCCTTAAAGGGTGAGGCCAGTTCTGTGCATGCTGCACTCCACCAGAAAGGTCCATTGCACAGGCTCGAAGGACACATCCAACCTCCGAATCACCAATGTGCTTGTAGAAAGAGTGGGATGAGTCCTTCCTGAATCTTCGTTCTCGAAGAAAAGCCAAGAAGAAGAAGGAAGTTAAAATGGCACTAAGGGCTCTCGATGCAAGTAGAGGCCACTTCCTTTGTACACATGTGGACATCAGGGGCAAAGGGTAATCAAAGATAGGTAATAATCTTTCAACTCCACTAGCAACAGAAAATTAACTTGCTTTCAAATTTTGCTGGGAAAAGAAGCAATGGACTCGGTCTTAATTCTTGATTTTTACCTCCAACAAAGTTTGTATTAAAATTGACAATTTTTACCTTCTAAGCATCTAAAAGGTTTTCTAAGTGTAACAGTCCAGGGAATTCTTCACAAATTCAATGTTCTCTGCCAAAGAACCCGGTACCGCACCCCCCCCCCAATGAACTGATGTGGGTTCTAAGATCTGCCGGGGAAGCCCCCCACTCAGTTCTGCCACCATCACAGGTGTAGTTGGTGGGGACAAGGGAGAGGGCTTTCTCGGAGGTGCCCCCCCCCCATGGCTTTGAAACTCCTGCCCCAGGGAGATTAGACAACCCCCCACACTGTCCTCCTTTTGTAAGGACTTGAAGACATGGCTCTTCAATATTGAGCCCCTAGTTGTCCAATATAGCAGTTGCACGCCCTGCACTTTATCCCATGCCCTCTCTCCATTACTGCAGTTGGCATTTATTTTATTCCATTGTTTACAGCCTGGCTATGGTGCCAGTAATTTACTGCCATGGTTAGAGGATTGCAGCTTGATTGAGTCTGAGCTGATGTTTTTATATGTGCATGTGTTTTATTTTATTGTATTGTATATTGTGTTCACTTTTATGTTTGTTTTTAAGCACTTTGTGCCATCTGTAAGCTCCCCCAAGTCCCTTCAGGGAGATGGTGGTGGGATATATGAATAAAGTTGTTGTTGTTGTTGTTGTTATTATTATTAAAAAAGGGGCAGTTAGCATTTCATGGGACAGAGTTTGTTTGCATCTTTCCCCCCATATATATTTATTGCAAAATATATGGGGAATGGGGAAGAGTGGATATAGAACACGAGCATTTTTAACACCTTGCCTCTTTGTCTTCTTCAATTGTTATCTAATAGAAAATGTTAAAGTGGGGGAGGAAGAAAATATTTCTTTTCTAGTCTAAAACAGAAGGATAGAAAAGTAGGTACATAGTGTTTGGAAACAAAGGAGACAGAAAAGTTGAGAAATAGAAAATAGAAAGTCTTAACTAAGGCTTCCTACCCGGTCTCTGCTGTCTTCTTCATGATAAAACTCCCATTCTTTTTGTCTTAAAACTTTTTTTGATAGATTAACTTTCCAGGATCCTTTGCATATCATTGGGGATCCTATTATTCTTGTCACTAACTTCTCTGTATTTTTTCTTGTTATTCCTACATTTCTGAATTACCAGTTCTCCCTTGATGCTATAAAAACCCAATATATTTATATTTATTTTCTTCTTTTAAATAGTCAATAAATGGCTGCCATTCTTTTTCGAATTTGGAAGACTCTGACGATTGTATAAGCCTCGTCAGTTTGTCAATATCTGCCATGTTCAACATTTTTGTAAATCATAAATCTTGGGTGGGAATTTCTCCAGTAGTAGGTATAAACAATCCTTGTTACTGTTACCTAGATCTCAAGGGAAATGGTTTTTGTGTTGCTAATAGAGTCTAGGCCTTAGGTACAACAGAGATGGATAACGGATTCATCATTTTATTAGAAACCTTTATATGGGCTCTGAGAAAAATATTTGAATAAAACATATGTCACAGAGGAACTTTCCTTATCAAAGTGGTAGAAGGATGTACATGGCATCATGTAAGCACAACTTACTTACCTCATATGATGAAGTCTTTAATAATAATAATAATAATAATAATAATACACTTTATTTATATTCTGCACTTCTCACCCTGAAAGGGACTCAGTGCGGATTACAGAACACATAGAGCAGACAATTCCTGTCGTTTTTGACGTACAAGACATACAACAACATATAGCAGGAGGATCTTTTGGATAGAGCCTTGTTCTTCCTTGGTTCCAACCAGGTGCTGTTGCTATATTCGTCACTGGGTGCTGCTGCTCCATTTCATCAAAGGGGGCACTGTTGTTCAATCCTCCTTGCTACCTCCTCCTTCTTTGACGAAGAGCCTCAGCCAGCCGAATCCTCTTCCGGTACTCATCTTCAGTATTTATTGAAGTTAAAAGGTCCTTTTTAAAGATACCTTCCCCGCTTATGCGGTACCTAATTTTTCTACTTGCAGCTAGCAGACTGCTTAGGTCAACAGCTGACTTACCCAAGTCAGCCCGAGATTCGAACTTGCCACGTTTGGATCTTACAGCTTGCAGCTTGCAGCTACAGCTGTTGTTTTAACCACTGTGCTAAACTCCTGGCCCTTCACTCTTTAGGCTGAATTACCTCGATAGTTCCTTTAAATTTTAGATTAAAATATTTTGAACTTTAGCTTCTACAGCTTGCCATGTTTGTGCAGGCTTTAAAACCAGTATAGAATGCAACAAGGACAGTGTGGCCATGTAAAGATAATTAAGTATAGCAAATCCCAGTTTAAAACTATTCTCGCATGTTTTCTTTTATCATCTGGTAACATTCATCTACTGCCTTCATTACTCTTGGTGGTTGTGATTATGAGTATTTCATGTTGCTGGAGACAGTTATTTTCTACACTAACACATTTGTACTAGTTTTATGATTTGATGAGTGGAACATTATGTAGTGATTTACATGTGTGATTGTTACACTACAAAGATTAGCTTCACCTCCCCCCCTGAAAAAACCAAATGTATTTCAATTGAGTAAATTTACTTCATTTTACTCTGATTGGTTTTGTCTAGGCACCCAGTTTTCAGTATCAAGCACTGCTGCATGCAACTGTCAGCTACCTTTTTTCAGTAGCAAATATGGGGCATTTTTAAAAGTTGCTTTGGAATTAAAACTTCATCACCATTATTTCTGTAGCTCAGCAAGGCTGCCAAACCCACAAGTTTCACTGTGATAATATCAGACCATAGGTCGTACCCAAGGGCTGACACTATCTCTCTGCAACACACACTCCCAGAGTGTCTTATTAATTATATTTAATTGTACCATAATTAAGGGTGTTTTTCAGCAGTTATTGAGCTAATTTTGTAGAGGCAAGACCAAGTATGGCAACTTTTATTTTTGTGTTTCTTCATCAGCCAAATGTAGCCTTTCATTTATATCCACAATGACCTTATATAAAAGCAGTAACAATAACTCTTCCTCATCTTCCCCCTCCTCTCTCTCTCTTTTCCTTCACTACCAGCACTATCTTGTGTTAACCCGGGAATGTGGTGCAGCTGGCTATGTGTCAGCTGCATAAGATCTCTCTGACCAGTAGGTCATGAGTTTGAAGTCTGCCCGGGTTGAGGTGGGTTCTCAACCTTAAGTGTAGCCTGCTGCCGACCTTTGCAGCCTGAAAGACAGTTACATTTGTCAAGTAGGAGATAGAGGTACCACATTAAAGTGGGGAGGCGAATTTTGACTGATTTATGAGGACATAAAGAATTGCTGAGGAATGCGGAAGTAAAAACAAAGGGACACTGGAAGGAAACGCTGAGAGAGATGAGGAGTGTGTCAGCTCCCCCTGGTGGCCAGAAAGTTTGCCTCTGTTTGTCTATATATGTATAATATGTCAAAATGTATGTACCATACTGTATTGTGATAAATGTCACATGTTTACATGTCATATGTTGAACTGCAGGGATTGTCTGCAAGTATGTGTACTGTAATCCGCTCTGAGTCCCCTTCGGGGTGAGAAGAGCGGAATATAAATAAAGTAAATAAATAATAAATAATAAAACCCTTGTCATTTTGATGCATTCATTATTATTAGCAGGAAAAATTGAAAGGTATCTATTAGGCGTGGTTATCTTCTATTTAAATTTATTTGAAATTCGTTATTTTTCTTATTTAAAATTATTTCCCTACTTTACCGACCCTCAGGCCCTAACCCGGAAGTATAATTTCTTTACCGAATCTGGGATGGCAATTTTTCTTAAATTTTTGTAATTGATCATATTTTCCCCTTCTCCTCTCACAGTGCTGTGCAGCTGCCTGCCTGGTCGAAAGATAATTAAAGTAAAAGACCAAAGTAAATAACCCCCCCTCCCCACTTTGACCTCCTGGAAATACCTCGGTGTGCTAATCCAAGATAGAGGAGGGTGGAAAGATGAGAAGGACTGTGGAGCTCCATAATGATGGTGGAGCAAATGTAAACAGCTGATAAGCTGTTGTTTTAGTATATACAAGCTCCACATGGAAGAAGGAGAAAGTGAACAAAGAGTCAGAAGCAAGGGAACCCATAGAGAAAAAACAGTGCTCCTAGAGCGCCCTTGGAGGACTAAAGGAAAAAAAGGAGTTTAAACACCTAGAAACCGGGATAGATAGAAGGAAAGGAGGAGAAGGAGAGAAGAAAGGCTGAAAGAAGAGGAGGAGGGAGTGACAAGACCACGGTGTGAAGAAGGAATAAGTACCGAAGCAAGGGGAAACCATAAAGAAAAAACAGAGCTCCTAGAGCTTCCTTGGAGGACTAAAGGAAAAAAAGCCTTCGCGCGCTTTTCCTCCTTCCTCCGACCAAGCAGAAGGGCTGCACTGCACTGTGATATGTCTGTAAGTCACCCTGAAAAGCAATTTTGGAGAAGGTTGATATTCCTGTTAGAAGAAGCTCATACTATACCTCTGAATTTATTTGCATTAATTAATTATTTGTTGATATAGCTTGCTTCTATGATGTTGTTAGTGGGGTTTAGGACTGATCCAGGCTTGCCCTCCATTCTTCCCTCCCAGCTGAGGTCACGAATAATAACGAATATTTGTTATTAATAACGTTTTAATCACGAATTTTTTGGAATTCTTTTGTATGTATTTCAATTACTAATTTAAAAAATGACCCCGCATTAGTAGTTTAGAACCAAATTTTTGATGGATCAACCACCCCTAGTATCTATCCATCCATCTATATTTATCTTGCTGGAATCCTGTAAAAGTTTATGCTGGTATAAACCCCTTCGTGCATTTTTTCAGTTCTAATGACTGTACTCACTCTGTTATAGCAACATAAATGGTTGCACATGTAGCCCTGCTTCTATGAGGTTCAGTAAGGCTGGTCTTTAGCAGTGGGTAAATAATTGGAATAACTGATGCACCATGGGAGACTGGATAGCCATATCAAGCATTGGTTGTATGAATTGGCTCAGCATATCTTAGTGGTTTTACATTAGCCATATGGGAAATGAAGGGGAGGACTTTCGTCACTGTGGAGGGAGGAAAGGAATACCAATTTTTGCAGAAGTAAAAAAAGGACATGGCCAGGCTTAAGTGAAATGTGTGCATACACATGTAGCTATAGGATGCCAGCTACAGTGTGACTGGTTGTGCAATCACACTGTCCTGTAATGCCACCAAAAGTATATTGACATACTCATTTTATGCTATAGTGTACATGATTTCAATTTAATTCTTTTGATTATATACCCCTTTCTTCCCCAAGCAACGGGATATTCAAAGCACAAAAATCACAGCTATCAAAAAGAGAAAGTGCTGGAGGCCACACAGTGGAAATGGAAACCTATCGGCACCACTTTCTGTTCACTTGAGGGGACTCGGAGCGGCTTACATCGGGCCGTGCCCGAACAACACATCACAAAATATCAACAACATCAAAAAACAATAAACATAATAAAAGCAATAAACACAATAAAATACATTGGTGAAAGCACAACAATACAGGTGAGTCTATGAACAGAACCGACAGGGCGGGCCATATGAACATATAGGATGTTTAAAAACTCGGGGGAGATAACTGCAGTAGTGTCGAAGACAATGGGTCACATAGGGGGAAAGGTTTCACATTTGGGAACCTAATCTCCGAAGGCCAGGTGGAAGAACCAGGTTTTCAATTGTTTCCTGAAGGATTCCAGTGAGGGGGCATTCCTGATCTCTCCCAGGAGGGAATTCCAAAGGTGGGGGGCCACAGAGGAGAAGGCTCTCTCCCTAGTGCTCACAAGCCGAGTTTGTGAGACTGGCAGGGGCGAAAGGAGGGCCTCCCCTGAGGAGCGAAGGGATCGGGCTGGTTCATGGGAGGAGAGCCGGTCACAAAGATAGGCGGGTCACAAAACGTTTAGGGCTTTGTAGGTAATCACCTGCACCTTGAATTGGGCTTGGAAAGTAAATGGCAGTCAGTGGAGCTCTTTGAACAGGGGGGTCGACCGCTCCCTGTAACCTGCCCCAGTTATTAATCTGGCAACCGAGCGTTGGACAAGTTGGAGTTTCCGGGCCGTCTTCAAGGGAAGCCCCACGTAGAGCGCATTGCAGTAATCCAATCTACAGGTAACCAAGGCATGGACCACCATAGTCAAGTCAGACTTCACGAGGTATGGTCACAGTTGGCGCACGAATTTTAACTGTGCGAAGGCTCTCCCAGCCACCGCCGACACCTGAGCATCAAGCGTCAGCGCTGAAACCAAGAGAACCCCCAAACTGCGGACCTGTGACTTCAGGGGGAGTGTAACCCTGTCCAGCACAGGTTGCCACCCAATACCCCGATCAGACGAGCGACTGACCTGGAGGACCTCTGTCTTATCGGGATTAATCCTCAGCTTGTTCCTTCTCATCCAGACATAAGATACAATAAGTGCACAACCAATATCACGATAACAAACCACATAAAATCATAAAGTCCCACTAGTTAAAAAAATCAATAAAATGCAACAGTAGCTGCTAGGCATAAGAAAAAAGTTATGAAAATGAAATGATTCGTAAGAAATTCGTAAGAAATGCTACTTTTGAGTATTTCTGCATCTGGAACGCCAACCAGGAAGTGGACTTTCTTTATAGAACTTCGGGGGCCAGGATTTTCTTAAGTGTCGTTATTAGGTCGTAAGGGGGGGGGGGCACCCTCCTTCTCTCTCACCACCCTCCGCCTCCCTTGCCAATAAGTATTATGGCAAGGCAAGCCCTAAACTCGCTCCTTCTTTCGGCTGGAAGCCTGGAAAAATGTAAACAGAGAGGTTTACTCAGAAGTAAATCTGCAAAAGAGGGCACTTTGGATGAAGTGCCCTCCTTTGTGGATTTACTTCTGAGTAAACCTCTCTGTTTACATTTTTTCCAGGCTTCCTGCCTCTCCTGCCTGCCAGGATCTAAAGCATCAAAGAGTATTGGGGTGAGAAACCAACCTAATGTATAATAGAATGAATGCTACTGTAAGTGCCTAATATTATAAGTAATCCAACTGGTCATATACCTACATTCCATGCACATGCAATAATACAGCAGTAATAACAATGGGTATAAGAAGAGGTAAAATTCAAACCGAAGTATTCTGACTGTGGTCCCTCCTCAAGGGTGCAAACTGCAAAAGGCTCTTCTCTCTGAGCCCGGGAAAAGGCAAAACCCCGGGCACAGCGTTTGCTGCCTGGGTGCACACACATATTATTTTTGGGGGGTTTGCTGCAGAATCCCGGGCTCATAGAGAAGATTCTGCAGCAATTCCCCCCCAAAGAATAGCACTTACAGTAGCATTCATTCTATTATACATTAGGTTGGTTTCTCACCCCAATACTCTTTGATGCTTTAGATCCTGTCAGGGCAGGAGATGTGGACGGCTCTCCCTGCCCCTTCTGCCTGCCAGGATCTAAAGCCTTGAAGAGGCTTTATGAGGGGCCAACTTCAGCCCTCCAGGTGTTTTGGACTTCAACTCCCACCATTCCTCACAGCCTCAGGCCTCTTCCTTTTCCTCTCAGCCTGGGCAAACTTGGGCCCTCGCTCCCTCAGGATCGGGGTGAGAGAGAGGCAGCGAGGAGCGAGGGGGGGCTCCTCCTTTTTTTGCTGCTTCCAAGAATAGAATACCCCCTCCCTCCCTCCTTCCTATTTGGAGAGCCCCATCTAGAATTCAGTGTGATTTATTCAAGTTTTGGCCTACAACTCCCAGAAATCCCAGCCAATTTACCAGCTGTTAGGATTTCTGGGAGTTGTAGGCCAAAACCATCTGGAATGCGCATACGCTGGCATACGAACTACTAACGAATTTCGTTAGTAATTAAGTTACATTTTAGAAATTTTTGGAAATTTTTTTGTAAGTCTTTCTTTTACTAATCAACCCCCCCCCATTTGATTTTAGAATCGTCATTTTTGGGTTCGAAACCATGCCTAGTAGCTGCAGATATAAACAAATTGCAATCCTTGTGGAAAGAGGTACTGCTCACCTCTTTTTACAAGTTTTGAAAAAGCATGGACATACTCCAAAACACTCTTCCATCTGCATACAGTATGTCATCAACAAAGTGCAAATGCACAATTCCCATTATAACAATTATCATGAAAAGTTATGTCAGTGTAACTACATCCTCATAATAACTTCAACATAACCATGTTGTCCTACCATTGGGGATAAGATTGCACTGTAACACCAAATGATAAATATATAGCCAATAATACATTAAACCAACATTTTGTTCTTGCACTTGATGTTTCTTTTTGCATAATCATCTTGAAAGTTTCTTTGCAATATAAAAGGAATGCAAATTATTTTGAAAAATCACAGCATAATTCTTAATATGGTTGATTATCTGAATTTTTAACTCGGGAACCAATACATAAGGATGCTGTTAAGCCAAATTGATATATGGAACCCTTTATTCTCCAGTTTAAAAACTTCACAAGATTTGAGTCTTTTCATCTTTATTAGACAATCTATCTGATCTATATTTTAATGAAATCATATTTATTCATTAAAGTGTCTTAATTTAAAGGGAAGTCACCCTCATTTGTTCTTTTAAAAGACATGGGAGTCCCAAAATATGTGTCCTTGTGTTATCTCTGATGCTGGTGGAGATCATTCTCTTTGTGAACAAAAGATATTACCTGAACAGGAGGCAATTATACATATTGATTCACACAACTAGTTTCAAAGCAGAATAGTCACCACAGGGTGAATTTTCGGTTCAATATTTATATAATAATGTTGCCTTGTCAAAGTGAATCCATAGTGAATTAGGAAATTCTTATAATCTGTAGAGAAAACAAAAAAAAATTCAGAGGACATAGTAGCACATTAGACTACAATTTTTGATAAGGGCTGTGGAGACCAATGCAACTGTAATGCTGTAGCAGTGCATTGTATTCCCATATGAGGACCACCCATTTGGTAATAGTCAAAAACCCAAATACATGCAGCATGTCACAGAAATGCTTCCAAAAATGGCTAGTGACTCATCTTTTAAAAATGATTAGTGACCTATGTGCTTCACTGCTTGCTGAATGAGTTTACATCTGGGTCATAGCTGAGTCAAAATAGCCCAAACCTGTGCCAGGAATATAATTCAAAGAGTATTTCTCAGTGGGATTAAAAAGCCTTTTGACCTTTGCTCTGATCTGGAATTGACTGTGATCCCACCCACCCCTCCTCCCAACAAGACTTTCTTTAGCACCAAGAAGTAACACATGTTTTTGCTATCTTAGTCCATTAGGTGATAAATCGATACAGCAGGAGGTTTATAACAGAGGACAACAAGTCAGGCCTTTAGGTGGTAGGTCTTGGCATGTTAGCATCAAGTGAATCAGGCATCAAACAACAAATTCTTTCAAGGCTATTATAGCAAAGTGATCCCACTGAAATCGAAGGGAATTTTGGGGGTCCTGCTTTGAGCAGAGACCCGGTCCCCCTAATTGCGAGGATTTAAGATGGAAAATTAACCTTGGCGAGCAGTTTCCAGTGCCCAGGAAATCCCCCAGAGAGATTTCTCACCAAGATTCGAAGTGTGCCAACGAGAGATGGTTCGTCCCAGCTGAGAAGGATGACAAGCTGCAATTTTTCTGAGTCCGCAAAGCTTGACATGTTTATTTCAAAGTTACAAACCACTTTTATAATGTTACAGAACAGTCAGGTTAAAACCCTTCTGCCCGCCCCCAGCCGGCTGTGCAAATGGGAGGAGAGGGGCAAAAACAATGGAGCCAGGGCTTTTCAGGATGTAATTAAGATGTGAGAATAAATGTCCAGAAGGCGAACAAGAACTCAAAGCATTCTCAAGTTGGCTAATTCTATGGCGTGGTGTGAAAATAAACATTTGAAACATGATCCAGGATCTGCATCTTCCTGTCTTGGCAAACACAGATTATCTTGGCCTTTTGTGAGTTTCAGGAAGGTAACAAAAGGAAGACTATGACCATATATGGGGTTCTGACGCCCATATGAAAAGTCCTTTCGTGTAGGGCTTGGCTACTGTCCAACTATACACGATTTCTTAGCAGACGAAAAGCTCAGAAAGTAATTAAACCACAGATAGGTGAAAAGATCCAGTTTTGATCTGGGGAAAGTCCCCCTAAAGCCTGGCTTTTCACCTTATTGTCATGCAGGAGGAACTAAATGGTCTCATATGAGTCATCAGCTTGGTCAACAAAGCGGGCTTTGCTACTTTTAAAAGGTTACATTTCATTGGGGGGGGGGGGTTGAAGCATGCAAAGGAAAAATACATTCAGGCAGGGCCGTAGCCAGGATTTTGATTCGGGGCTGAGTTTGGTTCGGGGGGGGGCTGAGACTGGGTGGAAGAGGGTCTACCCTAGCAAACATTTTGTATTGCTATCCCAATAACCCCATTAATGTGGGATATAATGAGCATGGTGATCAGATCATGATATGAATAAACATAACAGTTTAAATAATGTACCAGTAAGGCCTTTTCGCGGACCACCCTGAGAATTTCGGGGGCTGAAGCCCCCTTAGCCCCCCGGCTACATGCCTGCATTCAGGTAATAACATAGGGAATGGGGGGTACATTCAAGCATAAGGGGAAGCATACCAACCCCCCCCTTCCTTCACCAAAGATTCATAATGCAAGGGAAATATCTTGGTGTGTCCATAAAATTGTGGGTTATAGGAGGCTGTGCCATGTGGGGCCTGGGGAAGTAACTTTGGTTCCCACATGGGGAATAGACAGGGGACTATGGGACCGCTCCTTGGTAAAACTATGAATTCCTTGGTTCTGAACTATCTTTAGACAGAGGCCTGGGGTGTGGGCCACTCCTGGAAGGGGTGCATCCTTAACTACAAAACTAAGTTCTTGTAGTTACATAGGGATAAGCATACAAAGGAAAATGAAGTGTGCTAGTATAACCATCTCTCATCCTAAAAGATACAAGAGAATTTTTATTTATTTCTTTCTTTAATTTATTTATATCCCGCTCTTCTCACCCTGAAGGGGACTCAGAGTGGATTACAGGTACACATACTAGCAGACAATTCCTGCTGTTTTTCACATACACAACACATATAGACGAACAGAGGCAAACTCTGGCCCCCAGGGGAGCTGACACACTCCTCATCTCTCAACGTCCCTTGTTGTTCCTTCCGCATTCCTTAGCATTCCTGGGGTTCTTTAATGGGAGAAGATCAAGCCATAGGAAAGTTTACTGCCCTAGTTTGTTCCCAGCTGCTTCTATGTCCTTAACTTGCCAATATCTCAATAACTTGAGAACAGACCTCTCACTCATTTCCCTAGGAGGGTTGCCCTGGCTGAAAAATCAGGGAATCCAGGTGTTTCGCCAGCAAATTGCTATGATAAGCCACGTCGGGATGCTACCTTGGCTTGGATACACCTTGATTCCTGACACCCCCTGAGTTAAGTTAAGGAAATTTAAATAGGTAAAATTTAAATAAAAGTTGCCCAATTTGAACCCAATATACTGTTGTGTTGTCTCTTTATTCCGGGGTTGGAGGGCAATGGAGATTGCTAAACAATTAGAAAGGTCCTTCCAGCAGTCTCCCAAACTAGATAATATCAGCTCCTTTGTGTATGCATGTGAGACAGCTGATCCCTTTACCACCAGGGCTGTGTTTACACTGTTTATATGTTTAAATAGGATTGGTGGCTTATAGTTCTCATGGAAGGGAAAGGTAAAACAAACATGAATATATTAGCCTTCTGAAATGGCAGCCAAGTCTCTGGTCACCCAAGACTATAACCTTTTCCTTTTTGGGTCTTGCACCTAGGTCTTCTTGGAACTGGACACTTAAATCAATCAAGAGATCACCTCCCACCAAGGGGACCCCCTTCTCCTGTCTGTGATGCCAGGAAAACTCCTGGCCAATCCCTGTGTGGATCCTAGCTGATCCATTTCTCAGCCAATCAGGAGGCGGTTCAGGAAATCTGAATAACAGTCAAAAGTGTATAAAATACCTTGCATTTTACTTGAAAATATGCTTGTACAAACCTCTGTAACTTGCGTTCAACCCAGAGTGTAGTGTTCTCTGTCCTGGTTGATCTGATTTAATGTAAACTCACCAGGCACAGACGTTCTTATCTGTTTTCCTAGCAAAATCACTTCAAGGTGACTAGATGACCTTGAGCAAGTTACAACCTCTTAGCCTCAGAGGAAGGCAATGTAAAACCTCTGAATAGATCTTTCCAGAAAAGATAGATTTATTATCTCACAGTAATCTTGAACTCGCACAACAGCAACACATTCTAGATAATAATGGAGTTAATTCATAAGGAACAGTGACGTTGTAATTCAGCTCATTGTGTTTTCAACAGATCTGGGCTCCTTCCTTCTCTTCCTCTTCTGCAACATCTCCACTTTTCTGTCCCGTGTTTAGCTCCATTGAAAGCCCTTACTCTTAGCAACATGCTGTGAGCATGCACAATGTGTGAGTTTCTTAATGGTATGTTTTCCAAAGGATGCTTCATTTCCTCGACTATTTAAAAAGAAGGTTTATCTGCTTTGCCAGACAAGCTCTTTGATCAAGTAATTTAGTTATAAACTTTCTAGAGCACACGAAACATTACTTGCATTCTGATTAAAAGCAGCTTTACCCTTCAGATCTGTGTGCGGAATTTGGAAATGTTTTCCATTTCTCTTTCTCTTTCCTCATTTGGCTGCTGATTATGTTTTAAAGAAAACACATCTACCCAGCCAATCCTCCCCTACTCCCTCATTTTGTTTGTTTGCATTTGGTTTAGAATACTCTCAACCCTGGAGGGAGCGTACATTCAGCAAAACAGTATTAATGGAATGCCTCCTGAACACACAGTTTTCAAGCTGTGAAAGAACAGTAGCTGTGCTGCTGTAGACAAAATTGAGAATGAGCCCCTGTGTATGAGTGAAACAAACTGATAGTGGCTCTGTAGTTCAACACGGAGGCTCACAGAGAGTTGAAGTGAGCCAGTTCTCTGACGCAATGATATTATTTACTTATACCAAGGTAGTCTCTCCATTGGCACCCTCTTGTCGCAGGGGAGAAGCTTGCGTACCCTAATGAAGTTGTGAGCTATGCTGGCAGTGGCATAGCCACCAGTACGGCTTCCCTTGCCAGACAGGTCACAACCGAAGGGTCTGACAAAGAGCGTCAATGGGTAGGATGGGCTCTCTAGCCTTTTGGCTAGAGAAAACTCTGATTTCAAACCCGGGCAGATGGTGCTCGTTTAACCCTGTAAGGTCAACCATCTAAGACAGGGGTGCTCAGGAAGTCGGTCGCGATCGACTGGTCGATCCTGGGACTGAGGGAGGTCGATTCCAGCTGGATGGGGCGCTTCTGAGGAGGTGGAGCCATGCCGTGCCAAGCCCCGCCCCTCCTTTTGGCTAGAGGCTGATTTCAGCATTTCCACAGTCTTCTAAGACAGGGTAGAAGAGGGTAATGCCAAGCCAGTAGAGGCTATCTATGCTACCACTGGCTTGGCATTACCCTCTTCTACCCTGGAGAAGCTGTGGAAATGCTAAAGCCAGAGGGGGGAGGCGGCGGAGCCAAGCCCCGCCAAGCCCCACCCCCTTCCCTCAGCTCTGCCCTGCTTCTCTCTTGGTAGATCTTTCTGACTTGGTTTTAGTATAAGTAGCTCGCATGCTGAAAATGTGTGGGCACCCCTGATCTAAGAGAAGGAAACTCGAACCAAACCTACGACTGGAGGACCCTGCTGCCACCGTCCTAAGCTTGCTAGAGTCCCTGGCAGATGAACCTTTGGTTTAAAGGGTGAGGCCAGTTCTGTGCGCACCGTGCTCCATCAGAAAAATCCATTGCACAGGCTCAAAGGACACGTCCAACCTCCTTAGTCATCAAATTCAACACCCTTGTGGAAAGCGTGGGATGAGTCCTTCCTAAGAATCTTTGTTCGCGAAGTAATGCCAGAGATACCAAGGTATGAACTGGGCAGCCCCTTTCTCATCTTACATATTCTCCAGCACCCCAATGGAGCCCAACGTGTCCAGGTGGCATTCAATCTTTATCATACAGAGATAGTTTGAAGAAGGAAGCAATGGTATGAACTGTGAGCTACAAAGTATTGGGTTCAATAATAATATGGTCCTGTGCCAATGTTATCCTGCAATATTTCTGCTGCCCAACAGCCTTTTGACACATTTAGTCTGGCTTCACAGCAAAAGTCTACTGATGTGGGAGACCCTAGTCACAGTTGTGTGACCAACAGTATAGCTCCTTCCCCATGAGGGCACACAATTCCACCTCTGTGGAAATATAGTGCTAGGGTTAATAGTGTCAAGATGGAACAAAGTACATGCATGTGCTCAAAATATCTTATTGGTATAACACTTGCTTGGTGTAGCCTCCTTGCAGAACTCAGCACAGTAGGGTTTTCCTGACCCCTTTTGAGAGCTGCCACCTTGCTAAACCCCAGAGAAATCTGCAAAAGCAAACAGCGCAGGGCAGGGAGCTTCAGTTTGACCTGATATTCAACTGACCTGACCAAGCTTTGTTAACGGCAAGCATTGACTTTTATCCCTTCTTTGTTCAGAACAATGCACATGAACTAAAATTCCTCTGGCTTGCAAAGTGAGTCACTGAAAATAATTCATATAGCTCTTATATCTCCAGTGTTAATATTTCTTTGGTAATCTTGCTTATGCCTTTTCTTTTGATGCCTAAATTGTATTTGTAAAGGGTCAAAAGACATTTTAAGATCCTGCGGTGCTAGAAATTTGAGGACTGAAGGAAAATTTCATGGAGGGAAGTCTTACTTTAGGGCAATGCCATAATACATCCTCTTGTGAAACAAGAATTAAAAAACCCTATGGCCTATCTCCTTAACTTATTAGTGAAGGAAGCTAGTCCTTGCATCTAATTGTGCAGAGGTGTGTGTGGTTTCAGTGGATGTTAATTCTCTAGGAATACTGCTTCTCAGAAAGACGTTGCAGACTCTGAAGATCCATTGCCACAATCCATCAAGTGACAAAGAGACAAGGAGAAATTATGGAGTTATCCCACACAGCCCCCCCCCCCCCCCGATTTCTTGACACTATGAAAATGGAGAGATAATGATGTTTAAATTTTTTATTGATTTTTAATAAATGTGATACAAATAATCAATCACAGAAATAGAAAGAGAAAATAAACCTAAAATGTGTTATTATGAAATAATAATAATAATACTGTTTATTTATATTCCGCTCTTCTCACCCCGAAGGGGACTCAGTGCGGATTACATTACACATACGACAGACAGTCCCTGTTGGAAGACATACAAAGACACACAAATTACAGTACACAGTACACAGTGCAATTTTAGAAGGATTGGGGTGTGTGTAACAGGGTGTGGTTGCTCCATTACGTCATTGTTGTTATGTCATTGCGTCGTTACATCACAAGGGGGTGCTGTTGTTCCATCCTCATGACGGGAGCTTCTGTTTCCACATTCCACCTTCCCGACAGCCAAACTTTTTCAGGCATTGTAAAGTCCTTTCTGTAAAAATCCTTCCCCGCTTTGCGGTTCCCATATTTGTCTATTCACAGCTGGGCTGCTTTCGAACTGCTGGGTAAGCAGTGGACAGGGCTCATAGCTGGTTGTCCAAGCCAGCTGGGGGAATCGAACTGGCAACCTTGAGATTGCAAGCACAGCTGTGTTACCGCTGTGCTATCTCCCCGGCCCTACGTTAAACTATGTCTATCAAAAATAGGAAAAGCACAAAAAAGGAGGGTAAAATTGGTGTGTGTGTGTGTGTGGGGGGGGGGTATAATTCTAAATAAAGAAGTTTGAGAAAAAAAGGAAAAAAGGAAAAAATGAAAAAGAAAAGAATACACACACACACACACACATATATATATATATACAAGTTGACTTACATTCGTCTTTTCAGTGGCTTAGTTCTTTTCTTAGTCTATCAATTTCAATTATATATGTGTGTGTGTGTGTGTGTATATATACACACACACATATATTTTGTTAGTACTTTTTTTAGTCATCTAGTTCATTCAATTTATTTATTTATTTATTTATTTATTTATTGAAGTTCATTTCATTTAGAACACAAAAGATTGTCAAATGCAATACAATTAAAACAATTAAAACAGTTAAAACAGCAATTAGACTCCAGTCTGTTTGTTTCCTTGGGTTTCCTGTATTTTTTCCTTAATAAAAAAGTTAATTTATCCATGTCTCTTATTTCATGAAGTTTTTCTAACCTTTGTTCTGTTTGTGGAATTTGATCCGATTTCCATAGTCTGGCAAATACAATTCTTGCAGCTGTGGACATATATGTAAACAATATGTCCTTATTTGTGTCTAGAATCAAGTCTTTATCATTTAATCCTAAAAGATAGTATTCCGGCTCCATCTGGATTTTTATTTTTAGTATATCTTGGGTTTCTTTGTGTATAGTTCTCCAATACTTTGTAGTTAATGGACAGGACCACCACATATAGAAAAAACTGCCAATGTGTGAATGGCATTTCCAGCATTTTGACTGGTTATTTTTATACATTATACCTATTTTTTGTGGCGAGATGTACAATTTGTGGAACATCTTCAGCCAATTTTCTTTAAGGTCCAATGCGTATGTATATTTTAATTTTTTATTCCAAAGTGATTGCCATTCATGTAATTTAATTTGTGTTCCAATATTTTTAGCCCAGCTTGTTATGCAGTTTTTAATTCCCTCCGATTGCCAGTCCAGTAATTTATTATATATTTTTGTTATTTTTTTTCTTTCTACTTTAATTAGTTTTTCCCAAAAGTCCTCCGTATCATGGAAGCCTATCTTTCTATCTTGATTGTAGACATTTCTTATTTGTATGTATTGTAGCCAGGTTAAATTTTCTATACTTTGCCTTAGCTCTTCATGAGATGTTAATTCTAAATTTCCATCATTTTCTGATTCAGTATATAACTGGAGAAAACAGTTTTTATATAGAAATAAAATATTTATTCCCCCATCTTATGAAATGGTTTCCAAAATTCCCCGATTTTGGGATATGATCTGTCAAATTTGTCTGTGTTGAATTGCTTCAGTGATCATTCAAAATACCAAAATTGCAAAATACACTTGTTTTTCCTGTCATTTCTCCCTCATAATGTTCTTGGCTTTTGAAGTTGTGATACTGCTAGCTTTTTAAGTTTCAGACTTCCACAATGGAGAGTAGTGAGATTTGGAGGAAAATCCAGTATCCCCAAAATAGAGTCTAGTTAAGATCAGTGCCTTGGGTCTACTCCAGATTAGCAGGATTGGATATTAAACTAGTTAAGATCAATAGCTTAGGTCCAGAGTAATGGAATTTGGGGAAGCCAAGTATCCCCAAAGCTTGTTTTCCAATGTTTTCTTTTTTTTAAAAAAAATAATGGAGTGAGCAGGAACTGCATTTGCTCAAGTGATAAATTTGAAAATGGATGATTTCAGGGGAAAAGGCAAGAAAAAGGAATGGTTGATGGGATCTGAGAAATGATATGATTTGCTTTCTAATTCAATGGCTTCCACCCAATGTGGGATAAAGTCCTATGTCAATCCCAACAGTTGTTAGATAGGAGACACTGACCTAATTAGGCACCTATTATATTGAGACAGCTGTCAATTTCCCAGTCTTTCCCTGGAAGTTTTGTTGTTTCCAACAATCTGTTCTGATGACTGGCTACTGATACTATCTGAATGAAGATAGTGTTTTTCCTGATCTTAGATTGGCTACAATTCACAACTGTGTTTCATTCTGTCCTAGCTTTTGTCACGATGCAGGGTCTCGGCCCAGCCCCCTAATCACACACACAGAGACGGTAATCAGCTAACTATTTATTGAATAATAAGAAACAGGTGAAAAAGTAAATTGTCCATAAAAAGTATCAAAAAGTTCAATCCAAAATAGGTAAAGAGTCCGTAGGTAAAATCCAAAGGCAACCGTGGCAAGGCACCGCAAAACTATGTGGATCAAGGACTTGGTCCGTGGCAAAGAACAAGGCAAAGTTCAGGAACAACTCCAAGGAACTACTTGGCAAGGCTCGAGCCGGCAACTTGGCTCCCTGGAACTCCGCTCGCTTCACTCCTCTTAGAATAGAAGTGGCCGAGCTACTGAGGATCCGTTCCCACAGATCCTATACTTAATCCCCTTGGCGAGGCCCCCGACGCTCTAGGCTTCTGTGCCAATCTGTGCTACGGGATCTCGCGCCTCTCTGGCGCTCTAGGCTGCGGTGCCAATCTCTCCTGCTGGACTCAATGCTCCGTCTCCTATCAAAGCTCCGTCCTTGCCTCCCAGCACCTGGGTCGCTATTTTCATGAGAGCTGAACTCCCTTTCAGCTTCCATGGGCTCATCCTCCACTGTTTCCCTGATCCTCTCCTGCGACCCGTAACCACATGGTTTCTCATAATGATCAGAATCATCACTCTCAGAGTCAGCCTGAACTTCCCAGTTAGCATAGCCGTCAGGCCATTCATCATCCCAAGCCAGGCTTTCTGTGGGAGAGGAAGGCCCAGCTAACTCATCAGCCCCTTCCTCCATGTCCTCATCAACTGCAGCTGGCCCTAATGCAAGTGGGACCCCCGGTGCTGCCCCCTGCCCCCCAGGCACGAAAGGGAACTGGGTTGCTACAGCTTTGTTCATCTAGACCAGTGTTTCCCAACCTTTTTTGAGCTGCAGCACACTTTATCATTAAAAAAAATCTGTGGGCACACCACCAACCAAAATGACACAAAATGACACTCTAACACAGTAAAGAACGACTGGGGGATGGTGGCCTTCTGGGAGCAGCTGCTGGGAGTGCCGTAGCCAAGGAGGCGGCAGAGCCAGGCTGCACCATGCCCTGCCCCCTCCCCTGGCTTCAGCCCCCCCCCACAGCTTTGCCAGCCTTGAGGGGGCAGTGCCAAGCCAGCGGTGGCAGAGCCAGCACAATGCTGGCTTGGCACTGTCCCCTCAAGGCTGGAGCAGCTGCTGGGAATGATGAAGCCGGGGGAGGGGGTGGAGCCAGACCGCGCTATGCCCCGTCCCCTCCCCAACTTCAGCTCTCCCACAGCTGAAGCTGAAGCCGTGTGGAAAAGGAGGAGCATGAGCGGTGGTTGGGCTTCTGTGGGCGGGGCTCCTCCTCCCTGTGGCTTCAGCGAGCGAGGGGTGGGAGTCATGGTGGATTGGAGAGGAAACGGCTGAAGGAGATGGCGCCTCATCCCCTTCTTTTTCTTCGCCACTGCCCGGCCCTTCCTCCTCCTCCACAGGAGTTCGGCAGGAGGAGGGGGGAAGGAAGGGGGCAGAGAGCTTTTCTCGCGGCACAGCAGGAGGTCCGTCATGGCAGACTACTGTGCCACGTCACAGCAGTTGGGAAATACTGATCTAGACTTCATGTAATGACCCCTGAACTGACTGATGATCACACTTTTGATTCGGTCCCCATCTTGTTGAATCAGTTGTGTCTTACCTGGACTAAATCAAGTACCTGACACCTCTTGCACTCCAACCACCTTGTTACTGACTACAATGTAAGACACTCACGTGCAACAACAAACTGAATGCTGAAATCTCTATGCTAGAATAGTCGGTCAATTTTGATTCTGTTCATCTTTGACTCGAATTTACCAATGTGTGCAGATTCCTCATATTTGGAATGTAAATAACTTGAGCTTTCAGGTGCTAATCTCTGCACACTAGGGATGGGTCATAATTTGAATGTGACTAAGCCTTTTTTTTGTTGGAGATACCTCATCTTTAAAAGCTACTTGGCATGGCATGGCTCTCATAATGTTGACAATAGCTTTACTTATTGAATTGGGCTGAAGCAAATGCTCATTTCAATGTTTGTTTTATTTGTGTTTGGGGTTTTTTGCTAGATGCATATATGGATGGAAAGAACCTGAGGGTGTTTTTTTTATTTAAAAAAAGAGTGAATGCAGACCAAGCAAAACTGGCAGATTTCCTTGTTGCTACTGCATATGCTTGATTGTGAAACAGATGGTTGTGCTGGGTTGAGGATGGGGACAGAAGGTAAAGAACATTTAGACAAGGGGGTTCTAAAAGATTTGAGGAAAAAGTGCTTTAGGTAGATAAGGGGCATAAATATTGAATATTCAGCAGCGCATTACTGCATATCTGGAAACAAATTCAAAGATGCATTGACAGAGAGTGCAAATGCCAGGGGTTTTTTTGTTGATATTTTGAGCTGGCCTCTATTACTACATAAGCTTCCTTGTTCCTTAAAATCTGTCTGATGAAAACAGCTGCAGGAAGACAATTTGTAATCCCAGTGAGCGGTTTTGCTTGATGTGTGGTCCCAGGATCCCTTCCAGATGCCATATTACTTCCTGCCTGTCCCTACAACTATGGCTGTCCAAAGCAACTGTGTGAATTGCTTGTTCAGTCAGATTAGCTCTGATGGCGAGGCCCTGAATTGAATTGTAGAATCTTAAACTAGAGTGGACAAAGGTTCTGCAAGTTCAGGAACAGTGCAAACGGGGTTTTTTTTTGCCTTAGACAAAAAACTAAATGATGTGTCCTTCATTCTACTTGCTCAATCTGGATTTAAACCCGGAAGTCATTGATTTTTATAGTTTTAAATTGTTTTTATATGACTTTTATTATGTAATTTAACCTGTTTCAAACAATGCATTTATGTCTGTTTGGCATCTAATGGTTGCCAGTCTGTATGCCGCCCTGAGTCACCTTCGGGCTGAAAAGGGCTGGATAAAAGTGTGATAAATAAATTAATAAATCTGACTGGACTAGGAAAAAACCTTACTTCAACACTGTCAAGAACAGGGGATCTTCCACCATAATGAAAAGCAGAAGGCGCTTTGGGGAAGTGATAAGCAGGCTATGACGCATATACACCTTTGTCCAACAAGAGAGAGAAATGGCTTAGGAAGAACTGGTGAATGGCTACTACTACTGATCTACCTATAGCAGATGCTAATTAGTTTGACTACCTAAATCACCCTCATGCTACTGGTTTCACTGAATTTTGAGAATCAAACTTATTAACAACTCTAATACCTCCTTATGTCACTGAAGGCCAACTCTAGAATGTCTAGGAGCCTATTTTCCTCACCCATGACCCATTCAGGGTAGCAGAACACA
Source organism: Anolis apletophallus (assembly GCA_030556195.1). NCBI lineage: Eukaryota > Metazoa > Chordata > Lepidosauria > Squamata > Anolidae > Anolis > Anolis apletophallus. The sequence goes on along the minus strand of JARBWK010000009.1, from coordinate 21,413,318 downwards.
AACACAGGTGAAAAAACACAGAAAATGTATACCAGGCTGAAATAAAATGTATTCTGTCTGTGGAAAGTACTAATAAACAACATGCATACATTTTCAAACCGTGGTATCAAAATCGGTGTAATAAATCAAACTGGGATAAGTCCAAAGATACTCTATATATCAAGTCCATATAAGGGGTCCAATTCCGGATGACTATGTAATTAAAAGTAGATCAATAACCCAGGATAGATTCAGAAAGGTCCACAGTAGGGTGCACGTCTTTAGTGCAAGCAGTCCTGGTAATGGAGACAAGTACTCCGAAGGAAAAATTCCAAGGACGTGGGAGATCGCGGAATAGGCGTCTCACCAGGTAAATCCGATCAAACACAAAGCCGATGGCATGCAGATGCTTACAGTTGCAGCCAGACAAAACCGTTTCATGGAGTAGCTTTTTCAAGGCTCAAATATATCATGAAAGCATCCATAACATCTATAAAACAAATAAACATGTGGAAAATCCGATACAAAGAACACCAAAATTAGCCTATATAGAAGTTATACATACCATCCGGAGTAAATGATCCAAACATAACGCCGCTCATCATGGAGTAGGGTGACCCAAAGTTAAGTACTAGGAGGTTAGATGTTCTTTATAAAAGCACAGAGTTAATGCTGATTCGATCATTGAGGCCACATGGTCACTCAGTATTTAGGGTAGCGCCATACCATTCGGGGGGACACTTGAAACAAGTAGCTGCTTTGAGTGAAAATTGGGGTGTCAATCTAACAAATAAATACGGCCAGAAATATACTAAAAAAAACCAACCAAACAAAAAAAAGGTCCCAGAGGTCTTTATACTGTAAAGGTCCATTTTGCTTCCTAAGGATGGTTGTTTGATCTTCTGTATAAATGATGCAGTATAACTTTGGATGTTGCAAATGCCACAAAATGGCTTATAGCAAATATTTGTGACCCATGGCTCACCTGTTGCCCAACACTGCTTTACATGCCCAACATTGTCATGATTCAAAACCTTGGCTGAGTGCAATAGAGTAGTGTTTCCCAACCTTTTTTGAGCCGGGGCACACTTTTAACATTAAAAAAATCCAGGGGCACACCACCAACCAAAATGACACTCTAACACAGTAAAGAATGGCTGGGGATGGTGGTCTGCTGGGAGCAGCTGCTGGGAGTGCCGAAGCCAGGGAAGGGGGAGGAGCCATGCCATGCCATACCCCCCCCCAGCTTCAGCTCTCCCACAGCTTCTCCAGCCTTGAGGGGGCAATGCCAAGCCAACGGTGGCAGAGCCAGCACAATGCTGGGCAGTGCCAAGGCTGGAGAAGAAAAGGGAAAGAAAGTGGGGAGGGGCAGAGCCAGGCCATGCCATGCCCGCCCTCCCCCAGCTTCAGTTCTCCCACAGCTTCTCCAGCCTTGCGGGGGCAATGCCAAGCCAGCGGTGGCAGAGCCAACACAATTGTGCTGGCTCTGCCATGCTGGCTTGCACTACCCTCAAGGCTGGAGAAGCTGTTGGAGAGCTGAAGCCGGGGGGAGGAGGCAGAGCCTGGCTACGGCATGCCCCACCCCTCCCCCCAGCTTCAGTTCTCTCACAGCTTCTCCAGCCTTGAGGGGGCAGTGCGAGCGAGGGGCAGGAGTCATGGCCCCCATCCCCAGTGCCGCTCTCCACCATGACTCCCGCCCCTCACTCGCTGAAGCCGCACAGAGGAGGGAGAGCATGAGTGGTGGACAGGCTTCAGTGGGCAGGGCTCCTCCTCCGTGTGGCTTCAGCGAGCGAGGAGCAAGAGTCATGGCAGGAGTCATGGTGGATTGGAGGTTGGCTGGGGAAATGGCCAAAGGAGGCGGCGCCCCGGCCCCTTCTTCTTTTTCTTCACCGCCGCCCGGCCCTTCCTCCTCCTTCAAGTAGCAGGAGTTCGGCAGGAGGAGGGGGGCAGAGAGCTTTCCCCGCGGCACAGCAGGAGGTCCATCACAGTACACTATTGTGCCGCGTCACAGCGGTTGGGAAACACTGAAATAGAGTGTTGAAAATGGGACAATTCAGGTAGTAGGCAGGAGTTATTTCGAAAGGGAAGCATAATGAAACAAGCAGCTTCCATTTAATGAGTGACATTCCAGCTGCTAATGAACAAAGGAGCAAATATTTGCAGCAGTGAATCAATAAAGACCTATAAGGGAAAGAGATTAGGAACCAAATGGACAGCAAGATTTTCAGAGGGAGAGAAAAAGATTATTTCATTGAATTACAAATCTGACAGGTTATCTAACGTAAGTCCCTACACTTGGAAGGATTTGCTGCACTCGCTCCCCGCCCCATAAATAAATTTCTCTGACATGCCTTTATCCTCCATATTCTTCAAAAATCTCCAGATGGGATTGTACAATTTAGTTTTTCAGTCTCCCTGGCATTCCTTTTTCACTCTTATAAATAAATTCATGTTATTTAAGGTGCATGTATTTCATTTTCATAAAATTTTCACCTTTCCCTATGAGGGAAAGCTTTGCCGCCCGGCTTTCCCCCTTTTACTTTGTATGCAACACATGTGCAACACTTGCACCTCTCTTTAGGCATGGAGCTCCGCTGGATCAACATCATGTGATGGAATCAGGCAATCTCCATGCCTGAAGAGACGTGCAAGCATCATAATATTATAAGTCTATTATTCTTCCTTGATAGAGTCAGCCAGTTCACGCCCAGCTCAACTTTTTAAGATATTTCGGTCTTTGACAACAATCCCAACTGTCCCAAATGATAGGGGTTTGGCTCCAACAGTTGAGGCTTTTCAGAACTATTTTGCTGACAAGATTTCGACACTCCGCCGGGACATCCCTGCCACTCTTGATACAGTTAGCGAACTCGAGACTCCGCCGCCACTCGGCGGGCCCTCCTTCACCCGCTTCCAACTGCTGGATGCAGCAGCTGTCGATAAGTTACTCACTGCAGCTAGACCAACTACTTGCTCCCTCGACCCGTGCCCCTCCTGGCTAATTAGATCTTGCCGGGAGGGGCTACGAGGCCCCCTGGGCACGATAATAAATAGCTCCCTTGAGCAAGGAGTCTTCCTAGGGGGATTGAAAGAGGCTATGGTAAGACCGCTGCTGAAGAAGCCGAATCTAGACCCTTCGGCTCCCTCCAATTACAGGCCTGTTTCCAACTTGCCTTTCTTAGGCAAAGTAATTGAGAGGGCAGCAGCGGATCAGCTGCAGCGGTTCTTAGAAGACACAGCTGGACTTGATCCCTTCCAGTCCGGCTTCCGTATTGGGCATGGGACGGAGACCGTGCTTGTCGCCATTACAGACCAACTTCGCCACCAGCTGGACCTGCTTGTTCTGTTATACCTGACAGCAGCGTTTGATACTGTAGATCACGCCTTGTTGACCCACCGTGTGGCCGTGTCCGGAGTTGGGGGGACTGCCCTTAAATGGGTGGCCTCCTTCCTCTGGGACTGGGGACAGCGTGTGGGGGGGCGGGGGTCTCCGGGAGGCTCCCACTTAATTGTGGGTCCCCCAGGGGGCCATCCTCTCCCCCCCTTATTATTCAACATTTATATACGCCCCCTGGCCCAGCTGGCCCGCGACTTTGGTCTGGAGTGTTACCAGTACGCTGATGACACCCAGCTTCTGCTGAGAATGGACGGCAGGCCGGACTCCGTACCCGATTGTTTCCATCGCTGCCTCGAAGCCGTGACTGGTTGGCTGCGTGCCAGCCGGCTGAAGGTGAACCCGTCGAAGACGGAGATCTTGTGGCCCGGTCGCCCTGGGCTGGATGAGTGCCGGTTGCCTACTCTGGATGGCGAGCATCTCAGCCCGTCATCCTTGGTTAAGAGCTTAGGAGTTCAATTGGACCCCTTGCTGACCATGGAGACTCAGTTCTCCGTGGTCAGCAAGACGGTGTTCTTCCACCTACGACAGGCTAGGCGACTGGCACCCTACCTGTCCAGGCACGATCTGGCCACGGTGATCCAAGCGACGGTCATCTCAAGACTGGACTACTGTAACGCCCTCTACGTAGGTCTTCCCTTGGCGACAATCCGGAAGCTCAAGCTAGTGCAGAATGCCGCTGCTCGCTTGCTAGCGGGAACGCCGGCAAGGGAGCACATTACGCCCACTCTCCGGCAACTGCACTGGCTTCCTATGGAGCACCGAATGGTTTTCAATGGTTTCACCGAATGGTGTTAACCTTTAAGGCCCTGTATGGCCTAGGGCCTGCGTACCTGAGGGACCGCCTTGCCCCATACATTCCCCCGAGATCACTACGTTCAGAGGAACAAAATCTGTTGTTGGTGCCAACAATCCGCTCCTGCCATCTGTCCACAACCAGGCAGAGAGCTTTTTCCGTAGCAGCTCCGGTGTTATGGAACTCCCTGCCAAGTGATATCCGGACCATACAAGATCTAATCCCCTTTCGGAGGGCGGTTAAGACCATGCTGTTCAAATTAGCCTTTGACTAGATCACCGGACAGGGTGACTGTCTTTACAGCTGCCTAACATACTGGCGTCTTGGGTTTCAGGAAATGTATGCGTTTCTTAATACCTCGCAATGTGACTCGTATTGTTTTAATGTTTTAATATTTTACTGTTTTATTGTACGGCTGCATGGCCACACACATGCCGCCGGTTTTATATGTTGTGACCCGCCCCGAGCCTGCAGGGAGGAGCGGAATACAAAACCAAATAATAAATAAATAAATAAATATGGGCAATTTTGCCCATCTGATGAGGTGGTCAGAGAAAGTAGTTGGCAAAACTACCTCTCAGTATTCTTTGCCTAAGAAAACCCTATGACATTCATGGTGTCACCATTAATTGGCAGGAGACTTGAACTTTCCTATCTTCCCTATCTGAAATGCCGAATCCTATTCCCAAAATAAATTGAGCACCTTGGACAGAACTCACTGATATGGGAGCAGTCAGTTGCACCTGATCTTATATGAGGCCAGGGTCTCAAATGGCTGAGTGGAACTACTGATGCTGGCTGATAGTAGTCTGCCTGAACTATCAGCTGTAAACGTCTGACCGGAAATATAGAAAAACTGATTAAGCATCTGACAGGCACCAATACATGGCTAGTGATCTGGCTGGTCATACATTTACAACACTGAAATAAAGGAACATACTCAGCCACATAATAAAAATTCCAGTGTATGACCCAGTTAAGCTAACATATTTGGACTTAAGCTAATTTATTTCTGTTGATGACACCGAAACCAAATTGATTTAAAACTGAGTACTTCAATTTAACTGGATTGTGGATCAGGCTGTTAGTATATGTTAAATTATTATTGAGAATGTATTTACTGGAATTTAATTGTGTGATATTTGTCTTCATACAAACTGTCATTACCCTTCAACAGATATTCATAGCAATCAGTGAATATTTAATTAACATATAATAACTCTCTCATACATTCTAAATTAAATCTTTTATTTAGACATGTCATTTAAAATGCAACCCGCGAGGTCTCCCTCTTTGGGAAAATAGCATAATTTATTGTGGGTTTGTTTCATCGCAAATATAGAAATAAGCTTGGTAGCTGTGTTGAACTTCAGAAAAGAAAAAGAGGGCCATAAGACTTGTGATTTTAAAGACTTTATTATTCAGAAGGGGCTTAAACTTGCATTATACTCATAGGTATACGGCTGGTATAATTATATTTATATTAAATTCTCATCATACAGATGACAAAAATCTGATGTCATTTTTTAAAAAATCAATTAATCCATGTCAATACTCTTTCTTAAGTAATATTGAATAGTGAAGATGTGATGTTTTAAACATGACAGAGACTATGTGAAAGTGCATTTACTACTTTGAAGTGATACATTCTTTTAAAAACCATAGCATGGATCATGCTAGGAAAAGAATATGAATGGTGGGATATCTTTCTAGATGTTTTTGGTCTATAATGTTCATCAGCCCCATCCAGCTAAGCCAACGTTCAAGGCAATAATCCTAAACATCTGGAAAATCCAAATTTCCCCACCCAGTTTTAAGCAAATAAGATGCATTGTAGAGAAACTGCTTCCATCATAATAATAATAATAATAATACACTTTATTTATATTCCGCTCTTCTCACCCCAAAGGGGACTCAGAGCAGATTACAAGTACACATACTTAGCAGAAAATCCCTGCTGTTACTACGATATCCAACATATAGACGAACAGAGGCAAACTCTGGCCACCAGGGGGAGCTGATGCACTCCTCATCTCTCAGTGTTCCTAGCGTCCCTTGTTGTTCCTTCTGCATTCCTCTCAGTGTTCCTGGAGTTCTTTAATGGCCTCATAATTCACTTATTGTGGTACCTTTATCTCCTACGTGACAGATGCAACTGTCTTTTGGGCTGTGTAACAATAATTGGCTATGTACCATGTTATATATGTCCATGAAGTTTGCAACATAGAAAACAGAGTGGCGATTGTGTGCACCCCCCCCCAACTATGTGTGTGAGTGGATTTATTAACATGGATTTATTAGAAAAGTACATTGTCATTGTCCAGTGCTTTATAAATCTATCTGATTTAGAATGAGGTGAAAATAAATGTGTTTCCAGCTCCTTTGCTACCGCCACAAAGTAAGGAGAGGTGGCATGGGGTCTTCCAAGGTGGAGGTGAGAGGAAATCATATGATGCATGCTCGTACAGTAGGTTTCAGGTCTTTCACCAGTTCTAAAGTGTGTTTTCCCCCCTATGCTTCCTAAGTTGATTGGCAACCAGCTCCTTTTTCAGTTCCCCACATGTGATGGTAATTTCCACTTTCCCGCTTGCAAAGATAATAATGTCATCATAGAGGAAGGAGCTGAGATGGGTAATATTGATTCCTTTTTCCCACCATTACTGTTTTGGGACCGAGGAGGACAGAACGATAATTTATATCTGTTTTAAAACATATAATAAATAGACTTATCTTTTGAATTTGAATTATAAAGAGAAATTGTAATTTCCAAAGAAAACGGGGAGGAGATAGTGGGAGGAGAAATATGTCTCCTGGGTGATGAAAAGGCAAACAGATAATTAGAAAAGAAGCTGCAAAGAGGGAAACCATGTGATGGAGGTAGGGAAATCATCCATTTAATCTCAAAACAGGGCTTTGCGAAGCATAAGGGAAAAATAACAATCCCAAAACACTTATCCCATGGGATGAAATCCTAAATTGACTAGAACTTATTTCATGCAATTCACAGGATTTCACTAGAGCTTTATGTTGTTCCTCCGTCTTTCTTACACAGAAAGTTCATACAGCAATCAGGCTTACCCCAGCCATGGTGCTCCAAGCCACGGTCATCTCGAGACTGGACTACTGTAACGCCCTTTACATCGGCCTGCCCTTGTCAGTGACCCAGAAACTTAAGCTCGTCCAGAATGCTGCTGCACGACTTCTCATTGGGGCTCCAGTGAGATGTCACATAACACCTATCCTCCAGCAGCTTCATTGGCTTCTGGTTGAGCACCGGATAACCTTCAAGGTGATGGTGTTAACTTTCAAGGCCTTGCATGGTCTGGGGCCGCTGTATCTGAGGGACCGTCTTTTCCCCTACCAACCCCAGAGGTCACTTTGTTCAGAACAAATGAACTTCCTTGAAGTACCGACCTTCAAAGCAATCCATCTTACATCAACCCGGCGCAGAGCCTTTTCTGTAGTGGTGCCAGCAATATGGAACACTCTTCCTAGTGATGTATGGGCCATGCAGGACTTTCTCTGCTTCCGCAAGGCCTGCAAGACTCACCTTTTCCGGCTAGCCTTTGATTGCCAGTCCAGAAATCTTTTTTAAGCTAGTTTAATATGTATGCTTTTACCTCTGTGTGTTTTACCTGATTGTAAGCCACTCCGAGCCCTTGGGGAGTGGCGGCGTACAAGTCCAAATAATAAATAAATAAATAAATAAATCATAAACTTAACATGAAGCCGCACTTTGGTACTATATGGCTGCCATTTCACAGCCGAATAAGTAGCAATCTCTACCCTCTTGGATCTTTAGTATATTTCAGGAAGTCACCATGTTTGTAAGTGTGAAACTACTTCCTTGCTTTCTGCCCCTCATCAATTCATCAGCTCAATGGGTACACCTGGACATATCATGTGACTGTTGTACAGCTGGTGAAGAAATACAGAGAAATAAATTATTGTGCATTTCCCCAAATAGTACTTCTACTGGAAAAATTCACACCTAAGGATAAATAAAATGGCCTCCCTGAATAGAGACCAGGGTTAAACTGTCTGGTGTGTGCGCATGTTGAAGCAGGGCACCAGGGCACTCCCAGCTGCCCTCCTCTGGCTGCCTTTCTGCTCTTTTCAACCTACTCTTCCATTTGTTTACCTGTTGGAACTAGGCAGGATTTCATTCTCTTCTTCAGGGGGTGGGGGGAATCACCTCCCCCATACTGTCTATGGGGGAATTGGCTCAGCACGGTGTATTTAAATAGGTTCACTGGCATGTTTTGGAGGAGAAACCTAAACATTGGTGTATACCTTGGCACCACTTGAGTCAAGGCTGGGGCTCTGGAATGGCATCTTTGGGTTCTGAGTCCTGGGAGCTGGGAAAGAGCTTACCCTTGCGTGGACATAATAATAATAATAATAATAATACTTTAGTATTTGTGAGTCGCCCTCCACCAGAGGTGCTCCGGGTGACTTACATCATTTAAAAACCCTAAAACAGCAATGTACAGCAGTTTAAAACAGATACAAGTCTGAGGAAGGCTCAGACATTCAGAGGTGCCGATCAGGCCCCAAACGCTAGGCGGAAGAGCCAGGTCTTTAGGTCTGACCGGAATCTAGTTAGGGTCAGAGTGGCTCTGAGGGCAGGTGGCAATGAGTTCCAGATCCTGGGGGCCGCCACGGAAAAGGCTCTCCGCTGGGTTTCCATCAGCCGAGCCTCTCGCACCCCGGGGATGGTCATGCAATCGCCATTTACGGCACGTGCAGGCCTCACGCTGCGTTGGACCGTCAGCCGGTCACTCAAGTAGGCTGGCCCAATATTGTGCCGAGCTTTAAAAGTGAGCACCAGGAGTTTGTAGAGCACTCTGAACTCTAAGGGCAGCCAGTGGAGATCTTTTAAGATAGGAGAGATGTGGTCCCTCACTGATGACCCAGAGATGAGTCTGGCCGCTGCGTTGTGGATGAGTTTCAGCCTCTTGGTTGTGGAGAGGGGGAGGCCCACATATAGGGCGTTGCAATAATCAAGACGCGAGACAACGGTGGCATGTACCACGGTTCTCAGCGCCTCAGGTGGTAGGTAGGGGGCCAGCCGTTGGGCCCTACGGAGGTGGAAAAAGGCGCCTTTTGCTGCCGCCTGGATCTGGGCCTCCATCGTTAGTTTTTCGTCCAGGATCACTCCCAGGCTTTTCACTGCCGGAGCCGGGAATAAGGGCTCGCCCTCAAAGGGTGGCAGTGATGGGTGAGAGGCGGGTCGGCCAGGCCAGAGGATCTCCGTTTTGGCTGGGTTGATTTTGAGTCTATGCGCTCTGAGCCAGCTCGTCACCGCTCTCAATCCTTGGCTGAAACTGTCTGGCACCGACGATGACCCTGGGTCAAGCTTCAGGAGCAGCTGTGTATCGTCCACATATTGGTAGCAGGAGAACCCATAGCTCCTGGCAATGCTAGCCAGAGGCTGGACGTAGATGTTGAAGAGGGTGGGATATAGGATGGCACCTGGGGGACTCCACATTCCAGTTCGCTTTTCCTAGAGACTTGACCCTGCCACTCGACCCGTTGCGGCGGCCTCGCAGGAACGATTCCAGCCAGGTCAAAGCCTTGTCTCGGATCCCAGAGGCAGCCAGGCGGTCGAGGAGCAAGTCGTGATCAACGGTGTCAAAAGCCGCGGTTAGGTCCAGAAGGACTAGGACTGCCGAGCCTCCCCGGTCCAGTTGACGGCGGATGTCGTCAGTGATCGCTACGAGGACGGATTCCACTCCGTGACCTGCGCGGAAACCCGACTGGGACGGGTCTAGGCCCCCGGATTGATCTAGGAAGTCCCGTAATTGGCTTTCTACCGCTCGCTCTAAGAGCTTACCCAGAAAGGGTAGGTTGGCAACCGGGCGGTAGCTTGCTGGGTCATCCGGGTCGAGGTTCGTCTTTTTCAAGAGGGGGCTGACTCTGGCCTCTTTCAGGGAGTTCGGAAAGGTGCCTGTCTCTAGGGAGAGATTTACCAAGTCCCTCAGAGCGCCCGACATAGGGCTTGTCACTCTCCTTTCAGTTCTGTGGTTTTTCGGTGGGAGTTCCCTATGTCTGTCTTCCACAATGTGACACTCTGGGGTGATCAATACCACAATAATTTGGATTGCCCTTGGGATCAGTTGGGAAGATTTTGTCTCAGGTAGACACCTGCCCCAGCTAAGACCCTTTGGGTCACCGTACTCAATGGAGAGTAGGGTTATGATTGTATCATCCCCCGATTGGATTTTTGGACACAATGTGAGTCTTGAAAAAGGATTGTTGTCAGCCTTGAAAAAGAATTCCGAAACAGTTTTCTGTGTGGCCACGATATCGGAGCATTTGCCTGCTGTTGGCTCCAGCAACATTACAGCATTTGTTTGGAGGAGACGCCCACACCGCCTCTCCCCAACGCATCTCGGAATTTTCCCGTAGAAGCATTTGCTCTTTATCCAGGCTTTGGTGCTTGTGTCGTGGGATCTTACCCTACCCATTTGAGTACCTCACACCCCACCAGGGATTGACTCCAGCCAGGACACAGTATCTACTCGGAGGAGGCTTTCACGGCACTTTTCCTTTGTAATTATCGGAACGAGCTCTCTCTCCAGACTCCTAGGCTGGTTTCCGTGGATTCACCTCGCCCGTCAGAGTACCTCACACCCCACCTGTGAACTACTTCTCTTACAACAGGATTTACCTTTGGAATATAATAAGAACTGGGACTGTGTTTGGTTGCTCTTAAAAACTTTTGCGGACTTCGTGTGGGTCTGTACCAATGTTTTGACACATGGTCTACATTGTGTTTCATACTGGGTTTTCTCAAACGTGAAGGCTTTACTGTGAATATAATATTTTGATACCAGCAAACTGTATGTATGATCCTTATATTTTCACAACCACTTAGATATTTATCACCTGGTTTAAGTTATAGTGTTTACACCGTTGTTTCTCCAGCTAAGACCCAACCAGGTTGCTCTGCCCCCCTCCCTCACCCCCAAGCAAGCTTTCCAGGTTTTCAATAGGCCAAATAAAGTGGCCTTTATTTCATCCTATCTCATGTGTCTGGTCCCATTATTTAAGGGTTGGTCTTCAAATGCTAGTTACGCCAAACTAAACCCTGAAGAGCATGCTGCTCTTAATTGTGTGTTTAAGACTAGAACCTGAATTAATAACTTTTGAAACAGTGCATTATTTCTTTCCCCCAGAATCCTAGAAGCTAAATGTTATTAATGTATAAGTTGGAAAACAGAGAATCTTCCACCATATTTCAGCTTGCAAGGAAGAATATACCATCTCGATAGTTCATAATATCTTTTCATTTGGTTTTGTTTTTTAATCTATATTTTCTTCATGGAGGTTTATCTCACCATAGAGCAACAGTTATAATTTCATAACAACTATTTGTCAAAACTGGTATTTCCAAGATATATCTCATCACTTTCTTGGGCTGCAAAGTCAGGAGGATGAACCCCTCCTCCCATACACATATGCCTTACTAAAACATTCTCTTTAAAAAATGGCTGCCAGCAAGTTATAGGTTTATCTCCTATATATGAGAGTACTCCAATAAATCACCTTTGCCTGCAGCAATCATAGATTATGAGCCTTTCATTATCATGAAATAAGCCCAATAGCCCACTGCTGTTTTCGGAAGATTGAACATTCCTGGATATTTTGCTCTTTGTATGAGTATACAGAGTTCTCATTTTTCAGGTGCTATTGTTACATTTAGCCTTGCTGTCACTAGGCACCTTCTTACAACAGTAATGATTTCTACAAGTCATGAAACATCAGGGTGTTTTGTCAACTTGCGGCATCTGCAGTATGGAAGAAATCAAGTTAATTTTAGTGCTTTAATGCCTTCCGATCACTCTTGCTTGTCTTCCTTTTAACCTCCTGCACTTAAGAGTAATCTTAGAGGACTGGGAAACTGATCCAAGTGAAACTCTAAAGGATACATAATATATTTTTGTTTATCAGATTTCCTCCATAGAACTCAAGGCAGCAATAATAGGGTTATCCCACATAATCCTTTAGAGTACTTAGTAAAGTATGCCAGCTTGAGAGATAATGACTGGATACAGAGAGCTAGGCATTTTAGAATCATGGATCTGATCTCTTCCAACTATACGATTCTATGATTTTTCATAATAACTATTTATAATAATGTTAATAGGAGAATTCAATACCTTATCAAATATTAAAACATACTTTCTTTTACTTTTACATTGTTTTCCTCACCATTGATAGAATAATGTTAGGGAGATATAACTAACTGTTTCCAAGGCAAAAGGTGAGCAAAGTAAATTACTATGGCTTGAATCCAACTGGCTAGAGCAGACACATGGATTTGTCTGTTGAATGTGAATTGACACCTAGTTGAACACATTCATGCAAAAGGTCTACTCTTGCTGGGAATAAAGATTCAGGCCAATGTATGTGTTAGGGATGGTTGATCCATAAAAAAATTGATTCTAAACTCGCGCACGTGTGTGTGTGTGTGTGTGGGGGGGGGGATTTCCGTTGCTGGGTCGTTATAGAAATTATTCCCAAAAAATTTAAGTAAATTTCATAATTGAAACGTAATTACTAATGAATTTTCGGTATTATTCCTTATGCCAGCTGGGAGGGAAGAACTGAGAGCAAGCCCTGCACTCTCCCCCCCAGCTCAGAAGCATTGGGATTAAATTTAACGTGGGATGGCTCTGAGGTGTGGGGAAAGGAAGTGTGTGCGGATGCAAGGCACACACACACACCTTCCTTCCCCCGCCCCCTCAGTGCTATCCCACGTTATATTTAACATGGGATGGCTCTGAGGTGCGGGGAAAGTGTGGAGGCAAGTCCGCACCTCCTTCTCTGCTTGGGAATAAAGCGGGACAACCCTTGCGGGTGTCACGATGCAAGGACTCGGCCGGCCCCTTAATCACACACACAGAGACGGTAATCAGCTAACTATTTATTGAGTAATAAAGAACAGATGAAAAGGTAATTGTCCATTCAAATATAGGAAAGTTCAATCCAAAAATAGGGAGTGCGTAGTATAGTCCAAAAGCAAGGTCTTAGCAATAATAAAGTCCAAAGGCAAAGGTCTTGGCAAAGGCTTGGCAAAGGCTCCGCAAAACAAAGCGGATCAAGAAACAAAGCAGGATTCAAAACAGGGCCCAAGAAAACTTCTTGGCAAGGCACGAGCCGGCAACTAGGCTCCGTGATCCTTCGCTCGCTTCACTTCGCTTAGATTAGAAGTGGCCGAGGTACTGAGGATCCATTCCCACGGATCCTATCCTTAACCCCGGGGCGAGGCCCCCGACGCTCTAGGTCGTCTGTGCTACGGGATCTAGCGCTTCTCTGGCACTCTAGACTGCGGTGACAGTCCCTCCTACTGGACTCAATGCTCCGTCTCCTATCAAAGCTTCGTCCTTGCCTCCCAGCACCTGGCTCACTATCTTCATGAGAGTCAAACTCCCTTTCAGCTTCCATGGCCTCATCGCCCATGTTTTCCCAAATTCGCTCCTGAGATCCGTACCCCGGTTTCTCATAACATTCATCGCTATCAGCACTTTCTGACTCAGCCTGACCTTCCCAGTCCTCGTAAGCATCCGGCCATCCCTCATCCCTCTGTGGGAGAGGAAGGCCCAGCTAACTCGTTAACCCCTTCCTCCATGTCCTGCTCAGCTGCGGCTGGCTCTAATGCAAGTGGGACCCCCGGTGCTGCCCCCTGCCGCCCAGGCACACGCCTCCCCACCTCCTTTCCTGCTTGGGAATAAAGCGGGACAACCCTTGTCCCGCTTTATTCCCAAGCAGGGAAGGAGGTGAGGACTCACCCCCTCCCTTCCTTCCCTGCTTGGGAATAAAGCGCCCGCCTCAGCTCTCAGCTGGCGAGAGGAGAAAGGAGCGTGCTGCCGCCCTCCAGTCTCCTCTCGCGAGTTGAGAACTGAGAGGGGAAAAAATGAACTAATAACATGACCTTTACAAAAAATGGCGATCCCGGGTTCAGTTTTGAAACTTCACTTCTGGGTTGGACGCCAAGGGTTGATATAGGGTCAAAATAATTTCAAATACGAATTATTAACGGATTTCAAAGTATCTTAATTGGAGATATCCATCTCTAAGTGCCCTTGGTAGAATGGCCATATATCTGAGAATATTAGTGCACTTCTGCATCTGATGAAAAGTGCAGTGGGCGGAGGACTAGAAAGGTAATCCTCATGGCATGATGCAACAGTCAACATGATTGGCATAGGAAGTGGCTATTTCCATAAACTCTGGCCCTCTTACGGCATTCTTAAACTGTGCTCAATAATCAACAGCATGGAAATATGATTTTCTGGAATACAACTATTTTTAGAGTGGTAACCCCAAAAATTTCACATCCCAAGTCTAGGGTAGACCAAGGCATTCTGGTTAACATGCGAGAAAATCCACCCCCATCTCCAATTTCTTGTTCTGCCACCTTCTACCTGTGGGGAACCACTTCATGAAGAAGTGAGCTTCCTCTAGCTATGGCTATCTCTGAAGCAATCTTAAATCTTGGCTAATATTGCAGACCTAACAAGGCACAGATAGAACTTGCATCTGCCATTGTTGAGAAAGCAAGGAGTCATGGGAACCAGACACCAACCAAAGTATGTGTGTAACAGTAGAAAACATCTGGCATTCAAGACAGTGAACTTAAAAGTCCTAATTGTTTTAAACTTAGATTCTCAAAGATCATTGAGCTGACTGCAAACAGTACAGTACGATGTCATACATTACAATATGTTGACTATTTATTACATAAAACATAGGTGATTACAAACAGGATCTTCTCCAAAGTCTACCTATGAGTATAATTTGTTGTGAACTGCTTTGAGACCCATCACAGTAATCTGTTCCTTGGTTCAACCCTCAGTGTGACTAAGAAGACCATGGTTCCTAGCTATGTACAGAAGCCCTGAGTATTCTCAGCAAGATGTGCTAAGTACGGAGCCTATAATAAATGTCATTTTTTCGCAGCATGGTGTGTAGTGTCACAATGGCCCAGGGAAGGACGTAGTTGAAAAATGTAAGGGACTGTCCTGATATCCAAAAGACCTATTTGTGCATTGCCTGATTACCACAAAGACCCACTTATTGAACAACTCCTGCATAATAATTATCAAATTGCAATAATCAGGTTGTTTAGTGGCATTGCTAAAGGTTTTGGGTGTAGACAACAGTGTATTTGTTGTAGGGTTTATAAAGGAAGAGGAAGTATGGACAGGAAGAAAATGGCCATGTTTAACTAGCTGATACTACCATAGGACCCCAAAACCTTTGGTGTTATGCCCCCACAGGGCTTGTTTAGTACTGCATCATGGACTTAGTTACCTTTACCTGCATTCCTTTATCCTCAGCCATGTGGGCTTGGTGGGAGGGACTGTGTTTGGTGCCAAGGTGATGTCACCACCCTAACTCCTCCCCTTTTTGAGGTCATCTGAGGGGCAGGGCTTCCTCTCTTTGGCCATTGCAAGAAAGAAGCCGCATGGACGTGCATGGAAATCCATCCATGTGGAGACAAAGCACCTTTGTCCACCTACGAAGCCAGTTCTGCGCTCTCAACCAAGCCTACAGTGCAAAGGAGGACCTGTCCTCAACATAGACTGGGGATTTTGGGGTTTTTACAGGACTTCGTGGGCCTACAAAACCAGAGGGCAACAGGAAACCTGGAACTGAAAGAAAGCACCATCACTCTGCAAACAAAGAGGCAAGTGATAGATCCCTTTTCTCAAAGGACCCTTTCTTAGCAACCAACTAAGCGTTTTTGGGCCACCAGTTGTTTTTCATTGGTTGTTATTCAATAAACCTGTTTGAGTTCACCATTTTAAGTCTAGAACTCATTACTCAAAGACTTTCGGGTTTCTGTGTATGGGAAGGCTTTCCTCTGCCTTCAGGGCCCAAAGCTTTCACGTCCATCTTGCAAGAGGCAAAGAATTTGGGGTTTTCTTTTTTTAAACTACCAGCTTTGAAAAGAACAGTCAGTCCTCCATAGCGATAGATTCTGAATCCATTGATTCAGCCATCCATTTTTTTTAATCCAAAAAGCAAACCTTGTTTTTTGCCTATTTATATGAAGGATACCATTGTATTATGTTGCTGTATATATCGATTTACATGTGGGTGGGAATAGGGGAGTCCTGGAACCAAACCCAATGGATAACATAGACCCACTGTATTTTTGCATGTAAACTTATATAGAAATAACTTTTGTCTCCCCCCCTTCCTCCCACACTAAATGTGCTCTACTTGGCTAGTATAAAACAAGGGGGAAGAGAGGGAACTGAAGAAAATTTGACTTTAAAGTTGATTGAGTGTGCATTGAGGGAATGTTTATTATAAACTCGGATTTATGCCAGCAGGAATAGCAGAGTGGTAGACATGAGCAAGGATTTTGAAAAGGAACTGTTGTGTCAGGCTTGTATTTACATTTCTGAAACTCCTGGAATTATTAGATAGCTATTTTCTTTAATCTTCCCCTATCAGCCACAGGCGGCTTGTAGGAGTCCTGTCATAATCGTTATGATAGGAACTTATCTGAGTGGTGCTCACTTGTGTGTGTGTGTGTGTGTGTGTGTAGGCATTTCTAAGTTGTTGGGTGATAACTATGTTTGAGTGTGATATAAGGCTCTTTATGTAAAGAGAACTTTAGAAAGCTACATAACATCTTGCTGGGAATAAATGAGAGGTAGTAGTGATTCAAAGGCTCATTTCAGGCGAGAAATATTTCAAAGTCAAAACGTACCATGAAGGTCTTGTGAGCTGTAAGCAAACTAGGGTGAGATAATAAAAGGTAAAGTTAGACTGTCCTACGTCATTCCTTTCTTTGTACTGTTCAATACTGAGATATACTCAGCTCTGTTCTCCCTTAAATGATCTTTTGTCTCAATTATGTGTCTTTGAAATTACACTTGAAAGTTTCACTCAGAGCACATTTGCTAAATGCCGTCAGCAAAGGTCACAAATAAACAGGGTTTCCCAAAGCTTGTTATTTTTGAAATGATTTGCCACACAATTATGTAACCTCCTTCCTTCAGTGTGTCATTATGGGCTATGCCTTTTTCTCCCTACAATGTTGTGGAGCAATTTATGGTGAGATATGGTGATGTAGTCAAGTTCCCCGCTCCAGCTTCAAATCAGTCTGTGGATTTTTTTTTCATGTCTTCTCAATCTAAGGTCAGTCTGATCTATACCTACTAACCACCACACTGGTGTCAAAGGTCCCCAAACAAAGCCTGTGGGCCAGATGCGGCCCTCCAAGATCATTTATCCACCCCACCTCCTGCCTTAAACTTTAGACTTAGGGTTGCCTTAAGTCTGAAATGCCTTGAAGGCACACAACAACAATCCTAATTAACTTGACTATTTCATCAGCCAAAAGCAGGCCCACACTTCCTATTGAAATACTGGTAAGTTTATGTTGGTTAAAATTATTCTCCATTTAAATATTATATTGTTCTTTCATATTTTTGCATCCCAAATAAGATATGCACAACAGAGACTCCTTAAAGGGCCAGACCAAGTAGAGTTTCAAAACAAAGTTTATTGCTCAAAGAGTCTTTGGCCTTCAAAGGCAGCAAAACAAAACAAACACTTAGCAGTCAGTGGATAAGAACACAAAAACAAACCTAACTGGCACAAACACAAATGCTTACAAAAAAAGCCCGAAGCAAGAAAGCAAAATGCAGAGAATAGAAAAGGCACATAACAAAGCAGTAACTGGAAGGGTCGTCAATGGGGCCTGAAGTCATCACAGGTGGGCAGTCCAAAGCGTTAGGTAACAAGCAGCAATCAGGAAATCCAAGCCAGGTCGGGGGAGGCGGCAAGCAGCAACACAAAAAGCCAGTCCAAATCAGTAACCAAACAGGAGCGAATGCATGGAGACAATGTACACCATAATCCCCAAATAGTCCCAACCTTCCACCCCTCCCATACTGTACCCTGTTCTTGCAGATGAAGCAGCGTCCCTCACTCACAGCAACTTGAAGAGTAGCAAACCATGCCAAACATGGAGCAGGCAACAGCAACTGGTGTACAAAGGCAATACAATGTAACCTACAAATAAGCCTCCCACAATCCCCATACAGAGCAGCATGCCACTCCAGGATGGCAATGCAAGTTCCAAACTCATGTTAAGCAGCGTTCAGGATACAAGAGTCACAGGATACACGGAAGCACAATCCCACAGCAACACCTTGCTAACGCAAAATGAAGCCCCCCAAAAGCCCACATTATATTATTCTCCCAAATCGGACCCAACCGAATCAGACAACGCCCCATCCTCAGTTGCTCCAACTACTGTGTTATCATCACCTGCAGCCTCTTGGTTTTCCCTCCAAGTCCTCCATCTCTTGTCAAGACTTAACTCCCCCCAGCAATCCTCCAGGTAGCCCAAAGGCCACTCATTGTCATCAGAGAACCCCAAAAAGTTATCACTGCTTGTTGATTTCACGCAAGCAGCCTGTACTTCTCGTACTTTTGTCCAGTCCATTTCTGACTCTTCCTCTGAAGAGTCTCTCTCACTTTTACTCCCATCATTCCATGAAAAGCATTTCATCATCAGTGGATTTAGTGAGTATTTGCCGAATCCTTTTACATTGTAACATATCCTCCTCACTTTGCTCCTGAGTAAGCCTTTTCCCTCTCTTAATGCTCTTACTATGACTACAAACAGCCCCACCCATCTTCACACTACTGTTTGCAACCAAAGACTCAGCCCCACCCAACTCCATACTATCAGTAGTATCTGAAGCCTCAGGCTCAACTACAACAGTGTGCATAGGAATTTGTTTGTGTTTTTTAAATATATAGTCCAGCTCCCCAACAATCTGAGGGCTTACAAGTAATATGCAAATACAATATATTATATTATTACCATAGCACAATATTAGTATTATATATTACTATATTGTACTATACCATTATACAGTAATATTATTAGTAAAATGACATGGCCACAACTTCAAAGCAAATCCAACAGTTCTCATTCATATCTATAATTCTTTCTCGAGTAAGCCATGTGTAAAGAAACACAAGGTCCAATGCTTTTCAGACCTGAAAATGCTCATACAAGTCATCAACCCATAGACCCATGGCATATACTTGTATCTGACAAGGCTTGCTGTATAAGTCAATATGTGGGATGTGACCAAACTCTCCAGCTGGTGCAGTGATCTACATCTATCCTGACTGAAGGTTCCCCACATGCTGGTACTCCTCTCTCGGTGACACGGAAGATCCAGGTGGTCCAAAACACAGCTGCCAGACTACTCACTCGGATACCAATGAGACATCATATAGCTCCAGTACTACAACAACTCCACTGGCTCCCAACAGAACATCGGGCTACCAATAAGACACTGGTTCTCACCTTTAGGGCCATTCATGGTCAAGGCCCAAAATACCTCAAAGAGCATCTTTCACATATCTGCCATCAGAGACCACCAAGATCAGCTCAACAAAACCTTTTGTCTATTCCTGGTCCCAGGGAGGCTCGCCTGGACTCCACGAGGTGCAGGGCCTTCTCGGTTCTTGCCCCAACCTTGTGGAACTCCTTACCTCCATACATTAGAGCTATACCTGATTTGCGGTCATTCTCCCAAGCTCTCAAAACTTGGCTCTTCGTCAAAGCTTTTAGACTGTGATTTATTGTTGATATGCTTGTTGTTTTATTGCTATGTAAGTCGCTCTGAGCACTCCGGTGGAGAGCGACTCA
The DNA here is from genome assembly GCA_030556195.1 of Anolis apletophallus. Taxonomy (NCBI): domain Eukaryota; kingdom Metazoa; phylum Chordata; class Lepidosauria; order Squamata; family Anolidae; genus Anolis; species Anolis apletophallus. The sequence continues at coordinate 21,393,446 of JARBWK010000009.1, read as the reverse complement.
TCAAATAATAAATTGAAATGAAATGAAATGAAATGAAATTTTCTGTATGGCTAGTCACCCCAAGCCTTCATTCTCTACAATTCAGTTCATTTCCAATGCCCTGCTTGGAGTGGAGGGTGCCAGCCTGTGACATCTCAGTGCAACATCATCTCTCTACATTGCAATCGTTGTAAGTCATCAGCCTCTCCATCCATGGCAGTGGGAGGGGGAACATACACCATATTTTCATTTGTCTTGGTTTTCCCTACATTTTTTTAATTTCATGTTGAAAGTTTCAGTTTTCTATTGGAAGTGGTGTGTGCATGCGTGTGTGTGCACGTGTGTGTATACACCTATATAAATTACAATATTTGCATTTTTATGAGCTGTTCTAAAAAATTAATCAAGTTTTTACTGTTTCCAAATTTAATACAGAAATAAAAGTCATATGTCTAGATCTAATTACCATTCCCATTTAGAGTAGACCCATAAGTGGTTTGATATGAGTGGCTTACAATTCAGCACCCAATTAAATGGGGATACTGTAATTGGGACTAGCAACTGGATTTAAGTTATAGTCACTTCTTTGTAAGCTAAGAAAACTGGCTTGTTATTGCTGTAATACATTGGAAGAAACCTGGGGGAAAGGAGGAATCTGAGGATGGAGCCTAACTCTCATTCATAATAAAGCCAACTTATATTAAACCCCATAATGGTGAGAGTGTTAAAATATTTGTGTGTGTGTGTGTGTGCGAAGGAAGGAAGGAAGGAAGGAAGGAAGGAAGGAAGGAAGGAAGGAAGGAAGAGAAAACTGCTGGAAGACTTTGATTCACTGATTTTGATTCACTGATTTGTCCATGCTCAGTACTGTAAAAAAAATGAATGATTTTGTACAGAGAGCTAAGTTGTTTTCAGACACCCAAAGTATTTGCATATCTTATCCACCTGTTCTAATCTTTCTGAGATGTAAATTCAGGGTGTATCCATAATTTTAATAGCTTCATAGCACTTTAGACAGCACGGCTGCAATTTTATATAGCCCTAGGAGTTGTAGTTAGGTGAGTAATTTAGCTTTTTCTAAAAAAAATTCTCCAAATGCCAGCATTATAGTTTCTTGGCAGAAAAATCCAGGAACCTTATGACACTACAAATCTCAAAGATTCAATATTGGGAACTTGGGTAATTACCTTCCAACCCCCCAAATAACAAGACAGACAACAGTAATTGGATCAAATTTGGGCAACCGTTATTTTAAAGTTACCTATTTAAGTTTAACTTCACTAAACTCCGGTGTCAAGGGAACAAAGTCTGGCCTAGCCGAGGTAGCGTCTGCGAGCGAACGACCCCTCGGCTACACTGGGAAACTCCCCTGAGTCCCCTATAGCACAAAACTGGTCAACCTCTCAAGGAAACACAAGGAAACCTCTCAGACAATACTTAACCAGACTCTCAACATTTCTGGACCAATAGTATCCCCCTCACCCTTAAACAGCCATCCAGGTGAATGTATTTGTGCACTGGCCCAACCAACTTTGAAGAGTGCATGAGTGAATATGGGTATATGAATTACCCTAAACTATTTACGCTGTCCTATTTATAGAACCGCCATCCCAGCTAGCCCCTAATAACAGTATAGGGTAGGCAAAAAAACCCAACCCTAAAAAGTAGAAGGGGGAAAAATTCCTACCCGACCCCCTAATGGCGACCACTATACTGTCAACTGTGCGGGAGTGGTGGGTCAACATCTCAAATGGGAATGAAGCAGGAGGCCGCCCCAATGCCATAGGCAGCCTCCACCCACTCCCCAGAAGGTTCCATCCAGGGAACCAATCGCCTCCCTTCGTGGGAGGAGGTAATAACCTTTCCCCACCCACTGCATAGGCAGGGAAAGGGCATTAAAGTAGTACCAAAGCACTCCAATTGTTTAGTGTGACTGCACCACCCAATATTATTTGGGATTGTTCTACCTTTTCTATTCTTTCTTTGTTTCTTTTCTTCCCAACTCTTTATTCTCTCATTGGTGTATTTATTCCTTAATCGGAATTGCTGTAGTACACATACTTCGTCATTATCACCTCTATATTTGAATGGGAATGGGTCTCTGAAAGGCCAAGGAATAGTTGTCTAGGGCCATTAGAAACCGACAATACTATTTTCAAAGAGCCACTTTACTGGAGTAAAGGGAGCACCGGTAGGCAGAATGTTTGGAAGATGTAATGGCTCCCTCTTTATCATTGCATCTAGACCGACTCCTAGAGGAGTGAGGGTTGTTTAAGAATCAATTCATCACATACGCTGGGTACTCTGAGACTGGGAGACACTTGAAAACAGTGAGAAATAAACTTGTTCTTTGTCTTGCACTATAAGCTGCAGCATATAAAATAGCCCACAATGAAGATGATTTCATTAAGTTATTAGATTCCGTGAGATTAATATTTACAACTGGCAGTACCCTGCATAACAATGGAAGCTTTTCATTGGTACAGCTATTTAAAATACGATGTTGTTGTCGCCCTTATCGTTTACTGCCAGAAGAGTGTAATAAGAAAAGAGCCTCCTCCACTCCAACAGCTGGGAAACCCAGCTTCAGAGATAAGAGAGGTTGTGCGAATCACAACGAAATGTAGAATGTCCTGATTTTTCCCTTCTAGAAATAATGGGATCCACATGGAAATGCAAAAAGCCAATTTAACAACTTTATACAGGCATTAATCTTATGTTTTAAGTGAATGCTGAACTAATTTCTGCTCATTGTAATTTACCTTTATTTTGGTGGCTTCTTAAAATCACACAAAAGCCTATTTTTCAGACCTGGGAGCCATCAACAGCTTGAATCACAAGCCAGTGTTTAGTTTTATGCTGTTTACGTATCTTTGTCTTTCTCTTATGTTCCTCTTGCCTCCCCTGGGAATATAGCCACACTGTAGAATTAATGCAATTTGACCTCACTTGAATCCCCATAGTTCAATCTTATGAATCACAGGAGCAGTAACTTTAACCTTCTCTGCCAAAGAGTGATGATGCATCAACAAACTACAAATCACAGAATCCTGTATCATTGAGCCATGACAGTTAAAGTGATTCCAAATTACATTATTCCTATGGGTTAAACCTTTGTGCCAGCAGGACTGTTGACTGAAATGTTGGCAGTTTGAATCTGGGGAGCGGGGTGAGCTCCCATCTGTCAGCTCCAGCTTCTCTTGCAGGAACATGAGAGAAGCCTACCACAGTTTGGCAAAACTTCCCGGCATCTCTTGGGCAACGTCCTTGCAGATGGCCAATTCTCTCACACCGGAAACAACTTGCAGTTTCTCAAGTTGCTCCTGACACACACGCACACAAAAGCCCAAGTTTTCTTCCTTTTCCTATTTCATTTAAAAGATGCCCCACCAGGAATGTGGCGCAGCTGGCTAAGTGTCAGCTGCGTAAGATTTGTCTGTCCAGTAGGTCATGAGTTTGAGGCCTGCCCGAGTCCAGGTGGGTGCTCGACCTTTAAGTGTAGCCTGCTGTCGACCTTTGCAGCCCGAAAGACAGTTGCATTTGTCAAGTAGGAGATAAAGGTACCACATTAAGTGGGGAGGCAAATTTTGACTGAATTATGAGGCCAGTAAAGAACTCCAGGAACACTGAGGAGTGCGGAAGGAACAACAATGGACGTTGGGAAAGCTGAGAGATGAGGAGTGCGTCAGCTCCCCCTGGTGGCCAGAGTTTGCCTCTGTTAATCTATATGTTCGTCTATATGCTGTGTATGTGGAAACGGCAGGGATTGTCTGCTAAGTATATGTACCTGTAATCCGCTCTGAGTCCCCTTCGGGGTGAGAAGAGCAGAATATAAATAAAGTAAATAAAGTAAATAAATAAATAAATAAATAAATAAATGACTCTAACAAACACACTTTGAGCAGAAATGCACTAAGTCACCCAACAGATTGCATGTCATCCTAACCCCCTTTTATGGGAGCCAATGGGAAAAAGAATGATATTGAGTATTCCATTGATATTAAGTAAGGGGTCAACATCTTATTCAAAATAACAGTAAATTGTCAGTACATAGCATACTGCAGCCAATTTAAATATGTTTAAGGTTCATTTATAAATATAAATGTAAAAGAATTGATTTTTTTAAAAAAAAATCCGTTATGAAATGAATATTTCCAAATTCTGATCAGTCATGCGTACTTTTTTTTTTTACAATGAGAAGAAGGAATCGATTTCAATCTTATATCTATACCTACTATATCTATATCTAGCCATCCCCTGCCACACGTTGCTGTGGCCCAGTCTGGTGATCTCAAAAATAAAGTCATGAGAAAGTGTTGGTTTCTGATCTATGTAATGTCTTTCTGCTTGTGGGTAAACAGTACTTCTTGTTGTTTCTTTGTCAGTGTTGAAGTAGAGATTGCCTGGTTTGCCTAATCTGGAACATGCAACATATCATTGTCCTTCTTTAGTGGTCCTTTTCAAATCTATGATATTATATCTGTCATATACATGTGTGCCTCTCCCTTGGTTCCCCCTTGTTGTGGGGGAGAGGCTAGCGTACCCTAATGAAGTTGTGAGCTATGCTGGCAGTGGCATAATAGCCACCAGTAGGGCCTCCCATGCCAGACAGGTCACAACCAAAGGGTCTGACAAAGAGCGTCAAAGGGCAAGATGGGCTCTCTAGCCTTTTGGCAACCATCCTAGGAGAAGGAAGACTCTGATTTCAAACCTGGGCAGATGGTGCTCGTCTAACCCTGTAAGGTCAACCATCTAAGAGAAGGAAACTCAAACCAAACCTACGACCTGAGGACCTCTCTGCAACCATCCTAAGCTTGCTAGACCCCGGCAGATGAACCTTTGGTTTAAAGCAGGGCTGTCCAACTGCTGGCCCTGCAGGTGTTTTGGCCTTCAAATCCCAGAAATCCTAACAGCTGGTAAACTGGCTAGGATTTCTGGGAGTTGAAGTCCAAAACACCTGCAGGGCCAGCAGTTGGACAGTCCTGGTTTAAAGCATGAGGCCAGCTCTGTGCACGCTGTGCTCCACCAGAAAAATCCATTGCACAGGCTCGAAGGACACATCCAACCTCCGAATCATCAACGTGCTTGTACAAAGCATGGGATGAGTCCTTTCTGAATCTTCGTTCACGAAGAAAAGCCAAGAAGAAGGTGTGTGTGTGTGTGTGAATCATATATCTATATCTATGGCTGGATGGCTCTTTGTCAGGAGGGCTTTGATGATGTTTTCTTGCCCTGGTGATGGGAGTTGGACTGGATGGCCTTAAGGCAACATTGCTCAATCTGGGGTTTGGGACTCTTGGGGGGGGGGGATCATGAGGGGGTGTCAGAAGGGTCGCCAAAGACCACCAGAAAATGCAGTACTTTCTTTTGGTCATGGGGGTTCGGTGTGGGAGGTTTGGCCCTATTCTATCATTGGTGGGATTCAGAATGTACTTTGTTTGTAGATGAATTATAAATTCCAGTAACTACATCTCCCAAATTTCAAGATCTATTTTCCCAAACTCCATCTGTGTTCATGTTTGGGCATATGGAATATTCGTGCCAAGTTTGGTCCAGATCCATCATTGTTTGAGGCCATAGTGCTCTCTGGGTGTAGGTGAACTGTAAAGGAAACTCAAACTCAAAGTCAATACCCACCAAATCCTTCCAGAATTTTCTGTTGGTTGTGGGAGTTCTATGTGCCAAGTTTGGTTCAATTCCATCATTATTGAGGTTGGAATGCTCTTTGATTGTAGGTGAACTGTAAATCCCAGCATCTACAACTCCCAAATGACAAAATCCATGTTTTTGAGTGATGGTCACTCCTTGGGGTAGTAGGTGTATAGTTTCGAAATTTGGTGTCAATTCACTCAGTGATTTCTGAGCTATGTTAATCCTACAAACAAACATTACATTTTATTTATATAGACTAGCTGTACCCTGCCACACATTGCTGTGGCCCTCAGAAAACAGAAGAATTCCAGTTGAAGCAATAGACAGAAGGAACAGATGGAAAGGACATTGATAGATGGAACAGAAGATAGATGGATAGAACATAGATAGATAGATAGATAGATGATAGATAGATAGATAGATGAGTGGTAGATGGAATGATTGATGGATGGAAGAATGGATGGACAGACGGACAGGTTTACAGTCAAAAAGGGTTGGACTGGATGTCCTCTGGGACTTTCTTCCAACTTGTTGACCATCTGTCAGGAGGGCTTTGATGGTGTCTTCCTTTACTGGAAAATGAGGTTGGGCTGGATGGCCTTTGGGGTCTCCTTCCTATACCCCAAAGGGTTTCCAGTGCCCATCCATCAAAGGGCCTCTTCCCCAGTGATCCCCCTCCCTCCCTCCCTCCCCGGCCTCCCTCCTAGCCATGCATTGCCGTGGCCTAGCCTGGTGATATGGAAAGTATTTTAAAAGTAAAAAACTAAATACATTTAACATTAAAATACTACTGTATAAGCCCATATGATTGGGGTGCTATACTGTAAGCCTTATGAAAGAGCCCGGTTTTGAAACAAGAATGGTATCCAGTAGGCCTGGGCAATCACGGTTCTAAATCATGGTTCAGAACTCTAACAAAACTTTCAAAATTTTATTACTTCATTATTGGCAATTTTTAAGACAGAACCAATAAGGAACTGCCATTTATAACGAAACTAAAAGTTTTGTTAAAGTTCTGAAATGTTCACCACCAGAACTTTAACAACACTGTAGAAGCAAAGCACTAGCGCCACCTAGCTTTCACCACCAGAACTTTAGTTTTGTAAGTACTTTAGAACCATGATTGCCCAGGCCTAGTATCCAGTCTTTTAACAACAACTTATAAAAGAGGCAATGGTGAGACCGCTGCTGAAGAAGCCGAATTTAGATCCTTCGGCTCCCTCCAATTACCGGCCAGTTTCCAACTTGCCTTTTTTAGGCAAGGTAATTGAGAGGGCAGCAGCGGATCAGCTGCAGCAGTTCTTGGAAGACACAGCTGGACTTGATCCCTACCAGTCCGGCTTCCGTATTGGGCACGGGACAGAGACCGTGCTTGTCGCCATTACAGACCAACTTCGCCGCCAGCTGGACCAGGGTGGATCGGCACTGCTCGTCCTGTTAGATCTGGACGGCAGCTTTCGATACTGTAGATCATGCCTTGTTAACCCACCGTTTAGCCGGCGCCGGGGTTGGGGGACTGCCCTTAAATGGGTGGCCTCCTTCCTCCGGGGCGGGGACAACGTGTGGAGGGGGCGGGAGGTCTCCGGAGAACCTCACTTGATTGTGGGGTCCCCAGGGGCCATCCTCTCCCCTTATTATTCAACGTGTACATGCCCCCTGGCCCAGCTGGCCCGCGACTTTGGTCTGGAGTGTTATCAGTATGCGGATGACACCCAGCTTCTGCTGAGAATGGACGGCAGGCCGGATACTGTACCGATTGTTTCCATCGGTGCCTCGAAGCCGTGACTGGTTGGCTGCGGGCCAGCCGGCTGAAGGTGAATCCGTCGAAGACGGAGATCTTGTGGCCTGGTCGGCCTGGGGGGGGGGGTGAGTGCCGGTTGCCTACCCTGGACGGCGAACGGCTTAACCGCCGCCGATTGTTAAGAGCCTAGGCGTTCAATTGGACCCCCTGCTGACCATGGAGACCCAGGTCTCTGCGGCCAGCAGGGCGTCGTTCTTTCACCTACGACAGGCTAGGCGACTGGCACCCTACCTCTCCAGGGACGACCTGGCCACGGTGATCCAAGCGACGGTCATCTCGAGACTAGACTACTGCGCCCTCGTTGGCCTCCTTGGCGACGATTCGGAAACTCAAGCTAGTGCAGAATGCCGCTGCTCGCTTGCTGACGGGAACGCCAGTGAGGGAGCATATCACGCCCATTCTGCGGCAACTGCACTGGCTGCCTGTTGAGTACCGAATTGCCTTCAAGGTGTTGGTGTTAACCTTCAAGGCCTTGTACGGCCTAGGGCCTGCGTACTTGAGGGACCGCCTTGCCCCATATGTACCCCCGAGGTCACTACGTTCAGGGGAGTCCAATCTTCTCCTAATTCCATCGGTCCGCACCTGCCATCTGTCCGTGACCAGGCAAAGGGCCTTTTCCGTGGCGGCACCGGTACTCTGGAACTCTCTCCCAGATGACGTCCGTGCCGCCGGGGAGCTCATTCCATTCCGCAGGGCCTGCAAGACCGCCCTGTTCAGACTGGCCTTCGGCTAGGTGAATTAGCCGAACGTATTCATTCTCTGACCAACACTTTGACACTGGAACGCCATGATTTGACACAACTGTTAATCTCGGGACCAATGTTGTATGTTTTATGTTTTTATTGTACGGCGACATGAATGCCTCATGTTAGCCGGGTTTTATGCTGTGATCCGCCCCGAGCCTGCTGGGAGGAGCGGAATATAAGAAGGAATAAATAAAATAAATAAATAAATAAATATACCCATCATTTCAAAACCATTACTTCCAAATGGGGTCCCTTAAAAGGAGATTGGGTATTTCTTTTTGCACATATTTGAATCCCTCCTGCACATCACTGGATGTTTCATTGTGTGTAATACTTCTCATTCATCAAAATAGACGATTTCTTTAAACAGTATTACAAAAATAAGAATACACTAAATAATTGATTGTCTGCATTAAGAATCAGCATGTTCATCCAATTATATTTGTATGCTTATGCATGTGCATGTATATGCCCATACACTCACACTCATCTCTCCTCACTGCCCCCGACTAAGCCCTGTGGCTTTGCATACCTACAGCCTATTTTGGACTCTTATCTGCAATATCTGACAGTATTTTGAACCAAAAGCTGAAAGTCGTGGATATCCTAAATAGCACGGTGCTGGAGGAAATGGGAGGTGGATTGCAGCCAGCATAATCCTGATGACCATGGACTTTATTCTTCCCTTGTGCCGCCTAATCTCTTACCAATGTTTGGTAATAAAATCCTTCCTCGATGCAGACTGCTTCCAGCTGTACAGTTGTACGATTCTATTACATTGCTTGATTTACTGATAGCAAAGGATGCTGGAAGGGTAGCAATGCAGACTTTACTAAAATCTGCCAACTGTGCCTTATGTACTTGCGGTCATGAGGTTGAGATGCCTTTTTCCATTGTGCCTCGACAGAGCAGTCATTTGTTCTGAAACAGCCAATTTAAACTTAGTTTCACTTATAAACACTAACTTGAGAGTGTTAAATAGCTCCCAGCTGAGACCTTGTAAAGTAAAGTTGAAACTGAATACCGCTAAAGGGAAAATGAAATGCTTTTTGAAAGGGCAAGATGTTTCTTTAAGATATATTTATTGAGCATCTTTTATTGTTTCTGTAACTGACACAACTGAAGAAAACTAACTTGAAGGAAGGCAAGATACTATAGCATTTTGAAATCACGACTTTACTGGATTTTTGCAAAGGAAACAGTGCATTACTGAAGGTATTTCTAGGGAAATCAAAATTTCTTCTCACTTAGCTTAACCTGTTTTAGCAATGCCCCTTTTCATGAAGAAGGGCACAGAGTTAAACAGGAAGGGAAAGATCAGGTTGTCCCCCTATGTTGATATATAGCCTTGTTACAATAAGTAAAGTAGTCGTGTTGCGCTCAAAAAACTTTTCAAGTGTTCTTGCTGTGGTCGGAGAAATTTTTAACTGTAGAGACCTATAGCAGAGGGTGGACTGGATTCAAGCCATTAATCTTGTAGGAACTAAGCTGAAAGATTAGACCTCCACTGAGCTCTCTTGGGTCTCTAGCAGATGACCAGAACTGGTGCTGTAAGCAAAGGTATCAGGAGGAAAATGTCTTCAAATTGGCTGTGGAGGAGGCTGGAGAAATAGGTTTCTTGGGGTTTTCTGTTCCTCTTACTATAGATGAACAATCCTAGGAAATATTTATGCACAAATACATTCTTGCTCCAACTCTTCCTCGCCTTTTTGATCTATCATAGATATTGCCCGATTCTCTTTTTCTGATCATGAGAGTTTGCTCAACACATCACAAGTATTATCCACACTACAGATTGATATAAATAATAATAATACACTTTATTTATATTCCGCTCTTCTCACCTCAAAGGGGACTCAGAGCAGATTACATTACACATACGGCAAACAATCCCTGCCGGTTTACATACAATTACAATACAACAGGTACAAATTAGAAGGATTTTTTCTTCTTCTGGCTGTGTCACAGGGTGTGGTTGCTCCATTACGTCATTATGTAATTACATCATTACATCACAAGCGGGTGCTGTTGCTTCATCCTCACGACGGAGAGTCTCTGTTCCACGTTCCACCTTCTGACAGCCAATCTTTCTTTTTATTCAGGCGTTGTAAAGTCCTTTCTTGTAAAAATCCTTCCCCTCTTGACGGTTCCCAGTTCATCTATTCACAGCTGGGCTGTTTTCGAACTGTTGGGTGAACAGTGGACAGGGCTCACAGCTGGGTGTCCAGCCCAGCTCAGGAATCGAACATGCAACCTTCTGATTGCAAGCACAGCTGTTGTTACCGCTGTGCTATCTCTCCGGCCCTTATGTCATTGGATGAGTACACTAATCGCTAGTTTAAGCTTAAGTTTTAAAAAGCCTCTTCCATCAGCTTTTCTTTATCCCTCTTAATTCACTTGGACTTTGACATGGCACTTAAATCTATTAAACGAAGACAGTGGGATATAGCCATCTGTGAGCTGCATTCTTGCTCATATGTTTCTTGTTCCCCAAGCGCACTGTTCGTACACTATGCTGGATCTTGGCACAGAACAAATTATCTTAAAAACTCAACTGTGACCAAATATCGCTTCCTGTTCTCCAAAGGAAGATGTAATGTGTTCCCATCTGAATTGCTTCGAGCTAGATTTGCAGGAGTCCCATATAACACAAGACTTTGCCTATGCAATAACCAGGAAATTGAATGTATGCATCACATCTTATTGTCCTGCAATTTTTATAAGTAGGCTTGACTACATATTATTAATCCACTACTGAGAGACTTGCCTGGTAGATCAGTCCAACTCTATATAAAGTTTTTATTAGATTATCTCCCCTACTTGACTTTGGCCATTGCCAAGTTTCTGTCATAGGCAGCCAGGATAAGACAACCTCCTATATTAAACTCAGACTGAAATTTGCCCTGCATATATTTGCAGTGTTCTTGTTCATATGAACCTTGTATAGTGTGTTGTCCTGGGTTTTAATAAGTTTTATTAGTTTATGAATCTGTCTACACTTTGTGCACCTTTTATTGCTTAATTTATTGGGTCTTTGAACTGTAACAAAGTTTTGATTGATTGAAGTCCTTGATCTACACTATAAATTTAAACTGATTTAATCTCCTAGCTCTTTTCTGTGCGTGCCTTGGGGACAAGAGTTCATAAGAATTTTCTCACAGGGAGTTTTAAGTACCTCCCCAAATTACAAAACCCAGAGTTCTGTAGGAGTGCCATGGAAATTACAGTAGCATGTGCCTCCTTTAACTGTGTAATGTGTTGTTTGTTGTTTACTCAGTCGCCTCCGACTCTTCGTGACTCTTCATGTTTTTAATCTGCTTCTTGTAATTTTTTTGATATGTTGTTGTTTTGTTCTTGTAGATTTGGCAAGCCCCCACCTTAGAAACCTTCAAGAAGGATCTCAAAACCTGGCTTTTCCACTGCGCTTTTGGAGAGTAACCATACAATTATACATTGTTGCTCCCCTCAATGTTTGTCCCTATAATACACTTCTCCTGCCTGTATAAAGGCCTATTTCTACGACCCCATTTTTATGAGCTTCTCCCTCACAAATAATCTGCTTCATTCCTATCTCACCCTGATTTTTTAGTATTTTATCTTGTACATGTGGCCCGCTCATTGTCACTGTGATTGTGAATGATTTTTCATTATATTTTTATATTATTTACTGAATCTTCATGTTTATGTATTTTATTGTGTTTTTGTTTTGTGCTTTGGTTTTTATTTTATTGTAATTGTGTTGTTGGGCTTGGCCTCATGTAAGCTGCCCTGAGTTCCCGTTGGGGAGATGGTGGCCATATAAAGATTATTATTATTATTATTATTATTCTCAGTTCAAGACCTATACTCCTCAAATATCTGCACATAATTACTTTCTACAGGAATAAATTCTGCATAAGAAAAAATTGAAAATGTTATTTTTTTGCCCTAAACAACCACATGCAAATGTGCATTCCTGAGAAGGTTGAGCATATGTGCGTTGTGTGCTGGTGAACACTTGCAGCGAGCCCTAGTCCTGCAGTCATATCCAAATCCCCAGCATATCCAACTGACCTGCCTCCTTTTCCTAATCCTGAGCTGTCTCTCAACCCTTTTAGTCTCCTTTAGCCCCTTTGACATTTCTCAACTCTTTCCCCGTGACTGGAAAGCACTTCTTTTGTATCTGCCCTTTCCAACATAAGAAAGAATCTAGTAGTCTTCAGATTATACTTTAATGAGAATCTCCTATAACATTCATGGCCATCTTTATTCTTCCTTCTCCTTCCCTTTTAATATTTCCTTCCCTGCGAATCCTTCCCCTCCTGCCTGCTCTCCCTGTGTCTCACTTCAGACAAACTTCTCAAAACTCAAACTACCATTAATAAGCTACAACAACCTCCAGGTAGGAATTAGTGGTAATTAGCGGTGATATACAATATACACTATGTCCAAATCATTATAGTGCAATTACTATGGCAGTGCCTGAGAATCATAGATCTGGAATAACTGTATTCCACCAGGGTATATACACCTTAACACTGTGCCTTCAAGGGTCTTATTTTTTTATTGCTGAAAATGAGTAGCCTCCTATCTTTGGCCAAATGCGCACATCAATTGATTAGACACATCTTTTGGGCAGGGCCAGGACTGGGTGAATCTCCGAGGTCTCCTTTTTATGTTAACTACTATGGACTCTCTATAAATCATAGTTCTATAATCCACTCTACCTGGTGTTTTTTGGCTGAAAGGTCCCATCACAGTTTAATACTGTATAGCAATAAAGTTTAACAAGCATCTTGGGTTTCTATTACAGAATTATTAAATGTCTCCTTCCATATGTTTTGATACTTACATCCCAGCTCTGAACACATTCACTTGGATTTTCAGAGGAACTTCATTTCAGCAGTGGAAAGCATTGGTTTGAGGGCTAGTTCAGGTTACTGCTTTCATCCTCATATAAAGGAATGAGGCGTATCTGTGCACCAATGTCCAAACTGTTCATACACTTGGCAAGAAAGTAAAGGTATTATGTAAGTGGGGGGGGGGGGGGAAATGTGGATCTAGGATTTAGCTCTTCTAGTTTAAGATATCAATGGAGGATTCATTGACTGATGATGTCTCCATCTTAATGATGAGTAAATAAAAAAGTGAGTGGGTTTATGGAATTACAGGAAAAAATTAGAACAATTGACAACAGATTGTCAACGATATCTTTTATATTTAGAAGAGAAATGAATATTTGAGTGAAGGAAAAAGAGAGAAACACCAACACACAATTGATGTTCAGTTAAATCAGCGGTTCTCAACCTGGGGGTCGGGACCCCCAGGGGGTCATTGGGCCATTTTCGGGGGGTCACGAAGCTGCCTTGGTTGGTCCTGCCTCCTCCAAAATGGCTGCTGACCCCCCTGTGCCAGCCAAAAAGCTAGCACTTCTGGTCAGCTCCTCCTCCTGCTCCTCCCACAGAGCTGTGGGGTGTCAAGAGGAGGAGCTTTCAGGAAAAGACACACGTGGGAAGAAGGTTCAACTAGCCTTTTGGGCAGTCTTTCTACCCACCCCCTGCACCATTCCCAGCTGGAAGACTACCCTCACGGCCCTGGGCCCTGCCATTTGGGCAGCTTTTCTGCCTGGCCTGCGCCCCTGTCCCAGCTGGTAAGCGCGCAGGGGCCAGTTGGAGGGCTGCCGGCATGGCCTGGCTATCCATGGAATGCCATGGCTGCCCAGCACTCATCCCCTGCCGAGCTCTGGAGGGGCAGAACTGGGCAGAGGGTTCCACATGACCTGGCAGCCTGTGGAGCCTTTGCCGCCCAGCCCTCACCTTTTGCCGAGCCCATCATCATCAATCCAGATTCCAGGTCTGTGGAGGTCAGAGCTGAATTGGTTGAAGGTACTGTAAATCCCATCATCCATTGTCCATACTCCCTGATCAATCACTATGCTTTAATGGTGTTCAATTTATAACAATGAAAATACACCCTGTATATCAGATATTTCCATTATGCTTCATAAGAGTAGAAAAATTACCGTTATGAAGTAGTAACGAAAAAATGGCTGGGGGTCACCACAACATGAGGAACTTTATTTAGGGGTCACGGCATTAAAAAGGTTGAGAACCACCGAGTTAAATGGTTGTAAAATGACATCATGAAAGATGTAAGTCACTTTCTACTTTTTCTTTTTTCACTTCTTTGTATCTCTCTTTTCTCTTTTTTATCCTCTTCCGTTTACTTTTATTGTTAATGTTGTATTTCGTATATATATGGACCGAGAGCAGGGCCTCCCCAGAAGATCTTAACCTCTGAAGTGGTTCATAGAGGGAGATATGTTCGGACAGGTAAGCTGGGCCAGAACCATTTAGGGCATTGATTCTCAACCTGTGGGTCCCCAGATGTTTTGCCCTTCAATTCCCAGAAACCTTAACAGCTGATAAACTGGCTGGGATTTCTAGGGGTTGTAGGCCAAAACACCTGGGGACCCACAGGTTGAGAACTACTGGTTTAGGGCTTTATAGGCTAAAGCCAGCACTTTGAATTGTGCTCAGTAGCAGGCTGGCAAAAATGGGAATGTACAGTTTAGACCAGCGGTTCTCAACCTGTGGGTACCCAGATGTTTTGGTCTCCAACTCCCAGAAATTCTAACAGCTGGTAAACTGGCAGGAATTTTTGGGAGTTGTAGACCAAAACACATGGGGACCCACAGGTTGAGAACCACTACTTCAGGGGTGTTCACACTTTTTCAGCATGTGAGCTACGTATAAAACAACCAAGTCAAAATGATCTACCTACCCACTACTCAGAGAGTCATAAAAGCAAAATATTTGGAAATTTATTTCATTGGGAGCTATATAATATATTTTAAGACTGAATTCAACTAAATGTGAGTATAATAAGCCCCTTAATTTATTCATAATAATAATGGTGATAATATTCATTCAGCCTCTGCTACTACTACTACTACTACTACTACGAATAGTAACAACAACAACAGGTTCCTAGAGTAGAAGGAGACCTCCAAGTGCCATCCAGTCCAACCTCCTTCTGCCACAAGGGAAAAACACAATCAAAGCATTCCTCACAGATGGCCATTCAGCCTCTGATAATAATAAAAATAACAATGGGTTCCTAGAATAGGAGGAGACCTCCAAGGGCCACCCAGTCCAACCTCCTTCTGCACCTGGGCGACGTCGGGAGCCTGTGGGGCGGGACTGAGCCTTCCACCCTGCCTGTGATCTACCAGGATGACATACGCGATTGTCACGATGCACGGACTTGACCGGCCCCTTAATCACACACACAGAGACGGACTGAAGGCTAACTACTTTATTGTATATAAAAACAGTTCAAAAGGTATATTGTCCATAAAGATAGCAAAAGCAAATCCAAAGGCAAAAGGCAATCAAATGTCCAAAACAACTTGGTGAAGCATCCAAAAGACTTGGCAAGGCTCCGCACAGCAAGGCGGATTCAGGAACAAGGCAAGGTACGAGAAGCAAGCCAAGACTTGGTAACCCACTAGCCAATCTAGCTCCGTGGACCAGCTTCGCTTCACGTCTGCTCAGAAGAGACGTGGCCGAAGTACTGAGGATCCTTTCCCACGGATCCTATACTTAATCTTTCTGCCGAGGTCCCCGACGCTCTAGGCTTCGTCGTCTCCAATCTCTGCTGACGGACCTCGGCCTGTCTAGGCTATGGTACCAGCCCCTCCTGCTAGTCTCGATGTCCTGTCTCCTATCGAAAGCACGGCCTTGCCTCCCAACATCTGCTGCCCTATCTCCGTGAGAGCTCTCTTCCCTAGATTCTTCCCAGCCGCTCTCTTCCATGTTTTCACTCAAAGGATCCTGTGAACCTCTCCCCCCTGGCCGTTCATAAGTTTTGCTATCACTGCTTTCCATTTGCACCTGGTTATCTGTCTCGGCGTAAGGGTCAGGCCAACCTTCATCCCAAGCCAAGCTATCTGTGGGAGAAGGAGGCCCAGTGATGGGAAACTCTCCTTCTGCTAACCCTTCTAAATCCTCTTCAGAATCCATCTCCGCTGCTCCAGGCCCCAATGCCAATGGGACCCCCGGTCCTGGCCCCTGCCCCCCAGGCACAAACGAGAACTGCTGTGCTACAGCGATCTACCAGTAGATCGCGATCTACCTAATGAACACCCCTGCACTACTTAGATTGTAAAGTTTGAAACTTGGTCTCTTATTTCACCATCAAATTCTCTCAATGGCTATACCTCAAATATTAGAGAAGATTTAATTTTAGCTAAGTATTTAGTTACAAAATTCTCATGATTAAGTGGATCTTCTCCATTTGGCTTTAACCATTGGTTTAAGTGCCATGTTCCTTTCACTGCTAATTGAGCCTTATTTTACGATATTTCTTTGTTGACAAAATGAGGGGAAATCCTTTGTGTGCAGTACTACATATCTTGGAAAAAGAGCATGCAAATGAAGTAAAGAGCTAACATTTCTCTTACAGAAATTAAACATTGACTAGAAATTTGGTGGGATCACGATCAACCTGACTAAGCTGATAAAGAATACAATTTTATCTGTGAATTTATAAGTCAGTGGTTTTTTTATATAAAAAAATGCTTACATGGGCACTTTTTAAAATGAGCAAGCACTGTATTTCCTTTTCTCTTCAGTGCATCACTTGTCTTTTTCTCTTTCTCCCTTTCCTTTCTTTATTTTTTCCTTTTTTCCCTTTTTCCTTTTCTTTTCTTTTTTACAAATAATGATTTATGCAAAGTCACCGAGACAGCTATTGCTTCTATTGTGGAGTTTATTATCTTCAAGATGAACAGACAAGTCATTAAGCTCTTATAGAAGGATTAGTGGAAAGAGAGATCAGTGCATTGTGATTTTCTGGTTACATGGTTCAATACAATGATGCTTTAAGGAAGTAAAAGCCAATTTTAGCACTGTCATTATGGGACACTGTATGTCATCAATAGGCAGTTATAAATATTAGAACTGATAAGAGTTGCCTCTCAGTAAAGGGACCTTTCTATCATGCGCCAGCTGAGAGAATAACACTGGGGAATTATTTATGAAAAGTATTCTGTTCCTGATTTTATCTTTCATCTCACCTAAAATATGAGGGGTGGGTGGGTTTGAGATACATCTTTGAATCTCAAAGGAATAGGACAAGACATCTCCTTTTATAGCGGGTTCTTTTTATGTCATTGTGTTTGCATTCAACATTAATCTATCATAAAGAAATAGTTTTAAAATACATAACCAAGTTAATTAACCTGTTCCTAACAAGAGAGGCTATGTGCGTCATTCGTGAGAGTCATAGGCTATGCTTATCTCTTGCTCTCTGGAATATATAGTTTGCATTCCACACAGGAATGGCTCAAATCATTTTGTTGCCTGAGGCAGGGCAGCAAATTGCATTCTTCCACCCAAAATCACAGGACTGAATCTTATTGATTAGCGATGACTGAAGGAAGGAGTCAACACATATGTAAATTCCACTGATATAATGGAGCCACTCCCAGATGAGACTTACAAAAGAATCCAGGCCATGATTCGGAGCATTCAAGGCCATTTTGACCATTACTACTATTTCCTCCTCCTCCTCCTCCTCCTTTTCTCCATTGCTTTTATCTCAGAAACCAAGATTTAAAGCATGAGACAGAAAATAATATAAGCGACACACACTTTCTGTACCTTGGCAAGAAAGGGAATTATTAAGCAGATTGTAGTAGATTTCTAGTTTCCAAAACTACCATCTTGCTGCGCGGGCATCATGGTGCACATGAATGTTTTGGCAGATGCTCTTAAGAGTATCAATAATGCAGAAAAGCGCGGAAAGCGTCAAGTTCTCATAAGACCGTGCTCTAAAGTAATTGTCCGGTTCTTAACTGTGATGATGAAGCATGGCTACATAGGTGAATTTGAGATCATTGATGACCACAGAGCTGGAAAGATTGTTGTTAATCTCACAGGCAGACTCAACAAGTGTGGTGTGATCAGCCCCAGATTCGATGTCCAGCTGAAAGATTTGGAAAAGTGGCAGAACAACCTGCTACCTTCACGTCAGTTCGGATTCATTGTGCTGACAACTTCAGCTGGCACCAAAACAGACATAAGGGGCTACTTAGCAGTATTTTGTGTGGTTCCCCAAGGAAATTATTTGTTCCCAACCCTGTCCTTCCCTTGCAAAGCGGTGGCGTGGCACCTTTCCCACCCAAGCAGCCTGCCCTAGTCCCTTTCCCTTCATGTACCCGGCTCGCAATAAGCCCACGAGGCATGCACAGCCCTTTTTAAAGGGCAATGGCTGCCACGCCAAAACCCCACCCCTCACAATGTGGTTTCCCCTCATTGGCTGGTAGCAAGCATATCAACATGCAAGCAGCTGCTTGCCTCCAAAGGCTGATTAATTTCCGATTCACTTCCTGAATTGGAAAAAAAGATGGCAACAGTGGCTTCAAAAGGGCAAGGATACTTCCAGCTTCCCAAATCAAAAAGGGATTTATTCTAATATTAATCCGAATAATGAAGATTCCGAATGAACCTACCCATGTCACACACACACACATATTAAAACAGCTATTACCAAGAATACAAGACAACAACAATGGCTCTCAAGCATAAAGGAAGCAACAAGCAATTATATAAATTTTATTGTAACTGCAAGAAAATCTGATAAAAAACAACTGTGCAATTTTCAATGTCGTTTCACATTTTGGGGGTCATTCTGCACAAAATTCACATTTTGTTGTTTTGCACAAAACAGTATTTTTAATATGGAGTTGACTGTGCAGAATATAATAACCCTGTACAGAAATAGTAAAGGTTGTTTCCTGAGCAGAAAATCAACCAGTTACAGAATCTTGTGTGTAAGGAACAGCTTTCTTTGTTCAGTAGGGAATATCTTGCAGCACAACTATTTTACAAAGAATAAGCATAAAGCCCAAAGTTTCTCAACTTTGAAAAGCGTGGCTTAGACCATTTTTTGGGAATATTTTCAATTACAGCATGTCACGTTCTTGCTCCAGCATTGTAAATGTCATTTCCTAATTGGTTCTAGCATTTAAAGCATGGAAAAAGTTTAACAAACTGCAAAAAGTTTGTTTTTGTGAGACACGCTGCAGCACATTTTGCTGTAATTGAGTCTCAACAGTGAAAACAACAGGGTGCGCTTGTAGCATGTGCAGATGAAACAACGTGATGCAAAGTGTCATAGCAGTTGGGTAATAATGACAGCTCTGGCCAGAGCATATCCTCATGAGAAAGTTTGAAAAGTTAGTTATTATAGAGTTTAAACCTTGTAGGTATATCTATAAAATGCCTGTAAACTGGGCTGATGAAAAATGTTTTTGATGTTGTCTCTAACTACAGGGATTTTTTTAAAATATAAAAAATTAAAAATTTCTGCTGAAACACTACAAAATTTATTACTAAATCATTTTGATGTCATCCCTTCTGAGTATGTCACTGGGTACTGAGTGCACTCCATGCATCTCCCCAGTGAGGCTACTGTGGAGGATAGTCATTCATTGGCAGCATTGGATTTAGACTCATTCAGCAGTATTGTCTGTTTATGTCTGATCTGGCTACAGTCGTCCATGCTCTGGTCACATCCCGAATAGATTACTGCAACACACTCTACGTGGGGCTGCCTTTGAAGACAGTTCAGAAATTACAACTCGTCCAATGGGCGGCAGCCAGACTACTAATGGGAGCTACATACAGGGAGCATACCCCCCCCCTGTTGTGTCAGCTCCACTGGCTGCCTGTCCAATTCAAAGTTCAATTCAAAGTGCTGGTTTTGACCTTTAAAGCTCTATACGGTTCTGGCCCAGCTTACTTGTCTGAACGCATCAGCCTCTATGTCCCACCTCGTAATTTAAGATCATCCGGGGAGGCCCTGCTCTTGCTGCCGCCAACTTCTCAAATGCGGTTGGTGGGGACGAGGGAGAGGGCCTCCCTCGGTGGTGGCTCCCCGCCTGTGGAATGCGCTCCCTATGGACATACAATCAACCCATCCCTCCTAGCATTCAGGAAAAAGGTAAAATCTTGGCTGTGGGACCAGGCGTTTGCACATTAGCACAACAGCACTTTAGATGGGGATTTTAATGGAAGTTGAAGATAGGGCTCAATGTTTTTATGAACAAAATATTGTTTTAACTTAAGGAATGACTGATGTATTAATGTTAATTGTATTTTAATGTATTTTAATGCTGTGTGTTTTTGTTTTATAGTGTATTTTATTGTTGGGGTTTTGCCTTTTGTTACTGAGTATGATGTGGCATCAGGGTAGAAATGTTGGAAATAAATAATAAATAAATATGTATGAGGAAGGGGTTTCAGGCTCAGGTAGAAAAACTTCATGGACTGGCCTTATAGTGAAATTAGATTTAAAAAATCTTAAAATTTGGATTTAAGGAAAACAGTGGGCTGTAGTGTGTGTGGGAGTGCCTTCATACCTTTCTTGTAGGTTTCTGGGGAGTGTGGCAACTGGCAAGCTCTCTAGCGAGGCAATACTTCTCATTTCTGAAGCATAAGGCATTTGCATAATATTGTTTGAAAGTATTTGCTCCCTTTGAGTTGTAAATGTTATTCTGGGATAGTGAACTTTATGGATTTGAATGGATTATTATTACATGAGATTTGTTTTATTTTGTTTTGTCTATCCTCTTAAGAATAATGTGAGACTTTGCTTTTGTGTATTGTTTTTGATGGATCATAGTGCTTTTCTTTTTTTTAAAAAAAACCCCCATTATATTACTACTCTTTCTCTCTCTCTCTTTCTCTTTCTCTTTTTAGCACTGAAAACATTCCCAGTAAAATCCTGTTTAAGAACCTGCATGAAACTGCCATCAAGCATATGCATTTCCAGATTTATTTATCTTATTGCAATGTGAACCTCTATTACCATGTGTACCCTTTAAAAACGTCTAGAATATAAAAGTCTTTACCATTTTGGTGGTTAGCTATTTTATGTTTCAGCTTTATAGAATCATATCATACTTTGTCTAACTCCCCTTTATAATTATTAGCAAATCCTAAATGACAAGAGTTCATTTCTTGACACCTTGTATGACAGCAAGCAATATAGGTATGTTTCTTCTTCCAACTGAATTGCTTGCAATATAGACTAATTGGCATACTAATTGACTTCTACAATAATTTAGGTTTATGGTTTATTGTTTTTAAGGTTGTTAGGTAGCATGCATTTATCTACTAGCAGGCAGCAGGTATTACATTTTTCAAAAAGGCTAAAATTACTTTAATTGTATTACGGGAGTAATATACTGGGGCACCACTTAAGATTTCAGTGGAGTGAGGAGACAAAGTGATTCCGCGGTGTTGGGATAAGAATTTAAAACAAGTTGAAAGACCTACTCAAGATTGAATTGCAAGAAAGCATTGTTATTTGTTTCGTCTACATTCTTTTTCTTCTATATCAGCTAGTGAAATGTCACCATGCCCTGTGTGTGGAAGGAAAGCCAGTAGATGTGTGTGTGCAGAGTTGGGATGCGTACAAATACAATACATATAGGACAGCCCTTACTACATGAATCCACCATTCCACATCAGCATAGATAATGGATGCATACTGGGTTGAACACCTTCAATATTGCATCTCTCTCCAACAGTGCAATCTTGTCATTATGCCACAATCACAGTTCCACACACCTACTGTACATAATCCTGCTACTGCATTTGCGCTATTATTTAAATTTTAGTGTAATTGTGCAATCTTAGCATTAAAAATGAAAAACCCAAAGATATGTTGAGAGCATAATCAGGAGGTATTGATGTGCTTTACTCATCAATAGTTAAGGACTGGATAATTTGGGGGGGGGGGTAGGGAAATTGGCAGCAGGATGTCTACCTTGTGTCTAAGAAAGACTGTAGCTTGTGTTGAATGTTTGTGAGACAAACAACATTTGAAGAATAGTTTTATTTCATAGGCTCTGCTTTCAGCCCATATGCTATCACAACCCAAGATATCTGGTGGCTTCCTATCAGTTGGTCCTAACTTAACTGTATTCTCAAAAATAGGTTGAATACAATGGATAGTTTTTATGAAAGTTGAGGTCAAAATACAGAGAGGATTCACTGCCATACAGACAAGCAAACCACCCACCACTGACTACAGACCTCATCAGATGGGTGTAGGGCGTTGTTTCTATGTGCTGTGAAAGCAGAGCCCTACACCCATCTTCAGGAGTTAGCGCAACTCCAAACAGCCTTAAGATTTGAATCCATCACTCCATGTTCTAGCAGCAGTAAACAAGTTTACTCCATCTTCAATATGTTATCCTTTTACGTATTTAAATGAGGCTATAATGTCCTCACTTATCTCCTCCAAGTTAAGCATACCTGCTCCTTATATTGTTTCACTTCCAGACCTTCGATCATTTTGCTCTTCCTCCTCTAGATACTTTAAATATTTTCCCTGAACTGTGGTGTCCAAAACAGTATTCCTGGTGGTCCTGTAAATTAGCAAAGAATTACTGGAAAGATATTCGCCCTGAGCCGCCCTGGGTCCCCCGCCCTCCCGGGGGTTGAGAAGGGCGGGTTAGAAATACAGTAAATAAATAAATAAAATATTCAAAACAGAATTGAGAAAATACTTGACATAAGAATCCAACTGAAACAGGAATACTTTCTATTGGGCATTACAGACATTGAATTGTAATTGACAGAAATAAAGATAACACTCTTCAACTACCTTGTAACTGCAGCTGGAATAGTCTACACGCAAACATGGAGAATGAAAGAAATACCATCAATTGATCAATGGCTCATGAAAATAGCAGAACTAATGAATATGGACAAACGAACTCAGTTACTTACAAATTATAGCAACAGTCCTATAAAGGGTTGGATTTGACATTATTTAAAAACTACTTGAAAATGGAAAGATTAAAATGAGACTATACTTAAGAGAAGAACAATGTATTTATTTATTTATTTACAGAATTTATATACTGCTTTTCTCACCCCTGGGGGATTCAAAGCAGTGTGCACACAAAATTCAGTGCTTTACAAACGTACAAAATTTAGTGCCTTTAAAAAATGGAATACAACTATTCCTATCTGGAAGACTGCAGAAGAGGGTGAGCAGAAATGGAAACAGAAACAGAATAAAGACTATATAATCATGATGAAGAAGATTGGAAGTGAACCAACCCATCCCCCCCAACTTTCCCTAATTTGTTTCCCTTGATATTCCCTGTTGTTTTTATTTAGTTTTTTTCCTCTTTTTTCTTTCTTAGGTTCTTTTTCTTTTCTTCTGTCGTGGATAGCAGCCCCAGTTTTTTATTAAATAATTCCTTCCTTTTCACTGTGCTCCCTCTATTTATGATAGTGTATAAATATCTTTGCTAATATACATATATATATTTAAAAAATAGAGTGTTACTATTACTTCCTTTGATCTAGAGACACTAGGCTCCTATTCATGGAACCTTGGAGCCGAGGCACAAGATCTCTCTGGTGAATAATTCAAATTGCCTCTCCTTAAACTGAAGATCCCAGATTCCATCTGGCGTTGCCTTGGCACTTAAGGTGGAATATGGTGCTGTAGCTGAGAAAGGGCACCCGCCGTGACAATTTCCAGTCAGAATAAGTGTAGTTGAAATCCTGTGTAATGCATATATTTTACACTCAAAGTTCAAGCTAATGCTGAGTTCATTACTCAAGTGGAGTAGTCAGAACCCTTTAGCTTCCATTCACCTCAGGCCAACCAATTACATCGCCCCCATAAGCTTTATTGACCTTCAGATCTGACTCATCAGGCTGCTTAAATCCATGAGGCACCAAAAGCAATGCTTAAATAACATTAAGACTGTGCCACATACTGATAAAAGACAGGAAGTTCCAAATTATCGCTGACACTGCCCTTTTGACTTGCACTTGAGGAAAAAGAACAAAAGATGTCATCATGTGAATTAATAAGTACCGTCTTGGCTTTCATTCTACTTTATGAAAATCCTCGGATACTGGTACCATTGCTCTCTATCTTTATAGAAATAATTACAACATTGTTTGCTTATCTGTATGTTTCCAAAATACATAATGTATTCTAAACAGGGGTGGGTGAAAAGTTCATTTTTTTGCTTTGCTTAGAAAAGAAAGAAAAGTATTTTATTAGTCATATTTTGTAAATATCTACATTCTGACCAATCTTGAAGCAGCAGATAAAAATAACATTTTTAAACTTTAAAACAGTTCAGCATTTAAAGCAAAGAAAATTTAATAACAAAAATAATTTTAATAAGTGAAAACTGATGAAGGCTATATATATTTCACAAAAAATTAATATGGAAAAAACAAAATGGGTAGGTTTGTTTATATAGCCAAAACAGAAGCATCCAGACCAGACTTCACACAAGCCACATTGTTCTCAGTTCAACATTTTGGGACAGTTGAAAATTCAGGCAGCTGTGATAAGGGCTTTGAGCAACATCTCAATGTTTAAAACTATGGTGCATATTGACTGTTGATAACAGGCATTAAATACCAGAATTATCAGTGGTCACATTGTGTAAAGCACTAAAATCTACTACCTGACTATCAAACAAAGCTGGGATCACATTATTAACTACTAGACTTGTGCTAAAATTTCTAGTCTCAGAATTCAGAAGAAAATTGGAAGTTTTTAAAGTTGGAAGTCATATCTGATGCATTTGCGTGGCCCACACCAAATATTTTGGTATCAAAACTTACCCCATACCTTTTCATTTTAGTTTTGTAAATCTTGAAAGGCTGCCTCTCAAAGTCAGCTTGATTTTCATGGCAGGCAAACCATTCCTTTGTAAATCCCATTCCTTTGTAAATCGCCATGAGAAGCAGGGAAGGAGGGAGCAGTGTTTTTTGAGAACAGCACAGACCTCCAGGAAATGTAGTTTGGGAACAGAAGAGCTATATGCCAGAGGATTCAAAAGGCCCTGTCCTAAACTACATTTCTCATAATGCATCAGCATCAGAAAGCACCAATCAAGATAGGGGAGAGAGATATTTGGCCCTCGCCAACAACAGCCATATGCAAAAAGGAGGACTGACTCTGTACTGGGAAGAAATCCCTAAATGGGTGGTCCTTGGGAGTCCCAACTCAATTGGGGGGGAGGGTGTTGGATGGTGCCCTTCTGCCTGAAAGAAGGGGGTTGGTCTAGATGACACTTGATGTTATATTACTATGATTGTTGTTCCTGGGTTATAAATGTCACTTCCTTATTGCTTCTGTCATAGAAACGTGGGGAAAGTTTACTGAACTGCAGACGACTTTGTCTATTTCGGAGACACATTGTGCTATAGCACATTTAACTATAGTTTCTTGTTGCTTCTCCACCAATTTAACAAAGTGTGTGCCACAAAAACAAAGTTCCTGGAGTAGAACAACAGCTTTCAAAGTAAGAGTTATACAGGAAATAACACTTTCAAACCAGGAGCAGATTTTCTTTATTATTAAAATATGTTGCTTATTTAAAAAATTCAAAATTCGTCAAAAATCCATGGATAAGTGAAATATTCTGAAATTTGATGTGAAATTTGGTAAATGTGTTCTACCATTGTAGCAAGTGTTTTATTTTGCCAATATTCAAACACTGTAGAAATATTTAGAGAAGTTCTTATAGTACTGCATGTCAACTGGGCTAAAATTAATGTACTTACTGTTTATATGTGTTTTATTGATTGTATTGTTTTTATTTGCTGCTGTGTTGTTTTTTATTGCTGGGTTGTTGGGCTTGGCCTCATGTAAGCCGCCCTGAGTCCCTTCTGGGAGATGGTGGCGGGGTATAAATAAAGGTTAATAATTAAAAAATAATAAATTTTAAGGATTTGTTTTTGTTTGATGGTTGCTTCCTTATCCCTCCAAAAAACAAGTTCCACAAAGCAATTCTCAATGTCCCCACAAAGTGGCTTAAAATGATTTTTTAAAGTAAAAAAAATCAGCTGTAAAAATGTAGGAGACATAAAGCAGAACAAAATACTAAAGGGTCAGCAGTAAAATCCTCAAAGCTAATAAAGCTGTGGGTAATAAAAACCTTGATATTTGTTTTAAGTCAGTTTTGTATCGGCAACACTGACAGTGCTAATGGCACAGCTGTAAAGGGCACTTGGGGGCCTTCTTTTGGTAAGAGAAAGATAGGGAGCCATGAGTCCTAGAGAGTTGATGGGTTGTCGCAATCTATTGTCGAGGAGAACGGATTACTAGATTCATGGCTTCTTACTAGACAAAACTGTTTGCAGCAGATAGAATTTATCCTGAAAAGTTGCTGCATTCTGCTTGCTGGCACAAAATGCTCTCTAACGCTCCATCTTTCAGTGGCTGGCAGGTACTTAAGAAAGGGAACAGAAAGAGAACCAGTTTACGCTTATGGGTCCCAAACCTCAGTCACTATTACAGTTTCTTGGAATGCTTAAAAGATCTTTTTGTCCAAAATAGAATATTGCATGGACCCCCAGGGGACAATTCGTCATTCCCCAGCCTCCAGGTATGTCATCAGCATGATACAATACTCAGGAAATCTAATGCTTTTTTCTTGTGGGGTGGAGGCATTCCCCCCTTCCCTCTCCCGTCTCCTTAGTATTTTTTGGTGTAACTGTTTGTCAGCATGGCCATTATCATTGCAAACGTGTCCAGTGTGACACATCTCAGGGAGGAAATTCTAAAAGAAAAGAATGATATCAAACAGAGTCTGTAAAACTGGAATGTATTACTTTGTGCCTTTTCACCAATTTTCTAGTGGAAGTCTGGATTGCTCCTGGAGTATGTTGACTAGGAAAAGTATTTGTGCTTTGCGGCCAAATTTACAAACACAGATTTGGACTCACATGTTGTTTACATACTTAAAGAAAACAATGAATAATTTGAACACTTTTCTTCCCGCTCTGTATTTTTTGCAGATTATTCACAGTTTAGGACTTATTCTGTACAAAATTGTACTTTTGTACTGAATAAGTCCTTTTTCCATAGAAAAGGCTGTTTTCTGCACAGAAAATTCTTTTTACCATCTAAAAATCCCATAAGTGCATTTTGTGCAAAATAATTTCTGAACTGCAAATATCCTCATGAATCCAAGACTTCTCAGGGTTTCTGAACACACAAGAATACAGTTTTCAAGTATGGGGTGGGAATTAAAATATTCTTGCCATTTCTAAAAGCTAGTGACTAAATCCCACTCAATATGATAAACAGAAATAGAACAAATACCGTTCGAATCATGCTGCAAAGGGTCTTTAGATGTTCTTCATTTAAACAAATAAGGGTTCATTAAATGTAAATCTGCCAAATTAATGAAAATATTTGCACCAGCAATTTAATGTGAGGCAGTATTCTGGAGAATTTTACCTATTGAATACTTGCCCATTAGCCATCATAGTCTGAAGCAGTGTTTCCCAACCTTTTTTGAGCTGAGGCACACTTCTAACATTTAAAAAATCCTGGAGCACACCACCAACCAAAATGACACAAAATGACACTCTAACACAGTAATACATATAGTTAACTGACCTTGAGTTTTGGAGTTGTAGTTCACCTACATCCAGAGAGCAATCTGGACTCAAACAATGTTGGATCAGGACCGCGCCTGGCTGGCATGCGGAGGGGAAATGGCTGAAGGAGGCGGCGCCCTAGCCCCTTCTTCTTCGCTGCCGCTGCCCGGCCCTTCCTCCTCCTCCCCCAAGCAGCAGCAGCAGGCAGGAGGGGAAGAAAGGTGGGGAGACGTTTTCGCGGTACACCAGATGATCCATCACGGAACAGTAGTGTGCCGAGGAACAGTGGTTGGGAAACACTGGTCTAAAGGACCAGGGAAGTTTAATGTGAATGTAAATCTCTCCGTATTTTATCCTTGTAGATGAGAATAAAATATTTCTTTTTTAGGGAAAGTTTTCAGAAGGACTAATGGAATGGAGTATCATTGGTCCACCTCCTACTTTTGCAGGTAGCTCATGGTCAGAACTTGAATTTCAGAGAAGTGGACAAAGGACATGTGGTTTCCAGTGGCTACTGATTTTAGAAGATAAAGGCTCGGTGAACATTAGTCCTAGAAAAAGCCTTTAACACTCTCTGGGTATATCTGCACTGTAGAATTAATGCAGCTTGACACCACTTTAGCTGCTATGACTCAAAACAGTAGAATCCTAGGATTTGTTTAACAAGACCTTCTCTGGCAAAGAGTGCTGGTGCCTCACCAGACTACAAATCCCAGGATTCCATAACATTGAGCCATAGTAGTTAAAGTGGTGTCAAACAACATTACTTCTCTAGTCTCTAGTATAGAAGGGTGCTCTGTCTCCTAAGTACTTGGATGTTGAGGCTGGGTGAGAAGGGGATGAATTTATAAATATGGATAAATCATATAGCACAGTTTCTACAGTCATCCTCTTTTAGACTATTGATAGGGAGATAACAAGTCTTTAAAAAAGCAGCCATTATATGAGGAAATAGCTGTTGTGTTTTCTTCATTTGCTAATTTCACAGTCAGAAATGTTGGTATGAGGAAACAGCTCATCGGCTGGCTTCCATTCCCATTTTCTCAAAATTGCACGTTTCCAAGAAATGTGCACATAAGTTATACAAATGTGTGGATTTCTCACTGGTATCTTAGATTTTACTAGGCATACTTTTATCTCTTTACTTGTATTCATGAAATATGGAATGATAGGAAATACATTATTTTTTCTACTAAATAATACAACCAACGTCTCTTAGGTTTTTTTATTTTAAAAAAGGTAGTACTTAATGTATATTGACAGGTCCACAATGAATTTGTGTTAAAACAGTAATAATTCTTTAACGCACAAATTATAATTGCATTTGCTCACATTCAATCCTTGTTACATTTGCTTGGCTTTTCCTCTGTTGTCTCACCACTGTTGTAATTTCAATTGCAATTTTCTCAGGTCAGAAATGTGCCTGATTTGCTTTTCTTATATTGTAAAGCACCTTGCTTATCAATTATATTATATAATAATAGTAAGAAGTCAAATGATATTTCCTATATATCCACTCTATTATTAGATTGTGCATTAATGGTGCAATTGTTTACACTTTACCTTTACTTTAAGAGTTTCCAGTAGCAGTTGGAAACCCTAGTCTTTGTCCGGATTATGAGGAAGGGAATGGGGCTGTCACAAAGGATTCTTTGTGCTTCAAAAACTGATGATTCTGTAGATCTTCTCAAATGTAGGCATTTGTCTTAAATTCTCCTAAGGCTACTGGGAGGAAGTTGTGGATGAGCAGATGAAAGCCAACATGAAAAATGGTACCTGCAGAGGTAGGCCCTATTCTGCTTGTACTTTGTCTGCCCTGAACAATTCCATTTTGATGCTGAAAGTGAAAGATGACATGGTGGTTTCAAAATGGACTTCCTAGAGTTTGATCCAAACAAGAACACTTGTCAATGACGCACCCTGCAGACCAATCCATTTATGTTTTTTTAAAAAGTGGAACACTCCCCCACCCATCGGAAGAGCAATGCTTTAGTAGCAAACATTTCAAACTGTGAGAATGTAAGAACAAAGCTTCTATTAAACATCTATATATATAAAAAGAGAGTCGTCGTGGGATGGTTGTTATGCACGGCCAAACTATACGCCCCAGAAACACAAATCCCACGAAACACATTCCCCCAGACCACGAGGTACATACATGGCACAAAAAACCCACCTCCCTACCTTGCAACCCCCCAAAAAACAGCCCCCCAAAACCGCCCATTGCCTCCCGTTCTGCGCTGGCCGTGAGCGCTGGAGAGGGGGAGAGCAATCGCGCAGGCGCACTCCGACCCCCCCAACCCCCCAACCCATCCCATCACCCTCTCTCCCCACTCACTGGGACCTTCGCAGCCACACCGGCGGTGCCCTAACCACCTCCTCGCCATCCTCACCCGTGCCTGCACGTCCCCGGTCCCAGAGCAGCTCTGGGGCGCCGCACTACACTTTCCAGAAACCTCCGCATAAACTGGAAGTGGCCATGCGGGGCCTTCTGGGAAGTGTAGTCTGAAAGGCGGGACTACCCGAAAGGGGCCTGACGCCATCCAGCACAGCCAAAAAGGAGCGGGACGCCTACGACGCTGGACATGCGCGCCAGGGCGGGAGGCAGGCCCGGAGATTGGCGATCCGCCCTCCGCCGTGTCCCCAGCAGTTCCAGCGGCCGCGCCTGAAAGAAGGTAAGCTCCCGGGCTTACCTTGCTTCACGCGCAGCCGCTGCAACCGCTGGGACACGGGGCGGAGGGCAGATCGCCGATCTTCCGGGCCTGCCTCCTGCCCTGGCGCGCATGCCCAGCATCGTACGCGGCCCGCCCTTATTGGGAGAGAGAGAGAGGAGGTGAGCGAGACAGAGGGGGCTGAGACAGAGAGAGGGGGGAGTGACACAGAGAAAGACGGGGAGGGAGAGGGGGAGTGAGACAGAGAGAAAGGGGAGAGAGAAAAGGGGGGAATCAGACAGAGAGAGAGAGGAGGGAGAGAGAGAGGGGAGAGTGAGACAGAGAGAGAGGGGGAGGGGAGAGAGAAAAGGGGGGAATCAGACAGAGAGAGAGGAGGGAGAGAGAGAGGGGGAGAGTGAGACAGAGAGAGAGGGGAGAGAGAAAAGGGGGAATCAGACAGAGAGGGGGGGAGAGAGGGGGGAAGTGTACATACACAGACACATACATACACACACATACATACATACACAGACACATACATACACATACATACACACACATACATGCACATACATACACAGACACACACACAAACATACATACACACATCCATACACATACACACACAAATACATACACACATACACATACATACACAAGCACATATACATACACAGACACACATACATACACACACACACACTTACACAAACACATATACATACACAGACACACACACACACAAACACAGACACAGACACATACAAACACAAACACACACACATCCATACACATACACACACAAATACATACACACATACACATACATACACAAGCACATATACATACACAGACACACATACATACACACACACACACTTACACACACACACACACATACATACACATACATACACACACACAAACACAGACACAGACACATACAAACACAAACACACACACATACATACACATACATACACACATACAGACGCACACACAGACACACAAACATACATACACATACATACACATACACATATATACACACACAAAACACATTGTCACATCATTTCCAACCCTTACATACCCACACTTCCTCACATCTCCTAAATAGGGCACAGCAACGCGTGCCGGGTTCAGCTAGTTTAGTATAAAACACACACAAACACACACACAACTGTGTGTGTGTGCTAAACTAGTATTTCCCAAACATTTTCACCTCCGAAAAAAGGATGAAATAACTGGCATTGTAATCTTTATAAATGTTGCAAAGAAGACTGTAATGCGTAATCAAAAATTTGTTATGAAAATAATTCAACTCTTAAGATGATTCTAAAATGGCTGCTACCCCTTTGAGTGATTGTTCCTAGCTTAGTCTTTTCCAAGACTACTTTTCTATGCATCATTTTTATGAACTTGCAGAATACTTTGATTTCTCATATGAGTCACTATCAGTATGAAATTCTTCAACATAAGTTGGGATGGGGGTGGGGGAGAAAATATTCTAAAGCTCTCTTTTTTGGTGAGAATGTTTGAATGTACACACTGACAGTGAAGCATATATAAGCAATATAAGCAATATAATATAATCTATATATATATAAATCGAGTCGTCGTGGGATGTCCGTTATGCACGGCCAAACTATACTCCCCAGAAACACAAATCCCACGACACACATTCCCCCAGACCACGAGGTACAAACATAGCACAAAAACCCTCCCTACCTTGCAACCCCAAAAACAGCCCCCAAAAACCGCCCATTGCCTCCCGTTCTGTGCTGGCCGCGAGCGCTGGAGAGAGGGAGAGCAATCGCGCAGGCGCACTCCGACCCCCCCCCCCAACCCGTCACCCTCTCTCCCCACTCACCGGGACCTTCGCAGCCACACCGGCGGCGCCCTAACCACCTCCTCGCCATCCTCGCTCGTGACCACACGTCCCCGGTCCCAGAACAGCTCTGGGGCGCCGCACTACACTTCCCAGAAACCTCCGCATAAACCGGAAGTGGCCATGCCGGGCTTTCTGGGAAGTGTAGTCCCAAAGGTGGGCCTTCACGAAGGGGCCTGACGCCACCCAGCACAGCCAAAAAGGGGCGGGCCACGCACGACGGTGGGCATGCGCGCCAGGGCGGGAGGCAGGGCCGGAGATCGGCGATCCGCCCTCCGCCGTGTCCCCCACGGTTCCAGCGGCCACGCCTGAAAGAAGGTAAGCTCCCAGCCTTACCTTGCTTCACGCGCGGCCGCTGCAACCGCGGCCTGAAAGAAGGTAAGCTCCCTGCCTTACCTTGCTTCACGCGCGGCCGCTGCAACCGCGGGGGACACGGCGGAAGGCGGATCGGCGATCTCCGGCCCTGCCTCCCGCCCTGGCGCGCATGCCCACCGTCGTACACGGCCCGCCCCTTATTGGGAGAGAGAGAGGGAGTGAGAGACAGGGGGGGGCTGAGACAGAGGGGGGGGGGAAGAGAGGGGAGGAGTGAGACAGAGAGAGAGAGGGGGGGGGGGAGAGAGAGGGGGGAATGACACAGAGAGAAAGAGGGGGGGAGAGAAGGGGGGAATCAGACGGAGAGAGACAGGAGTGGGAGAGAGAGGGGGGGAAAGTGAGACAGAGAGAGGGGGGGAGGGGAGAGAGAAAAGGGGGGAATCAGACAGAGGGGGGGAAGAGAGGGGAGGAAGTGTACATACACAGACACATACATACACATACACACACATACATACACACACACACACAGGCACACAGACACATACAGACAGACACGCATACATACACATACACACACAAATACATACACATACATACACAAACACATATACATACACAGACACACACATACACACACATACATACACACACATATACATACACAGACACACACATACATACACATACATACACACACACAAACAGACACACACACACATACACACACACACACACACACATACATACACACACAAACACATACATACAAACACACACACATACATACACATACATACACACACACAGACACACAACCATACATACATACACATACATACACACATACACATATATACACACACAAAACACATTGTCACAACATTTCCAACACTTACATAACCAAACACCCTCACATCTCCTAAATAGGGCACAGCAACGCGTGCCGGGTTCAGCTAGTATAATATATAAGCAATGTTTGGATGTGTCAGGAAAGCATGGGGTGGTGTCAGCAGGAGACTAGACTCTAATCAAGAATCTAGTAGAAGCACATAGGATGAAATGCTCAAAGTAGAAATATCAAACAAGGATCCATCCACCTTCTTCTGGGAATAACAGTTGCATAAGAAGAACAGAAGTGACAGTTCCAATAGTGAGGACAGTGGATAAAGTCTAAACAGAAGCTACTGGGCAGCAGCAATTATAGAAGGTGATATTGATAGAGGATGTCTTAGATCAGTGATTTTCAACCTTTTTTGAGCCGAGGCACATTTTTTAGATTTACAAAATCCTGGGGCACACCACCAACCAAATTGACACAAGATGACACTCTAACACAGAAATACATATAGTTAATATGTTTTTAAATGTATTTATACACTCACTTAGTGTGAATGAAAGATAGCTTTCGCTGTATTGCCTCAAGCTCACCGTCTTTTCTTTTTTCTTTTGTCCACCACTCATATTAGGGCCTTCATCTGTGTCATAATTTTGTCCAGGGCCCTGTTCAGCATTTGCATTTTCCCTTCTCAAAAACTTCTCCATCACTGTCACTCGCTTGTCTTGCTGTAATCCCAAATTGCCACTGTCACTTAACGCGCAGCTGCAGCACGAACTCTAACTTTGTTTACTTAGCTGCGTCTCAGCGAATCCAAGATGGCGCGACCATAGCACTCTCGCATCACTTTTTAGGTGATGCAAGAGTGCTATGGTTCCATTTCTTAAAGGGACAGATGCACCTTATAGTTTATATATGAATGAAGTTCGAAAATAATTTCCAACGGCACACCTGATGATCTCTCACGGCACATTAGTGTTCTGCGGCACACTGGTTGAAAATCACTGTCTTAGACAACATTAGTACCCTGGAGAAGATGGAATTGGTAAACCACTTCTGAATGATGTTTAACTTTAAAGCACCACCCTGAAACATAAACAAATTAAACAAAAATAGTACTGGGTCAGAAAGTACTCACCCTATTAACGGAGAAGAGCAATGAACAAGTATGAAAAACCACGATTAAAAAAAACTTTAGAGAAAAATACATTTACCACCTTGGGCTCTTGCTGTTGCTGCTGTTGTTGTTCAGACCTCACTTAGAATATTGTGTCCAGTTCTGGGAAATGTAGTTCAGGAAAGATATTGACAAGCTCTAATGTGTCCAGAGGAGGGTGATCCAAATTATCAAAGTTCTGAAACTGTGCTTTCTGTGCTTAGGAAGATGGCTATTTTTAGTTTGGAAATGAGAAGGTTAAAAGGAGACATGATAGCATGTTTAAATCTTGAAAAAATGTCATATTGATGAAAGAGTAGGCTTGTTTTCTGTTGCTCTAAAGCACAGGCTCTCAAAGTTTTAAAGTCATGGAGCCCTTTTTAAAGCAAAAGTTTTGTGTGGGCCCCCAAGAAATATTTATATATTATATTTTATTAGATATGATGTATATATATCAGGCATGGGCAAACTTTGGACACGGGGGCCACATTGCATTTTAAAATTTGACAGACAGGCCGGGCCAGTGGCAGATGGATTGAGAGTGTTTATGTGAACTAATTGGGGAAAAATTGAACAAATTCCTATGCACACTGCACATATCTCGTTTGTAGTGCAAAAGAAGGGAAAGAAGTAAAGAAATAAAGAACAATAAAAGGTAAAGGTAAAGATCTTCCCTTGACATTAAGTCTAGTTGAGTCCAACTCTGGGAGGGTGGTGCTCATCTCTATTTCTAAGCCATAGATACCTCGAAAGTCATGGGGCTGCATGGAGCACTGTTACCTTCCCACTGGAGCGGTACTTATTGATTTGCTCACATTTGCATGCTTTCAAACTGCTAGATTGGCAGAAGCTGGGGCTAACAGTAGGAGCTCACCCCGCTCCATGGATTTGAACCACTGACCTTTTGGTCAGTAAGTTCAACAGCTCAATGGTTTAATCTGCTGTGTCACCGGGTGCGTAAACAGGGAAAGGGGTCTGAGTGGACAGGGTCAAGGGTTTGGGTGGCAAGGGGGCACAAAGGGTGCACCCAAAAAAGGGTCTGGGTGGTGAGAGGGCACATGGAAAGGGGCTGGGCAGCATCAGAGCAAAGGGAGAAGGGTCTGGGTGTGAGGGGGTACACTGGGTAAAGGTTTTGGGAGTGTATTGGTGAAGGAGTGGAGAGAAAAGAGTCTGGGAAGTGCAGGGTGAAAGGAAAGGGATATGGGTGGTGGGAAGGATGGGCGAAAGGTCTGTGCGCTTGGAGCAGAGAGGGAAACACAGAGCCCCTTGGTATGCATCACAGAGCCCCAAGGGCTCTGCGGAGCACACTTTAAGAACTGCTGCTCTAGAGATTAGGACATGGAGCAATGGTTTCAAACTGCAGGAAAAGAGATTCCACCGGAATATCAGGAAGAACTTCTTTATGATAAGAGCTGCTAATCCGTAGAATACACTGCCTTGGAGTGTGGTGGAGTCTTCTTCTCTGAAAATCTTTAAACAGAGACGGATGGACATCTGTCCAGAGCACTTGGACTGTGTATTTATTTTATTTATTTTCTAAGCCATCTTTCTCTACAGCGGACTAAAGGTGGCTGACATACATAGAACATAAAACCATCAACTTATATTTGTTTTATTGTGTTTTATTGTGTTCTTATCCTGTGATTTCACTTTTGTAAGTTGCCCCGAGCCACACTGGGAGTGGCGACTGATAAGTGTGAATAATAAAATAAAATAATAAATAAACTTAAAACAGATATTCCATAATAATGAATTTTCAAAGGCTGGGAAGATAATACAGGTTTTTCAGTTCTTTACAGTGGTCAATTAATGTTGATGTGCGAAAGCAATAAATCTGCTTACTAAAAGTCAGGTTACCCAGGTTCAAAATTCCCTCTGAGAAGGTTTTTTTATATATATAAAGTGTGCTCAGTAAGGAGTAGGTTTGTTTGTCCATCTCTATTGTGAAAATGCATTTGCATTGTGTTCACTGTGCCAAGCTTTCTTTTTATGTTACGTCTATCTTCTCCCTCTGCCTAAAACCTGAATAAATCTGGAGTTTCATTATCTCAGGATTTCCAAAAGAAAACATATTGCAATGCAAAGTCTTAACAATCGGCACTATTTAAATAATTCTGCCCTTCTGTCATTATTTTCCTCTTGTTCACCTTCTCCCTTGACATTAATGTCCCCTTTGCTATATAGTTGGGCACAAAAGATATATTCCCACTTCATCTCCTGCCTTTGTTCTTTCAAGCATTTGATTTCTTTTTCTTTTTTTTAATCTTAACTTTTTATAAGATTTTTGTTTCCTATTTGGATTTCTCATTTTAGATGGATAGTATCTAAATGCAAATACCCAAAAGAAAACTGCGTAAAAGTGAAGTAAAATATTCCAGTGAAGGGAGCTGAGCGTATTGAATTAGTTTGCACATAAACTTAGTACTGGATAAACAAACACCTAACAGTAATCCTTGGTAAAAAGAGATTATTTTGTTTTTAAGCCACATGTAAATTCCTTTCTCTCCCCCTTTCCCCATCCATATATTTTTCCCTATTTTTATAGATATAATAAAATGTGATAGTATTATTTAAAAAGAATCCACCAGACCAGCATTTTACACCATCTTCTGGGGATTCCTGAATTTATTTATTTTTTTGGAAATTCCTCATCAATACTAAAAATCAATTTCAGTGCAGAAAAGTTTGCTTTCTGTTATTAGCTCTCCTTTCCCACAGTTTATGAGAGTGGTTTATTGCATGATTACCCCTTCCCTAGCTCCCCAATCCTCTAATGGTCCCATTAGGTTCTGTTCTGCTTTGATGCTGGCATGCCAGAAATAAAGTTACATCAATGGGTCAGATCCTCTCCCTCTCTCTCTCCACCCCATTACTATTCTAAAGCCATCTGTTTTCTGTTTATTATAACATTGCATTTGGGTTTTTGGGGTTTTTTTGTAATTGAAAAAAATGCTCTAAAACAAAAACAAAAAGAGTTTCAAGAGAAGACAGGGTTGCAAGGGTATGTGGAAGTAAGATTGCGAGACCTCAAACTGTCATATCAGCCCAATTGTATGATTGAAAAGAGGGGTGGTGTTGCAAATGTGCATCAAATGCAGTGGAATATGTATCCAAAGCTGACATGAGACTTTAATAAGGTAGTGCCTAATTTCATTTGACTACAGTGGAATAAAAGATTTTTGTGAGATAAAACCCAAAGATGAAGTTGAGACATTAGGAGTAAGGTGGGAAGTTTGCAATCCAAGGCCTAATTTCATTTGGCCAACAGTGTGCTCTAGCTCTACAGACAAGCGCCTTTCTCAGGGCATTGCTTTCTCAGTGGTGGTGCCCTACAGTTCTAGCTCTACAGACAACTTTCTCAGAGCATTGCTTTCTCTTACAGTTCATTTGTAGGAGTACATGAAAGATCTATAGAAAATGTGCAGGGGTACAAAGACAGAGATATGCAATCTTTCATTGCTGTTATATCTGTCCACATGTCTTTGGATTCACCATTTAGGTGCTGTGTCCAACCAACAGCATCAATTCTACTCCAACTTCCTGTTATAGAATGTGTCTGAAAAGGTTCTCAACCATTTATGGGTTATATAAGAATATCCCAAAATTGTCATTTAACTGCTGATATGGAAAATGTCTGGAGGCCTCTTAGTTGATTTTTGTTAAATTTTACTTCTAGGCCATGAAGTCATGTAATCACTGTCTGAAGTACTACAGACCAAGCCAATGTTGTATTGACACGGGAGTTAGAAACATAGACTCTTAGAATCATAGAGTTGGAAGAGATGACAAGGGTTATCAAGTCCAAACTCATGCAGGGAAATACAGTCAAAGCACTTCCAACAGATGGGCATCTAGCTTCTGCTTTAAACCCCCCAGAGAAGGAGAAATGACCATATTCCAAAGCAATATATTCCACTGCTCTTTCCATATGGATGTTTTTCCTAATGTTTAGATTGAATCTCTGGCTTTGCAATTTGAATCCATTGCTCCATGACCCCAGATAGTTACTGTCCCATCTCCAGATAGTTGCTGTCGCTGGAACTAAATACAGCACTTCCATTGTTATAATTCTGAAAGAAAAGGACAAATTGAACATATCACATATTGCTAGTGATATAAACATTGTATCTGCTACTTTTCTCACATGTCTTATGACTTCATCAGATGAGGGTAGGAAAACAGGGAGGGGGAGATGCTATATTGCCATGGCTCTGCAGGATGCCCCATTTTAAAATAAACAAATCATTTCCTTCCTCCTATCAAACATTTTAGTTCAGCCCAGTTTCGTTAAAACTTATCAATTTGCTCTATCATAACACAGGAGAGATTTTTCTCCTCCCACTGTCTCCTCCCTCATTATTTTAAAGTCAATCTTCAAAATTGTGGATAAAATTTGGCAGTTAATTAGCTTCAGTAAGAATATAGTTTCATGAGATGGGTCCAAAATGTTGCTACATATTTCTCTTTTCCATTATTTAATATTTAGAAAACACCGTTTGAAAATATTTAACTGGAACAAGGGAAAAAATTCAATATGAATACAGTAATAGTATACAACGTGAAACAAATGTTACCAACCCACACAACTCACACCACAACTTCAAATATGTTGAGATACCTTTCCTGTGAAAAAAGTGAAAGGTAACTACAACAAATTACCATAACTTTGATATTGCACAGTTTAGGAAATGGCAAAAACAAAATTTACTGATCCTCCCTCCTTTGTATCCAAAAGATAATGATGGAAGCAGGGGAGCATCACTGGGCATTTCAGGACCACTTACACAAAAATATCATAGTCATGATTCTAAGTGGACAAATAGGTTTGCCATCCCATTTGATATTTGCTGCTTTAGCCAGTCTCTATGTGGGAAGAGAAAAATGAAGTTGCTTGCTGACCAACTTCAGAATCAATGGTATTCAAAACACTTCCAGAATAGGGACTAACCTGAAACACACAGAATGACCATGGGTGGTCATTTATTAAGTATTTGGAAATGTGGGGAAAACAATAAAAATCAGCTGAAATCAAAATTGATTTCACTTATTTCACTTTATATTTTGGCATATTTTTCATGTCAATGTTTGTTTGTTTTTTGTGTGTGGAATTGGGAATTAGAGGAACAAAGCAATTGCACATTGAAATAATTTTGAACCAAAGGAGCAAAACAATTAACCTGGATTTTAAAAAAATGTAGGAAATTTGGAGTCTTTGGCACAAAATGTGTGCTTTTTAAAAGTACACAGAGATATGCTTTAGGCAATGAGAAAAGAGCATAATAAAAGGTTTCCCACTGTGAAAAATAAGTTGAAAAGAATAAACAGTGAGGGAAATGCATGGCAAATTTTGACTGATTTATGAGGCCATTAAAGAACTCCAGGAATGGCTGAGGAATGTGGAAGAAATAACAAAGGGACGCTGGAAAACGCTGAAAGATGAGGAGTGTGTCAGCTCCCCCTGGTGGCCAGAAGTTTACCTCTGTTCGTCTGTGTCATATGTTTGTCTATACAGTATGTCATATGTTGAACTGCAGGGATTGTCTGCAAGTATGTGTACTGTAATCCGCTCTGAGTCCCCTTCGGGGTGAGAAGAGCAGAATATAAATAAAGTAAATAAATAAATAAATAAATTTCCATGCAACAATTGCTTCACAAAAGATCGCAAAAGGGTACAATCCTACTTGACCAAAATGGCCAAGAGCTTGACAATAGCCCATCTGTCATCCTAGCAATTTTGGGATGATTTCAGACAACCCTTGTGTTAACCTATCTGGGACTGAAGGGTGTTTCACTCTTACATAACCCAGTTCCTTATCTATCTCATTCCTTTTCAATACCTGTTCTCTACTCTTTGACCAGTCGGTCTTAGCTAGTAAATCACTGGCACAAGTAGATTGCTCTGTTGTCTTGTCTGTGAGATCAACTCTCCGAAGAATATTATGTCAGTGGATATTTTTGCCATCAGAAGTGGCTTGTACCTAATCCTATCCATTTAGAGATGGCACATCATGGAATTTGATTGTATTCAATGTTTCACAACTCTATACAAAGAAGGGATGTTAAAAAAAATAAAACCGGGATTTGGGGGTACATGACAAAATTGAGGTTGTGCTGAAGCTTCTTTTTCAGCAGTAGAAAATAGGCTGTTCTGAACTGCTTATGTAAACATCAATTCCTAGGATAAATGGTGCTGAGCCTAGTGGAAATTCATATGTATACTACTGACAACATCCCAGAACTTACTTCTCATGTAAATCTACATTTTTTTTGCTGTGGGTGTTTCTGTTCAATAGAGATAAGAATGAAGACATTTCAACCAAAACAAACAAGATGAAAAGGTATATTATAGTTTAACTGAAATCATCTGGATGTCTTCTCTTTACATCTCAATCTGTACAAGTTGTCTTGAGCTTCAAAAAAATTAAGTTAGTAAGTAAGAAATCTGTCTTTTATATCACTGGTATGAAACATTTGCCGGGCCTCTGTGATAATGAAATCATGCCATTGCATAATTTCACTGTTTTGCAACACAGATGTGTCTCTCTTAGGACTAAGTAATGTTTTTCTTTTTCTTTCTTTTTAAAAGCAACTTGCTCTCCTTTCAGTTTCATGTTAGTTTCATTCCTTAACTACAGGTCTGGTGTTTTATCCTATTATTTTTAGGAAACAGTATGGCCAGACACACTTCCAATTGTTGCTGTTTGAGCCCAATATAATTAGAATGCTGCCAAAGTCTGACAATTAGACTTTTGTGAAAGATGGTTAGTGCGAGATGGGGAGGGACCGTTCCTGAGTTTTAGAAATGGAATCACTTGTGGAGTGCTGAGGTTGCAAAATGTAATTTGCCTGAAAAATTGTATATAATTAAACCTGTTTTCTCAGCCCTCCAATTCCGTGCTATGTACAAAGAACACAACACTTGCTGCAATACACAGTATCACAGAAATAATAGCGGCTGGCTTTATTTATTTACCTAGTTTATATTCCACTTCTGATGGGTAAGGTCTTCCTAACATAGATCATGCTCATACACAAAGCCCACAGATACATTAAAAACTATAACATTCTAGATGAAGACAACAAAGCCAAGTCATTATTCTGGTCAAAAGTTTTGACTCAACTCTCTAAAAATGTATTGAGACATAGATGTTATTAAACGACAATTCTCAGAAGCCCCCCCCCCCCATCGACCGTGGAAATTCATTCTGGGAGTTTCAATGCACGAGCATTTGGAGATGTACTGTACATGATTCCCCTTTTAAAATAACTCCAGATTTTGAATGGAGTTGGTTAAAAAGGAATGCTTTTTTGTGATGTAATATTAAAAGAATCCCAAACATAGTGGTTAATGGTAAGTCCCACTTGCCTATACATAGGAACATGCTTCTAGTTGTTCCAATCTGAACAATGAGCAGTATTCTGTGCATGAATTCCAATCCAATATTATGAAGGCCACTTCCCATGAGTACATGTGAGGAGACTGCCACGTCTTTATCCCAAAGCAACAACAGGAACTAAACACATCCTGGGGCCTTATTGTGTACATGTACAACACTGGATTGCTGGCACATCATTTGCTTAATCTTTCTGAGGAAAACAGGTCAAACAATGTCTTGTATCAAAAAGGACAAATAAAGCCAGTGAAGAGCGATTATAGTGCCTCTTCGATAATAAAGTGCCTCCCCTTACTTCGTCTTATCATCAAATAACTGAACTGGATAGACTTAATGGTGGCATCATTAGGGGGAATGAGTTTTTCTTCCCAACCAAGGTGGTGCAGAAGCTACAGTCCTTATGCTGAGATGTTGTCTGAATACTCAACACCAGAAGAGTGTATGAGGACTGTGTATCACCTCTCCCTGCAGAACTACCTATTATGAAACACATTTGAAAGAGAGAAAAATATTGGCAAATGTGACATCCCCTCTTTCTATTTTTTGACTAAGCTTTACTTAGTCTATTTCTACTGTAGATACCATTTGTAGTATGTCTCAGTGGAGGGAAATCTATATTCAATCATTGACTGGAGATTTTGACCACAGAAAGGTTGCACATGGGGATGCTCCACATGTAATGTATAGTCGAGAGGCTGAAGATCCCTCATCCTTTTGCAATAGATTCCACTTTACCTACAGTGGTAAACCTTTTATATAAATACGTATCCTCCCATTTGATTCATG
This sequence comes from Anolis apletophallus, assembly GCA_030556195.1. Lineage (NCBI taxonomy): Eukaryota > Metazoa > Chordata > Lepidosauria > Squamata > Anolidae > Anolis > Anolis apletophallus. The sequence goes on along the minus strand of JARBWK010000009.1, from coordinate 21,350,813 downwards.
TTGGTGGTTGTGATTTCCATCCTGATATAAAGTTTGGCTTTTGGTTTAAATTATATCTTTTCATTTAAGAGCATAGATGGAAAAGACAACAACCCATCCTAAACATTTTTGTGTCATCAGGAAAAGCAAAGGCTGATTCCTTCTGGAATGCTAGCTACAGAGGTGGTTATTCTGGGCCATCATAAACTATGAGATAAAAATCTACATATCATTTGCACACATTTGCATGTACTCATGTTGCATTTTGCATTTTCTCATCTGCAGGGGGCAAACAGCAGGAATATCCTCCTCCTTTGCATTTCTCGGAAGGGCTTTCTTCCCTCCTGTTGCCACTAATTTTACAGAATTTTCTCCCTCCCATTCTTTACATCTGACCCCTTGATGATGTTGAGTCTTGATGAAGAGGCTTTGTCACCACTGAAGAACTGCACATGGGATTGTAAAAATATCAATATTCAGACATAAGAATAATAAATCAATTGTAAACATTGTAATTAAAATAATCATAATAAATATAATTGTAATCATCCAAACATCAGCCTCCTACATCATAGAAGATCATTGTGTATGAAGGCATGGCGATCAATATTGGTCCAAAGTAGCAGATGGAAACAGCAGCTATGGTCAAAAGGAATTGATGTGGTGGATGAGATGTCCAAATGACCCCTTTGGTCAGCCAGCATGGAGTCAACAGCAGCCCTCTGCTTCAGAATCACTGAGTTATTTATCACTAGAATTGCCTTGCTTTCTTGCCTCAGCTTTCCTTCACACACAAATACACGCAGACATACTCATTTCAGGAGCCCTAGATCATCCTTTCTCCCACAACTTCCATGGCTTCCCAATTAATCCCATCCTACACCTCATAAAAGTGTCAGCCATAAAATAAAAGATCAGTTATGTGCAAATGAGGAAAATATGAATATCAATACTCTCATGCCTATAGATTAATTGGCCTCATTTTTGTCTTTGTGTGATAAAACCAACTGGGACAAAATGGAGGTGCTTGCTTCAGTACCCGTTGAGTAAAAACCTCACCATTGTCCCTCTTAAACAGTTAGAGGTGTGCTCCTTGTATTGTGCTGATTGAAGCCATTCGGGTGAACAGGCAGTTCTCACATAGCAGACACATCAGTCAGAAGCCACATTGAGTCTTTTTTGTAAAAAGAGAAAACAGGATAATAATAATAATCATCATCATCATCAGGTTTGAGGTGTCATGGAAGAGTGGCAATTCTTTATCATTTACTTTGTTTCATAGAATCATAGGATCAGAGAAACAAAATGGGACCAATGGGTCATCAGGTCCAATCCCATGTTCAATGCAGGATCTCCATAATCTGGAAACTATGTTTCTATTAAGACCAATATAGCATTTAGATTCTTTGCTACAGCATCACATTACTGGCTCATGTTCAACATTATTAACAGTAGCTCCAAGGTCCTTTTAACATGTAGTATTACTAAGTCAATTTTCATTCATCTTATACCTATTCTTTTTGTTTTTATGGCCTAATCAAATCCAGGCAGTCCCTGAGTTACAAACATCCAACTTACAAATGACTCATACTTAAGAATGGGAGTGGGACGACACAAAGTGTGAGAAATCTATCCCGTGGAAATTTACTCCTGAAAGAGTTATCAGGGGGGAAAGGTGTCTCAACTGAAGCTTTACCACCGATCCTTGTTTCCACAACAAGCCAATTTTTTCAAAATCCAATTATCAGGGGTACAGAAAGTAAGTTAAAGTCTTCTGAACAGGAACACAGACAGCAAAACAAAGACCACAGGGGTGTTCATCCTTCCCTATGCTATCCAAGACTTATATAATAATAATAATAATAATAATAATATTTCCTACCTGCCTCTCCTAAATTTCCCAGAATGCAGTGCTCAGCATCAGAAAGCTCAATGAGGACTGCAGCAGCCAGCTGTTTAGAGTAAGTCAAATAATAATAAATAAAATTATTGAATCTGCAAAGAGGATTAAAGTAAGTAAGTAGTAGTATAAATCTGTGCAAAGCTGAAGTTCTATGGTTAATTGTGTGTCATATAGACATACTGTTAGACAGACATTCAAGGGGATTTCTGTTGTGGCTTTTGGAGGATAAATGTTTTTGTCTAAACTTTTAAAGATCCCCAAAAATCATTAGATGTATGAATCTTTCTGAAACTTGTGGGGATTGATGCCCTGGTTATCTTGTGCATTGTAATATTTGTAATAACATTGTTTGCAACCCCCCCCCCCCCCAATTATTGGATGAGTGTAACATTTTGAAATTCAGTGGAGTAACAGTGGAAAATGTGTAGTACAATTATAGCCTTACAAGTGTGGGGGAAATTAGCCCCTAGAGTTTCCCCATTTGCTCAATTTCTTAACGAAAAAAGTAGTGAAAAATTCATTACTTCATTATAGTTAGAAAAAAAATTAGGTCAATAATTTTGGAAACACCCTAAAAATGATTCGCTCTCTTCCCAATTTTGTAATGTGTATCGAAACATTATTTTCATTGATCACACAGTCTATATATATATATGTATGTATATGTGTGTGTGTGTGTTTGTGTTTGTGGTTACACTTAATAAAGGAACCTGTTCTCTGGAGGCTTTATCTCAGAATCTGAACTATAGAAAACGCAAAACGGACTGGTCAGGAGTCAAGAAGTACTTGCAAGAAGGAAAATTTAAGTGCACAATAGACCTAAATGACCTCTAAAACATAATTTTGGTCAGAGACGAGAGCAAATGAACACAGCACTCATCATGTTTTGTATAACTGAGAGATTATTCTTTATAAACTTTATATATTCTTTGGCTACACTCGGGAAGTCGCTGTAAACCCAACCCTTCACACTCCCAACCCCCCTTCACTATTACCCTTCCCTGCCCCTCCCCCCTCTCAGGAAAACTCAATAAAATATACTACAAAAAAAAGGAACCTGTTCTGACTTACATACACATTCAACTTAAGAACTAGCCTACAGAACCAATCTTGTTTGTAACTTGTGAACTGCCTATAGCTGTGCATTTATCTCATTTTGTTTTCTTTCACTAGCAAGGGTAGGGATACATGTTTGTAGTGTTCTCTGTCTTGTGTGTTTAAATAATTTGGCTAGTGTTGAGTATTAGGCCCTTCAACTTGTTGGAGAGGATCAGTGTTTGCTTCTCAGCTTCAGACAGCAACATTGCTTGAGTGCTGCTGGTTCTCCATGTTGCTATCTTTACCTGCTCATTTGCCTGCTTTTCACCTCATCACTGCCACTGTTCTTCCTCATTGTTTGCAGATAGGAGGAGTTGGAGGAGGCAGCAACAACACAATTCTTTAGCTAATTAAGGACCCTTTGTTGGAACATAGGCCTTGGCTATGACATGACCATGCTGACTGAACTTGGGTATCATGGTTTTCAAAATGTGTTCAAATTATCTCTGTGTAACTTGTTTGTAAGTAGATCTACTTCATTTGGGATCTGATTAATCGACCATTCAGCTCAGATGCACCAATCTCACATGGGTTAATTTGAACTTGTTTCAGCTCATAGGACGTTTGGATCTATTACTGAAATGCAAGGTTCTGCATTGCTATGCATGTTCCCCTTTTCCTAGTTTTACACAGGCTTTGTGTCAGAGAAGGGGGTGCTCCATCACGCCCACTGGTGCCCAAACTTGGAAGGGACTGATGGAAGTGAATTGAAAGGGAAGGAGAAGACTTGGTACCATCAATATTTTAATGATGTTATGAGTGCTTCAGGTAGAATATGTCATTCATTCTTACAACAACACCATTTGGTAGTCCAGTATTATAATCATGCACACAGTTAAACAGAAATACACACAAAGATGGAATATATATATATATATATATATAATAGGCATGAGAAAAATGAAACGGAAATTAAAAGGATTCGTAAGAGATTCGTTTGTAATGGGACTTTTGAGGTTTTACGTATCGCTGCCGTGAGCCCGGACGTAGACGTTTTAGAAATTTTTGGGAAATTTTTGTAAGTCTTTCTTTTACTAATAAAAAAAATCCCCCCCCCATTTGATTTAAGAATCGCCATTTTTGGATTCTAAACCATGCCTAATATATATATATATATATATATATATATATCCCAGCGAGTTCAACCTGAGACATGGTGACTTGCTTACAGCCACTTGCTTAGTCAGTTAAAGACCATGATGGCAACTGAACTGGAGACGTCATGGTTCAGCCTCTTAGCCAAGAGCTCTCAGCAAGGTGTACATAATGCACTTCAAGGTATGTACACTTTACAGAATTTCCATACACGTAATAAGCAGCTTTGTTTTTCCAACCTCATCAGTCCTTGAGGCACAAATGGTTCATTAGTAAATCAGCATTTACCTTCATCACAGATCGGTGATGCCTGCCTCTACTTCACAGCAGGGCCTTTGCCTTTTTTCTACCCTGCCAGGATTTCAATCTGTTAGAGGCTAACAAAACTGATTTATTATATTTTATTTGTAGTTCCAGGCTTCAGTCTTATTGGCTTCTCTAATGTATTGTTCCAAGTTGTAAATGAATGGACTGCTCCCAAACTTGCAAGTCACAGTCACATGGCTCTTCAATTTTTGGCTGTGTGAAATTTCAGGAATTAACTGTGATGGGACTCCAAAAGGATGGGTATTGGTTGGTTTTCTCAGGTGTAGTAATATCATTTTTGTCCCACATCACTAAATTTAAGATTGTGCTATTGAAAGGCCTGTTTCCCCTTTAATCAGCTATTTTTTAGGGGTTTTTTGTATTTCTAATTCCATTTTTTAATTTATTTTACTTTTTACACGTAATTAAATAATATGAATGCATAAAACAGCAGCGGAAGCAACAACAACAATTTATAGTTGGTTGAATCTTTATACTTTTATTTTGTTGCAAATAGTATTTCATTGGTGTGTAACCTGATGCTATACTTCTATTCAGCTACTTCTTCCCTTTTTTTCTGTTTAACAAGGTCTTGCATTATCCAATTTTACCTGTCCTTCAAGGTCTTGTATTTTTTTTATAAGTCCCCGTATTATCACTGATTTTATCTTGCTTTAATGTCAGATTTGTTCTCATCTCTAAAACCACATACCAATGCAAACATACATTGTTTAGATACATGGTGCACATAAACAAACTCAAGGATAAAACATTTTTGGCTAAAATTGGCAAAAAATAGTTGAAACAATGTTCAAGCATTACTTTTTGGGCTGAGGATATGAGGGTTTGCTACTATCCTGAAAAGTTGACATGTAGGGTAGGGCATAATTGCAGCAAGTTTTGATAGCTTGAGCTCCAAATTTTGAAGTTTGATAGCTGTTCAAAACATAATTTGGGAAAAATCCTAACTGGGGTATCCTTTAAAATTCTGCAATAATTGAATAACACTGAGTGTTCAATTTGGCTGTTAGATTTTTTAGCATAAGAAAATGTTTCATTTTTAATATGTATCCATAAACAATATAGATATTTCATAGTTGTGACCTGACTTCTGTATAGTACCTACTAGGCATGTCCAAAAAATTTGGAAGTGTCAGAAATCATAAGAAAATTGAAAGATTTGTAAGTTGGAAACCATATCCAAAGCATTTGCATGGCCCACATCAAATATTTTAGGATCAAAACTTTACACAATACATACTTTTTGTTTTAGTTTTGTAAATCTTGGAAGACTCCCAAAGTCAGTTTCATATTCAGTGCAAGGAAGAAAAGCCATGAAGCCAAAAAGGCTGCTTTTCTGCCTGTCTGGAATTAATGGAGTCTCGGCATTAGGAGGGAGCAGTAAATTTTGGGAACAGCAGAGAACTCTGGGAAATGTGGGAAGGGGATGAGCCCTATACCAAATAATTCAAAAGGCTCTGCCCTAAACTACATTTCCCCATATGCATCAGCATTAGAAGCACCAGTTAGGAGAGGAGATAGGTCTTTAGCCTACCAGAGTTACAATACATTTGCCAATATACTACAATATGATTTATGTTCCGGGATTATAAATTGGTTCTGTCATAAAATCATGGTGAATGTTTATTACATTGCAAAAACTTTCTCTTTGCGCAAGGGACATTGTCCTATAGCACGTTTCGCTTTGTTGCATCTCCACCAATTTAATGAAGCTTCTGCCACAAAAACAAAGTTTCTGGAGTAGAACAACTACTTTCAAAATAAGAATTACACAATTAAACAGGAAATAACATGTTGGAACTAGGAACAGATTTTCTTTATTATTAAAAAATATTGTTTATAAAATATTTGGAAATTCACCAAAAATCAATGGATGAGTGAAATGTTTAGTAATTTGGCGGGATAACAGAGATAAATGTGTTCTACCATAGTACCAAGTTTCACCCAAATAGCTTTAAAAATGAGATAGTTGGGGCTCCTGAATTTAATTATGTGCAACTACTGTAACAAAATAGTAACAAAATTTTATTAGATTTGTTATAGTAACAAAATTAGATTTGTTATAGTAACAAAATTTTCACTAAGTAGAAACACTTTAGAAATGAAGTGCCAGAGCCCTCCAGTTTTGTAATGATTTTTGAATCATTTTTAAATGGATCACATATCCCTAGTACCTACATAGTATCTGACTCAGGTTGCAATTCTGTGTGCACTGAAGCCAATGGGACTTACTTCTAAGATTGTGTTGTAGGTTGGTGATTTCCTTGTACACTCCATTTTAAAACCGCCAGTAAATCTTTAATAGCTTCAACACCAAATCACTTTTTTTTCTTTGGCCAATTGAAAGCTTGCATGTGTGTATCTGTATGACATTTTGCTTCATTTTGTTGTGGCTATGCTACAATAATATATTATAAGTCACTAGTATCTAGAAACAACTGTCAGGTTAGTAGGGTAAAGGGTGGACGACTGATATAACTGATTGAGAGTCTTGGAAGATAGAGGTGGTTGCCAATTTCCTCAATACAAAACAGTCTTTTCTGGAAGTCATCAGAAGCACAAACTTTAACATTTGGGGCATTTGGAAGATTTGGGGGGAGAGGGTGCAAGGAGTAAAAATGGCCTCAGAAGGAGGACATATGGACCTGAAGGCATTATATGGCTCCATTTGTTTTTACACAAACCCTCCATTAACTGAGCGAACACATGGGGAAGTGTAGTTTCTACCCATATAGCTTTTTTAAAATAAAAAGGTAAGTCTCACAATTGCAGAAGTAGAAAATCAAAATTAAAGTTACTGCTTCCAGATTCAAGGACTTTGAAGAGGAACACCCCTGGTATGTCCAATTTTTTTAAAAAAAAAAAATTACAAAGGGAAATGAAGCAGAAACTTGCCACATCCAAATTGGGAAGTCCCAGATCTACAAAGAGGGGGAACTATCACTACAGCAAATCGATTGTATATCAAAATTGCACAATTCCTGAAAAATCTATTATTTTTTAAAATTACCATAAAAGTTTCATGCAAGAAAAGGAGCATCGAGGTAGATTTTGAGCCCACCCACAAGAACACCCACTCTTTAATGCCATTACAACAATCTAAAATGGGAGAATCTGACAGTTTGCATCCCCCCTTAAAATAAGCACCTTTAGCAATTTCTTTGTGAATTGGGAGCTGTGATGAGATTGTTCCCCAATGCCAAAAACCTCAATTTCTACACATTTTAAAACATTTTAAAGATGGAATCCCACAGAGAACCAACAGAAGTACTCCTGTGTGGTTTGATGGGCCCCACGGGAGTCCATCTTTAAAATGTTTTTCAAGTGTGTAGAAATGGGGGAAACCCTGCATCGGATGAGGTCCTTCGTGTCTGGGTTAAGAATTAGTGTGATGTGATCTTTGATGTTATGGCTGAGGATGTTCTGACACTGATCTTAGAATTCATAAATATTTATTAACCTCACAGCCCATGACACTTTAAAAGGCTCATCGTTACTGTTCCAACTTTTGTACCAACTTTTGTACTGTACCAAGAATTGTAGGTAGTGATTATGGGATGGGCATTTCCAATGAAAGCATGCATTTGAAAAAGCAGGCTACAGTTCATAGGAACTGTTGTAAAATATAACTTTTGTTTTATTTTCCCTGTGACAAAATAAATAGGCCTCGAGAGTGAAAAACAATTTTTTGAACGGTACAGACTATGCTGATTGTTCCTGAACAAATAGATTTATTTCAAATATCCACATGACATTTTCTTCATCTCAAATTATTTCTTGAGAGCTTCTCATATTACCAAAGATTTCTTATTCCTATTCTTCAGATTGGTTTAAATCAGTGGTTCCTAAAGCTAGCATGCAGGGTCTCGGCCCAGCCCCTTAATCACACACACACAGACGGTAATCAGCTAACTATTTTTTGAATAATAAGAAACAGGTGAAAAGGTAAATTGTCCATAAAAAGTATCAAAAAGTTCGATCAAAAAGGTAAAATCCAAAGGCAAACGTGGCAAAGGCTCTGCAAAACTATGCGGATCAAGGACTTGGTCCGTGGCAAAGAACAAGGCAAAGTTCATAAACAATCCCAAGAAACTTCTTGGCAAGGCTCGAGCCGGCAACTTGGCTCCCTGGAACTCCGCCGCTTCACTCCTCTTAGAATAGAAGTGGCCGAGCTACTGAGGATCCTTTCCCACGGATCCTATACTTAATCCCTTGGCAAGGCCCCGACGCTCTAGGCTTCTGCGCCAATCTGTGCTACGGGATCTAGCGCTTCTCTGGCGCTCTAGGCTACGGTGCCAATCCTTCCTGCTGGACTCAATGCTCCGTCTCCTATCAAAGCTCCGTCCTTGCCTCCCAGCACCTGGGTCGCTATCTTCATGAGAGCCGAACTCCCTTTCAGCTTCCATGGGCTCATCCTCCACTGTTTCCCTGATCCTTTCCTGTGACCCGTAACCACCTGGTTTCTCATAATGATCAGAATCATCACTCTCAGGGTCAGCCTGAACTTCCCAGCTAGCATAGCCGTCAGGCCATTCATCATCCCAGGCCAAGCTCTCTGTGGGAGAGGAAGGCCCAGCTAACTCATCAGCCTCTTCCTCCATATCCTCATCAACTGCAGCTGGCCCTGATGCAAGTGGGACCCCCGGTGCTGCCCCCTGCCCCCCAGGCACAAAAGGGAACTGGGTTGCTACACCCCCGACTTTCCAGAAAAATTTTTACTCAGCGCCCCCCTAGAAATTATTTTTAAAATTTTTAAGAGCAATTAAACAGAAAGATATATGTATTAATTTTTCTACCTTTTTCGTAAAATATAGTAAATAAATGTGTAAATTAATATACTTATTCTAAAAAAAACAGCCCAAAATGCCAAAATATAGATATTAATTGCATTTCATCAAGAGCTAAAACGAAAGTATAAATAACTATAACAATAATTATTATCTGGGATTAACTAAGGGCCCTTCCACAGAGCCCTATACCCCAGAATATCAAGGCAGAAAATCCCAAATTATCTGAGTATGGACTCAGATAACCCAGTTCAAAGCAGGTATTGTGGGATTTTTTGCCTTGATATTTTGGGTTATATGGCTGTGTGGAAGAGCCCCGAGTCTACACTGCCATATATTCCAGTTGGAAGCAGAAAATGTGTTTCCCCCGGCCTGCCTGCTTTTGCTCTGAGCAGCTGAGGACGGCCCATGCAGCTACTCCATCCTGGCCTTGCAGGCCTCAAGCCCAGGAGAAGACTACATGTGCCTCAGTGAGAGGCAGAGCCTGCATGGCAGGCCCAGACTGCCTCTGGTAGAGGGGGCAGAAGGAAGGAGAGGGGGAGGACAAGCGGCCTCCCACCCGGCAGCGGAGGGGCTAGGGGAGATGGGAAAGTGCCTCTGAAAAGTTAGAGGCACCTTCCCATCACCCGGCAGACAGCAAGAGCCGGGCACCAGGGGTCCAGTAGCCATCCTGGGGAGCCAGACGTGGAGGTGGTCATCACCACCCTCCTGGATCGCTGCAACGCCCCCCAGGGGGCGGTAGCTCCCACTTTGGAAATGACAAGTTTAAATTAACCCAGTTTGTTTTGTTTTCGCCATGTTATCTCCCACTTTAAGCCACGAGGAGAGGCAGGTAAAATTATTATTATTAATATTATTATTTCTATACCTATGTGTTTGTATTCTCTCAGGGGTTGGGATGAAAGACAATAGTGATAATTAATGCCAAATAAACACAGCTATTGTTTCCAGAATGCAGATTCAATAGAGATCAAGGGAGGGAAGGAGGAATGTTAGGACTAAATAAAAAAATTGTAGTAATGCTTCACTAATATATTATCAGTGAAGCCACTTAAATTTTTTATTACTATCTGTTTTTTAAAAAACAGGCTCAGTGGAAATGGATGAAAATGGATATGGGAAACACTGCATGAAATCCATGCATATCGAGTCATGCACATAATATACATATGCATACTAGGCATGAGAAAAAAGTTATGAAAATTAAAAGAAATCGGAAGGGATTCGTATGTATGGGACTTTCAAGTTTATACGCATCGCAGGGCCAATCCCAGAAGTGGACTTTCTTTTCCGCACTCTCTGGGCCCAAATTTTCGTTAGATTAGTAAATATTTCGGATGCCCACCCAACAGGAAAATTTCCCCCTCCAAAATAGCTTTGCAGACATAACTCACAGTCAAATCGGGGCCTTTCCATGCTTGGAGCCTAATTAGAGTGAAAGGCCTCCTCCAGGAAGTGAAAAAGGAGCCAGAAACGATAGAGAGATCCAGATCGGGACTCCTAGAGGGGCTGGAGGACTGACGAAAAAAGCGATTTAAACGCCCAGGAAGGGGGTTTAGATAGAAGGACAGAGCAGAAGTACATAAGAACTGCTGAGAGAAGGGCAGCAGGAGTGAAAAGAGCACGGAGAGGAGAAGGAAGAGTTCAGAATCAAGAAAAGCCATAGAGTTCAAACGGAGATCCTAGAGTGCTATGGTAAAACTGAATGGGGAAAAGTTGGAGTGAGGAGAACTCTACAGATTAGCAAGGCCTGCACCAGAGGTGGGCAACTATTTTATTTAATAATATTAATAATAATATATTAATGCATTATATGTCCCTGCAAAGAAACCCTGTCCTTTTATAATATTAATAATAATAATATATTAATGCATTATATCTCCCTGCAAGGAATCCAAGGGAAATGTTGCCCCTTGATTTGCCTGTGCTTAAAACAGTGTCAGTCCTGTTTCCCTGCTTTGCCTACTTTAGAACTACTAACGAATTTTGTTAGTAATGACGTTACATTTTAGAAATTTTTGGAAATTTTTTTGTAAGTCTTTCTATTACTAATAAAAAAATCCCCCCCCCCATTAGATTTTTGATTATCTATTTTTGGGTTCTAAACCATCCCTAATGCATACATATACATATCCAAAGACATTTGCCCTTGGTTTCATTCATCCACATCTGACAAAATATTTTCTCTCTAAGAATTTTTTAGGTCCTCCAATGCAATTCTATGGTACTCTTAGGCAGAATTCCTTCATTTCAATAAGCTCCATTATTATCCACAGTTTTGTGTATCCATGCAAAGCTCAGAAACGTATCTACTGCAGGTATATGGGTCATATTATGACATCCATGATTTGCCTCGAGTATAATTGCTTTAGTACAGTATTGTGCACACCCTTAGCCTGATTTTTTATTCTGACTTAGGAACTTTTTGATCTTAGCCAACCAGTGATCATGTATCGGATAAACTGATGCCACACATCTATTTAGGCCAGTGGTTCCCAACCTTTGGTCCTCCATGTGTTTTGGACTTCAACTCCCAGAAAACCTAGCCAGTTTACCCGCTGCTAGGAATTGTGGGAGCTGAAGTCCAAAACACCGGAGGACTAAAGGTTGGGAACCACTGATTTAGCCAATATATTCTGGTTGCATTGTAACATCATGGTAAACAGTCTCATAAGTAAAAAAAATATTCTGACAATGAATACCAAAAAAAAAGAGCTGAAAAAGAAGAACTTTGTAACAGTGACGAAGCGTTCATGAAAAACCTGTGAACTGTTTCAGCTCAGCTCTAGACTGAACACACTACTGTTAATTTGAGATAAAGATTATTTAAAATGTGTTACAAACATATTTGAACAAATACAATTATTCATAAGCACCAGTGGAGCTTCTTATTAAACCTTTAACTCCCTAGGTTCTGGTTGGGTGCTCAGAAATTATGTCAGTGGCAACAATGCTGGTTGATAAGACAGGGAAAGTTGTTAGCACAGAGATATTTGCATGAATATGATTTCATATGGGTCTTTGCCTGGGAAAACAGACATAAAAAGGGAATAGAACTGTCACCCGACCTTTGACACTTTCCCAGTTCTGGAATCCTATAGGTACAAGGATTATCCAGAAAGTAAGGTTGCAATACTCTTTTTAAAAAAAAAACAAAGAATGAATATATTTTAATAAAAACTTACATGGATTGTGCCATAGGTATTATATTATTTATCCACATAATCATAATTCAGTTCAATACATGTTGTCATCTGTCGGATGTGTTTTGATGCCTGTGTCATAGAAGTTTCCCTCTGGCTTTTTCAGCCAGGTCATCACTTTATTTCCACCATATAGTCATCGGAAAAATGTTTTCCCCCAAGGTGTTCCTTCAATTTAGTGAACAGACGATAGTCATTGTGTGTGAGATTGGGGCTGTGAGAGGGGTGGCTTAAAATATCCCAACCAAATGAAGTCAACAACTCTTGTGTTGCATAAGCAGTGTGTGGACACGAGTTGTCAGGAAGGAGACAGACTCCTGCCATCCACATCCCACAGTGTTTATTTTGGATGGCTCTGGTCTCACAATATACTTTGTCACATGCTGTCTTGTCATTATGTCATCTCCATAAGCTAAAACGAATTCACGATGAATCACAGTGGCATTCATGCCCTTAGCATTTGGGCAGCGTATTAAAGCCTGAACTTTGCACTTGGAGGGAAACAGAATGAGGACACTCATCTCTAACCTTCACCCCAACGCCAGTCAATGAGCTACTGACGACTGGCACTGCTCGTTCGCTTCTGCTGGCTTCCCACTACATGGAAGTGATACCAACTTCCCCCGAGAAAATTCCCTGTGAGAGCTACATGGCTCAGGCATGTAGCCGGGGGGGGGGGGCTTGGGTGGCCTCACCCCCCCCCCCCCTGAAATTCTCAGGGTGGTCCGCAATAAGGCCTTACTGGTACATTATTTTTTTAAAAAAATTTTTTTTAATTATTTTCCAATATAAACATAGACATGTGTACAGCAACAATACGGAGTGGGGTTGGGTGGGGGTTGGGGGGCATCGGGTGGGGAGGGGCGGATGAAACACCGGGTGGGGAAACACAGATATAAAAAGACTTCCCAAAGAGTGTCCATGTGCATTTTTGTTTTCATATTTACAGCTCTGTATGTTGCGTACCTTTCACAGTATATGTGTTATTATCAATATTATAGTTCATTTATCTCTACTGTGAATTTGTGGCCTTTGTTCTGCATATACTTCTTCAGGCTGGTCCAGTCAGTTTTATTTCTGTAGTTGTTCATGTTTTGGGCAAGGGCGTCCATTTGGATCACATCTAAGATTTTCAGTGTCCATTCCTCTGTGCTGGGGATTGTATCTTGTTTCCACCGTCTTGCCAATATTATGCGTGCACAGGTGCTTAGTAAGAACAACATCCTTTCTTGATTCTCGGAGAGGTGGCTGTTTGGCATTCCCACTGGTACATTATTTAAACTGTTATGTGTATTTATATCATGATCTGATCACCATGCTCAATATATCCCATATGAATGGAAGTATTGGGATAACAATACAAAAGGTTTGGTAGGGTAGACCCTCTCCCACTCAGATTCAGCCCCCCCCCCCAATCAAACTCAGCCCCTCCCGAATCAAAATCTTGGCTACGGCCCTGACATGCCTTGTAACCTTACTTTCCAGATAACCCCTGTATATTATGCAAGCAATTGCTGTTGTTCCAAAGTCATACAACATTTCTCAAAGAAAAAGTTCTTTCTCAAAGTAAAATATTACTACAATGCCTTACTTTCCCCCTTCATAGCTTCTGGACTCTGTTTTCTTCCTCATCCTGCTTTTGCTTATGCTGGGCTGGTTTCAGTAGAGTAGTACACCAGCAGCACTCCAACCTATCAGATTTAAAATGAAAAGACGTTTACTTTCCACAATTCTCCTCTTTAATGTCGAAGTACTGAATTCTTCAGCATTCTCTGTATATTCAAATAGTAATTAAATATTTGACTTCCAATAATGTTTGATTTATAAACTAAATATTTGATTTAGATCATATATTTGAATCATTGATCATCAGTACTGAGTAACGTCGAGTATGTGCGTGCTGATGTGAAAGGGGTGTTCCCTGTTTTTCAGAAACAAAGTAAAACAGAGGAAGAAGGATTCCTCTTCAGCTCAGATTACTGTCTGCTGATGTCGGAAGGGCTGAAGTGGGTTCAAAATGCAAGCATCCATCAGCAGCATGCCAACTCTATATTCCAAACTAGGAAATGTCCACATTTGCCACTACTAGTTGCATTGGACTGATAACATAGTATTTTTCTCACTTTATTTTAAAACTGAAGGTAAATTTCATATTACTATTCAAAAATAGGAAATAGAGGTGGCTGGAATGAAGATGCATTATGCCGATCCAGACTATTGGTGAATCTAGTCTCATGCTGTATAAATTGACTGCAGATTTCCAGGGTTTCAGAAAGAGTCATAAACAGCCCTAACTGAGGCTGGATCTACACTGCTATATAATGCATTATATGGCAGTGTAGATCCATATAATGCAATTCAACACAGTTAGACTGTATTATATGAGTCTACACTGATTCAAGCTATATTATATGGCAATGTAAATCCAGCCTGAGACCTTTAGTTGGTGAGCACATTATCTGTACCCCTCACTTACAAAGTCTGAGAGGTCCTATGTAAGCAACATCTTTCCCAGTGGCTTTTGCATTGCCATATCAGCATATACTGAGACAAACCATTAGTCCACCTATCATAATATTATTTTATTATTATTTCAAGCATTTATATCCCATCCTTCTTACCCTCGGGGGGGCTGGGGGGGCTTATAGGCAACCATTAGATGCCGACATAAAAATTAACAATCATCACTAAACAACAATTAAAACAATTACAAACATTCAAAGATTTAAAAAATTAAAAATATCGCCGGTTTAAAATCATGATCCAGGATTTTAGTATTATCACTTTTGACTGGCATTCCCTAATCTAATATACTCTATGCACACTGGATTATAATTTAGCATTCCTAGCCAGCATGGACATTGTCTATGGTGGATGAACATGGATGTAATGGGAGTTGTAGTGTGAGAGTACTGGAAGGCATAAGGACAGGTATATCTGACTGGCAAATAATGGGAGTTGTAATTCAAGATATTATAGGGGCACCAAGTTAAGGAAGATTGCCTTAATGCAGACATGTAGCCGGGGTGTGTGTGTCTTTGGGGTTTCAGACCGCCCCCCGCCCCCAAATTATCAGGGTGGTTCGCCAGAAGGCCTTATTGGTACATTATTTAAACTGTTATGTTTATTAATCCCATGATCTGATCACCATGCTCAATATATCCCATATTCATAGGAGTATTGGAATAATGATACAAAAGGTTTGGTAGGGTAGACCCTCTCTCACTCAGACTCAGCCCCTCCTAATCAACCCCCCCTCCCCAAAATCAAGATCCTGGCTACAGCCCTGCCTTAGTGGTTACTCAGATAAACGCATGATTGGTAACTTGTGAAACTTCCATTCTTTGGTCACAAAATTTAGCTTGCCTAATTGTCCATTTGAAATACACTCTTTTTCTGCCTCCATGGGTAAAGATGTTCAAGTACAAAACATCAATGTTTCTTGTCAATTCTGTGTAAAGCCTGGCAGATACTCACTTAAAATACTTAGAGGTAATGCTTTAAAGTGGACACTTCAGGTTTGCCAATATATTGCAAGCAATACTGCATGTTGCAAAGTAGGAAAAGGGGTTTAGTTTGTGCAAGAAATGTGGTTAAAGGAAGAATTGAAAGTAATAGAGCTTTATGCCAGCTCTGAGATGCATGCCACCTTTCTTAATTTTGTTATATTCAAGTGGGCTATTTTTCCTTGCGATCTTGACTGAATTTTGACTGAATTATGAGGCCATTAAAGAACTCCAGGAACGCTGAGGAATGCGGAAGGAACAACAAGGGATGCTGGGAATGCAGAGAGATTAGGAGTGCATCAGCTCCCCCTGGTGGCCAGAATTTGCCTCTGTTTGTCTATATGTGTGTATGTGGAAACGGCAGGGATTATCTGCTAAGTATGTGTACCAGTAGTCAGCTCTGAGTCCCCTTCGGGGTGAGAAGAGCGGAATATAAATAAAGTGCATTATTATCTTTCTTGGAAAAGTTGTTTCAATACCCTGAATTTTAGCATTGATTTGGTAAGGAGAGGTTTAGGAATGGTAGGCAGCTCTCATACAACTGGTCTCTACATGCCAAAAATATCTTCTGTAGAGTTCTTACCAAAAAAAAGAGAGAGTTCTCTGGCCCCTTCCATACAGCTGTATAAAATCTGGATTATATGCCAGTGTGGGCTCAGATAATCCAATTTGAAGCAGATATTGTGGAGTATCTGCCTTATTATTCTGGCTTGTTTGGCTGTGTGAAAGGGCCCTTTTGATTCACTTCCTCTTCACAGGGGATGAATTGCCTATTGTACGCCACTTGCTCTCCACTTTCATCACGGAACCCATTAGATGATGTACAAGGACTTCTGGTGGGGCTCTGTGATGAAAGAGGAGAGGAAGCAACACACCCTGCCACTGCAGCAACACAGGACCTTCCTGTGTTGCTTTACCAGTGATAGTGGGGAAGCCGAGTGGTGATGACTCACCTCATGGGATGAGGGAAAAGGCAAGTTGAGCTTGGAATGATGACACAGATGTTTTGGCTCACAACTCTTAGAAACCCCAGCCAGTTTACCAGCTGTTAGGATTTCTGGGAGTTGAAGGCCAAAACATCTGGGGACGCATAGGTTGAGAACCAGTGCTTTAGAAGGATGTATGCTATCCACTTCTCAAGGGGCCTGTAGCCAGTCCTATCTCTGCATTATATTTCTCCACTCAAAACAACTTCCATGCCAGATCTACTCAATGGCGTAAACCAGGGGTGCTCATTAGGTAGATCATGATCTACTGGTAGATCGTGTAGGGTGTCCTGGTAGATTGCAGGCAGGGCGGGAGGAAGGCTCAGTACCGCCCCGCAGGCTCTTGACACCGCCCAGGTGCTGCCGGCCAGGTTGGACTGGATGGCCCTTGGAGGTCTCCTCCTATTCTAGGAACCCATTGTTGTTATTATTATTATTATCAGAAGCTGAATGGCCATCTGTGAGGAATGCTTTGATTGTGTTTTTCCCTTATGGAAGAAGGAGGTTGGACTGGACGTCCCTTGGAGGTCTCCTTCTACTCTAGGAACCTGTTGTTGTTGTTACTACTACTACTACTATTATTATTATTAGCAGAGGCTGAATGAATATTATCATTATTTTTATGAATAAATTCAGGGGCTTATTATACTCACATTTAGTTGAATTTAGTTTTAAAATTCAACTGAAATAAAATTCACTGAAAGAAATTTCCAAATATTTTACTTTTATGGCTCTCTGAGTAGTGGGTAGGTAGATCATTTTGACTTGGTTGTTTTATAAGTAGCTCGCATGCTGAAAAGGTGTGAACACCCCTGGCGTAAACAGTACAGTGTGAAATGTGTTGCGTCTACTATTCTTAACCACTACATCCAGTATTTCTTACAATTAAAAACATCACTTGAGACCAGGTGGACTTGCCTCCATCTCACTTTAATGTTTACTTACTTACGTACTTATTTATTTACTATATTTATATACCGCCATTCTCAGCCCGAGGGCAACTCAGGGCAGTTTACAAAACAGCCCAATTTGATGCCCACAATAACATAAAAGCAGTTAAAAACATTTTACATAAATAAAATTCAGTAAATAATAAAAACGATTAAAAACATAGATCCTTATGTAAAAATTACTTTTAAAAACAATGTAGGTGTGCTTGTGAAATAATAATGTGTGAAGCAGCCCATTCCCTATCCCTTTAGAAGTAGTCCAGCAAGTTGGAAATTAAAAACAAATCCACACATTGCAATCCAGGTCTGCATTTTATTATTCCTCAACTAGCTTTGGAATTATCTAGAAGTGGATTTCTATTCAACCAGAAAAGTCTAGAAGGAGTGTCAATATATGCTCATCTTTTCATTTACTTTGTTCCACTTTGGCTTAGTAAATTAAAACATCTGTTTCCAACCAGCAAATAAATACAGTACAAGATGCAATAAGACCACAGGCTCAAAGAAATAAAGACAAAGACAACAGGCCAAGGTAGGAAATGAAAAAGTATTTTTTAAAAATAAGATAGATCCTGCCTTTTTTTTTTGCTCAACTTGACCAAAGTGAGTTTGTCCTCAATGGCAGTAGGCTAATAATATTTTGATCACAGTCATTTCCTGGAAAGTATTACAGAGCATGCTTTAGAAGTACTTGCATTACTAATTCTAAGTCATCATAAACAGACAATTGCAATGTTGTGTTGATTCCACTAGAGGGTTCAATTGTTCCTATATGATAAATGTTTAGCCTAGTTGTTGGTTTCCAGTCCGATGCCACAATACCATAGGCTGGAAACAAAAGTCATGCCAGAGTGAATCAATATTAGCAGTTGTTAATAAATTATCTGACAGCTGTTTGACTTGCTATTATTGCGAAGCACAATTGTTTAAAAGAAACAAAAATCAAAGCAAATCATAAATGTGTAAGCTAACCAGCCTGATTTATATGTTCTCTCTGAAGTAAATCCTGGTGAAATCAATGGAACTTTCAGATAAGTCTACATAGGTTACAATTCAACATACATGATCTAACAGCAAACACGGTGTGGGAGTACAATTAATATCATAATTGTTCATATCTCACATTAATCTGTACAGCTTTCAATGGGTCCCATAGCCTCTGATGAGTCAAATGTTGTCCCTTTGTTTTCAAGTATCTCAATGTCACTTTTACACTTAACTTGTTTAGCTGCAGACTCACGGTGTATTGCATGCACATCTGAAACATGAAAGGTGAAAGGAGAGGTACAAGTATCATAGTATATTATTAATAGGTTTACTATGCATAATAAAAAAAAATCCAAACCCTCCCAACTCTATCTAATCAATGCTGCCTGAGGGTTATTTTATACATTGCTCAGCAATTTGTCAATGATGACATTGAAGTCGAGTGCATGCTGACTGAGGATTCTAGGAGTTGTCTCATCTCAAAAGGTAATTTCCCACATTCCGCTGCTAGCGGTCATTGATTTAAATATTAGAGTCACCACACTGATCTGACACTAGCTATGGAAAGTGTTTGTAGTAAAATCTACAGGACTTTGAGGTAAATAAAATAGTTTTGATAAGTCAGTGAAACTGTTTATGTCTAATAGACATAGACAGCAATCATATGGCTTCATCCTTTACAATTTGGGTAAAAATTGCAAACATTATATTTATTTATTTATTTATTCGGGTTTCTATGCCGCCGACTACCGGAGGCTCGCGCCGGCTTACAAGAGCCGAAGGCACAATAAAATACAAAACAATAAAAAC
The DNA here is from genome assembly GCA_030556195.1 of Anolis apletophallus. Taxonomy (NCBI): domain Eukaryota; kingdom Metazoa; phylum Chordata; class Lepidosauria; order Squamata; family Anolidae; genus Anolis; species Anolis apletophallus. Next base: position 21,331,182 of record JARBWK010000009.1, on the reverse strand, counting down.
AGTTAAAAGCAGAGCATCACAATAAAACAGTAGACAATTGAAGCAGTGGCACAATTAAGAACGCACGGGCCTACCCGTCGAAGGCTTGCTTAAGCAAGTAGGTTTTACATGCCCGTCTGAACGGGAGCAGGTCCTTCATTGCCCGGGTTTCGGCCGGGAGGGCATTCCACAGCGTGGGAGCTATGACTGAGAACACCCTCCGGCGGGTGGATGTCAAACGTGCCAGCTTCGCTGAAGGTACCTCCAAGAAGTTGGCATCCTCGGACCGTAGTGATCTCAAAGGGCAATATGGAGTGAGACGGTCCCTCAGATACGCTGGCCCCAGACCGTGTAAGGCCTTAAAGGTAAGAACCAACACTTTGAAGGTGATCTGGTGCTCAACTGGGAGTGCAGATCCTGCAAGACAGGTGTTATATGGCAACCTGCTGGGGAGCCAGACAGGAGCCGGGCGGCAGTGTTCTGCACCAGCTTGAGCTTCCAGGTCACTGACAAAGGAAGGCCAACGTAGAGCGCGTTGCAGTAATCTAGCCTTGAGATGACCGTGGCTTGGATTACCGTGGCGAGGTCATTCCGGGAGAGATAGGGGGCCAGCCTCCTTGCCTGTCGGAGATGGAAAAAGGCCACCTTGCTGACCACAGAGACCTGGTCCTCCATGGTCAGCTGGGAGTCCAGATGGACTCCCAGGCTCTTCACAGAAGACGATGGGCATAACGCCACACCGTCCAGGGTCGGAAGCTGGACATCTACCCCACCCGGGCGGCCCAGCCACAAGATCTCCGTCTTCGCCAGATTCACCCTCAACCTACTGGCTCGCAGCCATCCAGTAACGGCTTCGAGGCAATGTTGGAAATTATCGGGGACGGATCCTGGCCTGCCCTCCATCCTCAGGATGAGCTGGGTATCATCCGCATATTGGTGACACTCCAGCCCATAACTCCGCAACAGCTGTGCAAGTGGCTGCATGTAGATGCTAAATAACAGAGGGGAGAGGATGGCCCCCTGCGGAACTCCACAAACTAATGAGGAGCCCTCGGAGACCGCCCCGCCCCTCCTCACACGCTGTGACCGCTGGTAGAGGAAGGAGGCCAGCCATTTTAGGGCTGTCCCCCTCACTCCAGCCATGGCCAGGCGGTGGATCAATAGATTGTGGTCGACCGTGTCAAATGCTGCCGTGAGGTCCAATAACACGAGCAGCGCAGACCCACCTTGGTCGAGCTGGCAGCGGAGTTGGTCTGTGATGGAGACCAGGACCGTCTCCGTCCCGTGCCCCGAACGGAAGCCAGACTGGAAGGGGTCTAGCCATGTTGCATCATCTAGGAAGGACTGCAGCTGCTCCATTACTGCCCTCTCAACCACCTTGCCCAGGTACGAAAGATTCGACACTGGGCGGTAGTTGGAGGGAACCGCAGGGTCTAATGACGGTTTCTTCAGTAATGGAGCTACCACCGCCTCTTTTAAGCACTCTGGAAAGACTCCTTGCTCAAGGGAGCTGTTTATGATATTCAACAGAGGCCCACGTAACCCCTCCAGGCAAGATCTAATAAGCCAGGAGGGGCACGGGTCGAGGGAGCAGGTGGTAGGCCTGGCTGCAGCCACTATCCTATCAACAGCATCTGCATTTAAATATTGTTATCTAAATGTGATACATTTAGGTTTAGTAGGGAAATGATAACAGTGAATTTTTCTTTGTTTGATTCCAAGCATCATAAGGACCTCATCACATGGAGGTATTTGATGTGGGGGGCAGCGGGGTAAATCCAGCACCCAGTGACCTGCATTGGCTGCATCACCCGCTTGCCCACCACATGCCAGAAAGCTCTCATGCTGTCCCCAGCATTTTAAATCTGAATGTGGATAGTCTCCCATGTTCGGAATTCCCCTTTGTAGAACACTTTCCCAATGTGATTAAGTCCTAAGTGTTGTTAGGGCCAGGAACGCAGTTCCATCTTGCCTCCTGCACTGTGCTTATAGTATAATATATAATATAATATAATGTGTGTGTGTGTATATGTATATGTATATATATATATAATATTGATAATATTATATATTGATAATATTATAATGTAAATAATATAATACTATTAATAATAATATGATTTTATAATTATATATTTTATATTACATGTAATATTATGAATAATATTACAGTATAATGTTATAGTGCAATGTAATATATAATATTAATATTGTGCTATGGCAATAATATAATATATTGTATTTACATTTTACTTGTAAGCTGCTCTGAGTCCCCTTTGGGGTGAGAAGGGAGGCATATAAATGTCGCAAATAAATAAATAAATAAATAAATAAATAAATAAATAAATTGTTTGAACATCTTGCTTCCATGGCCTCTGTTCAGAAGACACCTCATCCCCAGGAGGAGTGACATGATTCACAATAGATCCAAACTCAGTGCACCTCAAAGCAAGTGCTTTTCAAAGAGATACTATATCCAGGTGACTCAGAAAGGTGATTCAAGTTTAATATTTCAAAAGAAAGCAAAAAGGAATTTTTAAAAAGCTGATGATCTCTCGACATCCATCATATCAAGGCCTAATATTTTTTGGCAGCCAGCAGGACCTCTTCTACCATGTCTCCTAATGCTGCATCTGTGACTTCTTTTTAGAATGCAGGGTTCCAATCCTTCCGGCAAAAGTTGGGAGTGAGAAGGGTCTTAGCCACAAATTGAATGAGTACATTCTTTTCTCTCACCATTCCTGTTTAAGTTAGCTGGGAATCAAGACAACTGGCTCAATTATCTAACAGTTTTTCTTTTAACATAGGCTTTAACGGGTCAGAGAGATAGCACAGCGGTAACAAGAGCTGTGCTTGCAATCAGAAGGTTGCATGTTCGATTCCTGGGCTGGTCTGGACACCCAGCTGTGAGCCCTGTCCACTGTTCACCTAACAGATCGAAAACAGCCCAGCTGTGAATAGATGAACTGGAAACTGCCAAGCGGGGAATGATTTTTACAAGAAAGGACTTTACAATGCCTGAATAAAAAGATTGGCTGTCGGAAGGTGGAATGCGGAACAGAGGCTCTCTGTCATGAGGATGAAGCAACAGCACTTCCTTGTGATGTAATGACGTAATGGAGCAACCACACCCTGTGATGCATCCAGAAGAAGAAAAAATACTTCTAAACTGTACCTGTTGTATTGTAATTGTATGTAAACAGGCAGGGATTGTCTGCCGTATGTGTAATGTAATCCGCTCTCAGTCCCCTTTGGGGTGAGAAGAGCGGAATATAAATAAAGTGTATTACTATTATTAAAGTCTTTCCTGTACATGTGTTGCAATTTCAGCCTCACCTCATCTCTCACTTCCTTACTTCAGGTTCTACATGGGATGGGATGGGCTCCAGTTCCTACGAAATGGTGCCAGCTTCTTTTGGCTACCACTAAAGCATCTTATCTTGACTTTCCTCTTCCCTTTTTTCATCTCCAGAGACCTCCTCATTTATACGTGTCAACTGACATGTTCCCTCTCTTTCCCTCTTTTCCCTTTCCCTTGCACACAAAAGGTAACTTCCCCATTATACTTATCAGTTTTCCTTATAGGAGTTTCTACTCATCCCTAAACTGTTATTTTGTTTTTCTCTGGTCTTTGTCTCCTCTAACTCTTTCAGGGATTCCACTTGAAATGTCCTACCTACATATTACTGTTGTCATCTTGAGGAAAAACTAGACAGTCAGTGGGAAATGCAAATGAGCTTCAGAAAGGCAGTGAAGTACATGTGAAAGTCAGTACTGTTATAGATTCACACACCGATTCTGACTTCTAGCAAGCCAGATAACATTCAGCTTAAGCACAGTGTAAAATGTCTATAAGTGATTCTTCTTCATCCTCTATCACATAAATATGGAGGATACATTGGGTGAGGAGGGTGCTAACATGTTCTCCTGCCTTGTGTTTTCAGTCTTCCTGCTTTCATAATGTCGGAACAGGAGAATGTTCTTTTAAATGTATCACAAGTGTCACAAGAAAGCCTCCATCTCACATTCCCTTTGCCATTTTGGAGAGGGAGACGTTCCTATGCTCAAGTGTATACTATACATTATAATAAACTACCTTAGGATGCTGTAATTTTATTCAAATCACAACCCCCATTGCTGTCATTGCACCTTGTTTCCAGAAATGGGAATCAAGATACCATATTTACTTGAGTCTAATGCACACCGTTTTGGCTAAATTACAAAGTCAAAATTGAGATGCAGATTAGATTAAATAGAGCATTATACTTGAATAAATATGGTAGTTCACAACATTAAAACAAATATAAATGTAAAAAATACATAAATTATCATTAAAATAAGTAAAGTCACTAACATTAACACAATTTTGAAATGTGCATTAAAACAAAAGTAGTCTTCTGCTAAAATTATTCATTAAGTGTGCTTTATTCTAAGTGGCTGTTTAGGAGTATTGCAGCTGGGAAGATATGAATGAAAAGCCTCAACCGGAGAAAGCAATGCAGAGCCCTTCCAGAAAGGCCCCCAAAAGACACCTCCGGTAAAAGCTAATTAATTCGGGAGAAAGCTGGTAAACCCTGCTTTCTCCTGAATTAATTTGACACCCCATTAGGCCCACTCCTTTCTGAAAGGCCTGGGTCTAATGGGGTATTGGATTTGTGAGGACTCACCCATGGGTAGTACCCAGAACTACCTCGGGGTGAGTCCTGATTTCTCATCTCGCTTATTCTGACTTCTAAAGAAGGGCCCACCCTTTCCCCAGCTTCCCCCCCCCCCCAAAAGCTCTTAAAAGGGGAAACGACGTGACAGGAGACGGGGCAGGAGTTACCGAGATGTCATGGGGACACCTCACCAGGAAAGCCCAGTTTTTTGGGGGTAGCATGAGGACTTAAATCCACACTGAAATGGGTTTCTTAAACCTGCTTTGGTGTGGATTTGAGCCCTGTCTGGAAATGTCCACAGATCAAATTTGATCTGACAGATTGCTCACAGGCTGTCCCCAAGTTACAAAAAAGATAGGTTCTGCGAATTTGTTTTTAAGTTTAATTTGTATGTAAGTTGGAACAGGTACATTTTAAAATGTAACTCCACGCACACATGTTTTGGATAGCATAGGGAAGGGTTAACAACACCCCTGTGGTGTTTGTTTTGATGTCTGTGCCCCTGTTCAGAAAATGTCACCTCACTTTCTATCTTTGTGATAATTGGATTGTGAAAAAAAACTGGCTTGTTTTGAAAACAAAGATTGATAATAGAGCTTCAGGGGAGATAACTTTTCCTCAGGATAACTCTTTCAGGAGTGGATTTCTTTTCTGAGGGGTAGATTTATCTCACTTCCTGTTGTCTTACCCCCATTCTTAACTGTGAGTCAAGTTGGATGTTTGTCACTCGGGAACTGCCTGTATACATATATTACCCTTATGAAAAGGTTTGTACAGAGAGGAGAAGATACATTGAGGGTGCAGATGTTTGTAATGGCTGTAATTCCTTGCCCAGGAGTTGAACAAATTGACACAATGCAAGAAACACTGTGGATATCTCCGGTTTTAAATACTTTGAAATCCATTAATTTTCATATTTAAAATTAATTTCAAAGTTTTTTGACCCTCGAGGCCCAACCCGGAAGTGTAATTTCTATACCAAACCTGGGCGCCGCCATTTTTCTAAAGGTCACCTCATTAGGTCATTTTCCCCCCTCTCAGTTCTCAACTCACGAGAGGAGACTGGAGGGCAGCAGCACCCCCCTCCTTTCTCCTCTCGCCAGCTGAGAGCTGAGACGGGCGCCTTGAGTCGCGTTAGTTCTCGACAGGTAAGGAGGTGGATGCACCTCTTTCCCTGCCAAGAACTAATGTGAATCAAGCCTTGAGTCTGCTCCTCCTCCCCTGCCAGGATCTAAAACTGAAAGCAGAAAAATATCAAAATATATTACATAACATAGAGGGCGGCGTCAACTCCTCCTCCCCTGCCAGGCTTGTGCCGCTTTAGATCCTGGCAGGGAGGAGGGGCAGGGATGGACCAGCTCTTCCAACCTCCAGCCACCTTACCTCCTCCCCTGCCAGGATCTCCGGATTAAAGCAGACTTTATGTCAAGCCTTTACGCCCAGTGATTATACGGTTTAAATCATTGGCATTGTGGTGATTACACTATATTATGTGATAATATATTTTGATATTTTTCGCTAACAGTTGAAACTCTATCTGCCCCTTGAATTGTGTATGGTTTAGATCTTGGCAGGGGAGGAGGAGAAACTCTAGGCTTGATTCATGTTAGTTCTTGGCAGGGAAAGAGGTGCGGGCACCTCCTTCCCTGCTAAGAACTAACAGGAAATTATAATGAATTTTCGTTATTAATTATGTTTCAATTACAAAATTTATTGAAATTTTTTTGGATTAATTTCTATAACGACCCAGCAACGGAGATCCCCCCAACGAGTTTAGAATCACATTTTTTTATGGATCAACCACCCCTACTATTTACATTCCCAGTCTGATTCAGCATGGCTCTTATGTATGTTTTTGTGAAATTAGAACTCTAGGGAACCTGAACTGAAAGGAAGGAAATCTGAAGGAAGACCAATCATCAAGATTACTAAGCGGCTTTTCAAGCAAGATCATGTAACCTGAAACTTGTGTGTAGTGTTATAGATGGTGAATTGTCAGCGTCGTATGATTTCTTTTAACTGTTTGATACGCTTTCACATGATCATTGTAACTGCATGATTGAGTCTATAATCATCCAACAATGTACCATGGAAATTGCCTTTTAAATAGCCTTCCAAAGGAAGCAAATAATAGGAAAAGAATGTTATTTTGCACAACAAGCCTTTTAGATAGCAATTTCATTTATAATTACTTTTTTTTTGCAAAGTAGTCAATTATTAAAAGATAGAGACTTATTCAGATCTCTGTGTTTGTTTTTGATGAGGAGGTGAACTCCTGGTCTCGAATCTCTCTGTATTTATTCCCTCTGCTTTTGCTAATCTTCTCTCCAACTGGGTACCTGCTGCAGTGGATGAGAAAGCTTTGGGGAAGAGGAAATGGAAATGCAGGAGTACAAAGCATGGGTAATAATATTTATTAATGCATGCAGAGAACTATTAAATTAAAAAAATTAATAGAGGTCAAAGGCCAACATCTAATTCTCTTCAGGCAGAAGAGAGAATATATTTAAAAGGTATCCATAGAAAAAAAAACTTCCTACATTCGTGTTATGCACCAGAAATAGAGACATCTTCTTGACATCAAATTGATGAAAGAGATGAATGAAAATCAAAATTAACACTAAGGAGTTCAAATGAGTTGTATAATGCAATAAAGTATTATAGTTCTTCATGGAGGCTGTTTTCCAAATGCTGATGACACAGCAAAATGTATAGATAGATTACTGCAACGCCCTCTACGGGGGACTGCCTTTGAAGACTGTTCGGAAGCTTCAACTGGTCCAACGGACAGCAACCAAGTTGATAACAGGAGCAGCACTCAGGGAGCGCAGAACTCCTCTGTTGCGCCACCTCCACTGGCTACCAGTTTGCTACCAAGCACTATTCAAAGTGCTGGCTTTAGCCTTTAAAGCCCTTAACAGTTCTGGTCCAACTTACATGTCCGAATGCATCTCCCCCTATGAACCATCAAGATGTTTAAGATCATCCAGAGAGGCCCTGTTCTCGGTCCCGACTGCTTCACAGGCCCGATTGGTGAGGACGAGAGACAGGGCCTTTTCAGTGGTGGCTCTTCGGCTTTGGAACACCCTTCTTAATGACATCAGATCAGCCCACTCCCTCCTGACATTTCGCAAGAAGGTCAAGACATGGCTGTTTGACCAGGCATTTGTAGATGTAGTATGATCATTAATAGAGACCTAAGGAGCGACGCCGCCGCAATTGGAAATCGATTTAATAACGAGACGCTGATATTGTGTTTAATTTTAATTGCTAATTTGTATATGATGTGATTGTGTTGGTAACTGTAGATGTGTTTATCTTGGGCAGTCCTTGCCATATATACACCGCCTCGAGTCGCCTTCGGGCTGAGAGGGGCGGTATAGAAGCAAAGTAAATAAATAAATGTGATTTTACAAAGATTAACAGTGTAGTATAACGGTGTAGAACCAGTCTTATGTTCCTGGTTGCTCCAGTTCCATGCAACATTAGACACAGTTAGATTCAATGGAACACCAATATGGTATTTTCCTAAGATTGCATTGTTGCTACTGTGTTCCATTCAAGAGATCTCCGCCCAACATCCAGCTATATAAGATAAGTTGAATGTTAAAGAAAGTCCTGTTGATATCAATCCAGATTTAACAGGGACCAAAATCTGAAATTTGCAATAGCTGATAAAATTGATCCTAATTGACTCCCATATATGCCAAGCCATGGTCTATAACCACTACCCTTGTTCTTCATTGACATCAATAGTGTTGTATTGTTGAAAGCTTTCATGGTTGGAATCACTGGATGTTATGTGGTTTCAGGCTGCATGAACGTGTTCTAGCAGCATTTTCTCCTGATGTTTCACTTGCATTTGTGGCTGGCATCTTCGAGGGATCTGATGGTAGTAAAGCAAGTGGAGCATTCATACCTATGGAATGTCCAGGGTGGGACATTCTCTCTGTGGGGAATCAAGAAGGCTAATGACTACATAATCCTGGTCTCTCTTGGGAAGGGATTTTACGGTCTAGGACAGGGCTGCCCAGGAAGTCGATCGCGATCGACCAGTCGATCCTGGGACTGAAGAAGGTCGATCCCAGAAGGATGGGGTGCTTCTCAGAGGGGGGCGGGGCCAGGCAATGTCAAGCACCACCCCCTCCCTGGCTTCGGCACTCCCAGCAGCTACTCCAGGTTTGAGGAGGGCAGGGCAAGCCAGCCTTGTGCTAGCTATGCCACCACTGGCTTGGCATTGCCATCCTCAAGTCTGGAGAAGCTGCTGGGAGCTCCAAAGCCAGAGGGGAGGGGGCGGGGCTTGGTGGGGCCTGGCTCTGCCCCCCTCTGGCCAAGCCCCACCCCACCCCTCTCCAGCTTTGAGGAGGTAGGTAGATCTTTCTGACTTGGTTTTAATATAAGTAGCTCGCATGCTGAAAAAGTGTGGGCACCCCTGGTCTAGGAGAAGTCGCCAAAAAGGCCTTCTCCCATGTTCATAGATGGCACAGTCTCCATTCATGACTTTTGCCTTCTTGATGCCACTCTGATGTTGCTTGGCCACATTTATCCTGGTTTTCATCTTTGATGGTTTGAAGGTACGCACTGTATTAATCATGAAAGTACAACTCTGTGCTTCTAAAGCACTTTAGAATGCTAAAATATTCTCCAAAATACTTACAACAGCTTTGAACAGTACATCTATATTATTGCTCTCCATGATTCTACAGACTGAAAGACTATAGTTCTTGAAAGAACACATACTGAGATCTTAGTAGGGGCAAGGTTTAAAATCAGGATTCCCTTGATTTTTAGCTAGACCAAATTGCAGAGATTTTACCTTTTTCTTCCTTTGGAACAATGTATAGGAGGAAGCACGTAAGGATTAAGTGTGCATTCATTTCGTCCAGGGCTGCATGACTTGCAAATGCATCCCAGCAGTCATTTTCAGGGACCCATCAAGAGCACAATTTATCGGTCTGTTTGTTTGAAACTTCAAAAAATAAAAGAGCCATTGAGCACTTTGTTTGGATTAATAACTAATTATACCGACTCAAAATACTGTTCACATACACTAGTTCCTGAGTTGTGCCGTCTTCTCTAGTGAATGCTGGAAAGAAAGTTTGTTGGTTGTTCAGGGCATGATTTTAAAGTTGTTATCTTATTTTACCTTAGCTCTTAGCCAGGTGGGTATTGAGATGAAAACTGCTTGCAATTTATTTCATAGTCGCATTTCAAGTTCCTTGCTTTGCAATGAGTGAGTGATGCATTGCAGATGAATTTGCCTCCTTTTAACTGTAAGTGTAAAGCCTTCCTGCTATTCTCACTTAAAAATCTCAATTTTATGCTTAGTACTTGTGTTTCTTATGGTATGGAAATGCTGTGATTCTGGAGAAGCCTGTCATGAATACCAGATATATTGATAGAATCATAGAGTTGAAAGAGACCACAAGGGCCATCTAGTCCAACCCCCTGTCATACAGGAATAGAATTGGGATTAGATGTGCCAATGAAGTCTAGCATGACATTATAAAGTATAGACTAGGACAGTGGTCCCCAACCTTTATTTAACCAGGGATCACTTGACCAGGGACCACTTTGACCAGGAACCACTCTCCAACATTAGGACTAAAATGAATCAGTTTTTGGTCAACTTTATATTCAGGTTGGTTATTTGGTGTGCTGATTCCAAAAATTGCATTGGATAGACCACATCAGTGCTAGTTTCTGAAATGGAACATGTGCCACCTAGTAGTCACAATTTGCTCGCCCATAGAAAACCATATTTAATCATCTAGAGCTGATGTGGTACTAATAATCTTTTGTGGGGTGCCAGCCTCTCCCCACCCAACCTTCCCGTTGCCTCAGCACTATAAGAGGGTTTCACAAGACCAGTCGGTCTTGTTGCTGCATGGTTTCAAGGCAACGGTGTAGTAATGGTGAGGTCACTTACCATATTTTTATTCTTGTGGACCACTGATGGTCCACGGACCACAGGTTGGGAATTACTGGACTAGGGGGTAATTTTAGATGTCAATTTTATGTCCTATAATTATGACCAATTTATGACCTAACTCATAACCTGTCTTAAATCCTACAAGATTGCCGGAAGCATCCTCAGCTGGCTAAGCTGAGGAGCAGACATATGGGAGAGAGCTCCCAAGGACTGCAGGTTTTAAAGATTTTTTTAGCCTTATTTTATTTTATCAACTTTATCTAGATTAGATTACCCCCAAAGAGAAAGGCTCAATTAAAAGTCTTTGAAGCCCATGAAAGGTTTCTAAACTGAGCAATGGGAAAAAGGAAAAGAAGAAAGCAGCTTGGCGTTAGCCCAGGTTCACTCCCTCAACTGAAACACACCAAACAGCCAAGAATTGAAGATTGTTTTGCATGGAAAGGAGATGTAAGTAAAACAAACCCTCTTCCTATGGCTAATAGATTTGAAATCTTGGAAGGAGAAACTCAGCTAGATCAGGGAATTGAACAGATATTGGAATCTCCCTTGTCTACCAGAGAGGAGCTTGAAGGAGCCCAGGATCATGAATTGGGATCCTCGCAGGTGTTGCCACTATTTGCATTTAACCCAGATACCTGCTGCAGGGATCCTGAAATGAAGCCTCAAACTAAAACATGGGAAAACACAACAGAGTTTATGGCAAAACAATGCCTGATCACAGCACAAACTGTAATTTCGATACTTGAACAGCTATCAGGAATAAAAGATAAGCTGAATGAGCTAAAAAGTGATATGCATTGCTTGTGGAACAGATGTGCATGAGCCTCATATCTATGTCCAATGTGCTGAGAATGAGCAACTGGTTAAAGAAAATGTTAAAAGGCTGGATAAAACGTTATAGCCCCAAAAGAGCCACCATCTAACTTTTGATAAAATAAAGCAAAGAGACTGGATAACTACTAAACAACCTACTCCCCGTTAAATCCAACCGTTTATTACAACCAAAGTGGATAGCCCTCAATATCTTTAAGAATAGACACAATATTGGTCACTGGAACACCAGGAAAGCAATTAAAATTCCCTGGGAAAGCTCTTTCATTGTCAACAGGGGCAACTAAACCTAGACATTGTTGAATGGCTCCTGGGAGACCTTAATCGAAAGCGGGTCCTGCTGAACTTCGAACAACCCACTATTCCTCTGATGTTGATTAAGATGAGGAGTTTTCTAGCCCAATATCAAATCTTTCCCATCACAGTTTTTTGTGATGAAGAGGTCAATTCACTACTTCCTGATATGAGAGCTCCCATACCTCGCCACCTGTGACCCTGAGGGAGCGAGAGGGTAGGAATCAATCAGTTTTATTCAAAGAAGAGGACCCCAAGCTAGTTGAGAATGTTTTCATTGAATCTAACTGTTTTATCCTGAATCATTTGATTGCCAAATATGCCTGTAAGGGAAGACACTTGTATGCTGCCTTTATTTACTTTTCTGCAACATTTGATAGTGTGAACAGAGAAGCATTTTGGAATAAATTGTGCAACCTCAAAATTGAGCCTAGGAGTGCAACAAGGGTGTATTTTAGCACCAATATTATCTAATCCTTATATCAGTGACCTTCCTGGAGTAATGAAGGACCCTGTAGCTCATATGCCTAAAGTCCTAAACACATATTGTAACACTCTGCTGTATGCTGATGATATGATATTACTATCACGCTCGCAAGTTGGGCTTCATAGGTTGTTAAGAAGACTCAGCTCCTATTGCCAGGATAACAAGTAATAGAACAAGCACAATCCCAGCACTTGAGAAGCATATTGGGAGTAGATAAAAGGACCTCAGCTGCTGCGGTGAGAGCAGAACTGGAAATTTTCACAATCCATGCACAATCTAAACTTAGAGCGTACAATTACTGGTATAAAATCAATGTAATGGAGCCTGATAGACTCCCAAAATTGTGCCTATTAGAACAGATAAAATCCCAACTACCAAATTCTTGGATTACATAACTGACAAACTATATAAGAAGTTGTGGCCTTCCTGTCTCTTGCACCTTAAGTAACCAAGTAAGAAAGGGTGCTATACAAAGATTTTGGACATAGAAGCACAAAAAGATATAGCCACCCTCAGTAAGACTGCTAACCTAATGTTTAGCATCTTACAATGTTATCACACTAGGGCTTTTAAATACCTCATCAGACAAGGCTTTATCTGGAGGCATGCACCAGCTCTGCCCTAGATCATCCACAGAGCCCTACCTGAAGTTCCTTTGAATCATTTGATGGGCGGCAGTGGGCACCATAGATGACCTATAGCTTCACCAGTCTATGACATCCGATTAAGCCTTGTCTGATGAGGTATTTAAAAGCCCTAGTGTGATAACATTGTAAGATGCTAAACATTATTATCAGGAAGAGCATATCAACCAGAAGAAACTACAGCACTTTGATTTTTCTTGAGTCTACTGGGAAGGGAAGGGCAAGAATACGGGAGGCTTCCCATGTTACCTAGGAAGCAATGGGGAGAAGCTGAGGAGAAATGGGAGAAATATAAGTTTTGAGAGCAGTGAAAAAAGTAAGATAATAGAGGATTGATTGGTGCTTTTCCTGTCAAATTTGGGCAGCTGGAAAACATGCACAGCAGCATGGTTAGCCAGCCACAACTTTCTTGGTGCTGCACAACTAACCAACCAATTATTTCTCCTCTCTTCTCCATTCTTTCATACGCTTTTACACTTCTCTATGGTCTCCATATCTTTCCAGTAATTTCTCCATCATTCCTGTATGCCAGATGCTTCTCCTTCCCCAAATGCCTGCAGGGTAGCCAGAAATTGTTCGCATATTTAAGACGATATTGGAAGCCACAAAATCTGCTGACAGCTTTGCTGGCACAAGAGCTGCAGTTGGACTCTCACGTCGCTCCCATTCCACATTTTGACCATCTCACACTAAAACCTTATCAAATTTTACTTATGTTTGAGCACTGAAGGTGAAGTCTGAACAGGATTTATAAATACAGCAAAATCCTTTTAAGTCATTTGGATTTTCATCAGCTAATGTATTATTGTTAAGGGGGTGATTGCCACTGAACCCTAGCCTCCTAAATACTCCTTCTATTTTCTTGGTGTGCTGGATAAAGTATACGGAACATTGCTTCTGGTCCCAAGGCCACGATTACGGTTGACCTCTTCCTTGTACCAGTTCTAGTCCCCTTCTCTTGTGTGGTTTTAGAAAAGTCTGTAAGATTTATTATCATAGGAAATGCTCCCTAGACCTTGAAAAACACACACTAGATTAAGGGGAACTTCCTCTTGTGCAAATCAACTTGGATGAAGCCAGAATTCCAAACTCATAATTCAAAGAGAACTGTGCAGAGAATAACCGAAAATCTGAAGACTGGACATTCACAACTGCTCTTTAAGTGATTTCACTTTAGTTGTGCTGAGGAAATCCAGCTGTGGTGTTATATCCCAAAACAGTGGGGGAAATTTATTGAGGGAAAACATGTGTTTTTCCACCCCTACTCCAAGTGGGAAGGTTAAAAGAATTGCATAGTGGAATGAAGTGATTATACATTTCTTCAATTCCATAGTGTGCAGTATTTCATAGGACATGTGGATCAAGAGACACCAGTGTGTGGTCAAGATCAGGTCCGGATTAACCCCTTTTGGCGCCCTAGGCCACACTTTGGAATTACGCCCCCAAACCAACCTCTACCGCACCCCCCCCACCTCCTCCTCGCGGCCCCGCGCCCCCTCCATCCTTGAGTCAAGGAAGGCGAGGAGGAGGCAGAGGGAAGCCCCGCCCCCAGGGCCATTGCTGGGCATGCGCAGCAGGATGGTGCGAGCGTCTCTGCCTCCTCCACCATGTTCCTGGGTGCCGCGCATGCCCGGCAGCGGCCCCAGAGGCTTCCCTCTGCCTCCTCCTCGCACCCTCCTTCCTTGACAAGGGGGCGGGGGCAGGGGTGATGGCAGGGGGGTGCCATTCCCTCCTCCCCGCCCCCTTGCAGCACTCTCCCCCCGTCCTCCCCCGAGAGAGTCATCTCCATGCCGCGCGTTGCGGTTTTGTTTCATGTGAATTGCGCCCCCCTTGGCTTGCAGCCCTAGGCCATGGCCTTATGGGTAATCCGGGCCTGGTCAAGATAACAAAATAAAGAAGAACACACAAGATAGGAAAGGCTGTAGCAGTTTGCTTTTCCCTGAGACCTTGGGAAATGTGACATGCAATCTCCTCCTCTCCTATCCCTAATATTTCTGAACTTCAAATTCAATCTGTAGCAATTAAAATAATCTGAAGACAAAGGAAAATAAGAGGAAGAGAAACTGGGACATTTTGAAAATAAAAATGGAAAGGAAGGAACAATAGTATTAATTAAAACTGCCCCTACCAAATGAGGAAGTTGGAAGATAGGCAATTGTACTGCTGCAGGCTGCTGATGTAAAAGGGCCTCAGGTTTGAATGTTCCACTTTTTTTGTATGTTCACTCACACAGTCAGAGTCAGGCCATGCCTACACTTCCATATTATCCAGTTTCTGAATCCAAATGATCCGCTTTGAACTGGATTATATGAGTCTACATTGCCATATAGTCCATTTAAAGCAGATAATCTGGATTCAGAAACTGGACTATATGGCCTCATTCCATCTTGTTTTCTAATGTACAATTTCTCCACCTTTACAAGGCAATCTACCCATGGATGAGCACGGAAAATATCATCACATATTCAGATAGGAGAGAAATAGTAGTAATGGAAGATTTCAGCTATTCTGACATTTTTTGGAAGTCAACTTCTTACTAAAATACCAGGTCCAACAAATTCCTCAACTGTGTTATTGACAATGTAATTATCCAGAAAGGGAAGAGGCAACAAGGATCATAGATCTGATCCTAACCTAGTTAATGTTGTAGAAGTGGTGGTTTCCTTAGGTGAAAGTTACCATGTTCTTCTTTTTTTTAAAGTAATTATTTTACAATCTTCACACTCACTAACTTATGATTTGATCTATGGTTTAGTTTACTCTCCATTAAATATTATATAATCACATTTTTTTTTACTTTTGACAACGCATTGCTAATTCATAAATCTTACAATTGACAAATGCCCTCACCATTATTATAACATAACAATCAAAAAATCCCAATCTTTCTTGAAGCTGGACAGATATTTCTCCTAGATCAGACTAGTTAATTTGTCACTTTCATCTAATTCACAAATCTTCATCAGTTTTTCTTGTCATTGCTCTTTTTCTCTTCTCTTTGTATTTGGTCCTCCTTTTCTTCTCTTCTTCTCTGTTATGTTTTTATCTTGTTTACATATATTTTCATCAAGGTGTCCAGTTGGTGTAGGATCAAACCACAAATCTGAGATGTCGTGAAAATTAACCAAAACATCTGTGTGCAGGTTTCTCTGCTTAGTAATGTAGGAATCCTGTTGATAGATCATATGAACTTCCCAGCTGAAGTCTTTATATGAAACTTCCAAGAAATCAACCAGGGCTTCAAACACTTTGACATGAATAACTTCTTCATGTTGTTATGGAAGACCAAGGGTTCCCATGATATTCTCCCTCTAATCGAGATCTGCTGTTGGTATTTCTGAAAGTTCATCCTCCTTGCGTTTTAATTTCTCTGAAATTTCTGACTGATTCCAGGCACCAGATTTGAGTTTCAATGATTTCTGGTCCACCTGAATTAGCTCCCTAGTTAGCTTTTCCAAAGAATTATCTATGTCTTTCATATCAGTTGTGAAGTCCTTTCTCATTATCCTTAATTCTTTAAAAAAGGGTTATTTTGGTGGTGGGGGTGGGGGGGGGGTGTTGTTGATCCACAAACACTCTGGCTTTTTTAGCAGCCATTTGCTTTGAAATAATTTAAGTTACCAGCTGATGTAAAATACCAGGGATTTTCTTTAATCAATTTGGCTTAAAAACAATGTCAGTGCAGTGTAAGTTTTTTCTACTTCTCTTTAAGGGTTCAGATAGTCACTCCTGTTGGTCTCCTTCTTGGGAATACTTGTTGTTATGGCTGAATGTAAAGCAAACAATCCTTTAACTCTTCATCAAACATGTAGTATGCTACTAAATCCAACATTTCAAGTTTTGTTAGCCTTTAGTTGCCTTTTTTAAGGTTATATAATCAGCTCAGTGGGAAGTCTCCCCTTACAGCAGCTTACAGCTGTGGCTTTTATAATTTACATTCCTTTTATACTCCTATCAGAAATTTTGTTTTACTCATGTCTCTGACAAGAAGAATAAGGATCCAGAACAAAAATTAATTGACTATTAGATAATAGCTTCTTACAAGGTAAATCTCACTTTCTTCATTTGCATATTTCCTACTCCTACCTCTCCCAGGGTTTTATCATTTTATCTTGTCCATTTGGCCTGCCCATCCTATCTGATTTTGTATTGTGTGAATTTGTTTTACTATTTCATTTTGTTATTGTAATTTATTTTTTTTAATTTTTTGATGTATTTTGTTTTATATTTTGTATTTTACTGTGTTGGATTGTATTTTTAGAAGGGCTTGGCCTCATGTTAGCCACGCCGAGCCCCCACTGGGGAGATGGTGATGGGGTATAAATAAGTTTATTATTATTATTCATTAAAAGTGGACAATTCGAGTGGCTTGAGTGCATTTTGTCAGCAGATCAGATGCAGTGGGTTCTCGTCTATAGCCCTTAGTGACCTCACATGCCACCAAGATGTCTGCTACATCTTGGCAGGAGTTAGATTTTGAGAACAACTTCTGAACTCTTTCCCCCCTAATAGTAATAAGTATATACATTTTGACCCTGTGTACTCATGGTTTCAGCATCCACAGATTCAGACATCCATGGCTTGAAAATATTTTTTTAAATGTCGCAAAGCAAATCTTGATTTTGCCATTTGATATATGAGATGTCATTTCACTATTCTATATAATAGGCCAGTGCTTGTGTTGGTGCCAATGCAGGGTCCTGAAACCAAACCTTCACAGATACAAGAGGCCCACCATAATGTATACAGTAGCTAAATTATAGCTATCTACTAGCTCGCTAGCTAGCTAGAATGTATATGATAGATTATAGAACTGTGAGTTTGGGGGGCAAAATTCCCCTACAGAGGTCTAAGGAGGAAAACGGGCATGAGAAAATTCCAAAGTAATGATAGGTAGGGTTTCACATAAGAAATTTTGGCATTTGGCCTCAGACAGCATACACAGTGGCCCACTAGTTTTTACTACCTGTTGAAAACCAGCCCGGGGAAAATCCTGCCTGCCTCCATCAACACAGAGGTGGCACTTGGCTGTCCATAATTTTGGCATTTGGAGACAATACTCTTTTTTTACTACCTGTTGAAAAGCAACCAAACAAAATTACATTGTGTTTTAGTCTAAAGTGAAATTTGAGTGCATTTAGAAAAGAAGCTGGTTATGCTTGCCATGAGAACTGGTCTTTGTGATGCCACTATATTGTTGTTTCCTTGGATTGCTGGTGTTTTGTGATGTGGTCCTAAATCTGACCTCTAGTTCACCCATTATTGTTTCATTCAGTATTAATATTTCTCAACACAATATTTAAACAGATTTATACTCCTACAACAGATGTTTCTATACTTCTAGTACATTTCCAACACTTTCTATTATCTGCCAACCAATTTGCCCATGTGGTTTGGAATGCAATAATTTATTCCAAATTCTAATTAGCATTTCCTTCAGTGGTGCATATTTCACTTTTCAAGAACTCTTACCTTCCCATTCTTTCCCCCCTCTTTTTTAACATACCATTCATCTACATTGACAAATGGGTGTTATTTATGTCTTTTCTAATAGAAGTATCATTCAAGAACAGATCAGATTGCCTTTAACAATAATTCCATGGAAATTAAATCTGTTCCATTTACTTTTAATGGTATAGCCCTTTACTGCATTAGCACTTCATAAGTTGGGAATGAATTGCTTCTCTTTTTCAAGTTCATTAGACATTTCTGTTATCAAGGCAACTCAGTCATCTGTGTCCATATTTTGGCATCTGTTAAATGTAAATGAAGTTTGCCCTATCCCCATGCAACCTTCTGAATTATAACTTTTAAAAATTAACACTTCCTTGGGCCGTTGCTTGTGTTCTTTGAGGTTGTGATCCCACACAAAAGTACCTTGAGTTAATTCAATAATGTTAAGTGAATGTACTTTGAGTAGGCTTGAATAAAATTGCTTTGATATAATGATTCCTCCAATGTTTAAACAGTTCTCAGTCAGAGGTGTTGTTGTTTATTCATTCAGGTCTCCTGACTCAGGAGTGCCCTCTGGACCAGCCCACACAAAGAAAATAATTTTCCTTTATTCAGCTTTTCATTATGCATGAGCTCACTTTGAGTCAAGCCAGTCACTTCAGGCTGAATCCATCCATCTTGCCTGATTTCATAAGGGAGCCCCCTCTTTCTTTTTCCTTCATTTTGTTGCAGCATCATTGTCTTTTCCAAGCTTTCCTGCCTTCTCATTATGGAGACCAAAGTACTTCATCTTTGCCTCATATACCTTTCCCTCCAATGAGCAGTTGGGCTTTATTTCCTGAAGTATGGACTGGTTGGATCTTCTTGTAGTCCAAGGCACCTTCAGAATTTTCCTCCAACACCACAGTTCAAAAACATCTATCTTCCTTAGCTCAGCCTTCCTTATGGTCCAGCTCTCACATTCATAGGTTACTATGGGAATACCATTGCTTTAACAATGTGGATTTTTGTTGCCAGTGTGATGTCTCTACTCTTCACTATTTTATCGAGATTGGTCATTGCTCTCCTCCCAAGAAGTAAACGTCTTCTGATTTCCTGGCTGCAGTCTGTGTCTTCAGTAATCTTTGCACCTGTTGCCGAACAAATTTAGGGGGATCTATGCCCAGATGGGGCAAGGACCCCCCGAACTCTTAAAGTGAGGGATCGCTGTGGCAAGTGTCCAGAGGGCCAATCAAACCCCTGTCCCAAGAATAAGCTCACCAATCAGATGAAGAGGAAAGTCACCAAGGTTTATTCAATCCAGCTGGAAAGGATGACAGCCGCAATTCCCTGATTCGCAAGGCTGACATGCTTTATTTCCATTTTCCAGTATTTTTATACATTTCCAAAATAAACAGTTTCAAATCTCCCGCCCGCCCCTGTTCCCGTACTTCATCCTGATTGGTTGGAATCTTTGCAACAGCTGAGGGGTGGGATGCCGGCCAGTTTCTTCCAGCCAATCATGAAATAATGCCACCTGCATTCTGGCCAATGGGGGAATTGCCTTGCCTGGCTGTTTGGGCCAATGAGGGTCAAGAGGTGGGAGGAGGCACAAAAACAATGAGGTCGGAACTTACACACCTAGAAATACAAAGTCTGTCACTGCCTCTATGTCTTTGCCCTCTATTTTCCAGTTATCGATCAGTCTGGTTGCCAGAAACTTGGTCAGAGGTACTGCATTCAAAAAGTGGGTCTATGAACATTTAGACGTCAGCTCTACTGTATTCTCATTCATGGGTTACGTTGGTGTTCCATAGGACACTAGCATGCTAGCAATTAATAAATTCTCTCTCTCTCTCTCTCTCTCTCTCTCTCTCTCTCTCTCTCTCTCTCTGTGCGTACGTAATGTCAAATGTGAAGGGAGGCTATATCCAGCTGTCAAGTTATGCTTAGAACATGACTACCACATCCAAATCAATGAAGCAGCTCACTGCCAGAAGAGGAATCCCACTGGGGTTCATTTAGTCTATAGCTTGGAAATAATTAATTTGGAAGAACTCATTATTTGCAATCATTTTTTTTGCCCAGCAACTACTGTCCTGCTATATATAATTATGATTATGACTCATTGAGTGACAAACACACTCCTTTTCTGTTGTAGCTAGAGAGCATGGCCGCTGCTACTGGTATTTCTTGTTGCATCATTACTATGGTACCTTCTAGTCAGGAGATATGCCCTAAATAGTGTTTCATGCAGAAATATAGGAAGTAGTCTTTTAGAAAGCTGAGTCACTCTTTTATCATTATGCTCTCTAAAAATAAACTTCAGGGAGTTCCAGAATGGAACTGCCTTTCATTTTAATTCTGGAAACTATCAAAGGCATTGGAAAACAGTAGAACATGTATTGTTCCCCCTAAAATGGCGAATGGATGTATCTGGACAATCCCTTTTTAAACGTCTTCAGGTAATCAAATTATAGCAATCAACAAAATTACCTTGGTTAGCAGAGTAATTAAAATAAGAAAAACAGATATAACTAATCACATCGGGAGGGATATCAATGATCAGATGTTTTCTTTTCTGCTAGGCTATATTAAGCTCTGCTCTTTGGAATAAGATGTATTTATACTATTTTCATTATTTATAAAGGATTTAAACACAAAAGGAACTTAGATTCATTCAGGCAACAGTAGAAGGGAAAGAAGAGAAAGATATCTTAATAAATTGCATTGTTCAGATGTACGGATACATTCAAAGTCCTCTAAGGTATTTAATAAAGTAGGCCAGAGAGTAGTCCTTTGTGTATAAAACTCTGTTGGAACTACATTATTAGCTCTGGGGTGAGGTTTCCCAATGCTACTGAAATATGCTCAATTTAGATTCCGTTTTATATGACTGAGCCTGGATAATTTTATATATATATCTTACATTTTAATATTTAGCCCTCTCTCTTGTATTTTAAAAGGCTGCAAATGCCTGTCTCTTTTCTAAAGGAAATACATCTTTTTATATCATATTTTCATTGTTCTCAATTAGGCCAAGAAAAGTGTGTGAACCAAGAGCAGCACTGGAAGTTGTATTTATTTATAAGTATTTATTATGCATAAGGTAAATGTTTCCCCTTGACATTATGCAGTTGTGTCCAACTCTGGGGGGGGGGTGCATCTCTATTTCTAAACTGAAGAGCCGGCATTGTCCGTAGACATCTCTAAAGTCATGTGGCCAGCAGGACTGCATGGAGTGCTGTTACCTTCCCGCTGGAGTGGTACCTATTGATCTCACATTTGCATGTTTTCAAACAGCTAGGTTGGCAGAAGCTGGGCCTAACAGCGAGAGCTCACCCCACTCCCCGGATTTGAACAGCCAACCTTTCGGTCAGCACAGGGGCGGTCCTACAAGATAGGCCAAGTAGGCGGCCGCCTAGGGTGCCATCTGGGAAGGGGGCGCCATCCTGGCCGCATGGGGCGCCATCCTGGCCCTGCCGATGTTCCTCAGACATGTACATTTACATTGGGATCCTAATTTTGGACTTATGGGAGACTCCTATGAATTATGAGTCGGGTGGTAGGTAATATATTCTGAAATATTTAGTAGAGGATAATTTTATTTAAATAAATAATGTTATTATTTTATAATAGTAATATAATAGAATGTTACATTATATTATAATGTCAATATATTATAATATAATTATATTGTAATGTAGTATAATATAATTATGATATAATATAGTATGAGTATGGTATAATATATTGTATATACATTGATACAATATAATACTACTAATGGTATTGTGATATTATAATTGTATATTTGTTTTACATGGGGGCAGCAAAATAATGTTTTGTGGGGGCACCTAAATAATGTTCGCCTACCATTTAAAATTACCTTAGACCGCCCCTGGGTCAGCAAGTTCAGCAGCTCAGCGGTTTAACCTGTTGTGCCACCAGGGGGTGGGGGGACAGGGACGGACATAATGTATATCCAATATATCCTTTATATATATTATGGATATATTGTTAAATATATATTTTAAACTTCCTGGGAAGATTGTTACATGTTACTATGGAGTCCTCTGAGTAATACTTGCAAACCTGTGACCTGTCTGTAATTTCAGTTCTCAAACTGGGATCCTCTGGCACCTACATCCAAGTTTGTCCTGGTCTTGTTCAGTTACAATATCTAAAGAGTTTGCCATAGAATTCAGTCCAATCTCCACTGTCTTGTTCATTGTATGTGAAATAGGTCATTTAAGAAAATGGAAGAAGATATGTCTAAATCCAATTTATTTGCACTGAGCCAAGTGGAAGAGCTGGAGAGAGAGAGAGATGGAACACAATTCTCCCAATGTCATAATATGTTGCAAGATCTGTGCACACTTGTGTCCATATCTGAGTCCATGCTCATATCCTAAGAAAAAAGGAAGGAAAGTGATTGTATTGAGCCCTATAAAAATCCTTCCATCAATATTAGATTGGAAGTATAAGCTCATTGTTTGCATTGGCTGTACTTTCCCCTTCTTTCTTCATTCTAATAAGTTTCCCCTTCTTCTTGTGTGTGCGTGTGTGTGTGTGCATGTGTGTGTGTGTATATATATGATTTCCCAATTGTTCCCTTCTTCTCTTTTCCTTAGATATATGTATCAGTGGTATCACTGGTGTACCCAATGGAATAATAATAATAACAATAATAATAATAATATTTTATACCCCGCCTCCATCTCCCAGAAGGGACTCAGGGCAGCTTACATAAGGACATGCCCAATAAAACAGGTTAAAATAAGCATTAAAAAACAAGCAACATCAAACATCATAAAAACAATTAAAAGCAATATCATGGCTGAGTAAATGAAGTGCTGGGTTCGGTTCATAATTACTAAGCAAGGAGAAATGTTTTGAGATTTTTAATTTTTACATGCTGGAATGGAATAAGACAAAGTTTACATTGCTAGACAGAAATAATTCCCATGGATTCCACTCAGGGCTCTTGCAAACTGGTCTTATATCCAAGGATCTGATCCCAGGTTTTCTGCTTTAAACTGGATTATATGAGTCCACACTGCCTGATAATCTGGGATAAACACAATACCTGGGATCAGATCCTGGGATATAGGGACTGTCTGGAAGGGCGGTCAGATTTACTCAATACTAAGAATGGGGAGATTTTTAGAGCAAGGGTTTGTACTGGTGAACTCAGAGTCAGCATAAACTGGTAGGGCTGGGATGACATGGTGGATCCGGATTTCTGTACTAGATATTGCAGTGCACAAGACATCTCCAATTTGAGGAAGGAAGTTCTATATTTTGCTCCTGTTTTGGAGATCCATCTGGAGCAGGGGTGCTCACACTTTTTCAGCATGTGAGCTACTCTTAAAGCAACCAAGTCTGCGTTTGCCAGGACAGCACTTCTTCCGCCTGCGGGGCATTGCAGGAAGGAGAAAGCACGAGGCAGGGCATCCAGAGGGAGCACTCCGCCCTGTCTGTCTCGTCGGCAACGGAGGTTGCACAGCTGCTTCTGGACGAGAGAGAGGCAGGGCGCTCCCTCCAGAGGCCCCGCCTCATGCTTCCTCCTTCCTGCAATGCCCCACAGGCAAAAGAAGCACTGTGAGAGCAGAAGCCAGCAGCAGGAGCGCGCGTGCGTGCAGGGTGTGAGCGCGCATGGCAGGAGCGCCCCATCTGGCCGGTGAGACCCGAAGATCACCTGGAAGAGGGCCGAAGATCTACTAGTAGCTCCCGAGCTACCTAATGAGCACCCCTGATCTGGAGGAATCTAGAGACCAAAGATGATTTTGCTGCAACAAATTAACAATGCTCAACCAGTATTTTTCAGTGGTTTAACCCAGGACTTTGACTCAAAGCCAGGATTAAAATCCCCACTCAGTCATGGAAAGCTTCTGAGTGACCTTCGGCATGTCACACACTCTCAGTTTCAGGGGTAGGAAAAAGGCAAATTGACTTCTGAGCAAATATTGCAAAGAAAACCCTATAATAGGTTTGTCTAAGAAAGAAACAACTTGAAGGCAGACAGCAACAATAATACATTTCTATAATTCCTGTCATCTATTAGTGATCTGAAAATCTCTCAACATTGATTTCATTGTGATCCTCTCTAAACCTTACCTGTATTTCCTTCCAGCTCTTGTTTTATATTTGCTTGTGAGACTTTGTCAGAAAGAGAGTTGCATGAAAATTGTGCGTGAAAATTAAACATTTTTGAAATGTGCCTAGCTTATCTACAGTATTTCCCCACTGGCTAAAATATATTTGTATCTATTTTTCTGACTTTATGCAACTGGAATGGCACATTGTTTTGTCTACACCTTTTTTGCAGGATGTGTCATGAGCTTTCCACCTGTGTAGGTTGTTGTGCTTCTTAATAACTCTGAAGAGGTGCAAAGAGGTTATTTTCATTGAGACCATTAAATCTAATTAAATTATATCTTTTTTCTGTTTAAATCTGTGCTTCAGAGAGCAAGTATGCCTTCAAAAATGCCTAGCAGCTAAGCAAATCATGGTGCATTTCCGATTGGTCATGAAGATATGTGAGCCAATGTCTCAGTCTTTCCAGAGTGACTTATGTATTTAATTTTTAAAATCTCTTAAGAAAGATTCCCAGGTGGTAATGTGGTGTGTAATATCATGGACAAGAGTGATACTTGATTCACACACTGGCAGTCAAGCTATTGAGACTGAAGTTGGGTCAAACCATCCAATTACCTCTTGACATTTCCAGAGTAGCTTCTGGCCCCCCTATAGGACAATGAGTTTGAATATTTCAGTAATATCTGTTCATCCTCAATTTAGACCTGTTTTGAACATACAAAAGAGCCTTAAGTGATTGAAATACCAACCTTACTTGGCACTTTGAAAACTCAAAAGGTTTTACAAGATGAATAGCAAACTGTAGATGACAGCTCCTGTGGAGCCATTATTGAATTGCCCTGCTGATGACTGCATTGCTTTGGATTTAGATAAAAGACTCCATACAAGACGAATGGTGGGAGGACATCAAACGAGACTGTGTCCATGC
The DNA here is from genome assembly GCA_030556195.1 of Anolis apletophallus. Taxonomy (NCBI): domain Eukaryota; kingdom Metazoa; phylum Chordata; class Lepidosauria; order Squamata; family Anolidae; genus Anolis; species Anolis apletophallus. The sequence continues at coordinate 21,305,894 of JARBWK010000009.1, read as the reverse complement.
AGTGACAGAAGCAATCCAATTGAAGAAGCTGCTGATTTCCCCCAGGCATCATACTATATTTTCTTGAGAAATTTATATTAAGGAATTAAATTATGTACATTCGTCCCCTATTTACATGTGTCTTTAAAAATACAGCTTTCACATGTCCAATGGTATTGATTGCTTTTGTAAGACAAAAACAATCCTCTATGGAGAACCTGATAATTATTTTGCATATCAAGTCTTATACAGCTGTGATAAATGTTGTTGTAAAGAGAATGGATGGATTGAGATAGGACTTTATCACATAAACCCGCTTTTTTCACTATAGTTGCATAATTAATAGTATATACTGACTGCATAAAGCTGCGTGAGTAGCTGTAATATTGCCCCTGCCTTCAATGGAACAGTTGCACCGATTTGCCAATCCATGGTTCTGTGATCATACTCAAACACACACAAACAAATACTCACTGTGAACCATCTATACACAACAGAGCTATAAACCTGAGTAATACAAACATTTAAAGGGCTGGATAAATGTGTGACATCATCAATGATGCAATAATCAAACCACAAGATAATTACAAAAGTATCAAAATCTATTGACAGTGCCGCAAACAGTACAAATAGTCCGCAATGGACGTGCGATAAATTCAAGGCACATACAAGTATAAACACAGTCAAGTTTCAACATTCACAGTCTATGTGTGGTATCCAAAGCTCCCATAGAGCAAATATCCAAGAGTTCATTCAAATGGATGTTGACGACACAAACATAAATCCCAATTCGTCATAGGAAAAAGTCCGGAGTGGTTTGACTCACGAACAGATGACAGAGTCCTAAGAGAAGCCGATGGAAAAGAGCTGGCTGGAGAAACGCCAATGGCTGGAAGTACAACGACGCTACCAAAATGGCCGTTTCGCGTAGTTCTTAACGCTTCATCAGGGCGCTCCGTCTTCAGGATGCTCCTCACTGGGATTGTAGTTATCTCCAATCATTAAATCATCACGAGAGGGTATTTGCATATCAGTAATTCAATAACATCAGAAAACCTAAGTCCTCCCGGGCTAGAAGATATCTGTGATCATACTTCCACATACCCTCATCACCATGCCTTGTTGCATTATTGTGGTTCCTAAATTTTAAATTATTTTATTTTGAGATAAAGACAATGCTGATTCCATTCAAATTCAAATGTCCTGAAACTCAAAAGGTATTTAAAAGTGACCTAAAGATGGATGGCTCCAGATGGCAAGCATAGAGAGACTACCACATTTGGGATCAAAAGAATATTCATAAACATTCAAATGCCAAATGAAAATGTTCCTAGTTTACAACAAACCTTGACAATAAAAATCATGAATGGGGTAAGAATTTATTCTGCATGAAAGCAAGATTTCTGCCCAAAGAAAAATGTCATTTTCTGTTCAGAAAGGACATTTTCTGGACCAAAAGTCTGTTTCTTGTTTAGTGTGCTGTTTTCTGCTCACAAAAATGTATTCATAGATTTTTCACATAATACATTCTGAACTGCAATTAGTCCAACAAAACTGAAGTTTTCAAGACTCTCCTCATAGTACAGAGAGAGATGGTTAAATTATTCATTCTTACTGATTAGAATAAAATTTATGAAGATTTACACTCTCAATCTGCATGCCATTACCAGTATTACCAAAGTATGATCTGAGGCCACATAATACAGTTGCACCTCACACAGCAATCAAGTCTTCATTTCTTCTTCTCCATCTACATCAGTGTTTCCCAACCAGTGTGCCGTGGCACACTAGTGTGCCGTGAGCGATCATCAGGTGTGCCGTGAGAAATTGGAACCTCCAATACCCTTTCTTCCCCCTCCTGCTGAACACTTTTTCTTCTCCACTCGGACTCCCTTCTTCCCAGCCTTGTTCTGCTCGCTTTGCCTCGCTTTGCTCTGGGGTGAGTTTGCGCAGTAGCACCCGCAAGGGTCACGTCTTCCTTCCTCCCCTCCTCCCTCCCCTTCCCCTCCTGAACACACCCATGCTGCCACCTCGGATCAAAATGGCAGCAGAAGCGGCAGTGTAGAAGAAAAAGTAAGTGTTCGGCAGGAGGGAGAAGAAAGGTCACAAAAGGGAAGGGGGAGGAAGAGGTCTCTGTTGAAAGCTGGCATGGGCAAACTTGGACCTTCCAGGTGTTTTGGACTCCAACTCCCACCATTCCTAGCAGCCTCAGGCTCTTTTCCTCCCCCCCCCCCCCCAGCCATTTAAGCAGGAAAGGGCCTCAGGCTGTTAGGAATAGTGGGAATTGAAGTCCAAAGCACCCAGAGGACCGAAGTTTTCCCATGCCTGTTTAAACAGAATATCTATGTTGTGTTCATCAAAACAGGTCCAGGTTTCACACTGAGTGTATAAATACATTTAAAAACGTATTAACTGTATGTATTACTGTGTTAGAGTGTCATTTTGGTTGGTGGTGTGCCCCAGGATTTTGTAAATGTAAAAAATGTGCCGCGGCTCAAAAAAGGTTGAAAAACACTGATCTACATAAATGGAAAAAAACTCACTTGGTCATGTTTTTTCTTTCTTTCTCTTTTTTCCAGCCCCCTTGGGTTGGGAATCCCGATCCAAGGACCCAGAGCCTTCTAGTTCCAAAGTATATCTGGAGATATGTATTTATATCCTCTGGAATCAAGCTTTAAAACACAGTATGCATTGATATATAACATTTGCCACTGTCCCAGAAAACAGAGGTTTCTCTCTTCTTGCAGTAATAGAATAATGAATGCAGTCTGATCTCCAGTGGAAAGGAAGGTCTTTTAAGTGCCATTGATTTTAACGAGAAAGTTAAGAACATGTTTAAATCTCTCCTTCTGAAATAATGGGATTTAAAAATGCTTAGCTTTGATGGGATTCCGCTCTTAATGTTTTGTGGATATTTATTAGCCAGCCGGAGTTACCAGCCCATTTAATTCATTTCAGATTATTTGTATCTAATTCAATGTCGTCAGGTGGCTCTAAATTCTAACTGGGGAATTTAATCCACTCCAGATTTTGTCCAGAATTTAAAGAAGCCATTCAAAGTGCTGAATGTATTTGGGGGAGAGCATTCCATAGCTGGGGCCATTCTTTTAGTTTAGATTAAAAAATCAGAGAAGACTCACTGACACAGAAACTACTAGCTGCCACTCAACTTGTTTCAAAACAATTAAAATATGCAAAATCCATTGACAACTATAGAAGTTAGTAATTTAAATTAAACACAGGCCATAGGTAATAAAATGTTTTAAAAATCTAAGCCACCTTCAAAAAGCATCCTTTTTTCCTAAAAAAAAGAAGAGAAAGAATTAATTTCTGCAGACAAAAAAGACTTACATAGTCATATGTCTGTTTTGGTCATAAAATAATTCCCAACATATTAGCATTCCTTCTCCTATATCTCCATAGAATCTGGTCCATATGTTTTCCCTCTTGTCATTCCATATCAATATTTAGATGAAGGTTTTACTTCCTCCCTCCTCCTTCTCCCAGAGAGAGAGAAACAGGCAGCAGAAGATATCTTCTATGGCAACCTAAATAAAATTTAATCCATACAAGGAAGCTGTCTTTATCTTAGGGTACATCTGTAGAATTAATACAGTTTGACACTACTTTAACCACCATGCGTCACTGCCATGGAATCCTGGGAATTGTAGTTTGGTGAGGCCCCAGCAATCATTGGGAAAAAGGCTAAAGACCTTGTAAAGCTTCAACACCATGAATTCCATAGCATTAAGCCATGTGTGATGACTTGGGCTTGGACCACTTGGGTATCGCTACCACCAACCTAAAAATAGCCTTTTAGGATTTTGTCAAGATCAAAACACACTGCACCAGCCTTGGCTCTAATACTAACAAGGGCTGGGAGAAGTACTGAGGTAAATAAAATCCACCAAAACGCTGGAACTGGCACCACCCTGGAGCTGTTAAATTAACTGCTAGACGGAATGAGGTACAAGAAAGGCTTTTCTTTAAAAGTTAACGATGAAAAGGTTTATTGTTGGAACAGGTAACTTTAAAAGGCACAGAAGCGTGAGTGGTTGTCAAGAAAGGCACAGTAGCTTGGTGGTTTCATAAAACATGTATCTTTAAACTTTGATACAGGACTAGACCGATGTAATTGTCTTTCACAGCTTGTCAAAATACTCCCTAACTCTAATATTAAAACTAGTAGTGAGTTTCTTCCACTAACTAAGACTAGTTAGTTGTCCCCAAGTGTGAGCCAATCTCTTATCCTAAAGGATCCAAGTCTGCTGGCTGATTCTCCCTGTCCTCAGCTTTCCACAGACTTCTCCTGTCAGCTAACTGAGACACTCCCTGTCTTGTTGACTGCTCACAACAGAGACTCCTATGTTGCTCTGACAAGAGCCAAGTTCCCTCTGACTGAAAAAGCTACACTTTTCCCTTCTAAGTCAGCTGGCCCCTCCCCTTCACTCTGAGCCACTCCCCTGCAACTCTCTCTCACTCACTCTGGAGAGGCTCCTAGCCACTCCCCCTTTCCTAGATATTCTATCTTACCAGGGAGGCCAAACTTTCCTAGATATTCTATCTTACCAGGGAGGCCAAACTGCTACCCAGACCTCGGCCTGCTAAAACAGGTGAGTCCTTACACCATGACAATCAACGTGGACTCAAATTACATTAATTCTACAATGTAGATGCACCCTCAGTTTAGTACACTGCATTATCTTTGAATTGTGTTCCTGAAACAATGCTTTCATATTCTTTTCACCTAACTAGTCACATTTACAATAGTTGCTTCTGTTTTATGACCTTATGCTTAAAAGTAGCCTACTTATTTGCTGCACCAAACCAGCATGAAAATCAAATATTCTTTGAAAATGTAAATGTGCGTATAGGGGTCCTGGCATCAGAAGCCTATCTACTGATGGATCCAATGAAGATAATTGGATTCAGTGCCTCCACAAACTGAAACCAGTCCTACTTGAATCAGCTTGAGCCTATGCTAAGTAACTACACAATTCCAAATGTCCCACTCTACCAGGATAAACCTCCATTGATAAATAACTAAACAATGGATTATCTGGCAGCACCCCAATCTAAGACAGCTCTGGTGGCCATGGTAGATAATCAATAAGATTTGAAGGCAGAATGATGTCATTGAGAAGAAACATCTCTTCTCTCAGTCAGGGTTAGTTCTAAATATTTTCCCAACTGAAGTAGAGCAGCAAATGGTACTTCTTCCATTCTTACTCAAGTCAAGGTGCATAGTACCCAAAGCAGGACCAGCTATTTTGATACATAAAGCAAGGAGCACCACAATTATTTCTTTGCATGTCTAGGAGTTCACATATTTATTCATTTATTTTTAGATTTATTAATCACCCATCCCAGGTGGCTCTGGCCGATTTACAATAAAACACGCAGCTAAATATCTAAAACATCTAACAATTTAAACAATCTAAACAGTTCCTCAGCCAAACGCCCTCTCAAATAGCCATGTTTTACAAGCTGTGTGAAAATCTTTTAAAGCTCTGATGTAAGGAGGGAGGGCGTTCCAGAGTGATGGAGTGATCACCGAAAAATGGGAATAATGTGTCAGGATGTCTTTTGTATAGATGGCACTCAAAACATACAATCTAAGGTGGTCACCTCCATTTTCCTAATGGTTGGATTGACTCTGCCTATCTTGATAGCCTTACATTTCCACTTGCATACCTTTCTCCAAGTCACATTCTAGCGCACTGTTTCCCAACCTTTACACTGTTCTAGTGTATTACTCAGTTGATGGAGAGCCACTGCTAAGCAGCAGCAGCAGCAGCAACGTTTGTGTCTATAGCTGATCTTAACTTTCAGAAACTTGGGTTGAACATGCATCCCTCTACCTATGTTTTCTCTTTATAAACTTTTTTAAAAAAGGAATTATTGTGTTTTGTTAACAGATTTTGCTCTGTTCTACCACAAATGTGTTGTGTATCTCTAATTAATACAACAAAATTCCTGCCATGTCTACTCATCTAAAAACCTCTCTAGACTCATTTGTTTTCATGGGACCAACTTGTTTTGCATTTGCCCATCATTCTTTTCACTCCTCCAGAGGAATCATGTTGAGAAGCTTATCCTGTTGAGCCTTAGGAGCTGGTTAAAAAGCATAACTAGTGCTTGATATCTGAAATTGCTACAGTTCAAACTTTGAAAAAAGATATTTCATTCCAGCCTGTGCCTTGAGAAATAAAGATATGTTAATCAGAGAGCCACATAATTGGGTTCAGGGTGTTCCATGGTCACCCTTGCTGGCTCTGGAGATAAAGGTACTTTGAAAGATTATGGGGAGATATCTGGAATTTATTCCAGGCTGACTGCGAAATGACAGATCTTTTTTCTTAATTACGCTGGCTATCAGTCTAACACCTGTACTTAACCATTCTGTCTTGAAGAATCCCTTTTGATATGTTTTATTGTTCCGGCAGACACTTGGCAGACTAATGGTGCATGGATATTAAGAGGTTTATTACTGCGGACTGAAAGCCCGATTCTAATCTCCCTGAGTTAACTCCAGGGCTTTCGGGACTGGCCCGCAGATGGGGCAGCCACAGATCTGCAGACATTACGGATTTGAAGTCGCACATTTTCTCCCCCCGCCCAAGGTGATTGGCTAGGCATGTGTTTTTTTGTGTCAGCCAGCCTGTGCAGCTCCTAATTAGGTGTGTTACAGAGTAATAGTCTATTACTTTGTAGTCTGGCCAACCTCAGTGAATTCATGTAGCAATGCTGGCAGACAGTTGTCACCATTGTCTTCTGACAGCAATTCCATCTCCCTGCTGCCCAGCTCACGACCATCTCTCGTTAAAAACACCACCAGTACCCTTGCTGCAGCAATGAATCATACACAGAGGACTTCACACAAGCTGAGCTTATTGAGCTGTATTACAGGGAAATATATCTCAGATGGCTCCGTTGCAGCCAAAACAATCTGTCATTTTTAATTCTTTCTGTCACCTCATTAGGTATCCAGGAATACTGACAGGAGGGGAAAAGGAACCCAAAAAATGGAAACATTCTTGCAGTTCCCAATTTTATTTTTTAACCCCCAAGATTTGTTTACCAAAGACAGGAAGGAGTCTGTAGAATCTATTAAAAAATGAAATACTGAATCGCCCCTGCTCCTTTAAAAAGGATTTAAATCTACAGCTTTGCTTTAGAGTGTGTCTTTATCACAGAAAAGCTCATGTCTACAAATTAGGAGTAGTATTTCAGAATGTAGTGGCGGTAAGAATGATAACTAGGCTGGGTTTGGGATGCAATTCAGCAAAGTCCAACGGGCCATTTGAGACAGGAAAACTATTCCCAAATCATTTTCTTTTTTAAAAAGCTAAATAATTCAGAACGAGTAGCTACAACTAAAAAAACCCAACACATTTCATATGAACGGAAGGAGGAAGATAACAAAAGTGCATTTTAGGATACTGGCTATTGTTTATGAACTACTGAAATGTGGAAAAAGGAATTATATGTAAGTAGTCCTTAGACCAGGGTCTTGGGAGCTCCCTTTCTACTGTAGTCTGTGTATTTCCAGGGTGATATCCGGGACTACATTTTAGTGGTGGATCCAAAGTGGGTATGCCCAGTCTTTCCCTCTTCTCAGTGGCAGAACCTCTCCTCTCTGGAAGAAGAAGAATTTCAGGGTACTAACTGACTATACAAGCAGTTCCTGAGTTACAAAGATCTGACTTACAAATGGCTCATAGTTACAAACGGGGGTGAAAAAGCAAGAAGGGAGAGAAATCTACCCCTCAGAAGGGAAATTCGCACCTGAAAGATTTATCAGGGGAAAAAGGTGTCTCCACTGAAGCTTTATCAACAATCCTTATTTCCACTACAAGATAAATTTTTCAAAATGCAATTATTACAGGGACAGAAAGAGAGGAGACGTTTTCTGAACAGGGACACAGACTGCAAAACAAACAAACACAAGGGTGTTGACCCTTCCCTTGGCTATCCAACTGTATGTATGTATTAGGTATGGTTAGGTCCAGTCAGAATATTCGTAATTCAGATTAAATTAGGATCAAATTTCTTTTTGAAGGAATTTCAAAGCGAGTTAGGAACCTGGAAGTAGCTTTACCCTTTCGAAGCCACTGCCACCATATTTGTTCCAACTCAGGAAGTGAATCAGGAAAGACCCAGCATTTGGAGGCAATCAGCAGCTTGCATGCTGGGATGCTTGCCTCCAGCTAATGAGGGGAAGCCATGTGAGGAGGGGCTGGGTTTTCGCACACAGCCATTGCTTTTTAAAAAGGCCTGTGTGTGCCTCGTGGGCTCATTGCAAGCCGGGGACGCGAACGGGGACTAGGCAGCTTGGGTGGGAAAGGTGTCACGCCACCGCTTTGCAAGGGAACACCAGGGTTGAGAACAAATTGGCGAAACCAGTTGGAAGCAGGCCCCTTGCCTGTGAGGCTTCCTTGTGTGTGGGGAGGGAAGAAGGGCAGGGCAGCTGGGAGAAGTGTTCTTCTCTTGCCTGCCACTGCCAATTTTCCTTTTTGAAGCAGTGATTTTAACTTTCAACAGACCTCAATACCCTTTGGGTTACACTTTGGATTTTGGGATCCCAGAAAGTCCCTTTAGACTTTGGAAAGCCCATTTTCTGCTAATAATTTCTTTGGGGAACCACACCATACCACTTTAGAGCCCACTTTGTCTGCTTTGGGTTTCACGTTGTATTTTTGGGCACTAGAAATCTCCTAATCTAATCATTTATTTGGGAAAACACACCATACCGCTTTGGAGCCCCCTTTCTCTGCCTTGGGTTAAACGTTGTACTTTTGGAAACTAGAAATCTCCTAATCTCATAATTTCCTTGGGGAAGCACACAACACAACTTTGGACCCAGTGCCGACCTTTGGCATTCCGCCATGTAAGCGGCTGCGTAGGGCGACTGGTCCTGGGAGGGGCGTCGCTGCCTGCGGGGCGCTGCCACGCTGGCCGCCCCTCCACCGCGCCTCCTGCCTGGGAGCTGGCGGCGCAGCTGGTGATGCAGCCGGCGGCGCAGGCGGCGCAGGCGGCGCTGTGGCCGCGCCGGACGTCACTGCGCCTGCACAGGCGTGCGTGACGCACTCACGCAGCTGCGCGTGACGTCACCATGCATGCGCAGGTGTGCGTGACATCGCAGCGCAGCTGCGTGTGACGTCACCGCGCATGCGCAGGCGTGCGTCATGCACGCCTGCACATGCGCAGTGACGCCGCCGCGAGGGCTGCCGCGTCCAGCAGCCTGGGGGGGGCGCAGAAATGAGGCTCGCCTACCCCCCCCAGGAGAAGTGAGACCGCCCCTGTTTGGACCCCCTTTGTCTTCTTTGGGTTTCACACTGTACTTTTGGAAACAAGAAATCTATTATCTGCTAATAATTTTCTTGGGGAAACGCACAATAAAAGTTTAGAGGCTCCTTTGTCTACTTTGGGTTACACATTGTACTTTTGGAAACTAGAAATCTCCTGGAGGCAGCACATTTCTTCCTTATTAGATTACTGTAATTACGTTAAAATTGTCAAGAACCCAGGGATCTTCTAAACACGTTGAAAGTTAGTATGTTGACAGAGGAGAATGTTTTCTACCACTGTGGCAAATTTTGTCAGTAGTGGTCTAAAAATGAAGGAAAAGGAATCTCCAAGTTTTGCCTGTCCCATTTGCAGGTTTTTGCGTATTGCGCAATTGCAGCCACCATTAAAGAAGCGATTCAGAAATTTTGGAAATTTCGGAAAATGCCGACTTTTTTGGAGAAAATTTCAGAAATCACCTCCATTTTTTTCCTTGATCAAACAAGCCTAGTATGTATGTATATATGCATGTATGTATATATATGCATGTGTATATGTACATATGTATATATACACACACATGCGTATATGGCTGGTGAATTACAAATATACTTGTTTCAAATGAATTCAACTTAAGAAAAAGCTACATAAACTTGGGGGCTGCCTGTATATAAGCATATGATCTATTCCCCAGTGCTGCTACATTGTTGTGTCTTTTCTAGGTCTTTCCTCCTTTCTTTCTCTTTCTTCATTTTGCTCTTTGTCCTTCTCCCCACCCCCACCCCAATAACTCCTGGATAAACATCTTCTCCCTGTCTTCTTTCTCCAACCTGCCTGAACCTCCTACTTACATTAATCTTGTTCCTCATTTCTTTGTCTACACCCTTTGCTGTTTCTAACTGTTGGATAAATTTTACTCCTCCCTCATCATCTTTGTATTTCTCCCCTCTAACCAACAACATCAATTAAATGTCTTCTTCCTCCCTTCTTCCTTTTCTCCTTTCTCCTCCCCATACAGTCCTCTCCCACTTCCTCTACCCTCCTCCCTCTCTTTTGTCAACTTTATTTCTCTTATTTTCCCTCTCTTATGACTACACTTGCCTTCTTCCACTTTCCACATTCTTCACTTTCTCTCTCATCTTCCCACTTCTTCTAAATCAAAGTTGCCATTTTGCTTTTCCTTCCTTTCCACTCTTACTTTATTTTTCTTCTTTTAACCCATCAAGAACAGCTTGAAATAATGGTTGAGATGTCTAAGATTGTCAGCATTTTAAACATTCATCTGCCATTACACTCAGTAGGGTTTGCTGATCAACCCTCCTGCTCTTTGTCTTTCTCTGTGCACCGGGAAGTGGTGCAGCTGGCTAAGTGTCAGCTGCATAAGATCTCTCTGACCTGTAGGTCATGAGTTCGAGGCCTGCCCAGGTCGGGGTGGGTGCCTGACCTTAAGTGTAGCCTGCTGTCGACCTTTGCAGCCCGAAAGACAATTTATCTGTCAAGTAGGAGATAAAGGTACCACATTAAGTGGGGAGGTGAATTTTGACTGATTTATGAGGCCATAAAGAACTCCAGGAATCGCTGAAGGAATGCGGAAGATCAACAAGGGAAGCTGGAAAATGCTGAGAGAGATTAGGAGTGCATCAGCTCCCCCTGGTGGCCAGAAGTTTGTCAGAAGTTTGCCTCTTTGTTCGTCTTTGCTTGTCTAAGTTCGTCAATATATGTATATGTTGAACTGCAAGGATTGTCTGCAAAGCATATGTACTGTAATCCGCTCTGAGTCCCCTTCGGGGTGAGAAGAGCGGAATATAAATGAAGTAAATAAATAAATAAAATAAGCATGGATAAATAGAATTGGTTTCTATTGCCCAAGTAGGCTTTGTCATAATAATAAAATCCCCCTGAGATATATTGTTTGATTATTACTACTATGATAATGATGATGGTGAGAGTTGAGGAAGGATTCCACACTGTGTAACATGTTATTGAAATGAGAAGGAGGAGAAGCAGGGAAGAAAAGGCATGGCACCCGGTGGCGGTTTGTAGCTGCCTTGCTAATGGAGTGGTGAGTATATTTTCCTCCTGAACTTTAAATGAGCCATCCAGAATTCTGATTCTTATCCCTAAAACAAGTTTAGCAACCTGAATAGCTCATTTAAATTGCACAACGAGGAGCAGATTTGCTGCCCTACTAACACGGAAGACTTCAGTCCCCAAGGATAGCACAGCAGTGTTCACTCACCCTGTAGAACAATTGAGGTGCTCAGTAATAGAGTAATTTAAAAGCTTAACCTGAAAAACAATAAATCGTATCCCAAAATATCACGTGTGGAAGAATCAAGCATCCCATCTACTATGGACATGAAAAACTGCACAACAATTTTCCTCCTGGCAATAAATATTCGAGCATTCCTAGGTGTTTGATCTCTATACAGAAATCTCGAGTAACTCCTGATCAGGGCCGTAGCCAGGATTTTGGTTTGGGGAGGGCTGAGTTTGATTCGGGAGGGGCTGAGTCTGAGTAAGAGAGGGACTACCCTACCAAACCTTGTGTATTGTTATCCCAATAACCACATGAATGTGGGATATAATGAGCATGGTGATCAGATGGTGATCAGATCATGATATGAATAAACATAACAGTTTTAAAAATGTACCAGTAAGGCCTTCTCGCAGACCACTCTGAGAATTGGGAGGGGGGGGCTGAAGCCCCCTAAGCCCCCCCCTGGCTACATGCCTGCTCCTGATAGTGTGTCCCATTCTGATCTCTCCCTAGATCTGACAATCTTTATCCACATTTAATAATTTTTGTGAAAGCAATGGGTTTTTAGAAAAGATCAGGGCCAAGTTTGTGTCAGAAGGCAATATTGTCCTCAGATCAAGATATGTCGCCCGGATGTACATATGACAGTAAAGAAAAATATTGATTAATGTCCTTTGAACACAGAATAGCTGCCTCTCCAGTCTCCTACGCATACATACACAGAGAACCTTGCTTGTTTTTTATGTTAATCTATTGAAGTTGTGTTCTGCTCGAAGCTGCTGAGTACCTTTTGAGGACTCTGATCATTTTTGCGGCAACGCACTGAGTTTGCAATAATAATGTTTATGCACAGATGTAAAGAATGTGCTGACAGATTAAAAAGGAGTCAGCTTGTGTTTGCACAGTGCTCATTTTTTTAATATAAAAAACCCACCAGACTACACCTGACTATGAACAAACAGATTTTTCCAGGAACAGAACATGCTCACAGTATATTACAAATCCCTGAGCCGCCCTGGACTAATTCAAAATCCCAGGTTATGAGCACATTAGAGAATTTCAAGCTCTTGTTTTAATTGCAATTAGTGATTAGTATGAATGATTGCCCTACTAACACTGAAAAGATATATCAGTTTAGATAGATGGGGCATAATCCTTCCCTATTTAGAGGTAACATTTGCCCATGGGGGAAGGGGAATCCCTCACCCATCCTTTTGGTGCACTCAGATGTTCACTTGCAGGCACCAAAGCAGGTCATTACAAAGAAGGGGAAATGTGATCATACCTCCGGAAGCACCATTCAGTGCTCCATCCTTTCCTTATTAAAGAAGACATGAACTCTGAGCAAATTCCTAGCAACTAAGTATGGCCTGAAAAGGTTTGCACCCCACTGGCTCACATTCTTCAGTCTAAACCAGGGGTGCTCATTAGGTAGATCACGATCTACTGGTAGATTGCGTAGTTCATCCTGGTGTTAACACTGGTAGATCGCAGGCAGGGCGGGAGGAAGGCTCAGTCCCGCCCCACAGGCTCCCGACGCCGCCCAGGTGCAGAAGGAGGTTGGACTGGATGGCCCTTGGAGGCCTCCTCCTATTCTAGGAACCCATTGTTGTTGTTGTTGTTGTTGTTGTTGTTATTATTATTATTATCAGAGGCTGAATGGCCATCTGTGAGGAATGCTTTGATTGTGTTTTTTCCTTATGGCAGAAGGAGGTTGGACTGGATGGCCCTTGGAGGTCTCCTTCTACTCTAGGAACCTATTGTTGTTGTTGTTACTATTAGTAGTAGTAGTAGAAGAAGTAGTAGTAGTAGCAGAGGCTGAATGAATATTATCATCATCATCATTATTATGAATAAATTCAGAGGCTTATTATACTCACATTTAGTTGAATTCAGTCTTAAAGTATGTTATATGGCTCTCACTGAAATAAATTTCCAAATATTTTGCTTTTATGGCTCTCTGAGTAGTGGGTGGTCTAAACCTTAGGCATGAGAAAAAAGTTATGAAAATGAAA